>CM035436.1:21037623-21190123 GCA_020310875.1 Ceratopteris richardii | reverse complement strand
TCTATGAGTAAAGTCTAGATGAATCAGGACTTTAACTTCTCAAAGATCTGTTTCAACAAGGTATTGAAGCATTTTCTTTATCTTTAAGAGAAATAAACTGGATTCTCAAAAAGATTCAAAGCAACTCGAAAACATCATCCAACCACAAGATAGTAGTGTGGTAACCAACATCAGTGTGTCGACCCACTGAGGTTCTGTTGATGAGTTTTGCATTCAAATAATGCTTCACTTGAGACTAAGTTTAGGTCATATTCAGTCTTTCTGACTCCTTACTGGGAATGCAATTCTTGTGCATTTCTTTGAGTCAAAAGAGTGAATTTACCAAGTTACACTAGGAACTTGGTGCTTGACTTAGTCAATCAAATCCTTGGTTGAAAAGATCACCTCAAAGTCAAAGTCCAACTTTTTCAGAATTTATCAAATATTTCTGATCGACAACACTTAAGCTTGAAGTGTTCTAAGAAGATCTTAGAAGTTACTTACTTCATATCTTCAATTTCCTTGATCTTGAAGTTATCTTGAAGTATCTTGAGTTCCATGGAATCGAAGAGTGCTCATGGAACTTGGAAATATTGCTGAAGTTATCATCCAATCTTGGGATGCTTGAGAAGTTACATAAATTATGTAACTAAACAACTAAAGCTTATCCGCATGACTTTATAAATATCACCTATACTTAGAGTAATCATTATAAGCTTATCTTCATGACTCCCTAAGTACATCTGGGACTTAGAGTCATCATACATTGCAAAAAGTTTACAAGTAATTAAATTTTCTTGGTCATCAAGAAAATTTGATACTTAACTTCCTCCTAGTGCCTACTTATACCCAGTAAGACATCAAACATACTTAATTGTCATTAAGTGTTTATCTTTGATAGCGGGGTATCAACTTGGGAAGGAATCGACTAATTAGTTGAGCTGCAAACTAGAACTTACATGTCTTTGCAACTAACTAGTCCTCTGTCTTCCCTAATGTCAAGCCGTGAGCTTTATAAAGTAAGCTAAATACTAAGAGAGTACATTATCATATCTACTTGCAAACAACATCCCATTCTATCATGCAAATGCATGTGCCTACATGCAAATCCATATTCTCACATGCGTATGCATGCATGTTCTTTGCATGCCCAAAAAATAATGCAGCAATCATGCATGATCTTGATGCATGAATTTTCCTTGTACTAAGAATGTATATCATGCAATCTTGATGCATGTATATCCTTTCCCTTGTCCTAATGCACTATGATATAAAAACATATCCTTATGGTGCAATAAAAATCTTACTCAATGGAAAGGAATATGGAATTAAATTTCCAAAATACATTCTTTGATGCACAAGCATCTTTTTTTTTCAACCAAGTCTTTCCTTAATGCAAACTAATTCTTGGAATGAGCAGTGGATTGTTTTCATTATCGTAATCTAGACTTAATCAATTGAAATCTTGGCTATTTCAATGTGCATCTGGGATTAAGTGTAGACTAATGAAAACAAGATAAATCAAGAATTAAGGCCAAGTAGAAACTGGAAAATACTTAGCTTTGATCATAGCTTCGTCCATCCTCTGATCCTTGGGAAGAGCCATTCTCCATCCTTTGGTCCATGAGGAAAAATTACATACTCCTCCTTGAAGACCATTTGCTTCACTTTGTCGATGAGCATGGCTTTAGTTCTTCGAATCTCAAGTGAGATGGATATGCAGGCATGCTCATTCTAAGGAGGTTTAGACTTCAAAAATTGGAGTCGTAGAAGATGTACTTCTAAGTCTCAACAAAAGAGGTGTCATCTTCTTATCCAATAGCTTGCGATTATCAAGCTCAAGAATTGTTTAATAATAAGAATGTTACTATGAAGCCATTCAACACAATAGTTACAACAGCACGTTGGAGCACGTAAGCTATTCATCGCATTTAAGTCCCCCTGTGACCCCTTATTTTGTTGCTCTGTTATTTTTTAGATCCATGACCAAAAGAGGAAAGAAAGAACCTTGTCTCTTTCTCTAAACGAATGGGCAAGTCCTTCTGTGCACGGACAGAGGGCACTGACTTTGAGCAGAGATGGGTAGGTGCCTGAATTATTGGTAGACCTAAGTTCGAATCCCGACATTCTCATGACAAGAGTAGATAGCTCAATATCTTTTTAATATGCTACTGAATTGGAGCTGGGAAAGCACTGTCATCAACATTTTCGATCTACTGGCTTAAACAGCACTATCGTCACCACGAGGTGCTGGTTCGATCCCTGAGTCCTATCACCTGATCTTCATGTCTTCTTTTGATTGTCAGGAAGCGTATCAACACGTAAAAATATATGTGATACCAGGACGCGTTACTGATGCATAGAGTGAAAGCTTCGTGACTGAACGGTTGGTAGTTCAAGTCCGATCAACAACACAAAGTATTATAATCTCTAATTTTGTGAGCGCAAAGTATATAATGTAAACATTTGAACGAAATGGGCTTTCTCTTTCGGGTAAGATAGCAATTTCTGATAGAAGAGGTCTTGGGTTCGAGACTTGTGCGTGCACAGCAAAGTTAGATTCTCCTTTTTGTTATCTTATGCACAGCTTTCTATAGCGCTACCAAAAGGAAGTGTTGCAGCCATGAGCAAGAAACACCATGTAGCCTCGAATCCATGATGACCAAAAAATACGCGAGTAAGATGAGAGTCATGAATTATCATGTTGAAGTCTCCATAGGAGCTAATGAAGAAGATGATCTCAGCCATGAAGATCACAATGAAAGCTTGCCTAAGCTCTGATACCAATGCAACAAGACTACAATTACGACCACCACATGCTAGAGAGATGACTCTACTCCCAACCAAATGCCTCTATATATAGCTCTCTCCAGGGGACTGCCTTCTTGGGCAGGTGGATACTAGCCATCCATGTGTCGGCTATGTAACTGCATGTGCGCCAAGTGTCCCAGTCAACTCGAGTTAACTCAAGTGGATGCTTCTAGAAGGCTCTAGATCTCTTTGGTCAAAATACTCTCCCCATGTCCCCCATGGGGATTGAACCCAAGACCTCCTCCTTCACATCCTTGAGACTTAAGCACTAAGCTAAGTGGATCACTTGTTCACAAGAGCACAAGACCTCCTAGTAAGTCTAAACTCGAGATCTTTGGTCATACACATGGATGACCAAACAGTGTCCGATTTCAGATCTGTCTGAACCGGCTAGACCCTTGGATCATAGACTTACTTTATTATAGTGTGTATGTATATGTGTGTGTGTGTATGTATGTACATACATACATACATATAACCTAAAATGGTAACCTTCTATGTGTTTACATATATACATGTTAACCTCTAGTCTTGTCCCATGAGGGAATAGGATAGGTTGATAGGGTTCTTGGGTGGCAGAATCGAGTAAAGACTAAAATCCCTATGTTTCTCCCAAATACTCAGCATGGAATTTACTTAATAAGTTATCGAATATGACATGAAGACTTATATTATGCACCAAACTTTATAGATACACAATGCAAACTTAACTATTCCATGAATCATGTATTCATCAACACTTAGAGATCAACAGATAATTATTCACCACACTATCAATAATCAAAAACTCTGACCATCACCAATCAATTTGACAAAGCACTCTTCTATGACGCCACAGACTGAGAGTCTGGCATATCTGGTACCTATCTCCTTCCCTTATGTTTGCATACCTAAGATAGATTGGTACTTCATTAATTTGAATACTTATATCGGTCTGCCACTTTGGCAAGATGTTTCATCGTGTTATCACTTACAATTAAGAGTCGAGCATCTGGAACCTAATAGTGGCATGCATGGAGGACCTTAACCCAAAAAGATCAATTACAAAAAGAGGAATTTTATTTAGTGTCTCCTCGTTCTTTATAAGATGGAGTGAAAGCTTTGATTTAAAAGAATCTTGTGCTTCTCTGAAAGCAGCCTGAATCTTTTTAGTGATAGTTTTAAGTAATTGTTGAACTTCATCCGATTGCAAGGTAACAACACTATCCGGAGTGGCACTAGATGTTGAAGCTGAAGACAAAATGACTTTATGTTGAGATTCTACCAGCTGCAAAAACCAAATTCCTCTTGAAGGTAAAAATCTTGTTGAAAGATGTGTTTTCGATGTTGCAATTCACTCTGAGCAGTCTTTAGAGCTTGCTCCTTGAGTTGCTATTCCTGATCCAGAGTTTTTGTAATGAAAAAATTTGTTGCTGCACAGTAAGTGCATGTTGTTCCTACTGTTCTACCTTAGTGGATAATTGTTCATTAGTTTCCTTAAGAGCAGCTGCAGTCTATTATAGGAGGCCATAGTTTTGAGCCTCCTCCTGTAGGTGAAACTTCATCTCATTGATAGCGGCATCTTGAACCATTGTTTTCTTTTTCCAATTCTTGTATTTGGAGAAGATGCTGAGAATTTGCTTCCTGCAAGCTGGATACTTTCTTCTTATAGCTCTCTGTTTCTTACCTTGATTCTTCAAAAAAACCTTTAAAGTAGAGGGTTTGCCCAGACTCCTGGTATAATGCATCTCCTTGTTGATGATTAGTGAACACTTGAATCATGGACACAACAGAATTTCCACCCTCAGAAGCCAATGAAGAATACAAAAATATGCGAAGACTAGCTCGTTTACCACTGTACACTGGAGCAAAGATATTTGTACTACGTGTGTCACTCGTGATGCTCAATCTGCAATCCATTTATGGATGGTCAGATAGTAGTGTCTCTAAATTGTTCAGGTAAGTGGATTTGAAATAAAATTTCATTGCTATATCAAAATAACGTTATTTACTAATAGTGTTCTAATTGCTTATTGCGGGCTTCTTAAAGATCAATTTTTGCCAGAGGGCAATGACATGCCTCCAACACGTGGAGATGAAAAAAAACTTTTACAATATATTGGAATGGACTACACTAAGATTCATGCTTGTCCGAATGATTGCATCCTCTTTCGAAACGATTATGAGCATCTCCACATATATCCAAAGTGTAGAGCAAATAGATTTAGAGAAGACCTTGTGGGCAAAGCAATCCCCACAAAGGTTCTTCGCCACTTTTCTATCATTCCACAAATTAAGAGCATGTTTAGATGCAAATCCATAGCTGAGTTAATGCCATGGCATGCAAAGAGTAGGTCTACAGATGGTGTAATGCGAGTGCCTACTGACTTTGATGCTTGGAACCACATAGATAGTGAGTGGCCAAAGTTTGCTAGTGAGCCTCGAAACATACATCTAGGCCTAGCTATGGATGGAGTAAATCCATTTGGTTTATGCAGCTCTTCATGGAGCACATGGCATGTATGTTTGGTCAATTATAACATCCCACCATGGTTGGCCACAAAGAAGGGTCATTTATTATTAGCTCTTATTGTGCCAGGTAGTTATAAGGTAAAAAACATGGATGTATACCTTACACCACTTGTGGAAGAGCTTCACATTTATGGGATGGGATTACTGTGCGTGACATGTCTCAACCTATAAGAAGACGAGACGTGTGAGTGCAAGGCATACTTACGTGGATGATGCATTATTGGCCTAGTTATGGTGAATGTTTAGGTTTATCGATTTTGGGTTACCATGCTTATCCCTTATGCAGACGACGACTCAAAGCACGCTATTCCAAAGCACTACATAAAAATATCTATGAAGGACATCATAGGTATTTGTCTGATGGACATGTCTTATGTGAAGGAAAAATTGGTCGACAAGTGCAATGCCAAATGAAAGCTAGTGATTGGAAACAACTGTGGGATTCAAAAACACCAGTCGCTGGCATGAAACGGTTGTCAACCTTTCATGAACTCCCTTATTGGAGCGAGTTATTGATCAATCATTTGGTAGACCCGATGCATATTTTTAAGAATGTGGGAGAGATTCTCTAGAAGACTTTGATCGGAAAGAAAGAAAGCAAAGCACAAAGGGAGGACTTAGAAGAGTGAGGCCATATGCAAGAGTTGTGGGCAATTACTAAGCCCAACAGAACAGTATCGTTACCAAGAGCTCCTTTGGTGCTTCGCATGATGGAAGACCAACAAGTGAAGAAGATAATTTCAGAGTTTCGGACACCTACTGGATGCATGAGGTGTCTAAAGACTGCTTTCACATGAAATGAAAATCTTGGAGGGCTCAAGTCTCATGATTGGCACAACTTTCTATAGTTTGTGCTACCTGTAGCTTTAAAAGATTCTCTTTCGAAGGATGTGCAAACAACCATTTATAAAATTAGTTGCTTGGTATGGTGGATCTCTTTTAAAGAGATAAATGGAGATAGCATAGAGAGTGCAAAATTCAATGCTATCGAGGTCGTTTTTATGGTAGAGAAATACTTTCCCACAAGTATTCTCATTATTCAGCTTCATTTACTAGTTCATATGGTAGATGAAGTTGCAATAGCAGGAATTGTCCATAGTTGATGGATGTTCTTCTTAGAGCACTTTATGAAGACATTAAAAGGGTTTGTTCGACAGAGAGCACATGCAGAGGGTAGCATGGTAGAGGGATGGCAAAGAAAAATGGATGTAGCTTTCAGAGAGAAGGCAATGAAATTTTGCATCGTTAACGCTAAGCCTATGCAAAAGTTTCTAGAAAAGTATGAGCTTGCCAAGGAGACAAATGCAAATGAAAGAGCTCAGTTTCAAAAGAGTCGTTCCATATTCTGTTCTTCTCTCAATGAAGTCCTTCATTTTTGGGAGGACACCTGCACAATTCCCGAGAAGGTGAAGTGCCGACTAATTCTTACGAGTTATCTCACAGAGTTCCATGAGTCTCTCTGTCCACCCAACCGTGTGGTCTATCTATATTTATCTCTCTCTAGCAATCCATAAAGAGTATATCCCATGGCCCCTCACATGAGTGCCACTTGGCACTCAAGTGAGTACTCTACTTTAAAAGGCTAAGAGGTGGTTCACACCTCTTACTAAGGACCGTGAGCAATGCTCCATATTACATTTTCTTCCCCTTAACTCCATTTTTGTGCTCAAAAATGGTATTCGAAGGTCTGATAGAAAGAGAGAAATAATAGAACACCACTCCCCCTATATCCCCATGTATAACAATACATGGTCATCTCTTCGTGTTGCTTCCCCCTATCCTTCCCCTTAAGAAAGCTCTTGGGAAGGTAATCTAAAGTTGGGAAACCATCTCTGAAGGGTGCTAACCCGCTCCCATGTGGCACTATCTTCTGAACTATCTTTCCACTTTACTAGACACTCTTTATACAAGTGACTTCTCGTCCGTTTCTCTCGAGTGCATACTATGCTCTCAGGCTCATGTGGAATAGATTGAACAGAAATAGGCTCTACTACCTCACTATCTAAGAATGAGGTTGTCAGATTCACCCAACCTTTTTTTAAGCCGACGAACATGAAAAACTGGATGGATTTGACTATTCTCTGGAAGTTGGAGATGGTAAGCCATCTTTCCTATTCTCTTAAGTATTTGGAAAGGTCCACAATACCTAGGAGATAGTTTTGGACAAGGTCTCGTCTTCATGGTTTCAGACCTAGATGGAACTCTAAGATAGACTTGCTCTCCTACCTCAAAGTTGATATCTCTCCTTTGAGGGTCCGCATAGGCTCTAGCTCTATCATGAGCTCTCGTAATGTTGTCCTTAGCAAGTCTAAGCATATCATTCATCTCTTCCAAGAAGTCCTTTGCAGCTTGAACTTTCTCATTCTGCAAGCCTACTGCATAAGGAGCTCTTGGCTGAAACCCATACATAATCATAAATGGACTCTGCCCAGTGGAAGAGCGCTTGGCACTATTATATGCAAACTCTAGTATAGGTAAGTACTCTTCCCAATTAGTTTGCCTTTCATTCACATATGCTCGAAGCATATCCTCTAAGATTTGCTTAACCCTCTCTGTTTACCCATCCGACTGTGGATGCTCGGCCATACTCATGCTAAGTTTCGTGTCCAACCTTTTGAAGACCGCTCTCCAAAAGTGGCTAGTAAACTTCCTATCCGGATCAGAAACTATGTCCAAAGGAAGACCATATAACCGGTATAGGTTCTCTACAAAGAGTCTAGCCAACGTTGGTGTCTTCACTGTAGTACGTGTCGGAATAAACCTAGCCATTTTGGTTAACCTATCCACAATTACCTAGACCGAGTCGTGCCCTCTCTGTGTCTTAGGTAATCCAACTATAAAGTCCATGGAGATACTCTCCCACTTCCTATTAGGAATATCCAATGGGTGGAGTAGTCCTCCAATCCTCAACCACTCAGCTTTATTGACCTGGCATTTAGTGCACTTAAGCACATACTCTAGGACGTCCTTATGAAGTCCAGGCCAATAAAATTGCCTCTTAACAAGATCATAAGTCTTGTTAACTCCTGGGTGTCCTGCATTAGGTGTGTCATGACACTCATACAAAATATGCCGTCTCATCTCAAGATCTCTAGGGACACACACCTTACCTTTATATAATAGATATCCATCATGAACACTATAATTCTTCCACTTGAATCCTTCTTGAGTACCCGTTGATACTCCATCCTCACTGGAAACCCGTATATCACGATCCCCATTCTCTATGGCTTCCCAAATCTTGGAATATGCACGATCAAGCCTACATTTTCCTCTAATGGACTCAAGTAGCTCGCTAGTGATCTAAGTAGAACTCAATCCATTGAGCATAGGCATGCGGCTAAGTGAATTAGCCACTTTTATAAAATTTCCCTTGCTATACCTAAGCTCATAATCAAACTCCTGAAGGGTCTCTGCCCATCGGGCCTTACGACCTTTAAGGTCTATTTGATTAGAGAGCCACTTAATGCTCTCTTGATCAAACGCTATCGTAACTTTGGCACCATATAAATAATGACACCACTGCTTCAAAGCATGGACAGTTGCATACAACTCCTTCTCATAGACGGAGTAATTCTTCTGAGCCGGTTCTAGTTTCTTGCTCTCAGAAGCTACTAGTCGGCCATCCTGAACTAGAACCGCTCCTATAGCAAAGTCACTCGTGTCAGTCTCAACCACAAATGGTTTGTTGGGATCTGCTATATGTAAAAGTGGAGTTGTAGCAATTGCTACCTTCAACTTCTCCATACTTTGCTTCTGTTTGTCTCCCGAATGAAAGGCTTTCCCTTTCCCTTTAAGTTGTTCCGTCATCGGGATAGCAATCTTGGCATAATTCTTAATGAGTCTTCGATAGAAGTCTGATAAACCTAGGAAGATCTGTAGCTCTTCCAGGTTCCTTGGATGTGGCCATTCCATAATAACCCTTACTTTTTCAGGATCCATCTGGATTCCATCTTGGGAGACTATATGCCCAAGGTATGTAACCTCTGTTTTGAAAAATTCACACTTTGATTCCTTAGCAAAGAGTGAATTTTTCCTTAGCACTTGAAATACCTTCCTCAAGTGTTCCAAGTGCTCCTCTTCTCATGCACTATAGATCAGAATGTCATCCAAAAATTCTACCACAAAGTGTCCTAGATAACGCCGTAAAACACTATTCATGAGCTTCATGAAAGTGGCAAGAGCATTGGTGAGACCAAAAGGCATCACAAAAAACTCATAGTGCCCATATCTAGTTCTAAAAGCAGTCTTAGGGACATCCTCTGCCCTAATCCTGATCTAATGATATCCTTATCTAAGATCAAGCTTGGTAAAATACCTAGCTTGATGTAACTGATCAAATAGATCTTCCAATCTAGGCATTGGAAACCTATTTTTGATAGTTACCTTATTAACTGCTCTATAGTCTATACATAATCTCATAGAGCCATCTTTCTTTATAACTAGAAGCATTGGTGATGCCCAAGGTGAGTTACTAGGTTTAATGAAGCCCTTATCTAAATAATCCTGCAATTGCCTCTCAACCTCCTCATGTTGAGAAACACTAAGCCTATAAGGTGGTCTAGAAATAGGATTAGTGTTAGTAATAACCTCAATGGCATGTTCAATGTCCCCTCTCTCAGGTGGTAGCCCTCTTGGTAAGTCAGTGGGAAAAACATATCTATACTCAAACATAAGATCCTTAAAACTTTTAACCACACATATAATGCTCAAGAAGGCCAGCTACATTATTGTGGATTGATTCAAGATATCTTGAAGCTATCCTTTAGGAAGTTTGATTACTTTGTTTTTATGTGAAATGGTTCAAAGTAGTCACCTCTGGAAGAAACGCAATAGTGAGGCGGGATAAAAGTGGTTTGCTTCAAGTTGACTCCACAAAATTATGGACGGATGACAGAGATACATTTGTACTTCCTGAGCACTATGAGCAAGTTGTTTTTATACCAGATTCGAAAGAAACAGAGTGGCTATTTGTTTTACAAGTCTCCCCACATAGTAGAAATTTGTAAGAACATAGATATAGAAGAAATTCCATCTGTAGTGGACTCTGAGATTCATTCGATAGTCGAGGAGGAAGAGATCATTTTCCAAGAAGAAGAGGTCCTTGAAGAAGACGAGATACACGATGAAGCAACAGATAATGATCAAGAAGAAGCTAGCATACCAAGAGATTTAGAAGTTGTCAATATAGAGATAGATATTCTTTGTGCATCCAATATCCAAGAGGATGCTAAAATAGAGGAGTTTTGGATCAAACACTTGTATGTAGTAATTTTTGTTCTTTTTTTTTCTATGTTCTTTTGTACACTACCATTTCTCTATATTACCTTTATTATCATATGCTAATTATTTGAGTTCTTTTGTTACAGAGCACGATGGGAGACAGTCCTCCAGTCACTCCACATTCCATGATACAGGAGTAGTTCTTAGAGTTCATATCTCAGGTACCTCTCGCATATATGGCCGCTGCATCATAGTACTAGATCGCTCGTGGTAGCACTCCCCCCGGTCTCACTCCTGCGAGCCTCACTCTTGTCGGTATCACTCCTGCCGGCCTCACTCTTGTCGGCCTCACTCCTATCGGCCTCACTCCTGCCAGCCTCACTCCCACCTGTGTCACTCCTGTCAGCATCACTCTTGCGGGCAATGCTACTCCCTCCGAAGGTATGTCTCCTAGTTTTATGACTCCACCATGACCATCTTCTCAGTCATCCCCACTTCTACTCCTAGAGTGAGTACCTCAGATGTAGGTATGCCATGTGGTAAACCACGTGGAACACCATGTACACCTTAGGGTGCTCATGACCATGATTCCAAGGTGTATAGAGTGGTTATGTCACGACTGTCAATTGCTAATTAGAATTGGTCATATCCAGAATATAAATCACCCATTGAATAGATAGAATGTCTTGAAAATGATTAAGCAAACTCATCTACAATGGGTCCTGTTTCTACATTCCTTATGGTGACTTTATTGACAGGTTGGAGATCTTGAATTAAACGTAGTTTCCCATTCTTTTTAGGCACAGTGAACCATTGTTTGAGTAAGGTGCAAAAGATGGTTCTAAAATTCTCATGTTTATCTTCTCCTTAAGTAGTTTCATTAGCTCAGGTAAGTGAGCCTTTGGAACTGGTATAGGGCGAAGATTCCATGGAATATGTGGAATAGTAAAGATTATCATGGGTGCAACTAGCTTAGGACCTACACAACCAATCTCATGAGGATACATAGTAAAGGCTTTTCCATGGCTACGTATGACTCTCTCAAATTTATCTCTCTCTGCTGGCAAAAGAAAGTCATCATCTCTACCAATTTTCATCTGTTTGATTGTCTCATCCGTGAATGTATGTCCTATGTTTCTCTTATCCCAAAGAATTGGATCATTTTTCACATCAATAATTTTTTCATTACTTCCTTGGGGTAATGGTTGAGCTATGGGTTTGATTTTTTTGTCTACAATTTTGTACTTTGTTTCAACTAAGGCATCATGTGTTTGGTTAAATTTTGAGCACTTGTCAACATTGAGAGCATATTCATGGATAAGAGCATACTCATCAAGGGAAGAAAGAAGAATAATATGGGAATTAGAGTTTTGTTGAAGACATAACTCTAACTCCTCAAGAGTAGAGAAACAATGAGATGTTTCAATCACATGCTTAATGTTCTCATCATGTTCCATGATTTTGTTGTTTTTATAATTTTTTTGGGTATTTTGGATAAAAGACTTGGAGAATTGACTCTTATGAAGAAAATCTAATCTAGAATGTGGAAAACAAAGTGACAAACTTTTGTACATGTTGGTTGGATGCGAGATGTCAAACCAATATCTACTATTGTCCCACTCAACAATGGATTCTATCCAAAATTTTGATCATATGTAGCTCCAAACATGAATCGAGGTGCACAATCACTACAAGCCTGCTCATGACCTTGAGTAACAATAGGTTTCTTTCTTATTGACAATCGATTCCTAGGATGAGTCACTCCTACTGTCATGACTTGAAGTGATTGCATTCCATCCTTAGACTTAAATCTAGCATAGGTAGACCCATCATCCATGGCTTTAGTTTCCATACGACTCTCACAAATAAAGGGTTGACCTAAGAGAACTTCATAGGAGCAATTTTTGAATAAAAAAGTGAAACTCTTTTGTGATTCCTCCTATGGATATGGGCACACTAGCACAAGCTCTATAGAGGGAACCTACACCATTATCTGCAATTCTCATACGCCATCCACAATCTTTATCTATGGGTCATCGAAACTTATCATAGAATTCTCTTGAAATCACATTGATTTCGGAGCTAGAATCTACTAATGCATTTATAGTGATAGCATTCTTATCATTTCCTATTTTAACATGCATCTTTAATGTACCTCTAGACCAAAATGTTCTTTTAAAGTGACTTTCAGGATTGTTTTCATGATTTTCATGGTCAGGTTGAATAGGTCCTAAGAAATTTTTATTAACATTTACTTCATCATCATCAAAGCCCTCTTCATCAGATTCATCAAAGTTTAAGGCTTCATTCATAGCTTGATCTTGATCTAGATAATCTTGCATCTCGGTATCTAGATTAAGCGGAAACCTCTTCCTTTTAATTAGGCCAATAAAGCTATCTTTAAAAATAGGCTTTGCAATAGAGAAAACTTGTTCTAAAGACATAGTCACTTGACTCTTAAGCAAAATATCATCTAAAATCTCCATAGGATCTATTTTTCTCTCAATTTCTGAAATCAAGATGGCTTTAGGTTTTCTCTTTGGTTTCTTTTATTTTTGCTCAGGATCTTGTTTTTGTTCATGTTCTCGTGTTTGTTTTTATTGTTCTTTTTTATGTAAAGGCTTTGGTTCTGTTTTTCTTTGCTTTGTCTTCTTCCCTTTTTGTTTCTCCTCTTGTTTTTGTTCATTGGGTTGTGATTCTTTTTTTTATCTTTGGATTGTGATGTTTCTCCCTGCTCTATGATTGTTTCTATTCCCTCTAAGGTTTGTTTTTGAGTCACTCTTCTTTCACTAGGCTCAGCTTCATCTCTTTTTCATTTTTCTTCTACATTGGATATGTGAGAAATAAGAGATTGATCTTCTATCGGTGACTCCCAAGCCGTTATTCTCCTAATCTCATCTCGTCCTCTTACTAATCGCTATTCTACTTCCCTATGAGTTTCAGGATGAAGAAGCTTAAGAAAATTGATCACAAGATCAGGTTCCAAAGTTATCTTATCCTCATCAGGAAGTTGTTCATAGTATCTAATATACTCATTTTGTAAGTGAGTAATAGAGCTACTAGGCTTTGGGGAATTGACCCATCGTAAGAATCCATCCCGATTATGTTGGCTATAATCTTCAAGATAGAACTCTTTGAGCATCTCCTTTCTAAAATCACTCTAAGGAAGACTATCATATTGAGTGACACAGTTTATGATAGAGTTATCAACAATTCGTTCAAAGAATGATATCAAAAGATCTTCACGAAGAAAAATCATAGCTTGCTCTTCAAACAAATCTAAGTAGCTTGTAATGTTGATGCCATTGAATTTTCCCTTCTCTCTCAACATAGAGGAGACTATTCTTTGGCCTTGTTTCTCAACAATAAGAGATTTGAATCCTTCCTCCATCTTATGTGAATAAGCGAGTGATGCACGATGTTCTAGATCTCTCACGACCATATGCATGATATTGTGAGAAATTCAGTGTAACAATCAAGAATGATGATGATGATATGATGAGGATGAAAAATATGAAACAAAAAATATGGATCACAACCTCCCAACAAGATTAGAAGCAAATGCCATGAAGCGATTCACGTCGGGTTCAAATGTGGAGGTGATCGCAATCCGGGTGGATCGGGTCCGGTCGTGGCATATGCAGAGTGTATGAAGCTAGTGAGTGTTGGAAGGTTTATGTAATAAAAAATGTGAAGGTGAAGATGAAGTTGGGTATGGGGGGAAGAGATGTCATGATCTGATTAGAGAAAGGGGAATATATGAACACAAGATAATCGCTTGAACATGAATGATGAGGATAAAAGAAACCATTCACATGAATCAATTCGGAAAGGAAGAATGGTCCAAAAATATGGAGCTTCTTAAACACTTTCCAAATTTAATTCACATTCATAGGTTCTTTTGAATGGAATGAATTCATGATGAAAAAAAAAACTAAACACACATGAATCAGTCTCGAAAGGAAGAATGGTCCAAGAATGGAGCTTCTTATACACTTTCGAAACTAAAACACATGGATGGGTGTTTGTGGGTGGTATGAATGCACATGGGTCATGATTTATGAATGAAAATAAAATTATTCTCTCAGCCTTAATGGATCATCCTCACTGGTTCAACGCAATATTGTGGAGCCTTCTCACACATAGACGGAGATAAAAGGTGACAGTTAAAAATATAGAAGAGACAAAGAGATAAAAGACATGAGACATGAATTAGAAGATCTTGTTATGATAAACATATACATGAATATTTTAAAACGTCAAGCTAAGCATTCTACTGGTCAAAGGTGGTCCTCACGACCGTCTCACCATGATAGTTCAACCGAATGTCACACGTAAGAGGATAGGTTCCACTTCATTGACCCTATGTCTTTCTAGGATCGTTATGCTTTTCTAAAGAAGTCTAAGACACATAAAACCAGCTCTAAATCACTCACACGCTCCACTCAGGGTGAGCAAAGAAAGAGAAAAAGGGTTTATGAGCCTATCCTAGAGAGAAAGTCTAAAATTTGAATCTAGGAACTATGCTCTTACTAGCCCACCTTGGATCCTCACACGCTCAACTGAGGGTGATCATCTCAAGGAAACCATGTGCTAGCAAGGGCCCTATGGATGCCTAAAAATGATTCTCTAGGAGTTTGGAGGGGGGTTTATACAGTTTTTTGAATGAATTTGGACCCTTGGATCTAGAGAAATCAACTCTCAACCCTAAGATCAGCTTCTTTTAATTACAACCATTGGATTTTTCAAATGGATGGTTAGGATTGGTTCTTTATATGATATCTAGGGCAAAGGGGAGGAAAATAGGCACCTTCATTCTCCACCATTGGATCTGGGACTGATCTAGACCGTCAGATCAGTGTTGACATCAATTTGGATAAGATAAGCCACTATTTTTAGAGAAACTTTGCATTATTGATCTTTGATCATCAAAAAAGGCTTATCCGGTGAAAAAACTCGTGTATCCTCCTTCCTTTATGCTTTAGTGCATCTCCACCCTTGAATATGAGCTCATCTTGATCGTACAACATGGTTCAATCATTGTTTGCCATGTGGTAGCCCTTCACGCCTTCAATTTTCTTATTCTAGGAAATTACGATGACCTTGAAAACTAGATTTTGTGCTCTTTGACCCTTCAAATATCCTTTGATGAAGATAAAAATATGTAGGGCTACGTTTTGAAAGGCATCCTTTAGGAATATGCAGAAAAAACTCCCATCTGAATCTCCCTTGTACAAGTTTGACTACATTTGGAAGCTTGCAAGATGGCATTGAGGTATCTAGGAAGCTCTGATAGCCTTGAAACTTTGTACAAATATGTAGCCACATATGGTCTTTATACATGCCAAACCATATGGCTAACAAAAATTCCTTTACAAGATTTTGTAGGGTGTCTAAGTGAAAAAATTACATTTTTTACAAAATGCACATGCCATATCAATGTGTTAGAAAATCCATTTACATGTGAAATTTGGGCTATAGATTGCCTTTGATAGGCTTTACAAGTGTATGAATTTTCATGTGATTTGGAGATATTGAAATTTTGCCCTAATTTCCAAAATTTGACCAACTTTGACCGCTATCCTGGATTTACTTGATTTCTTCCAAAGTTTGCATGTGAACTCCCTTTGACATCCTTGATGCATCTTGGACTTCTCGGGGAATTTTGACTACCTTCACCGAATGTGTTTCCTGTAGGCCTTCATGAATGAGAGAGGAGAGAAAATCTCGACGACAACATGCTAAAGAGATGACTCTCCTCCCAACCAAATTCCTCTATATATAGCTCTCTCCAGGGGACTGCCTTCTTGGGTAGGTCGATACTAATCGTCCAAGTGTCAGCCATGTAACTACATGTGCACCAAGTGTCCTAGTTAACCAGAGTTAACTCAACTGGATGCTTCTAGAAGGCTCTAGATCTCTTTGGGCAAAACACTCTTCCCATGTATCCCATTGGAGTTGAACCCAAGACCTCCTCCTTCACATCCTTGAGACTTAACCACTAAGCTAAGTGGATCACTTGTTCACAAGAGCACAAGATCTCCTAGTAAGTCTAAACTTGAGATCTTTCGTCATACACACAGATGATCAAACAATGTCTGATTTCATATCTGTATGAACCGGTCGGACCCTTAGATCATAGACTTACTTTATTACATTGTGCACTCTGTGGGATTTTGCACAGAAAGCATTGGATTGTATTGTGCATCACCATTGTATTTTTCTTCTTATAATCAATCGACAGAGGCTTCCAATGTCTGTATCTTTCTTCTTATCTTTCCCTTTTCTCCTACAAACACTCAAATCCCTTTATTCACAAGAATCCCCCAACAATATTGAAGCACTTTTCTATCTTTAAGAGAAATAAGCTAGTTTCTCAAAAAGATTTAAAGCCAAAATCTTTCTTCTATCTTTCCCTTTTCTCCTACAAACACTCAAATCCCTTTATTCACAAGAATCCCCCAACAGTATTGAAGCACTTTTCTATCTTTAAGAGAAATAAGCTAGTTTCTCAAAAAGATTTAAAGCCAATAAAAAATATCATCCATCCACAAGATACTAGTATGGTAACCAACATCACAGTGTCGACCCACTGAGGTTCTATTGATGAGTTTTAACTCAAGTAATGCTTCACTTGAGACTAAGTTCATGCCTAAATTCAATCTTTATGATTCCTTATTGAGAATGTAATTCTTGTGCATTCCTTTGAATCAAACGGATTGAATTTTCCAAGTTACACTAGGAACTTGGTATTTAACTTAGTCAATATATCCTTAGTTGAAAGAATCAATTCAAAGTCAAAGTCTCACTCTTCCATAAATTTATCAAATATTTTTTACTAACACTTAAGCTTGAAGTGTTCTAAGAAGATCTTGGAAGTTACTTACGTCATATCTTCAATTTCCTTGATCTTGAAGTTATCTTGAAGTATCTTGAGCTACTAATTTCATCCTTCTTGAATTAAACTCCTTCTTTGAAGTCTGAATTGCCTTGAGTATCAAACCTAACTTCAAGATCCAAATTAAGACTAAAAAGATAATTATCATCCCATGGTCCAATATCCCATACCATCTTTCCTACATCAATCTGAGTATAAAATCTGGTATCCCATACCACCCTATTTTATATTCACATTAATGTGTGGGTGATACTTATCCTAAAGTCTAAACATCTCTTGATAGAGAATCTTCTTGCGTCAATTCTTGACAAGAATTTTGAAGTTTCAGGCATTACCTCTAACTATATTTTCTAGCTTTTGATCCCTTCACATGATCGTTTCACGATCTTGCGCTTTCCATTGGGAACTTGAAAACCTTTTGATGAAACATCCATCTTTCTTTGCTAGGGTTTTCAAATAAAAACCAATTAGAATTCCAAGTACTTGAATTTTCATAGATTCAAGCTCACTTGGTTTTATTCTTGACCAATTTGTAGTGACAAGAGCTTTTGACTTCTTGTCTTTAGATTCCTTTCTTACTGATGCTTTAGGTACATATCCTGGCCGTGACTTTATAGGAATCTCTCTACTGCTTAAGTCTAAGCATCCGCTCATGCTTTCTCGATTTGTACCAAAATCCCTTTAAGGATAGGTAAACTTTATATTTTATCTTCCATTGACTTAAGTACCATCTTCAAGGTTATAGACTACAATCTTGGAATTTCCTCACTCTGTTCAGACGTGGAACAACTTACTTTCTTTACAACTTTCCATTGGATAAAGGGAACTTGAGTGAATAATTCCCAAAAGGAATTTTATTGCCAATACTTGGGCAATCTTTTAGAGTAGTTCTAATTACAAGTTCTTGGACAATCATGGCCAAGATTGATCAAGTCTGGTTAACCTTGTGACTAGAATAAAGACTTAATCTTTATCTTTAAGATCTCTTGAACTATCAAAAGCTTCTTTGTTTACCCACGGGATTTTAGAGATCTTTTCCACAACCAAAGTCCAAGCATACACTGATGCTTCTTAGATTCCAAAGCTAAGAATCTTTTGATATATCTTTAGTTTATATCAAAATTTGGACTTAATTACCAATACTGGTGATTTGGGAATTACTAATGGGAACCACTCACTATAAAACTTACTTGCAAGATTTCAGTCTCGTATCTAGGGAGATTTTTTCTTTCAAGAACTTTAGATTCCTACCAAGGAATCAAGTAATACTAAGCCAATGATTCATCTTGGAATCTTTTGCTTTAATGGAAGGATATTTGAAAGACATTCTGGAACTTTCAAACAATATCCAAAAGCTTTACTGATTTATTTGTGTTCATTTCCTGAGTATCAAACTAGAGAATAAATATCGCCTTTAGGATATGGTTTCCTATTCCACTATGAAAGTTTAACTTGAACTTTCATTTATGTGATATTGATTCTTGTTCTTGAGTTTGATACAAGATGCTAGTATGAACACATAATTTTTGAACTTTATCACTTGTTTAGGAAAGGTTCATGGATTGGAAATCCATATCTTGGAACTTTGTATTCCTAAAAACGTTCACAATTCGATTCAAGTCTTTAGGAACTTATCTCATTTCCTAAAGATTACTTACTTTGGTTTCCACTTTAAGCTTCCATTAGGTTAAATGAGTCCAAAACTTAACTCTCTAAAAGAGTTATTTCCACTTTTAATGATTGCTTAGCAAGTTGCATCATTACCAGAGATGCAATCATTATGGAACCTAACATCCTCCTATTGAACGTCAAAGTTCAATTGATGCTAAGGTTCAAAGGTATTGAACGTCAAAGTTCAATTGATGCTAAGGTTCAACCTTTGATTTCCATCACTCCTTGGGATACAATTCAAAGTAAAATCTTTAGAAACTCTATGGTTTTTACAAACTTGGAACATCTCAACTATCTATGGAACTTTAAAAGTTCCATTAGTGTATATTCCACTTGATTTTATTTGATTGCTATCATGTCTTGGATAGAGTCAAATAAAAGCATTCCAAACCATCTTACTTGGATGCATGATTTTTCAAATCCAAGCTAACGGCTACATCTAAGCTTGTCATTAGAATTCTCTAAGTTTTCTCCTAAACTTAGAGTCATTAAAGAAATTTGAAAGGAGCCTTATTTTCTTGCCATTCCAATGAGCAAGAAAATTGAACACTTAACTGTCAAAGGGTCTAGCTTTCCTAATCAAGACTCCTAATTTGTGATACCTAAGTATCATGTTTGGGAAAAACAAACTAGCTACTTGAGTTGCATGGCAGCCAGGAGCCTTGCAACTATCTAGTTTGCTATTTTTCCTAGCTATCTAAGTTCACTTAGAAAAAAGAGACAATGAAAGTATAAGTATTCAACTACTTAATAAACAATCATGCATTTGCAAATGCCTGTTTTTGCATGAAAATGCCTGTTTTTGCATGCAAATGCCTGTTTTTGCATGCAAATGCACATGAGTGCATGCATGTGTTTGCCACATTCTCTTTTCATGTACTAAACGTAAATCAAGCTATTTCTTGAGCTTGAAAATGCATGTTCCCAATCATCCATGCACAAACATTCTACTTGCTAGCTTGTAAAAAGATATAACCATTCATATGCATAAACTTGAGAATTAATTACCTTTTTCAAGCAAGAAGAAAACATGTTTTGTGCATGAAAACATTCTTTAAAAAGGAGAAATGCACCAATACCCTTTCGTAGATGCATGCTAGTACTTGATGTATTTCCCAATACTGCTATATTTGTTTAGCTTTCATTGAATTTGTAGCATTTGCAACCATTCTTTAAAAAAATGAAGACTACTGCCATGCTTCAATACTATTTAGATGCAAGCTATATGAAAGCAACGAATAAAGCAAGTATTGAAATGAAAACATCAACTTCGAGAATACTTATCTCCCAATTAAGCTACATCCTTCCATTGATCCTCAAGAAGAGCGATTCTTCATCTTTTGCTCCATAAGGAAAGTTACATACTCCTCCTTGAAGACCATTGCTTCCTCGTCTTCTTCTGTGAAGAAATGAAGCCTTCATGCTTGTCTTAATCCATACTTTGACTTCAGATGACATGTGGATCTTGGAATTACAAAATTCAAGATCGATCCCCGCACTTAGGTTCGGTTGGGGATGGCAGCCAACTCGAGAGGATACTAAAAACAAAAGTCCTTGGCTTGGGATTAGTAGAGCAGAGACATGAACCAGAACAAAATATGATAGGCAGATAATTATATCACCAAGCACCATTGTTGTAGTGGATAAGATGTTGGAGTTTGGTCATTGAGGTCTAGGAATCAATACCCGTAACCTACATCCACCACTTGAGGCTATCAGCTGTTGTCTACTTTTTTTTATCTTGATGAAGGAGCTTTCAGTAGCACTTTGAATCTCTATGATTTCCACAGAGATCTGCATTATCAAATGGTGTTGCTCTCTTGGATAAGGTAGAATCTCCCCAACTACCAGGTCACGGGCTCGAAATCTGGTGATCATTATAAAAGCAATCCTTTTGCAAGCTTCTCTCTAGAGTTTGCCGACCAAAACCAATTTAGGATGGTTCTTCACCACACAGAAAACAGAAGAAGATAAACTTGCAGAAATTAATATAAAGCATTGCCGGGTCCTCTTGGAGGTTCTGAGGTTGACTCCCACATCCCACCAGTTGTCAATCTGCTTTTGCTTTTCTTCCTATGTGGTCTAAGAGGTCTGCAGCACTAGGATGAGGGATAAGTAGTTGCACTTCTCATATCTAAGTCGCGATCCTTATTTGCTCTAGTTGATAGAGCATAGGATTATGTCTCCCCACATTGCAGGTTGGATCCCCGAGAGCTCACGTCGGGGATTACGCCTTTTGCCCTTTTAGACAAGAAGATATAGTAGATCGAGTAAATTTGTAGATTTGTAGATAGTCGAAAACACCACCTCTTGCAGGTAGAACGGAGCTGCAAAATTGTTAGATCGGGGGTTCAATTACCGTCTGCCGCCTGAAAATTCCTTTTGTCTAAGCTTATGTGATTACAATTAAATGCAGAATAAAAAGGCCACGTGATGAATTTGACCTCTTTGGATAAGAGAAAACTTCCCTGATCTTGAGGACGCAGGTCCGAATCCGCCGAGCACGCGAAGTGCTTCTACGTTTTGCTTATGTGAGGCTCTTGGACATCACCAATTTGTAGTCCTAATAAAACTTTGAGAAATATTGAAGTCGATACTGTCTTGCTATGGTGGATAGAGTATACGCTTCTCCACTATGGAGTCATGAATTCGAGGCCCGATTACCACAGCCTCGGAAGATAAGATACTTTTGCTCCATGAGAGAAAATTAATGGATCTTCTACACACACGCGAGAAGAAATGCCATCGCCAAGCAAGAGATGAAGAAGGTGATATGAAGGCTTTGATATCAATGCAAGAGAGCAAGGATTACAACCACCACATACTAGAGAGATGACTCTCCTCCCAACCAAATGCCTCTATATATAGCTCTCTCAAGGGGGCTGCCTTCTTGAGCAGGTGGATACTAACCATCCATGTGTCGGCCATGTAACTGCATGTGCACCAAGTGTCCCAGTTAACTCGAGCTAACTCAAGTGGGTGCTTCTAGAAGGCTCTAGATCTCTTTGGGCAAAACACTCTCCCCATTCCCCTGTGGGGATTGAACCCAAGACCTCCTCCTTCACATCCTTGAGACTTAACCACTAAGCTAAGTGGATCGCTTGTTCACAAAACCACAAGACCTCCTACTAAGTCTAAACTCAAGATCTTTGGTCATACACATGAATGACCAAACGTTGTTCGATTTTAGATATGTTTGAACCAGCTAGACCCTTAGATTATAGGCTTAATTTATTACATTGAACCTACCTTTTGTTATGTCTATCATGTCATCTATCACTCGTGACTCCATTTTACTGCTTTATCAATCCTATTGACTCTTAATTGTCGATCCATCATCCATGACTAATGGCTTTCCCATGGTGTTATTTGGACCTCTCTGCAGAATATTGCCTGCTTCTAGAACCAGCCTTGCCCATCATCCATGGCCACCTCCCTGCTCACTGATGGACTCATCATAGTGCAAATATGTGTGCATCTAAATCTATGTTAGTGCATATCTATGTGTATGCATCTGTGTATTTTTGCATGTGCAATGTGTGTGCGATTATGTGTATATATGTAGCTTGTAGCTATGTGTGTGCATCTGTGTGTATTGCAAGTGTGCATGCAAGCAAGTGTGCACTTTTATTTTTGTGTATTGAAAGCTATATGCTAGACATATTTTGGGATTACCGAAGAGCATACCTCAGCTCATATATACTTTTTCTAGTGTTCAATAACAATTTCCTATTTCAGAAATTATCTCAATAAATTTACCTATAAGATTTTTCTTTTAGTTCAATCGCATATCTCTTAGCTTAGTTCAGGTTTACTATGAGAGTTTCTTACTTTTAACACATCTGCCTCTGAATTCAACCTCTCTAGTGTGCAAAACTTGGCTCTTTGTCTATAGATGCCTAAATTTTGATTGTTATGCATAATTTGAGTAAAGTTATATGTGGAGAGCTTAGTTGATGTCCATGCAAGTGTAGACCTTTTTGGTATCTTAAATTGTGCAAATTTTAAATTGATCCCATAGAATAGATTGGTCTTGTATGTATGAAGTTTGTTTGATGTGCAAATCACAATCAATGTTGAAGGGTGATGTTTAAAGATCATTTTATTTTGAAGGTCAAATTTTCATTATGCCTTCAAATGAGGGATAATATTAATTATCAACCGTATTGGAAATTTTTCATGATGGGCATGTATGACTATTAAAAATCAACACTGATTAGGTGTGTGAGTGTGTTTTCAATTCATTGTACTCTCAAAAAAAAAAGAAAGGCATATCGTTATAATAGCATGACTGTTTAAATTTGGAACTCGTACACTTTTATTCAAATTGTATAGGTGTAACGAATCTCCTTGAAATGCACGTAAGCGAGGAAATTGTATGCCAGATACCCCCCCAAACAACTTGTATTGCAATCTGGAAAAGGAGATTAATGAGCTTGATTACCCAGGTAGGAACCACTTTGAGGCGGATACCAGCAACAAAGCCCTAGAGATCCCTGACAACAAAGAAACCAATCAGGAGGGCTACACTACAAGGAAAGAAGACGCCTTTACCACTAGCAATGAAGACAGCATGGATAGTGAAAGTTCCATCATTGGATCGACAATTCCAGAAGCAGTTTCCTCTTCATTCCAACAAGAGGCCTCCTGCAAGGGGAAACAGCCTATTGAGTTACATTGGAAAAGCCCCCACAAGAACAAATTGCTAAGTTGGGATTCCCTCCCTACAAAAAAGAAAGATGAATCCAAGAAAAGAAAGGATAAGGCCCCCTCCTGCAAAGAGGGTAGCTTATGAGAATGATCATCATCTCCTTAAATGCAAGGGGGCTAATCAACCCCTCAAGAGCGACCATCATTGGTCAATGGCTTTGCGACATTAGCCTAAACCCTTAATTTGCCTGTATTCAAGAGACTAAAATTGATGGAGCAGACCTCCAGAAACATCTTTGACATGTCTCCCCGACCCATGTTTGGATTTTGACGTTGCACCCCCGAGGGTCCGGTGGGATGGTAATTGGTATAAATCAATTCTGGTTTGAAAAGCTTGAGAACTACATCAAAGTCCAAGGCCATAGATGGATTGTCGTTTCCTTTGGTGCCCCTTTTTTATTTACATTAGTTTCTATGTACGCCCCTAATGGGGAGGTGGAGAGACTAAACACATGGGCCTCCTTGGACTCGCACCCCCACAACGTGCTAATTTGTGGTGGCATCAAATATGGTGGAGGACCCTGTAGATAGATGGAATAGCAAGGGCCAGGTCATCGATAGTCGAGAGAAAGAAACTTGGGACAAGACCAAACTGCACTTGGATCTGGTCAAATTCAAGATTCTATTATACATTATGGAATATTTTGAACAATGCATTGTTGGAGTGTTAACTTATTAATGTATTAATGTGTTTTGGTGTTTTTGATATAGCAGTTGAAGGTTCGTGGGGGCATGAAAGCATGAAGGGCGTACATCAATAATCCGACTTTAGGGAAGACATCAATAAATCTGATTTATAATTTAGTTTGTAAATAAATCCATGTAGAAGGTTCTATTGTTAGAAATAGTTAGAAAATTAGTGGTTAGTAAGGGTCATTGTAGACCGCAGTTTCTGATATTAAAGAAAGGCTTTCAATGAAAGTCACCAACTTTTAGTTTCATGCATGCTTTTCGAAGCCGCTCTAATGTAACCACTCTTTTCGACGTAATCAAAAATTCCTATAAATACATGCACTCTGTGGACTGTCAACACAGAGTGCATGGGGGGAGATTGCACCCAATACTGCATTCGGTCTCATCTCTTGGCATCTCTATTTTTCTGTGTGTTTTCTACATTTGCAACCTCTATGTGCATGTGAGCAAGATCCTGATAACAGTGGTATCAGAGCCTTGCATGCATCAATACAGAGGGAAGGGATCTGTTTCTTTTCATTTTGGCGAATTGATCTCTGTTTCACTGTTCTTTGTTCACGATTTTGATTCCGATTCTGATTCCGATTCCATCTCCATTTTTGTTTCCATTTCGAGTTCCAGTTTTGATTTTTGTTTCAGTTCCAGTTCCAGAACCAGAACCTACATTTACGCCTACATTTACTCCTTCGATACATTTACTCCTTCGGCTTACTCCAAGGTGTCAACTAAGGCATAGAACTTAGGCATAACTTAGGCATTACATTGGCATCATTGGCACCCAAGGCTCCCTTGGTGACCGTTGGCTACATGTGAACCAATTTTAATGTATGGGTGGCAATAAGGACTTTTAGATTCACCAAGGTGGGAGGATTTGAACCCACAACCTCACCCACAGAAGGGAAGTGCTTTACCACTACACTATCTCTTTGTGGTGTCACTCTACTTCTCGTTTCTTATATTTAACATAACTTTCATCTCTTTCTTACTTTTTCAATTCCCAAGAACAACCATTCCTTTTACATTTTAACTCAAACAAACTCAAAAATTGTTTTTACATATTTAGAAAGAGTGTTTTGTCTCTACATCCTCATGGACCCTATGAACAACATGGAGGATTTTGGTGAATCACCTCTACCCAAGGTAACACTCGAGCAACAACTAGAGCTCCTGCAGCATGAATTACGAGGCGCTCAAAACGAGATCCAACAATGCGAAGAAATACTCAAAAAGATGCAAACTGATGAAGACAACCTTACGAGGGTGGTCAAATCTATTGTCTTTGCCCAGTCAAATGGCACGCATTCCAAGATTGTCGTTAAGAATTACCAGTTTTTACAGTTTGATGGCCGGAAGGATGGCCCTTTAATCCTTTCATGGCTTTCACGGTTTGATGATTTTTATACTGATGAAACATATGTTGAAAATGAAGCAGTCAAATTTGCCACTAACTATTTAGTAGGAAAAGCTCAGCTCTGGTGGAATGTCCTGCAGCACAGTGAAGAGCGTCCAACAACATGGAAGGCTTTCCAAGATAAAGTGAAGGATTCTTTTCTTCCTCCTCAATACCATTTACATGTTTGACGTGCATGGACAACCCTTACATGGAAGAAGGGAGATATGGTTACTACCTACATGGAGCGATTCTGGCAAAATTTACTAGTGGTTCGAATGCTTGAAGATGTACCGGAGGATAGTTTGCAGCAGAAATACGAAGATGGTTTAGAGGTGGGAATCCAAGCTATGCTTCACACCTTACGACCTACAACCCTCAATGAGGCTATATCTTTTGCCTATGATGCAGAGAAAGAATTACAGTCCATAACCAAGTCACTTCATCTACAACAACCACGTCAACGACCATTTTTTGCTAAACCAAATGTTCCCGTGAAACGTAATTTTAATGCCCCATCTTACCCTAGTTTTCCTCGTCCACCGCAATCCAATTACTCAACTACGCCAATTGTTTCATATCTCCAACCTACCAAACCACCTACCCTACAAACTTCAATGATGGATGCCCAACAGAAGCGACCACGAATAACCTGCTGGAATTGTGGTAAACCTCGACATACAAAAATGAAGTGCCGATTGCGACCTCTTAACATGAAACCCATTGCAGCTCAATTACATAACATGGAGGCCCATAATGAAGAAATTCCTCCTCTTTGGAGAGAGGAATCATTGGAGAAGGACTTAAGTACCTTGGGTAACGATATCTTTCTTCATTCTCTACTTTGCATGCAGGGTACTATAAATAGCAAACTCGTTAAAATTTTACATGATGATGGTAGTTCACATGACTTCATTTCACATTTATTAGTACAAGAACTTAAATTAAAAATGTTTCCTTCTTTGTATAAAGTAAAAGCTGCATTTCAAGGTTATCGTTATAATGTAACACGAGAAGTGCAAGATGTTACGATTAGCATAGGCCCATATGTTGATTCACGAACATTTTTAATTGCACCTTTGCAATCTTACGATATTATACTAGGTATGCCTTTTCGTCGTCATTATAACCCATGCATTGACTACCATACACATACCTTTAACTTTGAATTTAAAGGTCAAATTATTATTTTGTCTGCACGGCATGATTTCCAACCATTTCCATTGATTAGTCATACTCAAGTAAAACGTGCATTTAGGAAAGGATTCAATTCATGCATTGTCTTTGTCAATGTCATCAATGATTATACTCATACACTTCCTGATGCACATAAACCATTCATGACTACTTATAAGGATTGTTTTATGTCTGAGTATCCCTCTGAACCACCACCATCCCGAGGATCCTTTGACCATAGCATAGACTTAGTCCCTAGTAGTTCTCCTCCTCATAAAGCACCTTATAGACATGGCCCACTACACCAAAAGGAAATAGAAAACCAAGTAAAAGAGCTACTACAGAAAGGACTTATAAGGCCTACTTCTTCCCCATTTGGAGCACCAGTTCTCTTAGTAGAGAAGAAGAATAAAACTTAGCGAATGTGCATTGATTATAGAGCCATTAACAAGACCACAATAAAGAATAGATACCCCATTCTTAGAATAGATGATCTTTTAGATAAATTACGAGGAGCTCAGGTTTTTAGTACAATTGATCTTAAATCAGGATACCATCAGATTCGTATGACGCAAAGTGATATTTGTAAGACTGCATTTAGAACTCAAACAGGCCATTATGAGTTTATGGTAATGCCCTTTGGACTTACTAACGCCCCTGCTACATTTGCACGAATTATGAATAACATTTTTCTTGATTTCCAAGCTTTTGTTCTTGTATTTTTTGACGATATACTTGTTTGCAGTAAGAACAATAGTGACCATGAGAAGCATCTTAAAATAGTTTTTCATTTACTACGAGAGAACACACTCTACGCTAATCCTGAAAAGAGTTATTTTTTTCAACGTAAGCTAGAATATCTAGAATATATTATTTCAAGTGAAGGTGTGCATGTGGATCCAAAAAAGATTAAAGTTATAGTAGAATGGCCTACACCACAACCAGTCAATGATGTTCGTTCTTTCCTTGGATTGGCTAGTTTTTATAGGAAATTTGTTCGAAATTTTTCTTATTTAGCATTGCCCCTTACCTTGTTCTTGAAAAAGAAAATAAAATTGGCATGGGGACTTACCCAACAAAAATCCTTTTGAAAAACTCAAACATGCACTTTCACATGCACCTGTTGACAATTACCTGATTTTTCACAACCCTTTCATGTTGTAATTGATGCTAGTGGTTCAAGGATAGGTGCGGTTTTAATGCAAAATTATCATCCCATTGCATTTGAGAGTAGGAAGCTTAAGCCCTCAGAAAAGAATTATAGTACATATGATAAAGAATTGTTAGCAGTTGTGCATGCTTTGCGAATTTGAAAACACTATCTTTTGGGCTCTAAGGTCTTAATCAAAACTGATCAACATGCTATTAAGCATTTATTAAATCAACCCTTAATCTCTGCTCGCCATCTTAAATGGGCATCATTCATTCAAAATTTCCAACCCATGATTCAATATCAGCCTGGTAAAGCTAATGTTGTAGCTGATGCTCTTACGATTTCGTTCACATTCTGTTGTTTTGCATAATATTTCTGCCATCCAAATACATTCTTTTCAAGAAATGGTTTCCACTTATGCATCTGATTTGTATTTTTCACGTGCATGGCATGACTTCAATAATGGTGCATCTTTATCTGATGAACATTATACATTTCATAATGGTTTTCTTTATTTTCAACATAGGTTATGCATAACTCAAGCTTTTAAAGAATTTGTCATCAAAGAAATTCATGAACCATCTTACATGGGACATAAAGGCATACAAAGCACCATTTCTGTTTGCAAAGATTTCTTCTTTTGGTCACACATGGAAAAAGATATTGCACATTATGTTTCTCAATGCATTGTATGTCAGCATGTAAAACGTCATCATGGTAAACCATTTGGATTATTAATGCCACTTCCCATTCTGAACAAACCATGGGAACAGATTTCTATGGATTTTATCACAGGTCTTCCCGTCACTTCCTCACATAATGATATGATTTGGACAATAGTTGATAGGTTTAGTAAATATGCATATTTCATTCCATGTAGGAAAACTTTTTCTACACCTCAAGCTGCAAAATTATTCATTAAATGCATTTTCCCACATCACGGATTTCCTAAAGTAATGTTATCTGATCGTGATGTTAGATTTTGTAATCATTTTTGGGTTTCCTTATTTCAACATTTTGGTTCTAAAATAGATTTTAGCTCTGCATTTCATCCTGAAAGTAATGGACAATGTGAAGCTACAAATAGTACTATTCTTGATTTATTGCGTTGTTATTCATTACATAGTCCCACTAACTGGGATGAAAAGTTGACATTGCTTCAATTTGCTTACAATAACACCACACACACCGCTACTGGTCATGCACCTTTTGAAATTGTTTATGGTAAAAAGCTTCCCACTCCCATGTCACTCACCCAAACTGACATTCTGATGGCTGATTCTATTGCTCAAGTTCACATTTCTATACTTCACAATGTTCACGAGCACATTAGGAAAAGCCAAGAGCACTACACATGTAATATCAATACAAAATGATTAGCTAAGGAATATAAGGAAAATGATCTTGTGTGGTTGTGCATCATTAAAAGATATCTCAAAAATATTTTCCTAAAATTAAACTTGCACCATGCTATTACGGACCATTTCGCATTATAGAAAAAATTAATGATAATTCATTTGACTTAGATATACCATCTCATTCGAATATACATAACTCTTTTCATATTAGTTTACTTAGACCATTTAAAGGAACTTTACCACTCACTCCACTGCTTGATGACCCTCCTTTGAAATCTTGGTTCCTGAGAAAATAATTGATCATGATGTCACTACTACACGCGCAGGTACTCAATACCATCGATATTTGGTTAAGTAGAACAATCACTCAATTGAAGAATGTCAATGGATACATAAAACACAATTAACACCTCATATGACCACTTAATTTTTGCATATCATACACAAACACATGAATGTAATTCCTCCATGAACATTTCCATGCATGTTTTTCTGAACATGGAACATGCTTATTTTCATTCAATGATGGAACATGTGACTGGCCATCCATGTTTATTTTACTTTATCAACTGAGGTCATTTGCTTTTTCAACTAAGGGGCATGTTATACACTATGGAATATGTTGAACAATGCATTGTTGGAGTGTTAATTTATTAATGTATTAATGTGTTTTGGTGTTTTTGATATAGCAGCTGAAGGTTCATGAGGGCGTGAAAGCATGAACGGTGGACATCAATAATTCGACTTTAGGGCGGACATCAATAAATCTGATTTATAATTTAGTTTGTAAATAAATCCATGTAGAAGGTTCTATTGTTAGAAATAGTTAGAAAAATAGTGGTTAGAATAAGGGTCATTAGTTTCACGCATGCTTTTCGAAGCCGCTCTCATGTAACCACTCTTTTCGACGTAATCAAAAATTCCTATAAATACATGCACTCTGTTGACTGTCGAAACAGAGTGCATGGGGGGAGATTGCACCCAATATTGCATTCGGTCTCGTCTCTTGGTGTCTCTATTTTTTTGTGTGTTTTCTGCATTTGCAACCTCTGTGTGCGTGTGAGCAAGATCCTGATAATAGATTCCAATGGTTTTTTGTGGTCAAATCTCCAAGCAGGTGAGCACCTGAGGAAAGCTAGACTCAATAGAAGCTACATTTCTTAGAGCATTATTCATCGGTGGGGCCGTCCTTCCCTCTTGCAAAACACCAACCTCACCATCTTTGATCACTACCTGATCATTATCTCATTCCAATCTCTCTCCAAAACCCATAAGGCCCCTTGGTTTCATGCCTGCTCGACTTCTTTCTCTCTCCCCTCCGTCCATCAAGAAATTGTCAAAGTGTGGAAGGAGGCTTTTGCTTCCTACTCATCCCCAGCCAAGAGTTGGAGATGCATGGTCGATAAGTCGCAACAGATCATGATCGGAACCAAGAAGATGCTCCAGACTATTTAGCATGGATGCAAAGAAGCTCTATATTAAAGACTCTAGAGACTCGAGGAGGAAATGAACAAAGGAAAAGCTCAATCCCAGAAGGGTCTATGAAGAATCAGAGTGCTACTGAGATAGGAGGAAGAAATACAAAGGAAAAATTTGCCAATTTTCTTTAAGGAGTGGTGGGCTGGCAAAGCTGACAAGCCCACCAAAGAGATGTGAAGCATCTTTAAAAGGAAACAAAACAAGGAATCAATCCCCTATTGCTAGACTCAAATGGTGATGCTTGCAATACGGAAGAAGAAAATATCAGAATCATTAAAGAACATTTTACGAAACTCCTGGGGATCGCGACTCCCCTCTCCCCTCATAGACGTGATTGCATGGCGGCCATCTCCAAGGTATCCTCCCATGGGATCCCACACAACCCTCAATCCTTGCTTGATGCCCCTATCTCAGAAGAAGAAATCATTGAAGTCATCGATGCCGTTTCGAGTGGGAAAAGCCCAGGGCCGGACGGGCTCACTAATGAGTTCCTTAAGTCCTTCAAGTTGGTTTTGGTCACCCCTCTTTGCTAAGAGGAGCTCAAGTTTGGCGCACTTCTAGCTTGTCTCAACAATGGCATCATCAAATTAATCCACAAAAAAGGGGATAAGAACAAAATTGAGAATTGGTGCTCGATTACGATGCTTCAAACAGGATATAAGATCATTGCTAAAGTCATAGCCAATAGAATTTCCGACCATCTGAGAGCTTGGTGAAGCGAGGAACAAAAGGGTTTCATCAAAGGTAGGTCTATTTTGGAAGCCATAATTGATATTTGGGAAGGTCTCAACTTTGCAAATGAGTCAAGACAAGATGTGGTTTTCTTCAAGATCGACTTTGACAAAGCTTACGACAGGCTGGAATGGGACTATATTTTGCAATCACTTAAAGTTCTAGGTTGCAGCTAGAAATTCACCAAGATGATCTTGAGACTTCAGTCTGGAGACATTTTGGAGGTTCCTAGACACTTTTTGCCAAGCCTCTAGATCCAAAATCAACCACTCAAAGATCGCTTTTAGAGCTATTGTCGAGATCCAACCTGACCTTCTCTTTGAACATGGCTGCCAAAACATTCCCTCAGGGAGCTAAACTATTGGAGAGGTATGTAAATCAATTTAGCGGGTCGCACAATGGTTATTAACACGTTCCTCATTTCATCGACCATTTACTTCCTCTCTTGTTGGATACCAAAAGAGCAAGAGCTGTCCAAATTGGAAAGCATTTGCAGAAACTTCCTTTGTCAATCTGACCACAACATGAGGGGGGGTCCCTAAAATCAAATGGTCCATTTGCACTAGCCAAAGAGATAGTGGGGGCCTTGGTATTTTGGACATGGGTTGCATGGCTACCAAACTGGCAGCAAAATGGATGGTTAAGACGTGGTGCAATGGGGAGACTCCGTGGGCCAAATTGATCTTCAAAAACAAGAATGTGTTGACTTTAGTGGGAGCCCTGAATTGGAAGAATCTTGACATTCTGTCACAATAGCTTATGAGGAGTGAATCTCCTCATAAGAAGAGTGCCACATGGCATCACTTGGATGCACTTTTATTTACTATGGTATTTAGAAATTGAGAGGGAAGTCCCCTACGTGAGTACTCACGGAAGAGAATTCATAAAAAGAGAAGTCAGCTCGGCGGCTGGGAGGATAGAAGAACGAATGATCTCTGTGTGAAGCTCGAAGTCTTGCGTGTGAAGCTGAGGCATAATAAGAATGGCGTCCGGCAAAAAGATCTCTAAGATTGGTATCAAAGCCGGCTATAATCTGTGTCGCCTCTGATTGCGCCAGATAGGGATCGAACTCAGACCACCAAATCGGGAGGACGTTGCACTATCCAAACGCCCATATTGTTTGATGCTCAAATATTTGCGTAAAAGCTACATAACACAGTGTGCTATAGTCGAATTGGAGCAAGTAAAAGCACAAAGGTAGCTCCATGAGAGCTCAGATAGCTCTTCTTCCTCTCTTGAAGATTGTACATGGCCGGGTGGTTTGAAGAACAAGATCCTCTCTATGTGCCTACTTGAGTTTATCAAATCATCCATGAGCTTCAAAGAAAGCTTGTCCAAAATGAAGAGGTAGCATTGGCAAATAGCCTATCCATACATGAAGATAGGAAGATTTCTCTTCAAAACCTTCCTCGATATTTTAGCAAGGAAGAGGAGTATGGCTTCAAGTTCCAGGTTTGAGTATTTTTGAATTCCTGTAAGAATTTTCATTTTTGAGAATGATAATGAAGCATTAGGGGGGCCACTTTTCGGAGGCAAATCACATATATGGAGAGTATGAGATATGTAATCTCACCTAGAATCAAGGATTTCCTCAATATAGAACAAAGGGTAAGTTTTAGGCACCTCCAAAGTAGTTTATTTTTATGAATTTTACATAAATTTCAGGAGCTATTTTGGATAAGTAGCCATTTTGGGAAGGGGAAAAGAAGAGGTATTTTTTATAGATTGGTGGTAAAAACCATGCATATATGTAGCCTAGTGTATTGGCTTCCATATAAGATTAAGAAATCCAAAAGATACCTCAGTTTGATGGGAGTTTGAAGCTCCGCAAAACTCCCTTCCATCACAGTTTGAGAAAAAATTTCAGCACCTCATTTTGAGAAATTCCCATTTTGGAAGAGGGCAAAAGAGGTGCAATAAATACGGATGGATGGGAAAAAGTATATTTACTGAGAGTATGGTGTATGGAATTTATATTTGAATCATTAGATTCATTAAAATGATAAGTTAAGGAGGAATTTTAGTTCCTCAAAAACCCCCTTCCCGCACCTTTTGGAATGTTAAATTTTGCCAAACTCCACTTTTGGGAGTAAGGAAAGAGACCATTCATGAGGCTTCCCATGGATGAGTGCACATTTACATGAAGTATGGTGTATGAATTACCATGGAGAAGAGAAAATCCAAGAAAAATCCACATTAGGATGGATTAGAAGCTTGCTTCAGTCTCCCAATTAAGTTTTGGCGTAAAACTAAAAATCTTGATTTAGGCCTCTTTTGGAGAGCAAATTAGCATGCACTAAGGGAGGATTTGGAAAAGTGAAAATAGGCCCAAGCATCTTCATATACCATTCTCTGAGGTTATGGAGAGAATTTTAGCATTTACTTGATGGAAGAATGCTTTTGGGCACCCCAAAAATCATTTTTTTACACTCTTTCCAGCCCCTCTAACAGTCCACTAGTTTGGCATGTCCCACTTGGAATGGCCATATCTTGGGCTAGAAAACTCCAAATTGGATGTGCTATGGCTCGTTTCGAAGAGCACAAGATCTACTTTCAGTTTATCATAAGAAATTTTGGAAAATAAATATTTTTGCAGGTCTGTACAGCTCTACAAAGTTTGAACAGTTTTTGGCAACTACCTTCCGGGAGCCATAGCTTACATACTGGGAAGGCGAATTGAGTAATTTCACTTCGATTTCTTTTCACATGTTATATATTTCAGTTTATGAATATTTGCAGGTCCTAAAGCGGTTTTTGTAGGTCTAAAGAAGGATTACTAATGCATTTTTTGACTAAAATTGCATTATTTTGGTAATCACCTGACCATTCTTTATGTTTTGGGAAGTGATCCGATGTTTTTGGACACTTCAAAGTTTATGTTAGGACTTGAGGAGGAAGGTGCAGAGGTCTCGAAGCTTATCGAAAATGATTGGATGCATGCAATTCCAAAACCAAACCACTCAGGGATGTATATTTTATGCTTCAGGCATTTTACTTTATGTTATGGCATGTTCTGTATGTACATGCATAGATTGGATTGCATACGTCAAATGTTGATCATTATTTAAATTCTAAAAGTATGGATCGACAGGCAAGAAGTATACTTTTTGATTGTTTGCAAGAAAGAGGATTGCAAAAACTATATGGTTAGGCAACACAGAGAATGGTTGCCAACATTTGTTTTTATGTTTTTGCAGGTCAGGGAATCCATATATGAGTTTATGGCGTGCATGCCATGGGCCTGTCAAGCCCTATGTTATTGGGTGGCCTATGTGCCACTGAGCTATTGGTTATAATTTTTTTGGGATTCCATTTCTTGGGGAAATGCTGTCGAAATTTTTCCCCCCTCATGACGTTATATACGCACTTGCCTTTAGGTAAGAATGTTATGGCATGGTAACATGCCCTTTCTGCAAACTTCAATAAAGTGTAGGCATGCTTCTAAGCATGTATTTGATGGACTTAATACCATCATAGTACTATACATAAGGCAACTTCAGTAGTAACAGGATCCCTACACATAATCCTTATGGATTTAGACCATAGGATTGCTAAGGGAAGGAGCTACACCTTCACCATTAGTACTGTGCACAAGCAATCCTATAGGTTTTAGGAAGTTGCATACAGGCACGAGAGATACGTTTATGATAATCTCCAATGTAGTGAAGATTTATTTATCTTCAAAGGAAGTCTCACGGGATAATTAGGAGACTATGGGGTATCATGATGAATACCCAAAGAGTGACTAGATTCACTCATGCACATCACTTGAACAAGTAGTGAAGCTTTTTTGCTACACTACTAAGGAAACCAATTAGATGGGATCACAAAGATGGGTTTCATCAAACAGCATCGACGTGTGCTTAGATGATTCGAGTGATGGTTAGCAAGGCCACAGGTATGGCACTAGCTCTATGGTGTAGAGCATAGATCCCTTAGTCAGGAATAGTTGGGGTACCCAATACATATATATGTATATTGGGATCTATAGAGAGGTACTTAGACTTAGTCTTGGTACCTAGGAACAAGCTGGTTTGGAACAGAAGGGGACATCCATTGTCACATATTGACTAGAACCAAACTAACTAGTTCGAGGACATGGGACTCATTTGAGTCCACTGACATGATTTTAGGATATGGGATTCATTAGGGTCCACCAATATATTCCATTACATATATTTGGAATATATATTCGGTTTAGTGTAGGTATGACATCGTGAATTGGAAGAAGTTTTCACTGATATGGGACGGTGAAAATGACTTTCCTTTGAGCACTCTTCTTCTATGGCCAGGGGGAAAGGACTCATCATTCATGGCGTCATGTCTCACTAGATCAGAGGAGAGCTCTTAGTACACATCTCCTTAGGATTGGGAGTTATCCTTCATAATTTAGGGAAGATTTATTCTTCCAGTAGAGAATGTGATGGGTGATTTTATCACCATTGGTATCACATACTCATTTTGAGTTTTTCAAGAAGGATAATTCCATAAGTTTGATTGGATCATATAGATCCATGCATAGAGTATGGTTAGCATAGATAGCTCTTTAGTATGGATACACATGTGTTTACGGTATCATGTCACATCATTGCTAACCATTTTAGTAGAGGGCTTTGACCCTTATTAGGAATTTATTTTCTCCACTCTTCACTACATACACCCTCATTAGTTAGGGGAGATTTGTTCTCCATCTTCATAGGAATATATGTAATGAGGCATTATGCATTACTTATGGAAGAGCGGACTAAATAAATTCATGAGTCTCTCTTTTAAGAAATGGATAAAGTGGGAATCAGCTCAGAGACCCATGAGAGATCTCACTTTAGTTCAGTGGTCTCACTTTAGCTCCTACTCTTTGAGAGAGAAAGAAGGAAAGGAAAACATGATTTCTTCATAGGAGAAGCATAGATTATGTTTTCCTTTAGAGAGAAGAGGTGTTTAGGAAACATCTCTTAGTCTATATTTCAGAGAAGGAATTCATTTCCTCTACTTTTCAATGTAATTTTCCTTCACATGGGAGTATAATTCTCCACTATTTTGGAAGAAAAAGTATGGAGAGCTAATATATGTGTTCTCAGTTATGGATGAGTAGAGCAAGTGGATTCAAAGGAGTCTCTTCCAAAGGGAAAGGGAAAGTGGAATAAATTTCACTACCAGAGCTCTTTTCCTTAGATGAGATTAGAGAGAGAGTTTCACTTTCTCTGGATTAGAATGTCTAGATAGAAGTTTCGCTCTTCTATCTAAGACAAGAGGGAGATCAGTTAATCATGATGGAGACTCCAGAGAGAAGTAGTTATGATGTTCCAGTGATGGTCGTTGACTAGATGAGATGATCTAGTTATTGACATTAGTGAGACTGGGAGTTGAGTATGACTATTCTCTTTAGGGTTTCTAGGAGATAGGGATATATCTAACCTATTAGGGTACCAAACTCTTAGTTGGTGTTACATCATGAGTATGATGAGTAAACATCAGTTAGGAGGATGGGTGCTTAGGGATTATCTGAATCTCAAAGGGAATGCTTTCTGCATTCATATGGCAAACTATAGGGAAGAGAAATTTTAGAGTTTGGACTAGTGCCAATAGATGCTCTTCCAATAGAATTTAGTCCAAAGGTTAAGGATGACAAACCACATAATTATTGACTGGTGAAATGTAGAGATTACATTTTACTACTAAGAAATTTATGAGCTAGATGATCTATTTGCATTGTTCACAAGGTAGTTTGATTTAAACTATTACTTGTGATTACACTCAAGGTTAGAAAGACCTAGAGTGGTATAAGGGCAATCTATCATTTAGTCTTAGATGGGTTTGGAGTCACTTATTATGGGACTTTGTTCTATATTTCATAGATTCTATTGTTTACTATCTCCATTATGGTATGGTCAAGCCTATAAGCTTGGCACCTTACACTTCCCTTTTATATTATTACTCCATAGAGGATACATCATATGGACTTAGGTCATTTTGATGATATCACATGTTATGGGAGTGATAGTTTGGAAGTGGAGAGTATATGGGAGATATTAGGCACCTCTCAGACGGTTTCCCACCTTGGAAATGATATCATATGAGGCTTCTTAAGGGGAAGGATATGGGGAAACAACACACAGAGATGATCATGTACATAGAGTACATGGGGTTCAGGGGAGTCCGAGCATTTACTTCTACCATTACGGACATTTCATCTACATTTTCGAGGACGAAAATGCTTTCAAGGGGAAGGAAATGTCACAATAGCTTATGAGGAGTGAATCTCCTCATAAGAAGAGTGCCACATGGCATCACTTGGATGCACTTTTATTTACTATGGTATTTAGAAAGTGAGAGGGACTCAAGAGAAGTCCCCTACGTGAGTACTCACGGAAGAGAATTCATAAAAAGAGAAGTCAGCTCGGCGGCTGGGAGGATAGAAGAACGAATGATCTCTGTGTGAAGCTTGAAGTCTCACGTGTGAAGGTGAGGCATAATAAGAATGGCGTCCGGCAAAAATATCTCTAAGACATTCTGACCCTTTTATTTTCCTCGATCTCGGTTTTCCCGAAAGGCTCGAACCTAGTGTGCTCCCTATGGAAGAGTTGGAATAAAGTCAAAAGCTTTATAAGAATCAGTGAATATTGGAAGTGGGCGGCAGCATATCAGCTGGAAACAAGCTCTGCTAGGAGAAACGATCGGTTGCTCGGTGACCCTCTGGATTGCCATCAGAGGGGAGGTCCTCTAGAAGATCTGGTGGGAAAGATGTGCTTATAACTTTGGTGGCTCCCCCAAAGAGTGGTCGATTGAGAAGTGGTTGTTCCTCCTCGGTAAAATGGCCAACTGTAAGAAATCCCCCTCCCCCACTTCAAGCATCATAAAGTGCTTCTTCTTATCAACAACAAGCTTAAACCCAAGTGGGCCCCACATGAGGGTGATGAGAGGCTGATTAAGCTTCTTTGTAATGCCATCTAAACTTTGTAAGATCTACCCCCGCTCTATGAGACTTGGGGGCTCCCGTGAGCACTAGTCTCCTTCGCTTGTAATTTTCTTTTCTTTTTATCTAATACAAGTCAGGGAGAGTAGGCTAAGGCCGAACTTCCTTTATTTAAAAAAAAAGAGGAAAAAGGATGAATGTTTAAATTTGGAACGTGCATTTTTATTCAAATTGATAGGTGTAATGAATCTCCTTGAAATGCACGTAGGCAAGAGGAAAAGGGAGGTCAACACATTTGCCGAGCAAATGTTCCTTCATGCGCTAGCAATGGTGATTGGCTCTTCAAATGCAAATTGTCATTGCCTTTCCAGTGATTGGCTCTTCTATGTGCGTTTTCATGCCGAGGTGGGAACAAAAAAACTTATACTGTTCCGTCTACTCAGCATACTGTTCCGTCTACGCAGCACTATGCAGCAACACTCTTTTCGTGCAGTCTGAATGGAAGATGCCACATGGCATTGTTTCATTTGACTACGCGTGCAACACAATTATGCCACTGCACAGTATGAAGTGGGCCTAAGTTTGGAACTTGTGCATTTTTATTCAAATCAATAGGTGTACTGAATCTATTTGAAATGCGCGTACACAAGAGCAAGAGAAGGGAGGTCATCACATTTGCCACGCAAATGTTCCTCCATGGTGATTGGCTCTTCAGTGCAGGTTTCCAGTGCCTTTGCGCTATGTGAAACCTCCCTCATAGCCCTCACACATGAGAGAATATAGTCATGAATACGATGGATTTTACTCTTTTCGGGTGAATGAAAGCAGGTGAGCTGAACGGACTCCTGCCCATTGGCACCAGTCCGTTCGGGTGGCCTGAAGTTCAAGAAACATTATTTTATTAATTTTTTGACAATCAGAAGTCCAACATAAATTATATTATTAATTTTCATACTCGATTCACATGCTCTTTTATTTTATTATTTTTAGTGCTCCTTATTCAATCGTGCCTTAACGCTTCCAAAAACATCACTACACTACAAGAAGCATGACTTTCAATCACAACACTATTGAAAAATGATTAATGGAATGATTTTTGCAATTGAAAAACGATTAGTGGAATAATTTTCAAGGTAACATGCATACAATAATTTTTTATGATTTTACTTTAGTCTTTAATCAATTTAATGTAATTTTTATTTTCATTGATGTAGATGTTAACATCATCGAAGTTAAGACATGGAGTGAACTCAATACAATGGAAGGTGGCTTATGATAAACATTGTAGGTTTATAAATGATCTTAATTGTTTATATATGATTTTAATCCTGATCATGCTACACCACTCCCTACCCCTCCTTCCTCACTGTTCTATTCTCCACCAGGCACTCCTCTGAGCGTAGGATGATCCACCACTTCCTCATCAGTATCTCCATGGGATAGTACAAAATTTTCCTTCAAAGATGAAGATGATCTCCTTGAATTGCCACCCTATCTGACCCCTCATGAAGAATTTTAGCAATTTGATGTCAATGAACAATGCGGTCTCCATGAGTTTGGTCACCTCAACACTTATCTTATGCATATGCAATCCCTCATCACTCACGATATGGACCATTATCACCAAACCTGCACTAGTACCTTGTACTTCTAACTCCTTTTTTGTTCTCTTCTATCTACAAGAGGTTACTGGTGCAATGTCGTTTGGGTCCACCTGCTCACCAGGGGGACCATGCGAATGGTAACGTAGGTTTTGTAGTCAACTTTTATCAAAGGATCCATACTCTCTAACATGGGCAGTACAAATCCGTCGTTTTTGATAAATTTGATACTTGCACTGAGTGCAAGGACATGCCATTCTCTCCTCGGGATCCAAACTAGCCATCTGATACAATATGGACATTTTAGAACATTTGATTTTTATATATTTAATTTATTTATTTAAAACACTAGCTCTTTCCATAGTTATTTATCTATACAATTATCCTATTATATATACATTTATTTATATATTATGTTTTTTTACTTAGTTTTTTCTTTTTTTTCCTTATGTAAATTTAATTGAATTATATGTATGTAAAAACCCTAAAACCATAATCCTAAAGACCTAGATCTAAAATATGTATATGTGTGTATGCATGTGTATATGCATGTATATATGTATACATATTATATGTGTATGTGTGTAGATATGTTATGCATGTGTAAAAACCCTAAAACCCTAATCGTAAAGACCTAAACCTAAAACATGTATATGTGTGTATGCATGTGTATATATCTGTGTATGTGTATATGTGTATATATATGTATATGTGTATGTGTATGTGTATGTGTATGTGTATATATATTTAATTTGATAAAAAACCTTAAAATAATAATTTTATATATCTAAGTATATATATTTAATTAATTTATTTAAAACATTAGCACTTTTCATATTTATTTATCTATAAAGTTATCCTATTTTTTATATATATTGATATTCTGATTTTTTTCTTAATTTTTTCTTAATTTTTTCCTTATATAAATTTAATTGAATTATATGTATGTAAAAACCCTAAAACCCTAATCCTAAAGACCTAGAGTTAAAATATGTATATGTGTGTATGCATGTGTATATACATGCATATATGTATATGGATTATATGTGTACGTGTGTATATATGTTATGCATGTGTAAAAATCCTAAAACCCTAATCCTAAGAGCTAGACCTAAAATATGTATATGTGTGTATGCGTGTGTGTGTATATATATATATATATATATATATATATATATATATATATATATATATATATATATATATATATATATATATATATATATATATATATGTGTGTGTGTGTGTGTGTGTGTGTGTGTGTGTGTGTGTATGTGTGTGTGTGTGTGTGTGTGTGTGTGTGTTATATGTGTAAAAACCCCAAAACCCTAATTATAAAGACCTAGACCTAAAACATTTATATGTGTGTATGCATGTGTATATATATGTGCATGTGTATATATATGTGTATGTGTATATGTGTATATAATAAATTGCAAGATAGAAAATAAGTACACCCCACCTCAAATGCAATGGCAGGTGACCCTGGGTTTCCAACTCAGTTGAGTCTCCAATGTATCCAACTCTATGTGCAGTCCAATGTATCCAACTCTTTGCCTGTCTCCATACACATGTACAATCGATGAAATGTCCAATCTCCTTGATAAGGAACCGTGGGGAGTGTATTTCTAATTCTGTAAGAATCAATAACATAGAAAATAAAATTATAAGAATCTGGTGAAGTCCTCTAACTATCAGTATAACGAGCGCGCGATTCCTTCTTTTTCCATCACCATCTGCTCGTGCTCAAGTATTGAAGACACAAAGTTCGTTCTCCCCCCATCCATCGTCCGAGATGATATATCTAATGAGACCCTTCTCAAAAATAGAGACTCTCTCTTTTTGGTTTAATACCCATATTAATATCATGTGACATTTCCTTCCCCTTTAAAATATTTTCATCCTCGAAAATGTAAATGAAATGTCCATAATGGTAGAAGAAAGTGTTCGGGCTCCCCTGAACCTCATGTACTCTATGTACATGGTCATCTCTGTGTGTTGTTTCCCTATATCCTTCCCCTTAAGAAGCCTCATATGAGGTCATCTAAAAGATGGGAAACCGTCTGAGTGGTGTCTACTACCTCCCATGTACACTCAGTCTCCAAACTATCACTCCCATGACATGCGACATCATCCAAATGACCTAAGTCCATATGATGTATCCTCTATGGAGTAATAATATGAAAAGCAAGTGCAAAGTGTCAAGCTTATAGGCTTGACCATACTATAATGGAGATAATAAACCATAGAATCCTCTAAAATATAGAACAAAGTCCCATAACAAGTGACTCCAAACCCAACTAGGACTAAATGATAGATTGCCCTCATACCACTCTAGGTCTTCCTAACCTTGAGTGTAATCATAAGTAATAGTTTGATCTAAACTACCTTGTGATCAATGCAAATCCATCATCTAGCTCATATATAAGAATTTCTTTGTAGTAAAATGTCATCTCTACATTTCACCAACCAATAAGTCTGTGGTTTGTTATCCTTTACTATTGGACTAAGTTCTATTGGAAGAGCATCTATTGGCACTAGTGCAAACTCTAAAATATTCTCTTCCCTGTAGTTTGCCATATGAATGCAAAAAACATTCCCTTTGAGATTCAAATAATCCCTAAGTACCCATCCTCCTAACTGATGTTTACACATCATGCTCATGATGTAACACCAACTAAGAGTTTGGTACCTCAATAGGTTAGAGATCTCCCTATCTCCTAGAAACCCTAAAAGAGAAGATTCATACTCAACTCCGAGTCTCACTAATGTCATAATTAGATCATCTCATCTAGTCAAAGACCATCACTGGAAATAAACTAGTTCTCTCTAGAGTCAAACCATCATGATTAACTGATCTTCATCTTGTCTTTGATAGAAGAGTGCCACTTCTATCTAGACCACCAAAATGAGAAAGTGAAGCTCTCTCCATGTCTCTCTCTGTATAATCTCCTCTAAGGAAAAGAACTCTGGTAGTGGAATCTATTCCACTTTCCCTTTCCCTTTGGAAGAGACTCCTTTGAATCCATTTTCTCTACTCCTCCATAACTGAGAACTCATATATAAGCTCTCCATACTTTTTCCTGCCAAAATAGTGGAGAATCATACTCCCATGTGAAGGAAAATCACATTGAAAAGTCAAGGAAATGAATTCCTTCTAAAATATAGACTAAGAGATGTTTCCTAAACACCTCTTCTTTCTAAAGGAAAACGTACTGTATTCTTCTCCTATGAAGAAATCATGTTTTTCTTTCCTTTTTTCTCTCTCAAAGAATAAGAGCTAAAGTGAGACTTCTAAGCTAACGTGAGATCTCTCATCCATCTCTGAGATGATTCCCACTTTCTCCTTTCCTTAAAAGAGAAACTAATGAATTTATTTGGTCCTCTCTTCCATAATTAATGCATAATCCCTCATTACATATATTCCTATGAAGATGGAGAATAAATCTTCTGTAACTAATGAAGGTGTATGTAATGAAGAGTGGAGAAAATAATTCCTAATAAGGGTCAAAGCCCTCTACTAAAATGGTCAGCAATGATATGACATGATACCATAAACACATGTGTATCCATACTAAAGAGCTATCTATGCTAACCATACTCTATGCATGGATCTGTACGATCCACTCAAACTAATGGAATTATCCTTCCTGAAAACCACAACATGAGTATGTGATATCCATGGTGATAAAATCACCTATCACATTGTCTACTGGAAGAATAAATCTTCCCTAAACTATGAAGGATAAATCCCAATCCTAAGGGGATGTCTACTAAGAGCTCTCCTCTGATCTAGTGAGACATGATGCCATGAATGATGAGTCCTTTTCTTCCTGGCCATAGAAGAAAAGTGCTCAAAGGGAAGTCATTTCCACCGTCCCATACCAGTGAAAACTTATTCCAATTCATGGTGTCATATCTACACTAAACCAAATATATATTCCAAATATATTTAATGGAATATATATGTGGACTCTAATGATTCCCATATCTTAAAATCATGTCAGTGGACTCAAATGAGTCCCATGACCTTTAGTTTGGTTCTAATCATCACATGACAATATGTGACAATGGATATCCCTTTCTTATTCCAAACTAACTTGTTCCTAGGTACCAAGACTAGCTCTAATGTAATAAAGTAATTCTATGATCTAAGGATCTGGTCGGTTCACATAGATCTGAAATCGGACACCGTTTGGTCACTCGTCTGTAGGACCAAAGATCTAAAGAATAGACTCAAGCATAACTCTCATATTCAAGTAATCCACTTAGCCTAGTGGTTAAGTCTCATGGTTGTGAAGGAGGAGGTCTTGGGTTCAACCCTCATGGGGAGCATAGGGAGAGAGTTTTGCCCAAGATGCTCTAGAGCCTTCTAACTCAAGTTAACTCATGTTAACTTGAGTCGAGTGGACTTAACTTGAAAGGCGAGTACACCAACCACTAGTGGACTCTAGTGGAAGGTATGAAAGGAGTGGTGGAGATTGCACATGCACTTGTGGACTCTAGTTACATTTGTGGTCCTCGTTGATTCAAGCAGCTATATATAAAGGCATAAGGTTGGGAGGAGGGTCATCTCTCTAGCAGGTGGTGGTCGTTATCTTGCATTGGTATCAGAGCAAGCTTCCATGGTGACCTTGGTGGCTCATCATCTTTCTTAAGCTCTCATGGAGTTCTTGTAAGATTCATTATTATCTTCTTCCAAAGCTAGAGCTTTTACGGAAATCTTGACATTTCATCCTCTTCTTCACAATCATGAGATGATGCCTTCATCATGTATCTTCAACTTCATGTATCACGTGTTCGGCCGAGAGCATCTAGAATTCATAGAGGCTATGGAGGCGGAATCGAAGCCAAGCTGTTGATGCAAAAGATGCAAAGCCGTTGCACCTGTTCATCAATAGATAGCAGGCTGGGATCGAACACACGACCTCATCAAGATGGGTATTTCATGTAAACCAAGAAGACACGACGGTATTATGGCAACCAGTCCCCAGCGTTTAACACAATCCCAAGCTTTGCGTGTTGCAAGAGGCTTGAGACTGCTTCAAAACGTGAGCAACTGTAGTTGGGGCGCGGGAATCGAACCCAGGCACTGGGCATGGCAATTCTACGATTGGTCTAGGCCAATTCACCCACGCAATCTCTTGTGGAGCTCTTGCATATGGATTTTCTTTTATTAGCAGATTGCGTAGACAGACGCCAAGGAGTCTGAGCCATTCGACTTGTCAATTCTCAATAAATAATAGACAAAGCTCCGACTGTTGTACGGTGAATTCGAACCTTCGTTTTCACACGAAGATGCAGATGGTCATAGCTGATTGATCAGCAGTGGATGTTCTTCTACACTGCTCTGACGTGGATTCGAACCTACAACAAGCCACACTAGGCAACACCTATCGGGAATGAAGTTCCGAGCCATTCACGACTCTAGATAGCAAGTACTCAGTTACTCATTTATTTATTGTAACTATCAGACGAGTTCCCAACTATATAAACAAAAGAGAATGTTCAAGTTTCTTCAAGACTTGAAGTTCTCAAGCTTGATAAAGAAGGATTCATTTCTTCAAAGGACAAGAGAAAGCAAGGTGGCTTCTTTAACAAGCACCTGATGTTGGGTGACTATTACGATGGACGTGCTTCATGAAGCTAATGAGGATGAATATGGCTCTTCCCAAGGATCAGAGGATGGACGAAGCTATGATCAAAGCTAAGTATTTTTCAGTTTCTACTTGGCCTTAATGCTTGATTTATCTTGTTTTCATTAGTCTACACTTAATCCTATATGTACATTGAACTAGCCAAGATTTCAATCGATTAATTCTAGATTAGGATAATGAAACAATCCACTTCTCATTCCAAGCATTAGTTTGCATTAAGGAAAGACTTGGTTTAAAAAAGGATCCTTCGGCATCAAAGAATGTATTTTGTTAGTTTAATTCTAGATTTCCTTTCCATTGAGTAAGCTTTTTATTGCACCACAAGGATATGTTTTTATATCATAGTGCATTAGGACAAAGGAAATGATATACATGCATCAAGATTGCATGATATACATTTTTAGTACAAGGAAAAGTCATGCATCAAGCTCATGCATGATTGTTGGATTAATTTTAGGGCATGCAAAGAACATGCATGCATACACATGTGAGCATATGGATTTGCATGTAGGCACATGCATTTGCATGAAAGAACGGGATGTTGTTTGCAAGTAGATATATAAATGTACTTTGTTAGTATTTAACTTACTTTATAAAGCTCATGGCTTGACATTCGGGAAGACAGAGGACTAGTTAGTTGCAAAGACATACTAGTTTTAGTTTGCATCTCAAGAAATTAGTTGATTCCTTCCCAAGTTGATACTCTGTGTCACTCTAGCACTATGGCAAGTACCCACGTGAGGAGCTACACCTCATAAATGTCAATCCGCGGAGACGTGAGGACTGGTATGAAGACCAAGAGCAAGTGACGGCACAAGTGTGTGAGTGAAAGCACACAAGCATGCACACACACGTGCACAAAGTAAGAGCAAAGAGTGGAACAATGGAAGGACTTCAATTACAAAAGAACTCTCTTACAAAGCTAAAATCTACAACAAGCCAAAACCCCAAAAATGAGCTCTCCAGCTCTTTTTATAGTTTTTTGAGTAGTTTTGGCCCTGTATAGACCTAGTGTCCGGCCTAGTTAAAAATTAGGCTCCAAGAATCATTTGTGGGCTCAAACGGAGTCTAAAAATTATGAAAATTGGTAGGATGCTACTTCTAATACTCCTCAAGCTCAAGGACTCCTTGGCTTGAACAAAATGGAGTTGAAAAAATAGGAAATGGTATTTACAATGGTTTTTAGTGATAAATATCACTATTTTTGTAGGGATTTCTTATGAAAACTTGATATGTGCTTCTTGGAGCTCCCTACGTGCTCCTTCTTCTTGTGTGTCCACTTCATTTATGTGCTTCCATGCTTGTGCATGACCTTGACTGTCAACACTCCCCCCCCTCTTGAGTCTGTCATCCCTGACAGACCCTTGTTGTAGTGGTTGTTCAACGTAGTACGTTGAGAGGTAGTGTCCTTCATGTATCAGCAGGAGCGGTCCATCTTCCCAATGTAGCCTGGTCGGTTGTCGGGTTCGTCAGTTACCACTACTAGCCTATTCTCGAGTTGTGCCCAATGTATGTACTTCTTCCTTGGATTTGAGCTAGAGGGTATACTTCTTGGCTTTCAAAGGTTGATAGTTGCTCAAAAGAGGTTGTCGATGTTGATCGTGAGCAGCTATCTACTGTGAATTGCTTCCTAGGTACGGATATTGTACCGTGGATGTTCTTGAAATTTTGAAACATGAGGCCAAGTACTTGTGATCCATCATGATTGATGGTTAAGTGTATTAATGCATGGGTTGGAAAAAATAGGTGCCTTGTGCACGGCCTTGTAATGTAGCCCTATGTATGCATACTTGGGAAATGCATTGGAAGAATTATGGTGCAAGAAGTTGGGTTTTGAGCTAAGTGCTCAAGGGTATGCCGACGAACAGGTTTCCTAATCGATCATGGTTATGTTGTTGTTGAAGCATACAATTCTTACCATGGTGAAAGTTTTGTCGATCTTCAACTCTTCGTGTTGTACTTCCATCACGGTGATTGACCATCAGCTTGTCTTCCATTGTTGATGGTTGTCCTTGTTGATGGTTTGCCTGGGGGATTCTTCAAACGCACAATCCCGTTCTTTCTCTCCTCTTCTTCCTCTGCTTTTCTTTTTAACAATGGAGTAAAACAAGGAGAAAAGGTGTTAGCATCAATAAATATTTTACATATGTCAAATGTGTCACCTGTGCCTAGGATCTGCAATTGTGTCTATGCACGATCGTGTAATGTGGCCCTATATTAATGCATACTTTGGAAATGCATGACCTGAATGGTGCAAAAGACAAGGTTATGCCAAAGGCACATGGTTGTTGCACGTCGAGGCTTTCAATGTTGTTAGTGGATGTTGATGCAGTCTTTGTTGGAGGTAGCCAGTGGATCTTGAAATGATGTAATCGTTCTTATAGGGATCCATTTCAGGATAGTATTTGACCCTATAGACATAGCCTCTGTCCTCTGTATCTTTGGGTGGTTTCTAAATTTTGGTATCCAGCGTGGTTGGCTCTTTGGCTCTGTGGAAGCTAGTGGTACTTTTGGCCTTTTTGGTTGTCTTTTTATTACCGATGAGGAGATGAATTCATCTTCTTTTGGTCTCGGTCCATGGTTTTGACTCCTGCTTCTCCATGGTTGCATTGTTGAGATTTTTCTCATGAAGGAGATCATACTGTTTTGTGCATGTAAGAGTGCCTTGGGTACCCACATTTGCAATCGCCCTTGTTGAGCTGTAGCTAATTTCCTTGGCACCCAAATTTGTGTGTTATTATGGTTGGTCTTCATCGATTGCCTTGGTACCCAAATCTGTCGGAGATCTTGTGATTGACCTTGTCCTCGTTTCTGGGTGCTTCTTTTAGCATAGTTAGCTTGCTTCGATGGGAATGGTGGTGGCAAAGCTGGTGGTTGTTCTCCTTTCATACCCACGTATGCTTCAAACCCTGAGCTTCTTTCTTCTTGAATTTTGTCTGGCTAGTTGAGATAGCAAATGTCTTTTTTGCTTGCCTCTTTGGTTTAGTTACACTTGCATTAGTCTGTGAAGAAGAAGACTGGTTTGCTGGCCTTTGAGCTTGGGCTCCCATGATTGAGTCCTTTTCCTTCGTAGGTTTATGACACACACAACCTTTTCTTTGCGAAGATTAGTTTCGGAAAAACAAGGAGAATGTGTGACCTCTGGATTTGTGAGCATGCAATTGTCTAATTCTAATGTGATATATTGTTCATGTGCCCAAACTTGAAGAAGTTGACTTTTTAGGTTCAAGTTGACTGCATGTTCATAAATCCAATCTTGACCCAGGACAAGTGGCTCTATAATGTCCTCATCATGACATACTAGCATTTTGACTTTCATTGGAACATCTTGAAGGGAGATGGGAAGTTCCACCTCACCCAAACAAGGGGTTTCCACACCTCCCAAACCTATGAGATAGGCTTCTATGGGCTTTATGTTCAAGTGCAAGTCTTGGTAGTAGGATAATCTCACTGCACTAGTTGTTGCACCTGAGTCAATCAATGCTCTCATAGTCCTTGCATTCTTCCCTTGTCCTACCGCTATGGTCACAAAAGGACGTCGATCAATTATTTGAGAAGCAATTGCACTTGATGTTTGACACATGGCCATGTGGTATCTTGGGGCCTCACGATCGATATCTAGGCCTAGGTGTCTTAACTTATTTCTCCTAATGCGTTCTCTAGCCTCTGCCTATGCTTCTTCTCTAACCCTTAACTCTTCTTCTTTTTGCTTCTTAGCAGTGTTGAGTCTCTATAGCATATCCTCTGTAAGAGGTTCCTGATATAGCTTGACTCGACAACCATTGATATAGTTGGGCAAGAGATCACCTTCTAGTATGGCCAATTGAACTACACCGCTAGTGGAAATTATATTAATGATCATGGGTCCATATCCTCTTTTTTTCAATTTACAGGCATGCTGCTTTAATGTATAAACCAACACTAGATCTCTCTCTTTTAAGCCTTTATCTTTGATCTGTGCATCAAAGTATGCCTTTTTCCGTTTCTTTGCAACATAGATGCCTGCCACTGCTCGTAGCCTTGTCTCACCTAAGCGTTCTAAATCAAAGATCCTAGATGATAACTCGTGTCCATTCCACTCATGCGCTTGTGCTACTTTTACAGTCGGGATCAGGAAGTCCAAAGGTAGCACAACATTCTCTCCGAAGACCATCTCAAATGGGGTGGCATTGAGTATTGTTTTGTAGGCAACTCGGTAATCCCAAACAGCATGATGAAGTTGTTTGTCCCAATCAGAGCGTTTGTTATTTACTAGTTTTGTCAGTACATTACATAGGATCTTGTTTGTGCTCTCGGCTTGTCCGTTAGCCTGTGGATGATAGGGGGCAGACTTCTTATGTATCACCAAGAATTCGTGAAGAAGATTTTCAATGACTTCATTCAAGAAGTGTGTGCCTCTATCACTCACTAACTCTATTGGTAGCCCATATCTAGTGAATACGTTCTCAAATAAAAACTTAGTTGTAGTTTGAGCATCGTTCTTTGTTGTGGCTTTGACTTCTACCCACTTTGTGAGATAATCCGTGGCTACAATAATGTACTCGACATGGAAGTTTCTAGCTGAGGGGTTAATAGGACCTACAAAGTCTATGCCCCACTTCGAGAATGCACGTCCTCCCATCATTGGCCTCAAAGGAATCTCATCTTTTCTAATTGGGTATTGGACACGTTGGCATGTGTCACATTTCTTCACATAGGTATGTGCATCCATATGAAGAGTGGGCCACCAAAGTCCTTAGAATAGAATAGTCTTAATTACTCGGTCAGGACCAAAATGTCCACCTGCAACACTACTATGGGCACTTTCTAAGACTTTCAAGTAGTATGATTCATGAACGCACAATCTTAAGTAACCATCTTTGCCTCTTCGGTATAGGTTATCTCCTATTAAGGTATAGTCTAGAGCCTCTTGTTCCATGCTTCGTTTTCTTGCTAGACACCAATGAAGCACTCCAATCTGGGATTAGCGACACGTGATAAAGAGTGGCATGCTCCACTGGGGGACTCTCTTTGCACATTGGACACTTCGTAATCCACTCATGAATTTCTTTGTCCATACTAGGCCAATACACTCCTAAACGCTTTAGATTTTGCAATGTTCATTGTTTAGAATAGTGATTCCCTAGAAATCCTTCATGGGCTTGTTGCAACCAACTACTATGTTCATCGTCCTCGACACAACAAGCTAATACACCTTCTGTATCTTGTTTGTACATGCTTCCTACCAATATTTGATATTTTTGCGATTTTACAATCTCATCTTTGTTTGTTTTTACATTCTTATTTGCGGGTCCAAAGGTTAGGACTGGTACCAACTTATTTGCCCATTTAGGAACAACTTCTAGATTGAACGGATAAGTGTCGGGCAATTCATCAGACACTCCTTGCGGTGTCTCGCCTGAGGTGATGCGAGAAAGGTGATCCGCTTTGAGGTGGGTCTTACCTTTCCTAACAACCACTTCAAAGTCATATTCCATTAGTAAAAGGAACCATCTTACTAAGCGTCCTATATTGCAAGGTTTATTGACCAAGTATAGTAAACCTTGATGATCAGTGAAAAATTTGAACTTGTTTGCCAATAGATAGTGTCTAAACTTCTTCACAGCATATACCATGCCTAAACCTTCTCTTTCGGCTGTGGTGTAGTTTCGTTCAGCAGTGTTCAATTGCCTACTAGCATATGTTATAGGCAAATCTAGGTTTCCTTCACCAGTGGGTTGTGACAACACACATCCTATTGCATAATTGGATGCATCCACATGCACATGGAATGGCTTATTCCAATCAGGAGTGGTCAGTATTGGTGTTGTGCACAAGCGTCTCTTCAGCTCATTGAAGGAATTTTCGCATTCGTCATTCCACTCAAACTTTGTCAACAAGGCATAAAGAGGCTTAGCTATAATCACATACATGTGAATAAACCTATGGTAATATCCACAATGGTCCATAAAGGCTTGTACCTCTTTAATTCCTTGGCCTCGACAACTCCGCTATGGCTTTCACTTTGTCCTCATCTGTTGATATTCCGTTCTTAGAAAAGATATGACCCAAGATTTTACCTTGACATACCATGAACACACACTTTTCGGGGTTCAGACACACTCGATATTCTCTACACTTGTTGAAGATCTATCTGAGCTCAGGAATGTGGTGTGTTCTTTGTTGGGAATGAGCACATAAATCATCCACATATACTTATAAGCTCTTTCACAAGAACTCTTTGAAGACATGATGCATGAGCCTTTGGAATGTTGCAGGTGCATTGGTGAGCCCAAATGGCATCACACGAAATGCAAAGACTCCCCACTCTGTGGCAAAGGCCGTTTTATGTTGATCTTCTGTGGCAATGGCTACTTGGTTGTAACCCGAAAATCCATCAAGGAAGCTATAAACTTCCTTGCCTGCAACACGCTCCAATAAATGATCAGTGATTGGAAGCGGATAACTATCTCTTACTATGGTAGCATTAACTTTTTTAAGGTTAATACATACATGCAACTTTCCATTCTTCTTGGGTACCACTACAATGGGGGACACCCATTCTGTATGGTCAATCTCATAGATAAATCCAACTTCAATCAATCTATCAATTTCTTCTTTTATTTTGGCTGCACAAGTGTCATTATATGTGTAGGGCTTTTGTTTGGTGGGCTTGGCATCAGCGATCATGGGGATCGCATGAGAGTAAATTTTTGGATCTACTCCCTTCAAGTCTCTATAGTGCCACGCAAACACGTCCCTATATTCCCTTAACAAAGCTACCAACTCGGCTTCCTCTTCTTTACTTAGGTCATCTCCGATGTACGTACATCGTTCTTCATTCTCTTCAATAGTGACAACAATTTTCTTGGTCTTTTCTTTGTTGTCATACGCTTCTCCTGTAATGGCCTCTCTCTTAGGCATTTGTACCAAAATTTTTCGGTCCTCAACTTCATATTTCTTGAAATTCTCTGGTACTTCGAACAATGATTCCTTCTCTTCTTGTTTCACTACTTGTCTTTTCTTTTTCTTTTGACCTCCTTCACTTCCATTCTTTGAATTTACGATTTTAATGCTTGTGAGAGGTTCTTCTTCTTTTTGTGTAAATACTCCTATGTCTTCTAGATAGTGCTCCTCTGAAATAAAGCAACTATCCATCACAATGGACTCTAAATCATCATCGTTCTCTTCTTTTTCTATGAAGTCACTAGGGTCACATTCTTCTAGCAAGGGCTGACACATGAACACTACAATATCATAACCCTCCTCATCACAATGAGGTGTCCACTGTTCTTCATTTACTGCAATGTCCATGGTAGCTAAGATTTTTGCCCAACCATGAGGCTCAAATTCCTCATCTAGAAATATCATTGGCGTATAGGCTGGGTCTCTAATTGGTCTATCTCCTTGAGAAGTTCCTTTTTCTCTTGCCTTTAAGCATTTTTCCTCTTCCTTTGCGACCTTGCACACCATGAATGAGTATCTTCATGCATCCAGGATGTATCAGATGAAATTTTAGAATGCACATAGATTGAATCTTCTTGCTCCTTGTGGATATGATGCCACTGTAGGGGTGTGTTAGAAGAAGCATTTTTTGAAGGGAAATTATTTGAAAATGTCAAAAACTTGTAGAAATATTTATGCAAATGATGTAAAAATGAGGAAGAGTCTTCCTCATGTAAATTAGAATCATATGTATTTGTTCTAGAATTTTTGGAAGCTCTTTTATAGCATATTTTTAGATTAGAAGGAAAAATGACCAAAATTCATGTTGATATATTTGGGTAGTGATGTGTGTGAACACACTAGGACCGTCGGGGCACTTTTTTCCCTCTTTAGGAGGTTCTTTTCCCCCAGTTTGTATATACGCCTATTGCCCTAATGGGCTACTTATCTTTGTACATTCTCTAGTAATACATTCAGTATTGTGTGTTTGTGCTCCAAGCTTCTTCTCCTTCCTTGTGTTGTTTGCGTGCTTCAGCAGACGTCTATCTCCAACAATTGGTATCACAGCAGGTCGTCGCTTCATCTAGGACGCCATCGACACTCCTCCGTTTCCAGTCTCAGAATTGCACGAATTTTGGTGAGCATACTCAACGTGTTTTCGAGATCAAAACGGCTTCGCTTTGTAGTGCCGAAATTGTGATCTGAGCTCGTTTCGGCCTCCGAATGCACTATCGCAGTGCTTGTGCATGCTATTTCGTCCTTTTGTGCCAAAGGTATACACCAATTTCTATTCGCCAATTTAAGCGTCTCGAAGTCTACTACAGGTCTAGCAGAATTCGTTTGGGCAGTTCCGTTCAACTTTTTGAGATACAGTCAATTTTCTGCATCAAGGTATTTTAGTCACCAGCCATGGCTGAAAGCAGTGATGTATTCTGTATGTTGGCTGTTGAGGATAAGTTGGATGGTACCAACTACCCATTATGGGCTTATATGATGCGACTTGTATTGGTTGCAAAAGGATTGTGGAACATTGTGGAAGGTGTTGAAAGATGTCCTGTTACACCTGTAACGACAGGTACTGCAAATACAGGTGCTGGAGCTAATGAAGATGGTGTCAAAGATGATATTCCGCAGATTCGTGTTCGTGTTGTTGTTTCTGCTGCACCTACTGTAGAGCAGATTTGATGGGATGGCAGAGATGCCCAGGCACATGCATTGATAGCTTTGTCTATCAAACGTGCCATTATTCCTCACATTCGCTCTTGCAGAACATCTAAGGATGCTTGGGATACACTTACCACATTGTACCAAGCTAGGAATGAGGCTCGTGTTGCTTACCTCCAAATACAGTTGGAGAGTGAGCACATGAATGAAGGTGATTCTATGGACAGTTTCCTAATGAAGATCAAAGATTTCAAGGAACAGTTGATTTCTGCTGATGAGGTTATACGAGATAGCTCACTTCTGCAGACCGTTCTGAATGGTCTTCCTAACTCATATCAGAGTTTTGCTTCTACTCTTCGGTTGATGATGAAAGGCAATCCAAATGCCTTATCATTTAAGGAGTTAGTCTCTCTTCTGTTGCAGGAAAATCAGTAGGAAAAATAGGTCCATTATGCGAGTTGCAGATCAAGCTTTCCTGGCTAGTCAGAAGGGCAAAGGAAAATGGGGCTCTTCAACTAGTAAGTAGAAATCTGCTAATTCTGCATATTCGAAGAAGGAAGATAAAGATAAGAAGAAATCACAAAAGCAGAAATTGTTTTGTAAGTATTGTAAAGGGAATGATCATATGATAAAGAACTGTCCAAAACTGGCTGCTAAAGAGGCAAAGAAGAAAGAGGCTAGAATGGTTGTTGCAGAGGCCTCTACACCAAAAACAGAGTCTGCAAATCTTGTGCAGGAAGAAGAATGGGCGTTTACTACTGTCTGCAATTTTGACCCATCTTCTCATGAGCAGTGCATGTCTGTAGTAGACTCAGATGTTTGGTATTTTGACAGTGGGGCCACCAAACATATTACCTCGCAGCACAGTTTCTTCTCTTCACTCGAGCCTGTCCCTATAGGGAATATTGTTACATGCGCCAACAACTCCTCCTATCCTGTTATGGGAGTTGGTAAGATCATTTTGACTATTGCTGATGGTAGTTCTTTCACTTTGTCAGATGCTTTATGTGTGCCAGGGATAAAAAAGAACATGTTATCAGTTTCTGCATTAGCCAAGATTGGCTTGGTTGTGGAATTTGTTGATGACAGGTGTACAGTTCATGATCTGTCAAATGGCGACGTGATTATTGCTTCTGGCATTTTATGTTGTGGGTTGTATAAGCTCATAGACTATGAAAGATCTGAAAATGATTTGGCATGTGCAGTAAATGACTCTCAGGCTATGTCAGATGCAAAGCTTTGGCATGCACGCTTTGGTCATCTGAATTTTGCTAGTTTGCTACGCCTGCAGAAATCTGAAATGGTGTCCTCTTTGCCCAAACTTGAGGCACCTGGAAAACATGTTTGTGAAGGCTGTATTTTGGGCAAAATGCAGCATTCCTCCTTTCCAAAAGATGGTTCAGTTCGGGCTACACAGAAATTGCAACTTTTACATAGTGATGTCTGTGGTCCTATGCAGACACCCTCTTTTGGAAATTACCTTTACTTCTTGACTTTCATTGATGATTTTTCTAGGCATGCATGGGTATATCCACTCAAAGCAAAGTCCGAAGTGTTCATGTGCTTTAAACAATTTTTGGTTTTGGCTGAAAATCTGTCAGCATGTAAAATGGGCATCCTCCATTCTGATGAAGGGGGGGAATATATGTCTTCTGATTTTAATGCATTTCTGGCTGAAGGTGGGATACAGTGCCGTATACACCTCAACAGAATGGAGTTGCTGAACAAAAGAACAGGTCACTCATGGAGATGGCGAGGTGCATGGTCAAGAGTCAGGCTTTACCACATAGTTTCTGGCTTGAGGTTGTCATGTGTGCAGCATATGTACTGAACAAGTGTCCCACTAAAGCGCTGCAATCTATCACTCCATATGAGGCTTGGCATGACCGCAAGCCATCTGTTGCTCATCTGCGTGTTTTTGGTTGTTTGGCATATGCACTAGTGCCTGAACAACATCGCAGAAAATTGGATGATAAGGTAGTAAAATGTATTTTTGTTGGGTACAGTTCTGAAAGTAAAGGCTATCGTCTGTATCATCCACAGACTAAACGCATTCTGGTTAGCCGTGATGTTGTCTTTGTGGAAGATGCGATTCAACCATTGCTTTCATGTACTAAGGAGACATTTGTTAGCTCCAAAGACATGTATGATACTTTGATGCCTCTTTTTACAGGTGGACAGTCTAGTGCTGGTCCTAATGAGGCAACTTCTTAGCCTTTGCAGGTTTCATATGATGATGCAGATCATTCCATTTCTGATGCAGATTTACATGATGCACTTGTTGATGAGAGCGGTGATATTGAGCAGGCAAAAACTATGCCAAAATGGCTGGTGGAGACTTTGCATGACAGCAAATTAGATGCACCTTTGTCATATCGTACTCGTTCAAGCTCTCATAGTGCCTCCTTTGCATCAGATTGCTATGCTATGGCTGTGTCTAGTCTCTGTGATGAGAATGAGCCTGTTTCTTTTGATGAAGCACAGAATTAAGAAAATTGGATGGCTGCTATGCAATCTGTGTTGGAAAAACAATGTCTCACTAGTCCCCTTTGATCCAGATTTTCACAGAATGTCTAGAGTCTCTTACTAGACCTTGTACAACAAAGGTGCTTGGGCGCTGTGGATAAAGCAAGAGCCTCTCAAGGCGTTGGCGAGGGATCAAATCCCATCGGCAGCAACGCATGCATATAACATATTTTTAGCAATTTAAATTCTTGAAAAGCAAGAATGAACACGACGACGCTCGGATAGTTTTTTGTGTACGATGTTGTTCAAATTTGATCGCTATTCGATTGTGCTTTATCTGATCGTAGCGATCATGGAGACTTTGCTTTATTATTGATTTTCAAGATAGAAGCTCTACTATATAAGAGACTATTTGGGATCACTTGTATTCATCCTTCACCTAGTTTTCAACACAAGCCTTGAGCTTGGACCTCAATAGAGGTGGTGTTTCGTCTAGCACATGGGGCAGCCATGGTGCTAACTTGAAGCATGTTGAGGAGCAGCTATGGAGTTCTTCTTAATTATTCTTCTTGGTAAAGATGAAGGGTGTGCTCACACTCTATCTCATGGAGAGGAGGTTATCTCTTGTTCATGGCAAGAAGACTTGGTCATTAGCAGCTTGATGGTGAGGATCGGTCGTCTACATGTTCTAGTTGAAGATTATCTTCTACAAGAGGATGTCGGGCTATGTCAAAGACATTGGATGGTGGTTAACATAAGATTTACATCGTATGTTAAGTATTCAGGTACATATTCTCTTTATGCACACAGGTACTACTTGAAGTTTATGGAGGCTGTGGCGTTCATATCAGAAGGAGTCCTATTCGGCATAGGTACAAGAGAAATAGTACGTATATGCTTTATGCATATTTGGATGAGGTGTTTGAGAAGGTGTGATCACATGAGTTTGAGGATTTCCGGCAACAAACTTGTTAGCATTCTTTGCTACTTTTTAAGTATGTGACTTAGGTCTTGCATAGCACACACGTATCTGACTTAGGGTCTTGCATAGCCTAAGGTTAGATGAGGGTTTGTTGATTATCAGTTTCACACTGATCCTTCCTCTTTCGGTCACTCATATTCACTCTTCTATAACCTATTAGGTCACACATCTCATGTATATTCAGATTTCTGCCCATACATCTGAATATGTTTGTTACATTTGTACATTCACTCATTCATCTATTTCTCATCACATAGAGTGGTTGAGAGTTTTGCTCCCACATTGTACATTGAACATTGGTATATATGATACTATGAGTAAGCGATGGCTTACGTAACACCTTACATATGTCGTCTATTCTTTCTCTATCTTTGTCTCATCATCTATATGATTAAAGTTGTGGTATGTTCATGTTTTGTCAATATGGAAGATTGCTAGATTCTATGTTGTATATATTGGACCTCTGGAACCATGGACCTGTGACATGAGCTAAGGGCCTACCTCACTTCCAACATCTGGTATCAGAGCACTAAGGTTTTGGTTTCAGAACTTTAGGTCTTTGGCATCAATGCATTAAGGCTCATTCATATTCCCAGGTTTACCAGACTTCTAGGTTTACAACATATGATTTAAGGGCATCTTCTAACATTTGACATTTGACATACACACTTAATCTAGATGAGTAGAGATTTGAGAATTAGACAATTCAGTTACATGTGTATTCATCAGTGTGGAGTATGAAGATGATGATTTGTTAGCAACCAAATATTTTTGGAAGAGTATGCAAATACTTTACAAAAGTATTGTTTGAAGACCCAGACTTGATGAAGAGAAGGCTACTTCAAATTCAAGGAAGAACAATTGTTTAGAGAAGATGAAGGAATCAGATCAATATCAAATCACAGGTATCAATTTCTACTATCAGATTATCATTTGCAGGTCATCTTAGAAGAGCAATTATGAAGAGATTTGAAGGTTTCAAGGAGTGTTGTTATACACTTTCAGTCTTTTGAAAGTTAAAGCATTAGCTACATCAAAACAGGTATCTAGAGGTTTTTCTAGAGATTTTTGAGAAATCCCTTTCATGGCAAGAAAGTTCATCTAAGAAGACAAATGTGAAGATGGGATGAGTTTTTGTTTTCAGCCAATTTTTTGTTGTAAGTTGGTTGGATATCAAGGTACAAATGGTATCTAGAGAAGGTAAATCTAGAAAGGTAATTCATCATTCAGACAAAACGATTGGTGAATTTAGTCGTTTCAGACATTTGAAATAGAATTTTGATTCAGAGATATGAGGAGATGATAAAACATGATTCTATATTCACTTCCATTTGTATACCGTGTTTATTTTATCTCTTACTTTTAGCATTAGAGGAAGAGAAAAAGTTCATTCGAAGAAGTCAAGAGTGTTTGCTACTTCAAGATGAAGAGAACAAAAGGTATGGAAGAGAACTTTGAAGATGTTGACATCATCAGGTGGAAGAAAGATGCAGAAGAAGAAAGTCCATTTCCAAAAGAAAAGTAAGGCTTCCTTTTCTCATATACTTTTCATATACTTTTCCTATTTTATCCTCTACACCCAAAGACAAGTCTACGAGAACATCTTGTTTAAAGAAGAAGCAGTTTCTTGTTTTGCGTTATACTTGGTCATGATTTAGTGGATTTGACAAAGAATTGCATTGAGAGAAAGAAAAAATAGTAGATATATGTTGTGACTCATATGTGTATGAGTTATGTTTTAGTTGAAGCTTTTAAGCAGGCAGCTTATATGTTCCCTCAAAGAATTCTTGGAATGTCAATACAGAGCTACTTGGTATATGACAAGTTGCAGAGAAGTATATTTCTTCTTTATCTAACTCTTAAGGTAAAAGAGTTTTGTTGCAGATGTTGAAGACTTGGGTTGAGGTTTTATGTTTGGAAAAGGTTACCTCATATTCAGTATTTTCAGAAAACTTCAGAAAATTCAGATTGTTGATGTACAAGTCAATGGAGAATCTACTTTCTATGATTGTCTTGATTTTTGGATACATGTTTGTATTCAAAAAGGTGTTCCATCAAATCCTATCACTTGATTGAGAAGTGGAGTTAGCCAAAAGAAAGTCAACCAGGTACTATCACATTTCACCCCGGTAAAATAAAGTTATGAAGTATCAACTTGCAGCTTTTGGAGTTCTCAAGGTGAGAAGTTTGTCCACTTATGTTTCAAGTAGGAGTTACAGATTCTTGGAAAGGATTTGTTTGAAGAAAATTTTTACAACTTTATGTGAAAAATGGACACTTAGAGACATTCAGGTAGCAAATCAAACATTCAGACATGAAGGTTTGATAAGAGTAGATTCTACACAAGAGAGATCATTGATCTTGAATGATCATGTATGATCTTGAGTATTTATGATTCAGTTGTCTATCCTTTGTTTGTGAAGATTCTTAACATTGGAAGAAGTAAGTCAAAGATTCAGGTTCTATCAGATTTGTCTTGCAGAGAGATAGAAGAAGATACTTGTTATGTTACAGAATGTTATGAATCCTAAAATGCTTTCAGCAAGGTTTTGTTATGTTAGAATCAACTAACCTTATTCTACAATTTGGAAAGCTGAGGAATGACATGGAAAGCTATTGGCATGTGTACAGTGCTAATAAAAAGGGTTCAGAGATTTTGTTTCAGATACAGGTATTGATCACTGAAGATCAGATTTATGAAGAGGACGTCCAAGATTTCATAAAGTCTAATATAATTTGAAGAATATTGGATACTAGTGTTAAATCATCCAGGGGGGTGATGAAACATGAAGACTTATTTTCAGCCATATATAAAAGAATGAAGAGTCATACCTTCAGGTATTCCTATATCCGATATTCCTATATTTCCTTTGTCAGGTTCTCTTTATGTTCTAGCTTTGAAAGAAGAAGGAAGAAGAAGAATGTTTGGAGAAAGTTCCTGTTAGGATGTTCCTGTTCAAGAGAAGGTTCTAGAGTTCTATTGAAGAGAAGCTTGATATTTCAAAAAGGTATATTTCAGAAGTGCGCACATATATGTTTATACCAAGTTCTGAAGGAAAGAGGTATGAAGGATTTAAAGGATGAAGACATGATGACATCATAGATTTTTTTACTCATATTTCAGTTGATTTCAATTGAGTTGAGTTGACTTGACTTGAGTACAGTCAGAGATGAACCAGTAGTGCTCATAATACACTAAGTTGTGATTTGTCAGTCACAGGTTCCAGGATTCAGTTCTTGATTTTGTTTAGTGTATCTACATGACACAGCAGAAGTACGTTGAGAAACCTTTTTGTAAGGTAAATGCAAATATATGGATCCTAGTGTATGTTTTCAGGTTTTTGAAGACAGGAGATAGCAAGTTCGGAGACAGTTCATGCTACATTTGTTGTCAAGCAGTGATTCCTTCACTATTGGATATCTAGTTTGCATATTTTCTCAAGTATTATGGTTCATATTCAGCAAGTTCAAGTTTTTTGAAGGAAAGTTAAATTCAGTTTTTCTGAAGTGCGGGAGTACAAGCTTGAACCTTGTGATAGTTTGCAGTTTGTGACAGATTGCAGATCCAGTCTAGGTTGTACCATTGTGACATTGCAGGAGGGATTGTTGGAAAAACAATGTCTCACTAGTCCCCTTTGATCCAGATTTTCACAGAATGTCTAGAGTCTCTTACTAGACCTTATACAACAAAGGTGCTTGGGCGTTGTGGATAAAGCAAGAGCCTCTCATGGCGTTGGCGAGGGATCAAATCCCGTCGACGGCAGTGCATGCATATAACATATTTTTAGCAATTTAAATTCTTGAAAAGCAAGAACGAACACGGCGACGCCCGGATAGTTTTTTGCATACAATGTTTTTCGAATTTGATCGCTATTTGATTGTGCTTTATCTGATCGTAGCGATCATGGAGACTTTGCTTTATTATTGCTTTTCAAGATAGAAGCTCTACTATATAAGAGACTATTTGGGATCACTTGTATTCATCCTTCACCTAGTTTTCAACACAAGCCTTGAGCTTGGACCTCAATAGAGGTGGTGTTTTGTCTAGCACATAGGGCAGCCATGGTGCTAACTTGAAGCATGTTGAGGAGCAGCTATGGAGTTCTTCTTAATGATTCTTCTTGGTGAAGATGAAGGGTGTGCTCACACTCTAGCTCATGGAGAGGAGGTTATCTCTTGTTCATGGCAAGAAGACTTGGTCATTAGTAGCTTGATGGTGAGGATTGGCCGTCTACATGTTGTAGTTGAAGATTATCTTCTACAAGAGGATGTCGGGCTATGTCAAAGACATTGGATGGTGGTTAACATAAGATTTACATCTTATGCTAAGTATTCAGGTACATATTCTCTTTATGCACACAGGTACTACTTGAAGTTTATGGAGGTTGTGGCGTTCATATCAGAAGGAGTCCTATTTGTCATAGGTACAAGAGAAACAATACGTATATGCTTTATGCATATTTGGATGAGGTGTTTGAGAAGGTGTGTTCACATGAGTTTGAGGATTTCCGGCAACAAACTTCTTAGCATTCTTTGCTACTTTTTAAGTATGTGATCTTTTCACACACATATCTGACTTAGGGTCTTGCATAGCCTAAGGTTAGATGAGGGTTTGTTGATTATCAGTTTCACACTGATCCTTCCTCTTTCGGTCACTCATATTCACTCTTCTATAACCTATTAGGTCACACATCTCATGTATATTCAGAATTCTGCCCATACATCTGAATATGTTTGTTACATTTGTACATTCACTCATTCATCTATTTCTCATCACATAGAGTGGTTGAGAGTTTTGCTCCCACATTGTACATTGAACATTGGTATATATGATACTATGAGTAAGCGATGGCTTACGTAACACCTTACATATGTCGTCTATTCTTTCTCTATCTTTGTCTCATCATCTATATGATTAAAGTTGTGGTATGTTCATGTTTTGTCAATATGGAAGATTGCTAGATTCTATGTTGTATATATTGGACCTCTGGAACCATGGACCTGTGACATGAGCTAAGGGCCTACCTCACTTCCAACAATCTGAATATGATGCTATAATGAAGAATGGTACATGGTCTTTATGTGACTTGCCTCCTGGCAAGAAGGCCATTGGCACTAAGTGGGTATACAAGCTGAAGCGTAAACCTAATGGTAAAGTTGACAGGTATAAGGCTAGGCTTGTTGCAAAGGGTTATGTGCAAGAAAGAGGCATTGATTTTGATGAGACCTTTGCACCTACATGCCGTATGACTATTGTACGGAGCATTTGTGCACTTCCAGCCCATCATGGTTGGAATGTACATCAGTTGGACATTAAAACAACATTTCTAAATTGTGACTTGCATGAAGAAGTGTATGTTTTTCAGCCCCGTGGCTTTGTGCAGAAAGGGCATGAAAACCAGGTGTGCAGGTTAAAGAAGGCATTATATGGTTTAAAGCAAGCACCACGTGCTTGGTATGAGAAGATACATGCCTATCTAGTTGCACATGGTTTTGAGAACAGTCCAACTGAAAGCACCTTATATGTTAAGCGTGCTAATGATGTGCTTCTGATCATTGTTGTCTATGTTGACGACATGCTGCTCACTGGTCCTCAGGGGGGATCACTACCGCCAGATTTGCATGCTTTTTCTGACTCAGATTGGGCTGGTTGCAATGACACTCATGTGTCCACTAGTGGTTTTTGCTTCATGCTTGGTAGCTCATGTATATCTTGGTTGAGCAAGAAGCAGCCTACTGTGGCCACTTCCAGTTGTGAGGCTGAGTATAGGGCAGCTTTCATAGCAACTATTGAATGTGTGTGGCTCAGACGCCTTATGGCTCATTTAGGTGTTGGCCAGTCTTCTGCCACCACCATCTTCACTGACAGTCAGAGCGCATTGGCAGTTGCGAGGAACCCTGTGTTCCATGCTCGCACTAAGCACATTGAGGTGCATTATCACTATGTCAGGGAGAGGTTCTCTGCTGGGGAGATCAGCTTGGCATATGTGCCCACGCAGGAGAACATTGCAGACCTTTTCACGAAGGCTCTGCCTAGGGAGAAGTTTGAAGCTTTCCGCAAAGCTTTGGGCTTACTTCCTTTTGTGGAGTGATTTCCACATAGCTTGGCACTTCCTTATACATGAGTGCCAGCTCCTTGTTCACCGCATCACTCCCAGGGGGGATTTCTTGATATATTTAGATAGTGATGTGTGTGAACACACTAGGACCCCCGGGGCACTTTTTTCCCTCTTTAGGAGGTTTTTTTCCCCCAGCTTGTATATATGCCTATTGCCCTAATGGGCTACTTATCTTTGTACATTCTCTAGTAATACATTCAGTATTGTGTGTTTGTGCTCCAAGCTTCTTCTCCTTCCTTGTGCCATTTGTGTACTTCAGCAGACGTCTATCTCCAACAATTCAAGTGTGAAAAGGGACACTTGAAAATGTATAAAAGATAATTTCCTCTATTTTGAGAGGGTTGGTTGTATTATTTTTGCTATCCAAGTAATGTGATGAGCTCTCCCATCGTGTTTCTCTCTTTCATGTACTTTCTTTTGATTTGTTGAGTCTATTCATTGTGTAATCCATGGAATTTGTAAGCTTCAATTGTGTATTTCTGATTAATGTGTATGAAGAGAGGTGATTCTTATAGTATTGAGTGAGAAAGTGCTGAAGTATAGAGTTGGAGATGAAAATTATCAAATTTCATAGAATTGCGATTGTCTCGTCTGAGGGTTACAGGTATCATTTTTGAATTCTGACTTCATAATGGTGATCTGTTGAGAAAATAACACACTTTAGGCACCAAGATCATTGAAAATATTGTTGTTTAGCTCAAGATAATCAAAACCCTAGATATTTCTCTTCATCTTCATAATTTCTCAGAAAAACAGTCATTTTCCTCTTATTCTTGGATTCCATTGACTTAGAAGGGGTTGTGGTCTATAACATACTTCCCCGATTGACAAATGTAAGATGTATTGTTGATCCTTTATGCTAAAATGATTGGAGAGGACAAGTCCAAAGGGTAACAACAAACATTCTTTGGCATCGTTTCCGAGAAACAAAGCAAAATCTTCATTGAAGTTTGGATATTGCTAGATCGTCCATTGTTGATGGTATTGAACACATTGAAAAGGTACTACTCTTTAATCAAGAAAGGAAACATGAAAAGGTACGTTTGTTTGTTTGTCTTTTGGGAAAAGGAAGCAAGAGTTAACCTTTTGAGATAAAGAAGTGGTGAAATTCTTGCAAATTGATAGTTGTTCATATCATTTTTTAAGAGTAAAGTGCAAATGTGTGAAAAATTGAATCAAGATTGTTGAAGGGAAGGTAAAATGTGACTATCTTTGCATTTGTAGAGTGCTTTTTGACCAAGTACCAAGCAAATTTGTTAATCTTGGAAAAGATGACATGATTGCATTGAGGAAAGTCAAGTAAAGTAGCTATATGCAAATAGATAAGATCCATTTGTTTAGCCAAGGCAAAGCAATAATCTTGAGAGAATATTTATTTGCATCTTGAAAAGAAAAATGTTTGAGTTTATCTTTGCATGAATTGATAATTGCACTTCTTCGCACATATTTCCTTGGAAAGCTCTACTCCTAAACTAATTAGATTGCAAGCATAGAAGAGTATAACCAATCATGAAACAAAAGATCAATGGATCTTGAAACAAGAAAACCCTAAGTGAAGTGTTTACCTTGATTTAGGGCAAAATACAAAAAGAAAAAAATCATAAAATCCATTAAAAAATTCAAACAAATTTTTTTTCTCTTTCTTTCTTAGAAAGTTGGACTGGATAATTGTTGTTGAAAGTGGAGGAGAAAAAGTGGAAAAAGAAATTTTGAAAATTGAAAGAAAATAAAAAAATATCTAGAGTGGAAGTTGTTGTTTAAATTTTTCAAAAATACTTTTTAAATGAGTTTGATGGTGTTTAATTGCAGGTGACAAGTGATCGAGAGTTGGTGAAGAACATTGAAGGGGACCAGGTGGAAAGAAAAGCCAAAAAGTGCAAAAGCTGGAAGTTCAGAAAAAAAACACGATTCTCTTCACAAGATCATGATTTTCTGTAAGAAAAAGAATTTGATTTATTTTGCACTTTTGGGTATTGAGGTAAGTGACTGAAAGAGGATTCATAAAGTTGAGGGAGTAAAGAAAATAAAATTTCAAAATATCAGTAAGAATTGAACATCAAGTGATTAAATTGAGAATTGGGTACAGAATCGCGATTTTCATCAGTGGGATAAACGGAGTAAATTTTGTTGAAAAGATAAGAATTGTGAATCAAAACCACAAAATTGCTAAGGGATAAGGATCATATAGTGAAAAGTGAAAATTCTAAGAAATTCACACAAAATCGCAATTGTTTGAAGGCTATAAAAGCATGAAATCTCAGAAAAAAGGCTCATTTGAGTGAGAGAGAGAGTGAGAGAACCTGATAGAATCGCGACTTCCTGCAACTACAAAGTTCTTGGATTTTTCTTGATCAAGCAAGCAAGGTAATGGTCTTCCAATAAATCTTTTCATGATTTCAAGTTTTCACATGATGATAAGAGCACAAAAACACAGAAAATTGTAAAAAACACGGAATCGCGATTTTCAGATTTTTGAATTTTCTTGAGAAAAAATAATAGTTTTGCTAGAAATCTTTTATTGCATGTTAAAATTTTAATAAGCCTATTCTATTTGAGAAATAAAAACTTAAAAATCAAGAACCACAAAAATTTTTAAAATTTGTTCAGAATCGTGATTCTCTAATCAAACACAAAATTGCGATTCTCTGAATTAAACACAAAATTGCTATTCACAGAATATGATTTTCATAAGAAAATCGTGTTTTTAACGATTGTGAGCAATCACGATTGTCTGGGAAAAAATTGTGAAAATCACGATTCTCTTCACAGGATCGTGAAAATCACGATTCCCTTCACAGGATCGTGAAAATCACGATTCCCTTCATAGGATGGTGAAAATCACGATTTCCTTCACAGGATCGTGAAAATCACGATTCCCTTCACAGGATCGTGAAAATCACAACTTCCTTCACAGAATCGTGGAAAACATGATTCTATCCACAGAATCGTGGAAAACACGATTCTATCCACAGAATCGTGGAAAACACGATTCCATTCACAAAATTGTGAGAAAACGATTCCATTCACAGAATCGTGAAAAACATGATTCCATTCACAAAATCATGGAAAATTTAGAATATCCAAAGAATCGTGAAAAAGAAAATTCTTTTTCACAGAATCGTGAAGAGATCTAGGATTTTCTCAAGATCGTAGAAAAGACGATTCTATTCACAGGATCGTGGAAAACACGATTCTCTTCATAGAATCGTGAATTAATTGGATGATTCTGAGATCTGGTAATAAATTGTTCACACCTGATAAACAAGAGTTAAAGAGGAAGGAGATAGAGCCAGTAATAAGAGATTTACAAGAAAAAGATTTAGGGCAGGAAAATAACATGGAAAGCCTAAATGAAACCAATGAACCCTCTGAAACTAGTGATTATAGAAATATTCTCACATATATGTATACAAATAGGTTTGGAACCTATGTGTATCAGGATGGGATGCATAAGTTTCTCATTAGGTTGAAAAACTTAGAAGTTCCTTTAAATCTAACACGAGTGGCACAATTTAAGGATGGCAAATATGAGGATAGACAGGGATGTGTATACATCTTCTCACAGGATCCAGAAAACTCTAATGATTTAGGGCATTGTGCAGACAAAAGACCTTGGGAACAAAACCTAGGGCAACCAGACTTGCCAAGACAAAATGAAACTCACAAAAAATATTGAACAACAACAAGGTAGGAGAGTACACACTTCCCCAAATCCTTTTGAAAGAGAAGCAGAAGGGATGAATGATTTTCCATCCAGAAGGAGACATCAGTGGCAAAATCAGGGAAGAATGCTTAGGCCTATCAAGTAGCTAAATGCATGAAGAATCAATATGAAGGATATTCTGATCCTCATGTCCATGCTGCAGAATTCAGACAATTAATTAGGGCAGAAGAAGTAGAGGATTACAAAGTACAATTTGAAGCATTTGGTCTAACCCTAACTAGACCTGCACTATCTTGGTTCATTCCCTTGAGAAAGGAAATGTATCCAGAGATTGAATTGTTGATATATTTAGGTAGTGATGTGTGTGGACACACTAGGACCGTCGGGGCACTTTTTTCACTCTTTAGGAGGTCTTTTTCCCTCGGCTTGTATATACGCCTATTGCCCTAGTGGGCTACTTATCTTTCTACATTCTCTAGTAATACATTCACTATTGTGTGTTTGTGCTCCAAGCTTCTTCTTCTTCCTTGTGTTGTTCGCGTGCTTCCGCAGACATCTATCTCCAACAATCGGTATCAGAGCAGGTCGTTGCTTCATCTAGGGTGCCGTCGACACTCCTTCGTTTGCAGTCTCAGATTCGCACGAGATTTGGTGATCATACTCAGGGTGTTTCAAAGATCAAAACGGCTTTGCTTTGTGGTGCCAAAATCGCGATATGAGCTCGTTTCGACCTCCGAACGCACTATCACAATGCTTGTGCAGGCTATTTCATCTTTTTGTGCCGTATATACCGGTTTCTGTTCGCCAGTTTAAGCGTCTCGAAGTCTGCTACAGGTCTAGCAGAACTCGTCTCGGCAGTTCTGTTCAACTTTTTGAGATACAGTCAATTTTCTGCATCAAGGTATTTTAGTCACCAGCCATGGCTGAAAGCAGTGATGTATTCTGTATGTTGGTTGTTGAGGATAAGTTGGATGGTACCAACTACCCATTGTGGGCTTATATGATGCGACATGTATTGGTTGCAAAAGGATTGTGGAACATTGTGCAGGGTGTTGAAAGACGTCCTGTTACACCTCTGACTACAGGTACTGCAAATACAGGTGCTGGAGCTGATGAAGATGGTTTCAAAGATGATATTCCGCAGATTCCTATTCGTGCTTCTATTTCTGATGCACCTATTGCAAAGCAGATTCGCTTGGATGGAAGAGATGCCCAGGCACATGCATTGATAGCTTTGTCTGTCAAACGTGCCATTAATCCTCATATTCGCTCTTGCAGAACAGCTAAGGATGCTTGGAATACACTTACCACATTGTACCAAGCTAGGAATGAGCCTCGTGTTGCTTACCTCCGAAAACAGTTGGAGAGTGAGCACATGAATGAAGGTGATTCTATGGACAGTTTCCTAACAAAGATCAAAGACTTGAAGGAACAGTTGATTTCTGCTGATGAGGTTATACCAGATAGCTCACTTGTGCAGACCGTTCTGAATGGTCTTCCTGACTCATATCAGAGTTTTGATTCTACTCTTCGATTGATCATGAAAGGCAATCCGAATGCCTTATCATTTGAGGAGTTAGTCTCTGTTATGTTACAGGAAGATCAGTCCATGCAAAATAGGTCCATTATGCGAGTTGCAGATCAAGCTTTCCTGGCTAGTCAGAAGGGCAAAGGAAAATGGAACTCTCCAACTAGTAAGCAGAAATCTCCTAATTCTGCATATTTGAAGAATTAAGATAAAGATGAGAAGAAATCAGAAAAGCAGAAATTGTTTTGCAAGTACTGTAAAGGGAATGATCATATCATAAAGAACTGTCCAAAACTAGTTGCAAAAGAGGCAAAGAAAAACGAGGCTGGAATGGTTGTTGCAGAAGCCTCTACACCAAAAACAGAGTCTGCTAATCTTGTGCAGGAAGAAGAATGGGCGTTTACTACTGTTTGCAGCTTTGACCCATTTTCTCATGAGCATTGCATGTCTGCAGTGGACTCGGATGTTTGGTACTTTGACAGTGGGGCGACCAAACATATTACCTCACAGCGCAGTTTCTTCTCTTCACTCGAGCATGCCCCTACAGGGAATACTATCACATGCGCCAACAACTCCTCTTATCCTGTTATGGGAGTTGGTAAGATCATTCTGACTACTGTTGATGGTAGTTCTTTCACCTTGTCAGATGCTTTATTTGTGCCAGGGATCAAGAAGAATCTATTATCAGTTTCTGCATTAGCCAAGATTGGCTTGGTTGTGAAATTTGTTGATGACAGATGTACAGTTCATGATCTCTCAAATGGCAATGTTATTATTGCTTCTGGCATTTTATGTCGTAGGCTATATAAGCTCATAGACTATGAAAGATCTATGAATGATTCGGCATGTGCAGTTCATGATTCTCAGGCTATCTCAGATGTAAAGCTTTGGCATGCACGCTTTGGTCATCTGAATTTTGTTAGTTTGCTACGCCTACAGAAATCTGATATGGTGTCTTCTTTGCCCAAGCTTGAGGCACCTGGAAAACATGTATGTGAAGGCTGTATTTTGGGCAAAATGCAGCGTTCCTCCTTTCCAAAAGATGGTTCAGTTCGGGCTACGCAGAAATTGCAGCTTGTACATAGTGATGTCTGTGGTCTTATGCAGACACCTTCTTTTGGAAACTATCTTTACTTCGTGACTTTCATTGATGATTTTTCCAGGCATGCATGGGTATATCCATTGAAGGCAAAGTCCGAAGTGTTTTTGTGCTTCAAATAGTTTTTGGTTTTGGCCGAAAATCTGTCAGCATGTAAAATGGGCACCCTCCGTTCTGATCGAGGGGGGGAATATATGTCTTCTGATTTTAATGCATTTCTGGCTGAACGTGGGATAAAACATCAGTGTACAGTGCCGTATACACCTCAACAGAATGGAGTTGCTGAACGGAAGAACAGGTCACTCATGGAGATGGCGAGGTGTATGGTCAAGAGTCAGGCTTTACCACATAGTTTCTGGCTTGAGGCTGTCATGTGTGTAGGATATGTACTTAACATGTGTCCCACTAAAGCGCTACAACCTATCACTCCATATGAGGCTTGGCATGATCGCAAGCCATCTGTTGCTCATCTGCGGTTTTTTGGTTGTTTGGCATATGCACTAGTGCCTGAACAACATCGCAGAAAATTGGATGATAAGGTAGTAAAATGTATTTTTGATGGGTATAGTTCTGAAAGTAAAGGCTATCGTCTGTATCATCCACAGACTAAACGCATTCTGGTTAGCCATGATGTTGTCTTTGTGGAAGATGCTATTCAGCCATTGCTTTCATGTACTAAGGAGACATCTGTTAGCTCTAAAGACATGTATGATAATTTGATGCCTCTTTTTACAGGTGGACAGTCTAGTGCTGGTCCTAATGAGGCAACTTCTCAGCCTTTGCAGGTTTCATATGATGATGCAGATCATTCCATTTCTAATGAAGATTTACATGATGCACTTGTTGATGAGAGAGCTGATATTGAGCAGGCAAAAACTATGCCAAAATGGCTGGTGCAGACTTTGCGTGATAGCAAATTAGATGCACCTTTGTCATATCGTACTCGTACAGGCTCTCATAGTTCCTCCTTTGCATCAGATTGCTATGCTATGGATGTGTCTAGCCTCTGTGATGAGAATGAGCCTGTTTCTTTTGATGAAGCACAGAATTCAGAAAATTGGATGGCTGCTATGCAATCTGAATATGATGCTATAATAAAGAATGGTACATGGTCTTTATGTGACTTGCCTCCTAGCAAGAAGGCCATTGGCACTAAGTGGGTATACAAGTTGGAATGTACATCAGTTGGACATTAAAACAGCATTTCTGAATGGTGACTTGCATGAAGAAGTGTATGTCTTCAGCCCCGTGGCTTTGTGCAAAAAGGGCATGAAAACCAGGTGTGCAGGTTAAAGAAGGCATTATATGGTTTAAAGCATGCACCACGTGCTTGGTATGAGAAGATACATGCCTATCTGGTTGCACATGGTTTTGAGAATAGTCCAACTGAAAGCACCTTATATGTTAAGCGTGCTAATGATGTGCTTCTGATCATCGTTGTCTATGCTGATGACATGCTGCTCATTGGTCCTATTGAGAAGCATATTGCTAATTTCAAGGCTGATTTGCATGCCTCATTTGAGATGTCTGATTTGGGGCATTTGCATCACTATTTGGGCATTCAGTTTATGCAAGTTGATGGTGGAATGGCTTTGTGTCAAACGAAATATATTGACACATTATTGCAGCGTTTTGGCCTTGAAGACTATAAGCCTATTGCCACTCCTATGGAGACAGGTTTACGATTGAGTCTTCATGATGCTGGAGATGCATTTGATGTTGTTCTCTATCAGCAGGCTGTTGGATGCTTGATTTACTTATGCATTACTCGGCCATATATTCAGTTTGCTGTCTCACAGATGAGCAGGTTTATGCATTGCCTAGGAGTCATGCATTGGAAGGCGGTTAAGCGCATCTTTCGCTACTTGAGTGGTACTCGGCTACTTGGGTTGTTTTATCCCAAGGGGGGATCACTACCGCCAGATTTACATGCTTTTTCTGACTCAGATTGGGTTGGTTGCTATGACACTCGTGTGTCCACCAGTGGTTTTTCCTTCATGCTTGGTAGCTCATGTATATCTTGGTTGAGCAAGAAGCGGCCTACTGTGGCCACTTCCAGTTGTGAGGCTGAGTATAGGGCAGCTTTCATAGCGACTGTTGACTGTGTGTGGCTCAGATGCCTTATGGCTTATTTGGGTGTTGGTCAATCTTCTGCCACCACCATCTTCAGTGACAGTTAGAGCGCATTGGCAGTTGCGAGGAACCCTGTGTTCCATGCTCGCACTAAGCACATTGAGGTGCATTATCACTATGTCAGGGAGAGGTTCTCTGCTGGGGAGATCAGCTTGGCATATGTGCCCACGCAGGAGAACATTGCAGACCTTTTCACGAAGGCTCTACCTAGGGAGAAGTTTGAAGCTTTCCGCAAAGCTTTGGGCTTACTTCCTTTTGTGGAGTGATTTCCACATAGCTTGGCACTTCCTTATACATGAGTGCCAGCTCCTTGTTCACCGCATCACTCCCAGGGGGGATTTGTTGATATATTTAGGTAGTGATGTGTGTGAACACACTAGGATCGTCAGGGCACTTTTTTCCTTCTTTAGGAGGTTTTTTTCCCTTGGCTTGTATATACACCTATTGCCCTAATGGGCTACTTATCTTTGTACATTCTCTAGTAATACATTCACTATTGTGTGTTTGTGCTCCAAGCTTCTTCTTCTTCCTTGTGTTGTTCGCGTGCTTCCGCAGACATCTATCTCCAACAATCGGTATCAGAGCAGGTCGTCGCTTCATCTAGGGTGCCGTCGACACTCCTTCATTTGCAGTCTCAGATTCATACGAGATTTGGTGATCATACTCATGGTGTTTCAAAGATCAAAACGGCTTTGCTTTGTGGTGCCAAAATCGCGATATGAGCTCGTTTCGACCTCCGAACGCACTATCACAGTGCTTGTGCAGGCTATTTCATCTTTTTGTGCCGTATATACCGGTTTTTGTTCGCCAGTTTAAGCGTCTCGAAGTCTGCTACAGGTCTAGCAGAACTCGTTTGGGCAATTCTGTTCAACTTTTTGAGATACAGTCAATTTTCTGCATCAAGGTATTTTAGTCACCAGCCATGGCTGAAAGCAGTGATGTATTCTGTATGTTGGTTGTTGAGGATAAGTTGGATGGTACCAACTACCCATTGTGGGCTTATATGATGCGACATGTATTGGTTGCAAAAGGATTGTGGAACATTGTGCAGGGTGTTGAAAGACGTCCTGTTACACCTCTGACTACAGGTACTGCAAATACAGGTGTTGGAGCTGATGAAGATGGTGTCAAAGATGATATTCCGCAGATTCCTATTCGTGCTTCTATTTCTGATGCACCTACTGCAAAGCAGATTCGCTTGGATGGAAGAGATGCCCAGGCACATGCATTGATAGCTTTGTCTGTCAAACGTGCCATTATTCCTCATATTCGCTCTTGCATAATAGCTAAGGATGCTTGGGATACACTTACCACATTGTACCAAGCTAGGAATGAGGCTCGTGTTGCTTACCTCCGAAAACAGTTGGAGAGTGAGCACATGAATGAAGGTGATTCTATGGACAGTTTCCTAACAAAGATCAAAGACTTGAAGGAACAGTTGATTTCTGCTGATGAGGTTATACCAGATAGCTCACTTGTGCAGACCGTTCTGAATGGTCTTCCTGACTCATATCAGAGTTTTGATTCTACTCTTCGATTGATGATGAAAGGCAATCCGAATGCCTTATCATTTGAGGAGTTAGTCTCTGTTCTGTTACAGGAAGATCAGTCCATGCAAAATAGGTCCATTATGCGAGTTGCAGATCAAGCTTTCCTGGCTAGTCAGAAGGGCAAAGGAAAATGGAACTCTCCAACTAGTAAGCAGAAATCTCCTAATTTTTCATATTTGAAGAATTAAGATAAAGATGAGAAGAAATCAGAAAAGTAGAAATTGTTTTGCAAGTACTGTAAAGGGAATGATCATATCATAAAGAACTGTCCAAAACTAGTTGCAAAAGAGGCAAAGAAAAACGAGGCTCGAATGGTTGTTGCAGAAGCCTCTACACCAAAAACAGAGTCTGCTAATCTTGTGCAGGAAGAAGAATGGGTGTTTACTACTGTTTGCAGCTTTGACCCATTTTCTCATGAGCATTGCATGTCTGCAGTGGACTCAGATGTTTGGTACTTTGACAGTGGGGCGACCAAACATATTACCTCACAGCGCAGTTTCTTCTCTTCACTCGAGCATGCCCCTCCAGGGAATACTATCACATGCGCCAACAACTCCTCTTATCCTGTTATGGGAGTTGGTAAGATCATTCTGACTACTGCTGATGGTAGTTCTTTCACCTTGTCAGATGCTTTATTTGTGCCAGGGATCAAGAAGAATCTATTATCAGTTTCTGCATTAGCCAAGATTGGCTTGGTTGTGAAATTTGTTGATGACAGATGTACAGTTCATGATCTCTCAAATGGCAATGTTATTATTGCTTCTGGCATTTTATGTCGTGGGCTATATAAGCTCATAGACTATGAAAGATCTATGAATGATTCGGCATGTGCAGTTCATGATTCTCAGGCTATCTCAGATGTAAAGCTTTGGCATGCACGCTTTGGTCATCTGAATTTTGTTAGTTTGCTACGCCTACAGAAATCTGATATGGTGTCTTCTTTGCCCAAGCTTGACGCACCTGGAAAACATGTATGTGAAGGCTGTATTTTGGGCAAAATGCAGTGTTCCTCCTTTCCAAAAGATGGTTCAGTTCGGGCTACGCAGAAATTGCAGCTTGTACATAGTGATGTCTGTGGTCCTATGCAGACACCTTCTTTTTGAAACTATCTTTACTTCGTGACTTTCATTGATGATTTTTCCAGGCATGCATGGGTATATCCATTGAAGGCAAAGTCCGAAGTGTTTTTGTGCTTCAAATAGTTTTTGGTTTTGGCCGAAAATCTGTCAGCATGTAAAATGGGCACCCTCCGTTCTGATCGAGGGGGGGAATATATGTCTTCTGATTTTAATGCATTTCTCGCTGAACGTGGGATAAAACACCAGTGTACAGTGCCGTATACACCTCAACAGAATGGAGTTGCTGAACGGAAGAACAGGTCACTCATGGAGATGGCGAGGTGTATGGTCAAGAGTCAGGCTTTACCACATAGTTTCTGGCTTGAGGCTGTCATGTGTGTAGGATATGTACTTAACATGTGTCCCACTAAAGCGCTACAACCTATCACTCCATATGAGGCTTGGCATGATCGCAAGCCATCTGTTGCTCATCTGCGGGTTTTTGGTTGTTTGGCATATGCACTAGTGCCTGAACAACATCGCAGAAAATTGGATGATAAGGCAGTAAAATGTATTTTTGATGGGTATAGTTCTGAAAGTAAAGGCTATCGTCTGTATCATCCACAGACTAAACGCATTCTGGTTAGCCATGATGTTGTCTTTGTGGAAGATGCTATTCAGCCATTGCTTTCATGTACTAAGGAGACATCTGTTAGCTCTAAAGACATGTATGATAATTTGATGCCTCTTTTTACAGGTGGACAGTCTAGTGCTGGTCCTAATGAGGCAACTTCTCAGCCTTTGCAGGTTTCATATGATGATGCAGATCATTCCATTTCTAATGCAGATTTACATGATGCACTTGTTGATGAGAGAGCTGATATTGAGCAGGCAAAAACTATGCCAAAATGGTTGGTGCAGACTTTGCGTGATAGCAAATTAGATGCACCTTTGTCATATCGTACTCGTACAGGCTCTCATAGTTCCTCCTTTGCATCAGATTGCTATGCTATGGATGTGTCTAGCCTCTGTGATGAGAATGAGCCTGTTTCTTTTGATGAAGCACAGAATTCAGAAAATTGGATGGCTGCTATGCAATCTGAATATGATGCTATAATAAAGAATGGTACATGGTCTTTATGTGACTTGCCTCCTGGCAAGAAGGCCATTGGCACTAAGTGGGTATACAAGTTGGAATGTACATCAGTTGGACATTAAAACAGCATTTCTGAATGGTGACTTGCATGAAGAAGTGTATGTCTTCAGCCCCGTGGCTTTGTGCAGAAAGGGCATGAAAATTATATGGTTTAAAGCAAGCACCACGTGCTTGGTATGAGAAGATACATGCCTATCTGGTTACACATTGTTTTGAGAATAGTCCAACTGAAAGCACCTTATATGTTAAGCGTGCTAATGATGTGCTTCTGATCATCGTTGTCTATGCTGATGACATGCTGCTCATTGGTCCTATTGAGAAGCATATTGCTAATTTCAAGGCTGATTTGCATGCCTCATTTGAGATGTCTGATTTGGGGCATTTGCATCACTATTTGGGCATTCAGTTTATGCAAGTTGATGGTGGAATGGCTTTGTGTCAAACGAAATATATTGACACATTATTGCAGCGTTTTGGCCTTGAAGACTATAAGCCTATTGCCACTCCTATGGAGACAGGTTTACGATTGAGTCTTCATGATGCTGGAGATGCATTTGATGTTGTTCTCTATCAGCAGGCTGTTGGATGCTTGATTTACTTATGCATTACTCGGCCAGATATTCAGTTTGCTGTCTCACAGATGAGCAGGTTTATGCATTGCCCAGGAGTCACGCATTGGAAGGCGGTTAAGCGCATCTTTCGCTACTTGAGTGGTACTCGGCTACTTGGGTTGTTTTATCCCAAGGGGGGATCACTACCGCCAGATTTTCATGCTTTTTCTGACTCAGATTGGGTTGGTTGCTATGACACTCGTGTGTCCACCAGTGGTTTTTCCTTCATGCTTAGTAGCTCATGTATATCTTGGTTGAGCAAGAAGCGGCCTACTGTGGCCACTTCCAGTTGTGAGGCTGAGTATAGGGCAGGTTTCACAGCGACTGTTGACTGTGTGTGGCTCAGATGCCTTATGGCTTATTTGGGTGTTGGTCAATCTTCTGCCACCACCATCTTCAGTGACAGTTAGAGCGCATTGGCAGTTGCGAGGAACCCTGTGTTCCATGCTCGCACTAAGCACATTGAGGTGCATTATCACTATGTCAGGGAGAGGTTCTCTGCTGGGGAGATTAGCTTGGCATATGTGCCCACGCAGGAGAACATTGCATACCTTTTCACGAAGGCTCTGCCTAGGGAGAAGTTTGAAGCTTTCCGCAAAGCTTTGGGCTTACTTCCTTTTGTGGAGTGATTTCCACATAGCTTGGCACTTCCTTATACATGAGTGCCAGCTCCTTGTTCACCGCATCACTCCAAGGGGGGATTTGTTGATATATTTAGGTAGTGATGTGTGTGAAGACACTAGGATCGTCGGGGCACTTTTTTCCTTCTTTAGGAGGTTTTTTTCCCTTGGCTTGTATATACACCTATTGCCCTAATGGGCTACTTATCTTTGTACATTCTCTAGTAATACATTCACTATTGTGTGTTTGTGCTCCAAGCTTCTTCTTCTTCCTTGTGTTGTTCGCGTGCTTCCGCAGACATATATCTCCAACATGAATCTTTCCTTGAAGCCTTCATAGGGGAATTCTTAAAAACTGGAATAAAACATAGTACAACTACCTTGATACATAGCTTTAAACAGCAGAAAGATGAAAATGTCAGAGAGGCAGCTAGGAGATTCAAGCAATACATTGATAGATGTCCCAGAGAGGAGGTACCATCCATGGCAAGACAAGTATCTCTATTCATAGAAGGACTGAGAAGTGCACAATTAAGAACCTTGGTGTATTATAGGAGATGTCCTGATCTAGGAGCATGTGTGAAGGAAGCAATAGACTTAGAGGATAACAGGGGACAAGATCTATTAGCATTTGATCAACCAAGAACAAATGAAGATAAAATCTCACCAGCAGAAGAATTAGCACAAGCCATTGCTAAAGCCCTAGAAGTTAGCATCAAGACAAATTTGATAAACATCAGGATAGCAACAAATAAGAAATGCTATAATTGTGGAGAAAATCATTTGGTACAACAATGTCCATATCAAAAACCACAACATTTGCAAGATAGAAAAACACTAAAATACTGCACACTAGAAATAAAATGGACAAACCATACTAGAGAAGAAAAACACTCAAATACTGCACACTAGAAAGAAAATGGACAAACCATACCAGAGAAGAATGCTTCTACAATAAAGAACCCATTAAAGAAAGAGAATATGTGAACCAACATAATTTACAAAGAGAATCTGGATTCGTTGAGCAACTAAGACCTGTACTTGGGAAACAACCACCATTACCAACAAATGTGGTATCGATAAAATACACACCAATAGAAGAAGAAAGCTCAAGACTTAGATCATCTTACAGAGAGGATTATCATTGGAATGAAGGATATCAGGGAGAGTGGGAACGATATGAACAGAGAGAACCAGAACTGCAAGCCCAAGGCTTGGGAAATGGGAGAATTGAAATGGATACAGCCACATTCATGTACATAACCAATAATTACATGTCCAATCAGAAACCTCAATTCAAAGGGAGTCAAAAGATGATTTGTTATAGATGTGGGGGAGAACATTTCATTAGAGACTGCCCACAACCTCCTACACTAAGAATAGAAGGAGCTTATTGCAAGGATTGTGGCAGGGAACACTTAATAAAGGATTGTCCAAGAAACCCTCAAAAACAACAGAACACATCTAGTAACATACCATTAAAAAAAGTTAACATAATGGAGCAAGAAGAATTGAGTGACCATGATCAAGTAACTGTAAATGCTATAACAAGAGCACAAGCTAAACAACAAGAAACAACAAAGGAGACACATACACAGGAACATAAGAAAATTCCATTTCCAAAAGAAAAGAAAAACATACAAAAAGGGAGATGGGAAAGAAAAATGAGAATGGGTAAAAGTTTGGTAGAAGAGACTATGGAACAGTCAAACAATAGCCAACCTCAGAATACACAAACTCAGCAAGAGACAAAAAATTCACAAAGTCTGGAAACTTTGATAAGTGCATACAAGGGAAGAATTCAAGAGGGACCAAATCCTACAGACCATGTGATGGCTTATCCTATGCCAGATTTAGAGAATGAAAGGATGCAAAGATGCAAACAAATCATACAAGAAGCACAACTCAAAATGGGGGAACCAGACAATTATCAAACAATAGTTGGGAAGCAAATGCAACAGAAACAAGGGAAACTATTGATCAGGAAGATAATTCACAAATAACTGTTGGAGTTAGACGTATGCGGAAGCACGCGAACAGCACAAGGAAGAGGAAGAAGCTTGGAGCACAACACACAAGACTGAATGTATTACTAGAGAATGTACAAAGATAAGTAGCCCATTAGGGCAATAGGCGTATATACAAGCCGGGGGAAAAAAACCTCCTAAAGAGGGAAAAAAGTGCCCCGGCGGTCCTAGAGTGTTCACACACATCACTACCTAAATATATCAACAAATCCCCCCTGGGAGTGATGCGGTGAACAAGGAGCTGGCACTCATGTATAAGGAAGTGCCGAGCTATGTGGAAATCACTCCACAAAAGGAAGTAAGCCCAAAGCTTTGCGGAAAGCTTCAAACTTCTCCCTAGGCAGAGCCTTCGTGAAAAGGTCTGCAATGTTCTCCTGCGTGGGCACATATGCCAAGCTGATCTCCCCAGCAGAGAACCTCTCCCTGACATAGTGATAATGCACCTCAATGTGCTTAGTGCGAGCATGGAACACAGGGTTCCTCGCAACTGCCAATGCGCTCTGACTGTCAGTGAAGATGGTGGTGGCAGAAGACTGGCCAACACCCAAATCAGCCATAAGGCGTCTGAGCCACACACACTCAACAGTCGCTGTGAAAGCTGCCCTATACTCAGCCTCACAACTGGAAGTGGCCACAGTAGGCTGCTTCTTGCTCAACCAAGATATACATGAGCTACCAAGCATGAAGCAAAAACCACTGGTGGACACACGAGTGTCATAGCAACCAGCCCAATCTGAGTCAAAAAAAGCATGCAAATCTGGCGGTAGTGATCCCCCCTTGGGATAAAACAACCCAAGTAGCCGAGTACCACTCAAGTAGCGAAAGATGCGCTTAACCGCTTTCCAATGCGTGACTCCTGGGCAATGCATAAACCTGCTCATCTGTGAGACAGCAAACTGAATATCTGGCCGAGTAATGCATAAGTAAATCAAGCATCCAACAGCCTGCTGATAGAGAACAGCATCAAATGCATCTCCAGCATCATGAAGACTCAATCGTAAACCTGTCTCCATAGGAGTGGCAATAGGCTTACAATCTTCAAGGCCAAAACGCTGCAATAATGTGTCAATATATTTCGTTTGACACAAAGCCATTCCACCATCAACTTGCATAAACTGAATGCCCAAATAGTGATGCAAATGCCCCAAATCAGACATCTCAAATGAGGCATGCAAATCAGCCTTGAAATCAGCAATATGCTTCTCAAGAGGACCAGTGAGCAGCATGTCGTCTACATAGACAACAATGATCAAAAGCACATCATTAGCACGCTTAACATATAAGGTGCTTTCAGTTGGACTGTTCTCAAAACCATCTGCAATCAGATAGGCATGTATTTTCTCATACCAAGCACGTGGTGCTTCCTTTAAACCATATAACGCCTTCTTTAACCTGCACACCTGGTTTTCATGCCCTTTCTGCACAAAGCCACGGGGCTGAAAAACATACACTTCTTCATGCAAGTCACCATTCAGAAATGCTGTTTTAATGTCCAACTGATGTACATTCCAACCATGATGGGTTGCAAGTGCACAAATGCTCCGAACAGTAGTCATACGGCATGTAGGTGCAAAGGTCTCATCAAAATCAATGCCTCTTTCCTGCGCATAACCCTTTGCAACAAGCCTAGCCTTATACCTGTCAACTGTACCATCAGGTTTACGCTTCAGCTTGTATACCCACTTACTGCCAATGGCCTTCTTGCCAGGAGGCAAGTCACATAAAGACCATGTACCATTCTTCATTATAGCATCATATTCAGATTGCATAGCAGCCATCCAATTTTCTGAATTTTGTGCTTCATCAAAAGAAACAGGCTCATTCTCATCACAGAGACTAGATGCAGCCATAGCATAGCAATCTGATGCAAAGGAGGTACTATGAGAGCCTGAACGAGTACGATATGACAAAGGTACATCTAATTTGCTGTCACGCAAAGTCTGCACCAGCCATTTTGGCATAGTTTTTGCCTGTTCAATATCAGCTCTCTCATCAAGAAGTGCATCATGTAAATCTGCATCAGAAATGGCATGATCTGCATCATCATATGAAACCTGCAAAGGCTGAGAAGTTGCCTCATTAGGACCAGCGCTAGCCTGTCCACCTGTAAAAAGAGGCATCAAAGTATCATACATGTCTTTGGAGCTAACAGATGTCTCCTTAGTACATGAAAGCAATGGCTGAATAGCATCTTCCACAAAGACAACATCACGGCTAACCAGAATGCGTTTAGTCTGTGGATGATACAGACGATAGCCTTTACTTTCAGAAGTGTACCCAACAAAAATACATTTTACTGCCTTATCATCCAATTTTCTGCGATGTTGTTCAGGCACTAATGCATATGCCAAACAACCAAAAACACGCAGATGAGCAACAGATGGCTTGCGGTCATGCCAAGCCTCATATGGAGTGATAGACTTCAACGCTTTCGTGGGACACCTGTTCAGTACATATGCTGCACACATGACAGCCTCAAGCCAGAAACTATGTGGTAAAGCCTGACTTTTGACCATGCACCTCGCCATCTCCATGAGTGACCTATTCTTTCGTTCAGCAACTCCATTCTGTTGAGGTGTATACGGCACTGTACACTGGTGTTTTATCCCACGTTCAGCCAGAAATGCATTAAAATCTGAAGACATATATTCCCCCCCTCGATCAGAACGGAGGGTGCTCATTTTACATGCTGATAGATTTTCAGCCAAAACCAAAAACTGTTTGAAGCACATGAACACTTCGGACTTTGCTTTGAGTAGATATACCCATGCATGCCTGGAAAAATCATCAATGAAAGTCACGAAGTAAAGGTAATTTCCAAAAGAGGGTGTCTGCATAGGACCACAGACATCACTATGTACAAGCTGCAATTTCTGCATAGCCCGAACTGAACCATCTTTTGGAAAGGAAGAACGCTGCATTTTGCCCAAAATACAGCCTTCACAAACATGTTTTCCAGGTGCCTCAAGTTTGGGCAAAGAGGACACCATTTCAGATTTCTGCAGGCGTAACAAACTAGCAAAATTCAGATGAACAAAGCGTGCATGCCAAAGCTTTGCATCTGACATAGCCTGAGAATCATGAACTGCACATGCCAAATCATTCACAGATTTTTCATAGTCTATGAGCTTATACAGCCCACGACATAAAATGCCAGAAGCAATAATCACATCGCCATTTGAGAGATCATGGACTGTACACCTGTCATCAACGAATTTCACAACCAAGCCAATCTTGGCTAATGCAGAAACTGATAACAGGTTCTTTTTGATCCCTGGCACAAATAAAGCATCTGACAAAGTGAAAGAACTACCATCAGCAGTAGTCAGAATGATCTTACCAACTCCCATAATAGGATAAGAGGAGTTATTGGCGCATGTGACAGTATTCCCTGTAGGGGCAGGCTCGAGTGAAGAGAAGAAACTGCGCTGCGAGGTAATATGTTTGGTTGCCCCACTGTCAAAGTACCAAACATCTGAGTCTACTGCAGACATGCACTGATCATGAGAAGATGGGTCAAAACTGCAAACAGTAGTAAACGCCCATTCTTCTTCCTGCACAAGATTTGCAGACTCTGTTTTTGGTGTAGAGGCCTCTGCAACAACCATTCCAGCCTCTTTCTTCTTTGCCTCTTTAGCAGCCAGTTTTGGACAGTTCTTTATAATATGATCATTTCCTTTACAGTACTTGCAGAACAATTTCTGCTTTTCTGATTTCTTCTCATCTTTATCCTGGTTCTTCGATTGTGCAGCATTTGCAGATTTCTGCTTACTAGTAGAAGAGCTCCATTTTCCTTTGCCCTTCTGACTAGCCAGGAAAGCTTGATCTGCAACACGCATAATGGACCTGTTCTGCCTGGACTGATCTTCCTGCAATAGAACAGAGACTAATTCCTCAAATGACAAGGCATTCGGATTGCCTTTCATCATCAATCGAAGAGTAGAGGCAAAACTCTGATATGAATCAGGAAGGCCATTCAGAACGGTTTGCACAAGTGAGCTATCTGGTATAACCTCATCAGCAGAAATCAATTGTTCCTTCAGGTCTTTGATCTTTGTAAGAAAATTGTCCATCGAATCACCTTCATTCATGTGCTCACTCTCCAACTGTTTTCGGAGGTAAGCAACACGAGCCTCATTCCTAGCCTGGTACAAAGTGGTAAGTGTATCCCAAGCATCCTTTGCTGTTCTGCAAGAGTGAATGTGAGGAATAATGGCACGTTTGACAGACAAAGCTATCAATGCATGTGCCTGGGCATCTCTGCCATCCCAACGAATCTGCTCTGCAATAGGTGCAACAGAAACAGCAGCACGAACAGGAATCTGCGGAATATCATCTTCGACACCATCTTCATCAACTCCAACACCTGTATTTGCAGTACCTGTCGTTACAGGTGTAACAGGACGTCTTTCAACACCCTGCACAATGTTCCACAATCCTTTTGCAACCAGTACATGTCGCATCATATAAGCCCATAATGGGTAGTTGGTACCATCCAACTTATCCTCAACAGCCAACATACGGAATACATCACTGCTTTCAGCCATGGCCGGTGACTAAAATACCTTGATGCAGAAAATTGACTGTATCTCAAAAAGTTGAACAGAACTGCCCAGACGAGTTCTGCTAGACCTGTAGCATACTTCGAGACGCTTAAACTGGCGAACAGAAACTGGTATATACCTTTGGCACAAAAGGACGAAATAGCCTGTACAAGCACTGCGATAGTGCGTTCGGAGGCCGAAACGAGCTCAGAGACTGCAAACGGAGGAGTGTCAACGGCGCCCTAGAAGAATCAACGACCTGCTCTGATACCAATTGTTGGAGTTAGACGTCTGCGGAAGCACGCGAACAGCACAAGGAAGAGGAAGAAGCTTGGAGCACAACACACAAGACTGAATGTATTACTAGAAAATGTACAAAGATAAGTAGCCCATTAGGGCAATAGGCGTATATACAAGCCGGGGGAAAAAAACCTCCTAAAGAGGGAAAAAAGTGCCCCGGCGGTCCTAGAGTGTTCACACACATCACTACCTAAATATATCAACAATAACCTTCCAAATCAATATAGACAAACAATGTACAATTTTATACCACACCACAATGGAGGAATTGGTAAAACAAAATCCTCACTTACAACACAATATGAAAAAGTGGGAAGCAATGCCAAAGAATTTTGATCCACAGCAACAAGAATTGGAAGAGTTGTTGTACATTCCTATTGATAAAATAGGAGGATATTATGAAGGAGAAGAAGGGAACTCGACTCTTAGAATACAATTTGGTAAAAATCATGCCAAGGCTATATTAGACAGTGGATCAGGAGTGGCTATCATGACTAAACAGATCTGGGAAAGATGGGGAAAAAATGAATTAGTACACACTAAAATGAGATTACAACTTACAGATGGACACATAGAAAAACCCCTAGGAATATGGGAAAAGGTGATTGTGGAAATATGTGGAATAGAAATAGAGCATACTTTTGCCATAGTTGAATTCCCACAATCAACTTCATATGAAATCATACTAGGAAGACCATTTATGAGACAAATGCAAATTGTGCAAGATTGGGGTAAAGATTGCCTATATCTTCAAAGCAAAGGAAGGATAACCAGAGTGAATCTAAGAAATGGTCAATATTGTGATATGTCCCCTCTAGAATGGTTCAAAATACATCAAAATCAGGAATTAAGTGAAGAATCAGAGATTGAAGATCATAATGAAACAGAATCATCAATGTGGAAATGCAATGTGATAAGGAACCTCACATATAGAAAAAGAAGGTTAAGAAAATAAGATTGTGTAGAAGAAAGGAAATCACAGGATGAGAGCTATATACCACAAAAATTCAAAGATGAAGAATTTGAGCCTTATGGTTGGAATCAGATTTTGACCACCATGGATCTAGCTAATGATGAATATGTGGGAGTGAAATTCCAAAATGAAGAAGGGTATGATATCTTTCACATAGGAATACAAATGATAAAGGTGTCAAAAACAGAAGAAGACCAGGAGGAAGGAATAATATTAAAAAGTAGAAAAAAACAATATCTGGAAGAAGTGGGAGCTATTGATGCCATAAAAGACAAAATCTCAAGAACATATAGAAAAAATAAACACAAAGAAATGGAAAAAGAGCAAGAAGTTGAGAAAAATAAAAAAATAACAAAAGAAGATCAACAACTTGATGTCCTTCAAACTTCAAGACCTATGAAGTAGAAGACAGACTACTTCTAAAAATGAAACCAAAAAGAGAAAAGAAAAAGGGGGAGGCATATGACAATGAGGGACAAACTAAGAAGGTGATGATCGCTCAAGAAGAAGGGAAAGAGAGACATATTGTAATAGCTGATGACATGACAAATCAAGAGGAGGAAGCATTAATTTATTTGGCCAGAAACTATAGGGATGTGTTTGCTTACAGTTACAAGGATTTGAAAGGAATTGACCCTAAAATCTATGAGCATAAAATTCCTATTACTCCTGATGCAAAACCTAGCAAACAAAGACACCACACATTCAATGACAAATACTCTGGTAAAATAAAGGAAGAAATTGACAAGCTGCTGGCTGCCAATTTCATCTATGAGCTTGAGTACACAGAGTGGATATCTCCTATAGTTGTAGTACCAAAAAAGAATGGGAAACTCAGGGTATGCATTAACTTGAAAAAGGTGAATGCTGCAACTATAAGGGATAGCTATCCCTTACCCATAACAGACCATCTTTTGGAAAGAGTTGCAAGAAAGGAGGTCTATAGCTTTTTGGATGGTTTTTCAGGATATAATCAGGTACCAATAGCTTTAGAAGACCAACATAAAACTGCATTTTCCACAGAATAGGGATTTTATGCCTTTAGGGTTATGCCCTTTGGGTTAACTAATGCTCCAACAACTTTTCAAAGATTGATGTGTCACATCTTCAAAGAATTCCTTAGGAATATAATGGAAATCTATGTGGATGATCTTTGTACTTTTTCATTAAAAAGACAAGATCATTTGAAAGATTTGGAAAATATATTTAGAAAATATAGAACATACAGAGTATGTTTAAAACCAGAGAAATGTGTGTTCTTTGTGAGGCAAGGGAGAATGTTAGGTCACATAGTCTCCAAAAATGGAATTTCAACTGATGAAAGAAAAATTAAGGCCATAGTGGAACTTCCAAGACCAACAAATGTAAAAGAACTTCAAACGTTCTTGGGACATTGTGGGTATTATAGAAAATTTGTACACAAGTTTGCAGACATTGCAAAACCTTTGTATGCTTTCATCACAAAATTTGAGTGGACCAAAGAGTGTGACCAAGCTTTTGAGACTTTAAAAACTTGTTTGGTAATAGCACCAATCCTAAAAACTCCACAATGGAATAAAATTTTTCATGTTCATGTGGATGCTTCAAATTATGCTTTGGGATGTGTGTTAGCACAACCAATAGAAGGAAGCAAATTAGATTTTCCAATTGCTTATGTTAGTAGGCAATTGAATTCAGCAGAAAAAAATTACACAACCACTGAGAGGGAAGGGTTGGGACTGATATTTGCTGTGAAAAAATATAGAAATTATCTTTTAGCCAACAAGTTTAAATTCTTTGTGGATCACCAAGCTTTACTCTACTTAGTAAACAAACCATGTCATACAGGTAGGATAGTCAGATGGTTTGTCCTACTGATGGAATTTGAGTTTGAGGTAGTGGTCAGACAAGGAAAAACTCATTTGAGAGCAGACCATTTGTCCAGAATTCAAAATAGAGAGCCAAGTTCACCTCTAGATAATGACTTGCCAAATACATATGTGTTCAAAGTAGAAAGTATTCCAGAATGGGCCATGACTCTAGTACCTTTGCTAACCATGGGACCTTGCAGAACATCTGGAAACAATACACATCTGGTACTACAAAGTAGGAATTTTATGCTGCTAGCTAGACATTTGTATCATCTCGATCATATAGGTATATTGGAATATTGTACTCCAAAAGAGGAGCAGCAGGAATATTTGAGAAGAGCTCATTGTTGGAACCCTTGTATTCATGCTTCTATGATATTCACCCTAAACAATCTTAATAGGATGGGAGTACATTGGCATAATAAGATTCAAGATGTAAAAAGGTGATTTCCAGATGCTGGGAATGTCAATCCTTGCAAAATTCAGAAATTATAACTTTATACTGGTTTCAGAAAAATCCAGATTGGAGTGCAAACATAATGGAAGAATTGAAAAGAAACAAGAAAGGAAAGTCAGTAAGAGCTAGTGCAGACACAAAGAATCTACAAATGATTTCTGAAGAGTATCAATTGATAGGAGATCAATTGTACAAGAAAGGAATGGATGGATATTTAAGAATCTGTGTTCCTGAAAATAAATATATGGAAATGTTAGAGATGGCACATTCTAGAGTGGCAGGAGGACATTTTTCAAGTGAAAGAACTGCTAAACTCATATTATATTCTGGTTTTTGGTGGTCAACTCTATTTTCTGATGCAAGAACATATATGAAAAGATGTGACATTTGTCAAAGAATGAGTCAACCAAATAAAAGAGATAATATGCCATTAGTACCACTGATTTCAGCAAGATCATTTAGTAAATGGGGGTTGGATTTCATTGGACCCATACATCCTCCAGCAAAACAATCCCATGATGAATATATACTAGTAGCCACAGATTACCTGACTAAATGGGGAGAGGCCAAGGCTACAGAAAGGAATGATGCTCAAACCACTGCAAGATTTCTTTATGAAAATATTATCACCAGATTTGGATTACCAATTGAATTGGTAAGTGATAGGGGGACTCATTTTTTGAACCAAATAATAGAAAACATAACTGAGTATTTCATTATCAGTCATAGAAAGTTAGCCCCATATCACCCACAAGCCAATGGATTAGCAGAAAGTACTAATAAAGTACTTTGCACTGTGTTGTCAAAATTGGTAAACACAAATAGGAATGATTGGGAATTGCAACTTAATCATGTCTTATGGGCTTATAGAGTGGCATACAAAACTGCACTTGGAACCACACCATTTAATTTGGTATATGGACAAAATGCAGTTCTGCCTTTAGAATTCCTTATTCCAACACTGAAGGTGGGTAGTCAATACTCATGGACTGGACATGAGTTATCTGAGAGAGTGGTGGAATTGGAAAAACTAGGAGCTTCTAGACTTCAAGCAATCATGAGCATATATGCAGACAAGAAAAGGCAAAAAGCCTATCATGATGTTCATATTAAAGAAAAAGACTTACAAGAAGGAGATCTAGTTTTGGCATATTGAAAGAACATCAGAAGAAATTTCAGAAAAAAGGACATGGGCCTTATATTATCAATCAAATAAGTAATAGTGGAGCTATCCAATTAGCTAATATAGATGGAGAAATCATGCCAAACTTCATAAGTGGATGTAGAGTAAAAAGGTATGATCTTCCATTAACTGTTTCTGAATGGAGAAGAATACATCAAGCTCAAAACAAGAAAAAAGAAGAGGAAAAAATTAGGAATGAGGCTCAACAGGAGGCAAAGGAAAGGATAAGAAAAATCAAGGAGTTTAGAGAAGTCCTTTTATGTGAAAAACTTTTAAGAGTAAGAGAGCATTTGCCTGTTATAAAAATGAATTTTCATGATGAGAAAATCAAGGTTTTGATAGATTCAGGTGCACAAGTAAAGTTGATCAGTTCAATTTTGTTGGATAAGTTTAACCTAAAAAGGACTGAAAGTAAAACACTTATCAAAACCGTAGAAGGACAGATAATACAAAGCATGTCTTCACCATCAATTAAAGTTAAGTTCAATGAAGAATATATGAAAATAGATTGTGAAGAATGGCCAAATCATATGATGACTGAGAAATTGATTTTGGGACAACCATGGCTCACGCAAGGTAAAGTAATTTTGGATTTTGAAAATATGAATCTTAAATTGACATTAAATGACAAAAGATTTTTAATGTTTTTATTGAGTGATGAAGAACAGGAAAATCAACAGGATATCTATGACTCAGAATTGGAGGGATTTACTTTTTCACTAGAAGCTACAAAGAAATCACAAACACCACCTCTTCATGACCAAATTTACTTCAATCAAAAACATGAGAAAATTGAAGAAACAAAAGGTGTTGAAAAGACAGAAGAAAGGTGGCAAGTATGGAATGGTCAGATGCATCTAGGCATCAAGACAGGAAGAATGTGGAAACAAAGTACATACAAGCACTGCTCATCAAAACAATTTCCCAGAACTAAATGGATATGGAAGCCAAAAACTTCCAAGTACAGTTTATCAAAAGAAGATGGTTTTATTCCTAGAACAAAGTCAACAGAAATCAAGTATTATTGGGTAAAAAAATCAGATCTGATTCAATGGAAAGGAACAAGCATGAAGATACTAAAATAGCTCAAAAAGTATGAAGAAGTTACAGATGAAGGAAAAGACAAAATGGTTATCTGATGCACACATGGTATTCTTGATAAAGAATTCAGAATTTTTCCCAGAAGGAAATTATCACTTCTTGGAAATTATTTTCCTTTAATCTACCTCATCCTCTTTCTAAGAAAAGAAATAAAAGGGGAAGAGAGAGAAGTGGAGGAAATTATTATTATTTAAAAAAAAGAGAAAAAAAAGAAGAAAACAAAAAGAAAAAGAGGGAAAAAAAAGAGAGATAAAAATTATCAATTCTTTTGTAATTCTTTTGATTATATAAGTTATATAGCACAAGCAAGATATAGGTTGTAATTTAGCAGATTTCTATTTTTCATTCATTTTTTCTTTGTGTTATTAAAATATATATAAAAAGAGCTGTCAGAGAGCACTAAACATCTTGCTACACATGTGATGATCACTTCAATTGAGTTATATCTGTGACACAAATAAGGAAGTCAGGATTCATCTGAGATTTTATTTTCATTTCTTTTTCATTTCATCTTAAGACAAATGTGATTTTATTTATGTTCTTGTGACTCATGTGGGTGGAGTCTTCTTTTTTGTGTGATGTTATATTTTCCCCTGAATGGTGAATCCAAAGGAACTACCAATCCATGACTTCAAAGCAGACTCAGTAGCTCTATCTAGAGGACATTGGTTCTTGGACAGTGAAGCTCCAGTAGAAAAAGTGGAGCTAGAGTCTGATGAAGAGAAGGAAATTCCAGAAGCAGAGAAGATAGCCAAGGAACTCAAGGAAACCCTTAGTATCATTGGTCAGCACATTTTTAGAGTAGGAGTTGGAGGTCACAAATATACAATATTGTGCCAAGAATTTTACAAATTTCAGAAAATTGCAGTCAACTACAAAAGATGGAAAACGGTAGGATTACACAGATTGTTGGATGAACCTTTATTTTTCATAGACTTTGAAAGAGTATCACAGGTGATAAATAGTCTGCTAGAGGTTGGAAAGGGCAATGATGCGTATTTCAGGTGTTCTATCAAGGACAAAGAAAACAAGGAAGTGAATATTACTATAAAGGCAGAGCATATCAGGGCAGCCCTCTAGTTCTATTCCATGGGAATTAAGCTGGACAACAGTTTTGTCAAGAAGAATAAAGCAACCTATGTAGGATATTCCAAATTCACTGATTTCAAAGGAAAAGAGAATGAAGAATATGCAATCAGAATGTTTCTTCAATATTTCTGTTTTCCAAAACTGCCTAGACACACCATGCCACACAAGCCAGTGACACTGATCATGTTTAATAATAAAGATAGCACCAAGCCATTTGAAGTGATGGATGCAACTCCCTACATCCATGATCAGTTGAAGGAAGCAGCTAAACATTGGGAGCAAAGAAAGTTCATGAATGGAGCTCAGTTCTTAACAAGAATTATATATCATGTTCTATGAATGGAGGATCAATTGAAATTGGCTCCAGAAGCTCAATACTTCAGAAGTTTGATGTCAAGAGTTAGAAGTCCTTCAAAAATGATGTATATAAGAGAGGAAGAAGCCCAACCAAGCATGAGGGGAGCAGAGAGGAAGAGAAGGACAAAAATTGAAGAAGTGATTCCAAAAGAGAAGATTGGATCCCAGAAAAGTAGAGTTGGAGCAGGAGGAAGCAATAAAAGAAGAACATGAAGCTGCTCAAAAAGAAGTATAGTCTTCAAAGGAACCTCATCCACCTCAAACAAGTAAGGAACAATTGTATTCTTATCTGGCTCCAGGAAACAATAAAAGGGCAATCTATGAAGCCTAATATCAAAAAATGTTGGAAGACTATTCATGTAAAGCAACCGACTGGATACAAGAAGAAGTGGAACATTATGAAGAGTTGCATGATCAGATGATGGCTACAGAAACTGAAGAAGTTTTTGTGAAAAAGGAGGGAGAATTATTGGCCTATTTCAAGGAGTTACAAGGTCCTCCTGAAACTAGGACCAAAGTAGTAGTGAAGAAGAAGGTTCAGAAGAAACCTGTGTAGAAAAAGAAGTTGACCAAGAAAAATAAAGGAAAAGCAGTAGAACAAATCAGGGATAGCTGGTTCTTCACAGTTCTCTTCAGATTCAAAGAGTGACATTGAAAATTTTCTGTTGAAAAGTTTGAATTTATCAATACCTAGCACACCAATTGTGACAGTCTAAGTCTCTGAAAAAAGCAAATACCAAAAGATATGAGTCAGAAGTCACAAGGAGTACAGATCCAGGAAGAAGCAGCAAAACAGGTTAGTCCTGAAGAAGAGAAAAGAATACTAAAGGGTAAAGCAGTAATGATGGAAGAAGAGGTGGAAGCAAAGAAAGAATTTAGCAGTGAATTAATAGATACGGGGTTTAAAGCAATATGGACAAAACCATTTCAACAAACCTATTTCAATTTAATGAGGAAAAGCTAGAAGCAGAAAAGGAAGCTCAGATATGCAGCTCAGTACACAAAAAAGAAGACAAATATCAAATTGAGGAAACTGAGGAAGTACTAAGAAAGTTGGATTCCAAAGAGGGTCAAGAAGGGAACATAGAAAAAGAAATAAATCAAAACATAGAAGATATACTTTATGATCTGAATCATAATGAGGAGTTTACAACTACAGAAGATCTGGAAAAAGAAGAAGAATTAGACCTTATGGATATAGATGAGCAGGAGGAAGGAAAAAAAGAGCAGCAACTAAATGATCAGATAAAGCTCTCAGAAGAGATTGATTCAACCTCAACTCAGGATAATAAAGTACAGAAAGAGGATGGACAAGTAATTGAAGAGAAACAACAGGAAATGGAGAAAAAGAAGGCAGAAGAGATAGAGATAATGAAGGAAATATCAGATCATGAGAAGGAAGAGGATCAAACACTAGAGTATGAGGAAGATGTTGCAGGCAAAGAAGAAATGAAAGCAAAAAAGGGTTATGAAGAGCAAAAGAACTAGGTCATAGAATATGAGGAAGAAAATGAAGAAGAAAAAGACTGCAAAGAAGAAAAGCAGATAGAAGTAAAGCAAGTGGAGCTGGAAGCCGGGTTAGAAAGAAGAACTTAATTTCAGTTTTGTTGATTGCCAAAGCTGGACTTCATGTACACTTTGTTGATGATAAGTGTATGGTTCATGATTTCAACAACTACGATGTTATCGTGATGTCCGGTACATTATGTAATGGTTTGTATCACATGGATACATACAAGAGGGCTGCCTCGAATACCTTAGTTGCTCATACTTCTTCCATGGCTGAAATGGAGATTTGGCATGCTCGTTTTGGTCACTTGAACTTCAATAGTTTGCTCTACTTGCAAAAGAAGGACATGGTTATTGGCTTGCCTACACTTGAGTCCATTGAAAAGCATGCATGTGAAGGTTGCATTCTTGGAAAAATGCATCATGCTTCTTTTCCAAAAGATGGTCATACACACACTACAAGAAAATTGCAGCTTGTTCATAGTGATGTATGTGGTCCCGTCAAGACTCCATCTTTTGGGAAGCATGTATATTTTGTTACCTTCATTGATGATGCTACTCGCCATACATGGGTGTATCCTATGAAAGCAAAGAATGAGGTATTTTCTTGCTTCAAAGCATTTTTAGCTATGGCTGAAAATTTTTCTTCACAAAAGCTTTTGACTCTACGCACGGATCGTGGTGGTGAATACATGTCACATGAATTTAGTGCTTTTCTTCGTGAAAGAGGTATTTCACACCAATATACGGTGCCATACACCTCAGCAAAATGGTGTTGCCGAGCGTAAAAATAGAACTCTACTTGAAATGGCACTATGTATGGTTAAAGGAAAGCATCTTCCTCATAAGTTTTGGATGGAAGCGGTCATGTGTGCAAACTATGTGTTGAATCGCTGCCCTACAAAAGCATTGAGAGTCATCACTCCTTATGATGCTTGGAATGGTCATAAGCCTATGGTTAGTCATATGCGGGTGTTTGGTTGTTTGGCATATGCTCTTGTGCCATCACAACAACGTCACAAACTTGATGACAAGGCAAAGAAATGTATATTTGTTGGTTATAGTGCTGAAGGTAAGGGATATCGGTTGTACCATCCATTGACGAACACAATTATTGTGAGTCAAGATGTGGTATTTGCTGAAAATTCAGTTTTCCCTCTACTTGAATGCAAAAAACTGCCAACAGTTAGCTCACAAGATGTGTTGGATACACTCATGCCTTTGTTCCAAAATGGTGCGCTTGACTATGGCCATGTAGACCAGCCAACTGAGGTTCAAAGGGCTGAAAAATTCCAGCCAAATAGGGCTGAAAATGCAGAGAATTTCCAGCCAAACATGGCTAAAAAATTTCAGTCAAAAAATATCCAAACTGTTGGAAATTTTCAGCCACATATGGCTGAACATTTGCATCAAAATATGGCTGAAAATGAGCATGAAATTCAGACCATGCATGATGTACATATTGAAGATGTTTTACATAATGAATGCATGTCTATCAAGAGTGCACAATCTATGCCAAAGTGGCTGAAACAAACTTTGCAGAACAGCAAATTGAGTGCATCTTTACTTGGTAGAACAAGATCAAGCTCTAAACATGCATCAAGTAATTTTGTGGATTATTCTCTTATTGCTACAACATGTAATGAAGAGCCACTTTCTTTTGAAGATGCATGTGATGATCCACAATGGATGAGTGCTATGCAATCAGAAATGGATTCCATACATAGAAATGGTACTTGGGAGTTATGTGAATTGCCAAAAGGAAAGAATGCCATTGGTACAAAGTGGGTTTATAAGATTAAGAGAAAATCTGATGGTATCATTGATCGCTACAAAGCTAGATTGGTTGCCAAAGGATATGTGCAACAATATGGCATTAACTATGAGGAAACTTTTGCACCTACTTCACGCATGACTACCATTCGTACCGTGGTTGCATTGGTTGCCCATCGAGGTTGGAAAGTGCATCAGTTGGACATAAAAACAGCCTTCTTGAATGGTGATTTGCAGGAAGAGGTCTATGTGAAGCAACCTCCTGGATTTGCTATGAAAGGGAAAGAGCATATGGTTTGTCGCTTGCATAAAGCCTTGTATGGTCTCAAGCAAGCTCCACGTGCATGGTATGACAAAATACATAAGCACTTGATTGCTCTTGGCTTCACATGTAGTCCGATTGAAAGCACACTCTATGTACGCAAAAATGGGGCTGATCTTATAGTGCTTGTTCTTTATGTTGATGACATACTCTTGACTGGGTCATGTGATGCAAAACTTGACATTCTTATGACTGATTTGCAGCATACTTTTGATGTCACTTATATTGGTCTTTTGAGCTACTATCTTGGCATCCAATTTGTATCCGTTGAGGGGGGAATTGTTATGCATCAAGCAAAGTATGTTGAAAAAGTACTTCAACGTTTTGACTTTGAGGATTGTAAGCCAGTTTCCACACCAGTTGAGACAGGATTTAGCTTCTCAATTGAGGATACCAGTAATGCATTTGACACTTCTCTTTATCAGCAAGCTGTGGGATGTCTTATATATGCATGCAACACAAGGCCGGATATACAGTATGCAGTTTCCTAGTTGAGTCGATTCATGCATAGCCCTGTCACTAAGCATTGGCAAGCGGTGAAACGTGTGTTTAGATATCTCCGAGGCACTTTGAGCTTAGGTCTCTTTTATGGCAGAGATGTTCAGCCATGCTTGCATGCTTTTACAGATAGTGATTGGGCTGGTTGTTATGATACTCGCGTGTCCATTAGTGGTAATTGCTTTTCCTTGGAGACTCATGCATATCTTGGTTGAGTAAGAAGAAACCTACAGTGGTGATATCGAGTTGTGACGCTGACTACAGGGCAGTTTTCACAACGACAGTGGAGTGTATATGGCTGAGATGCCTATTGATGGATCTTTGCATGGAGATTGATGTTGCTACGCATATTCTCATAGATAGTCAGAGTGCTTTGGTTGTTGCACGAAACGCAGTGTTTCATGCATGGACCACACATATTGAGGTGCATTATCACTATGTGAGAGAGCACCTTCATGCAGGAGATATTGATTTGGTATATGTGCCTACACAAGATAATGTGGTAGGCATATTCACCAAAGCTCTTCCACGGGAAAAGTTTGAAGCTTTTCGCAAAGCTTTAGGCTTGTTACCTTGTGGGGGTTGATCTGTCACTCCCTGTATGTGTTCACATCATTTGCTCCAAGGGGGTTTGTTACACTTATGTGTTCCTCGAGTAGCTTTGATGTGAACCTTTTCCCTATACATGGGCACTTTTTACTCTAGTGCTGGCTAGAGGTTTTTTCCCCATGTTACCACATACTTGATACTCTCATATGTGGTGGTCCTTTGTACTTAGGGATATTTATTCAGCTCTTACTTCAGTTCATTTCATCGTCAATAGAGAGAGCTATTCCAGCCATCGTCTTCTTTGTGTGTCTTGCTGCATTTGTGATCCTTGTGTGTACTTCTTGTGTGTCTCTCGCACTTCTACACACACCCAACAAGATAGGCTCATAAACCCAGTATCTCTTTCTTTGCTCACCCTCAGTGGAGCGTGTGAGTGGGTTCGAGCTAGTTTTATGTGTCTTAGAATTCTTTAAAAACATATTACGATCCTAGAAAGACATAGGGTCAATGAAGTGGGACCTATCCTCTTACGTGTGACATTCGATTGAACTGTCATGGTGAGAGGGTCCTGCAGACCACCTTTGACCACTAGAATGCTTAGTTTGACGTTTCACAACATTCATGTATATGTTTATCATAACAAGATCTTCTAATTCATGTCTCATGTCTCTTATCTCTTTGTCTCTTCTATATTTTTACATGTCACCTTCTATCTCTTTCTATGTGTGAGAAGGCTCCGCAGTATTGCGTTGAACTAGTGAGGATGATCCATTAAGGTCGAGAGAATAATTTTTTTTTCATTCATAAATCATGACCCACGTGAATTCATACCACCCACAAACACCCATGCACATGTTTTAATTTCAAAAGTGTATAAGAAGCTCCATTCTTGGACCATTCTTCCTTTCGAGACTGATTCATGTGTGTGGCTTTAGTTTTTTTCTCATCATGCATTCATTCCATTCAAAAGAACCTATGAATGTGAATTAAATTTAAAAAGTGTTTAAGAAGCTCCATATTTTTGGACCATTCTTCCTTTCCGTATTGATTCATGTGAATGGTTTCTTTTGTCCTCATCTTCATGTTCAAGCAATTATCTTGTGTTCATATGTTCCGCTTTCTCTAATCAAATCCCCCCATACCTAACTTCATCTTCACCTTCACATTTTTTATTACATAAACCTTCCAACACTCACTAGCTTCATACACTCTGCGTGTGCCACGACCGGACCCGATCCACCCGGATTGCAATCACCTCCACATTTGAATTCGACGTGAACAAAAACAAGATCCTGCGCAAAAACAAAAGAAACCAAAGAGAAAACCTAAAGCCATCTTGATTTCAGAAATTGAGAGAAAAATAGATCTTATGGAGATTTTAGATGACATTTTGCTTAAGAGTCAATTGACTATGTCTTTAGAACAAGTTTTCTCTATTGCAAAGCCTTTACATTTTAGATGAGGACATTGAAGAACATGACAACAATGAGGCCGATTCATAAACAGGAGTATCCATGTTAAAAAAAATTAAAAAATTTATTATATATATAATATATATATATATATATATATATATATATATATATATATATATATATTACATGAATGATGAGGATAAAAGAAACCATTCACATGAATCAATTCGAAAAGGAAGAATGGTCCAAAAATATGGAGCTTCTTAAACACTTTCCAAATTTAATTCATATTCATAGGTTCTTTTGAATGGAATGAATGCATGAAGAGAAAAAAACTAAAACCACATACATGAATCAGTCTCGAAAGGAAGAATGGTCCAAGAATGTAGCTTCTTATACACTTTCAAAACTAAAACATATGCATGGGTGTTTGTGGATGGTATGAATGCACGTGGGTCATGATTTATGAATGAAAAAAAAATTATTCTCTCGACCTTAATGGATCATCCTCACTGGTTCAACGCAATACTACGGAGCCTTCTCACACATAGAAAGAGATAGAAGTTGACATGTAAAAATATAGAAGAGACAAAGAGATAAGAGACATGAGACATGAATTAGAAGATCTTGTTATGATAAACATATACATGAATGTTATGAAACATCAAGCTAAGCATTCTACTGATCAAAGGTGGTCTACATGACCCTCTCACCATGACAGTTCAACCGAATGTCAATTGTAAGAGGATAGGTCCCACTTCATTGATCCTATGTCTTTCTAGGATCGTAATGTGTTTCTAAATAATTCTAAGACACATAAAACCAGCTCTAACTCACTCACATGCTCCACTGAGGGTGAGCAAAGAAAGAGATAGTGGGTTTATGGGCCTACCCTAGAGAGGAAGTCTAAAAATTGAATGTAGGAACTACGCTCTTACTAGCCCACCTTTTATCCTCACACACTCAACTGAGGATGATCGTCTCAAGGAAACCATGTGCTAGCAAGGGCCCTATAGATGCCAAACAATGCTGCTCTAGGAGTTTGGAGGGGGGTTTATATAGTTTTTTGAATGAATTTGGGCACTTGGATCTAGAGAAATCAACTCTCAACCCTAAGATCACCTTCTTTTGATTACAACCATTGGATTTATCAAATGGATGGTTAGGATTGGTTCTTTATATGATATCTAGGGCAAAGGGGAGAAAATATAGGCGCCTTCATTCTCCACCATTAGATTTGGGGCTGATATGGATCGTCGGATTAGTGCTGACATCAATTTGGATAAGATAAGCCACTATTTTTGGAGAAACTTTGCATTATTGATCTTTGATCATAAAAAAAGGCTTATCCGGTGAAAAAACTCGTGGATCCTCCTTGCTTTATGCTTTAGTGCATCTCCACACTTGAATATGAGCTCATCTTGACCGTACAACATGGTTCAATCATTGTTTGTCATGTGGCTTCCCTTCAAGCCTTCAATTTTCTTATTCTAGGAAACTGCGGTGACCTTGAAAACTGGATTTTGTGCTCTTTGATCCTTCAAATATCCTTTGATGAAGATAAAAATTTGTAGGGCTATGTTTTGAAAGACGAATATGCAGAAAAAACTCTCATCTGAATCTCCCTTATATAAGTTTGACTACATTTGGAAGCTTGCAAGGTGGTATTAAGGTGTCTAGGAAGCTTTGTAGAATCTAAGTGAAAAAATTACATTGTTTACAAAATGCACATGGTATATCAATGTGTTAGAAAATCCATTTACATGTGAAATTCGGGCTATAGACTACCTTTGATTGGCTTTACTAGTATATGAATTTTCATGTGATTTGGAGACATTGAAAATTTTGCCCTAATTTCCAAAGTTTGACCAACTTTGATCGCTACCCTAGATTTGCTCGATTTCTTCCAAAGTTTGTATGTGAACTCCCTTTCACATCCTTGATGCATCTTGGACTTCTTAGGGAATTCTGGCTACCTTCACCGAATGTGTTTCCTGTAGGCCTTCATTAGTGAGAGAGGAGAGAAAATCTCGACGACATTCGCCCCACTAAACCTGCGACTCCTCCGGAAGCACCACTCTAGTATCTGTGAAAAACAAAATATTCCACGCATCAAATTCTTTTATAGGCAACATAAGAAACATGGAAGGAAAAATTGATCATATGCATGAATGAGTAGGCAACGTGACATGAAGCAAACTTTGCATGAAAGAAAGAATTGAAGCACGCGACATGAATATGCATGAACAACTAGGCAACATATATGCAAATAAACAAGCAACATTGACAACAAGAAAGAAAACAAACAAGCATCAATATGAAGTGGAAGTGGATGTATTGAGTGATTTTAAGCATTAGTTCATCTCATCTTGAAAAAAAATTTGTACCTTTTTCATAAAGCAATCTACCTTAAATACGATTATAAACAAAGATTTAGGATTTTCAAGAGACATCTTTCATCTTTAGCTTATTTTAGATCAACTCCTTTCCTACATAAATATGAATATGCTCTTTCTCTAATAACATGCAAGGAAATCTAACTAAACTCCACTAATGCATAAATCTGCCTATATAGCCCGTGATTTATTCTACTATGCCTCTTTATCTTCCTTTCGCTTGCCCTTTTTTTTATATGATGATGATGATGATGATTCGGCAAATGGATGGTTACAATCACTTTTTTGGGGTAGAAGAAAGTGTAAACTTCTTGGTAGCATGAAGCAACTTTTTTTTTTATGACGAGAAAAAATTAAACCCCGATACAAGGTACAACCATTTTTTATGACAGAGAACAGTCATTTAAACTCCGATACAAGTGCTGTGAGATGGACTAAGGATGTAGAAACATGCAGTAGCAAGAGCTAGGATTTCAACAATTATGCTTTCGATACAGGATACATATGCATGTTTATATATGAAATAAATGTCACTAAAATAAACCTCTAAATCTACATGGCCTATCTTTCCACAATCCTAGATTATAATCAATTTCTTAGTAGATAAATTACTACTTAAGATACAATTTTATATAAGTAGAGAATTCATCATTTGCCTATCATCTTGACTTATCCCAACCTATACCAATAGGACTAGTATCGACAGTCAATATAATAGGTTTGTTAGCAGAATAGTCTACACGCTTAAGGATGGGAGCTTCAAGCAATAATTTCTTCAATTTACGCATAGCTTGAGTGTGTTTATCAATCCAAATAAATTTTTGTTTCTTCCTCAACAAGTCATAGAGACAATCAACAACATGAGCAAAGTGTGGGATCCAAATAACATAAAAGATGCAAGCACCAAGAAATCTGCATACCTCACTCACGTTGTTACATGTAGATCTTGCTAATGGCATCAATGTTTTGTGGGTATGGCTTTCGATCATAACGACCACATAAATGTCCAACAATAAGAACTTCGTTGATACCAAAAACAGATTTTTCTATGAAAAATGTGAGATCTACCTCTTCAAACCATTGAAATATTCTTTCACAATACATGACAATGGACATGAATTCAATTTACACTAGCAATTTTGATGGAATATTCAAACTTTGAATGCCATCAAGAAAGTACTATCATGGTTCATGAATCATACATGTTGCATATGAATAAAGTTTGTATGCCGTCGATGACACTGCCTGATGTAATAAAGTAAGTCTATGATATAAGGGTCCGGTGTCGTCGAGATTTTCTCTCCTCTCTCACTAATAAAGGCCTATAGGAAACACATTCGGTGAAGGTAGCCAGAATTTCTTGAGAAGTCCAAGATGCATCAAGGATGTCAAAGGGATTTCACATGCAAACTTTGGAAGAAATCGAGCAAATCGAGGGTAGCGGTCAAAGCTGGTCAAACTTTGGAAATTAGGGCAAAAATTTCAATGTCTCCAAATCACATGAAAATTCATATACTTGTAAAGCATATCAAAAGCAATCTATAGTCCAAATTTCACATGAAAATGGATTTTCTAGCACATTGATATGCCATGTGCATTTTGTAAAAAAATATAATTTTTCCACTTAGACCCTACAAAATCTTGTATAGGAATTTTTGTTAGCCATATGGTTTGGTATGTATAAAGACCATATGAGCCTACATATTTGTACAAAGTTTCAAGGCTATCAGAGCTCATAGATACCTAAATGCCACCTTGCAGCTTCCAAATATGGTCAAATTTATACAAGGGAGATTCAGATGGAAGTTTTTTCTACATATTCCTAAAGGAGGCCTTTCAAAACATAGCCCTACAAATTCTTATCTTCATCAAAGGATATTTGAAGGGTCAAAGAGCATAAAATCTAGTTTCAAGGTCATCGTAGTTTCCTAGAATAAGAAAATTGAAGGCTTGAAGGGCTTCCACATGGAAAACAATGATTGAACCATGTTGTACGGTGAAGATGAGCTCATATTGAAGGGTGGAGATGCACTACAGCATAAGCAAGGAGGATCCACGAGTTTTTTCACCGGATAATCTTTTTTTTATGATCAAAGATCAATAATGCAAAGTTTCTCCAAAAATAGTAGCTTATCTTATCCAAATTGATGTCAGCACTGATCCGACGGTCCAGATCAGTCCCAAATCCAATGGTGGAGAATGAAGGTACCTATTTTCCTCTCCTTTGGCCTGGAATCGTATAAAGAACCAATACTAACCATCCATTTGATAAATTCAATGATTGTAATCAAAAGAAGCTGATCTTAGGGTTGAGAGTTGATTTCTCTAGATCCAAGAGCCCAAATTCATTCAAAAAACTATATAAACCCCCCTCCAAAATCCTAGAGCAACATTGTTACATGTGCAAGATAGAAAAACACTCAAATACTGCACACTAGAAAGAAAATGGACAAACCATACCAGAGAAGAATGCTTCTACAATAAAGAACCCATTAAAGAAAGAGAATATGTGAACCAACATAATTTACAAAGAGAATCTGGATTCATTGAGCAACTAAGACCTGTACTTGGGAAACAACCACCATTACCAACAAATGTGGTATCGGTAAAATACACACCAATAGAAGAAGAAAGCTCAAGACTTAGATCATCTTACAGAGAGGATTATCATTGGAATGAAGGATATCAGGGAGAGTGGGAACGATATGAACAGAGAGAACCAGAACTGCAAGCCCAAGGCTTGGGAAATGGGAGAATTGAAATGGATACAGCCACATTCATGTACATAACCAATAATTACATGTCCAATCAGAAACCTCAATTCAAAGGGAGTCAAAAGATGATTTGTTATAGATGTGGGGGAGAACATTTCATTAGAGACTGCCCACAACCTCCTACACTAAGAATAGAAGGAGCTTATTGCAAGGATTGTGTCAGGGAACACTTAATAAAAGATTGTCCAAGAAACCCTCAAAAACAACAGAACACATCTAGTAACATACCATTAAAAACAGTTAACATAATGGAGCAAGAAGAATTGAGTGACCATGATCAAGTAACTATAAATGCTATAACAAGAGCACAAGCTAAACAACAAGAAACAACAAAGGAGACACATAGACAGGAACATAAGAAAATTCCATTTTCAAAAGAAAAGAAAAACAGACAAAAAGGAGGATGGGAAAGAAAAATGAGAATGGGTAAAAGTTTGGTAGAAGAGACTATGGAACAGTCAAACAATAGCCAACCTCAGAATACACAAACTCAACAAGAGACAAAAAATTCACAAAGTCTGGAAACTTTGATAAGTGCATACAAGGGAAGAATTCAAGAGGGACCAAATCCTACATACCCTGTGATGGCTTATCCTATGCCAGATTTAGAGCATGAAAGGATGCAAAGATGCAAACAAATCATACAAGAAGCACAACTCAAAATGGGGGAACCAAACAATTATCAAACAACAGTTGGGGAATCAAATGCAACAGAAACAAGGGAAACTATTGATCACGAAGATAATTCACAAATAACCTTCCAAATCAATATAGACAAACAATGTACAATTTTATACCACACCACAATGGAGGAATTGGTGAAACAAAATCCTCACTTACAACACAATATGAAAAAGTGGGAAGCAATGCCAAAGAATTTTGATCCACAACAACAACAATTGGAAGAGTTGTTGTACATTCCTATTGATAAAATAGGAGGATATTATGAAGGAGAAGAAGGGAACCCAACTCTGAGAATACAATTTGGTAAAAATCATGCCAAGGCTATATTAGACAGTGGATCAGGAGTGGCTATCATGACTAAACAGATATGGGAAAGATGGGGAAAAAATGAATTAGTACCCACTAAAATGAGATTACAACTTGGAGATGGACACATAGAAAAACCCCTAGGAATATGGGAAAAGGTGATTGTGGAAATATGTGGAATAGAAATAGAGCATACTTTTGCCATAGTTGAATTCCCACAATCCACTTCATATGAAATCATCCTAGGAAGACCATTTATAAAACAAATGCAAATTGTGCAAGATTGGGGTAATGATTGCCTATATCTTCAAAGCAAAGGAAGGATAACTAGAATGAATCTAAGAAATGGTTAATATTGTGACATGTCCCCTCAAGAATGGTTCAAAATACATCAAAATCAGGATTTAAGTGAAGATTCAGAGATTGAAGATCAGAATGAAACATAATCATCAATATGGAAATGCAATGTGATAACAAACCTCACAGATAGAAAAAGAAGGTTAAGAAAAGAAGATTGTGTAGAAGAAAGGAAATCACAGGATGAGAGCTATATACCACAAAAATTCAAAGATGAAGAATTTGAGCCTTATGGTTGGAATCAGATATTGACCACCATGGATCTAGCTAATGATGAATATGTGGGAGTGAAACTCCAAAATGAATAAGGGTATGATATCTTTCACATAGGAGTACAAATGTGAAAGGTGTCAAAAACAGAAGAAGACCAGGAGGAAGGAATAATATTAAAAACTGGAAAAAACCAATATCTGGAAGAAATGGGAGCTACTGATGCCATAAAAGACAAAATCTGAGGAACATATAGAAAAAATACACACAAAGAAATGGAAAAAGAGCAAGAAGTTGAGAAAAATAAAAAAATAACAAAAGAAGATCAACAATTTGATGTACCTTCAAATTTCAAGACCTATGAAGTAGAAGACAAACTACTTCTAAAAATGAAACCAAAAAGAGAAAAGAAAAAGGGGGAGGCATATGACACAAACTAAGAAGGTGATGATCGCTCAAGAAGAAGGGAAAGAGAGACATATTGTAATAGCTGATGACATGATAAATCAAGAGGAGGAAGCATTAAGGAATTTGGCCAGAAACTATAGGGATGTGTTTGCTTACAGTTACAAGGATTTGAAAGGAATTGACCCTAAAATCTATGAGCATAAAATTCCTATTATTCTTGATGCAAAACCTAGCAAACAAAGACACCACACATTCAATGACAAATACTCTGCTAAAATAAAGGAAGAAATTGACAAGCTGCTGGCTGCCAATTTCATCTATGAGATTGAGTACACATAGTGTATATCTCCTATAGTTGTAGTACCAAAAAAGAATGGGAAACTCAGTGTATGCATTAACTTGAAAAAGGTGAATGCTGCAACTATAAGGGATAGCTATCCATTACCCATAACAAACCATCTTTTGGAAAGAGTTGCAGGAAAGGAGGTCGATAGCTTTTTGGATGGTTTTTCAGGATATAATCAGGTACCATTAGCTTTAGAAGACCAACATAAAACTGCATTTCCCACAGAATGGGGAGTTTATGCCTTTACGGTTATGCCCTTTGGTTTAACTAATGCTTCACCAACTTTTCAAAGATTGATGTGTCACATCTTCAAAGAATTCCTTAGGAATATGATGGAAATCTATGTGGATGATCTTTGTACTTTTTCATTAAAAAGACAAGATCATTTGAAAGATTTGGAAAATATATTCAAAAAATGTAGAACATACAGAGTATGTTTAAATCTACGAAAATGTGTGTTCTTTGTGAGGCAAGGGAGAATGTTAGGTCACATAGTCTCCAAAAATGGAATTTCAATTGATGAAAGAAAAATTAAGGCCATAGTGGAACTTCCAAGACCAACAAATGTAAAAGAACTTCAAACCTTGATGGGACATTGTGGGTATTATAGAAAATTTGTACACAAGTTTGCAGACATTGCAAAACCTTTGTATGCTTTGATCACAAAATTTGAGTGGACCAAAGAGTGTGACCAAGCTTTTGAGACTTTAAAAACTTGTTTGGTAACAGCACCAATCCTAAAAACTCCACAATGGAATAAAATTTTTCATTGTTCATGTGGATGCTTCAAATTATGCTTTGGGATGTGTGTTAGCACAACCAATAGAAGGAAGCAAATTAGATTTTCCAATTGCTTATGCTAGTAGGCAATTGAATTTAGCAAAAAAAAATTACACAACCACTGAGAGGGAAGGGTTGGAATGATATTTGTTGTGAAAAAATATAGACATTATCTTTAAGCCAACAAGTTTAAATTCTTTGTGGATCACCAAGCTTTACTCTACTTAGTAAACAAACCATGTCATACAGGTAGGATAGTCAGATGGTTTCTCCTACTGATGGAATTGGAGTTTGAGGTAGTGTTCGACAAGGAAAAACTCATTTGAGAGCAGACCATCTGTCCAGAATTCAAACTAAAGAGCCAAGTTCACCTTTAGATGATGACTTGTCAGACACATATCTGTTCAAAGTAGAAAGTATTCCAGAATGGGCCATGACTCTAGTACCTTTGCTAACCATGGGACCTTGCAGAACATCTGGAAACAATACACATATGGTATTACAAAATAGGAATTTTATGTTGCTAGCTGGACATTTGTATCATCTCGATCATATAGGTATATTGGAATATTGTACTCCAGAAGAGGAGGAGCAGGAATATTTGAGAAGAGCTCATTGTTGGAACCCTTGTATTCATGCTTCTATGATAGTCACCCTAAACAATCTCAATAGGATGGGAGTACATTGGCCTAATAAGATTCAAGATGTAAAAAAGTATATTTCCAACTGCTGGAAATGTCAATCCTTGCAAAATTCAAAAATTATGACTTTATACTGGTTTCAGAAAAATCCAGATTGGAGTGCAAACATAATGGAAGAATTGAAAAGAAACAAGAAAGGAAAGTCAGTAAGAGCTAGTGCAGACTCAAAGAATCTACAAATGATTTTTGAAGAGTATAAATTGATAGGAGATCAATTGTACAGGAATGGATGGATATTTAAGAATCTGTGTTCCTGAAAATAAATATATGGAAATGTTAGAGATGGTTGTGGCAGGAGGACATTTTTCAAGTGAAAGAACTGCTAAACTCATATTATATTCTGGTTTTCGGTGGCCAACTCTATTTCTAGATGCAAGAACATATGTGAAAAGATGTGACATTTGTCAAAGAATGAGTCAACCAAATAAAAGAGATAATATGCCAGTAGTACCACTGATTTCAGCAAGAGCATTTAGTAAATGGGGGCTGGATTTCATTGGACCCATACATCCTCCAGCAAAACAATCCCATGATGAATATATTCTAGTAGCCACAGATCACCTGACTAAATGGGCAGAGGCCAAGGCTACAAAAAGGAATGATGCTCAGACCACTGCAAGATTTCTTTATAAAAATATTATCACCAGATTTGGATTACCAATTGAATTGGTAAGTGATAGGGGACTCATTTTTTGAACCAAATAATAGAAAACATTACTGAATATTTCATGACCAGTCATAGAAAGTCAGCCCCATATCACCCACAAGCCAATGGATTAGCAGAAAGTACTAATAAAGTACTTTGCACTGTGTTGTCGAAATTGGTAAACACAAATAGGAATAATTGGGATTTGCAACTTAATCATGTCTTATGGCTTATAGAGTGGCATACAAAACTGCACTTGGAACCACACAATTTAATTTGGTATATGGACAAAATGCAGTTCTACCTTTAGAATTCCTTATTCCAACACTAAAGGTGGGTAGTCAATACTCATGGACTGGACATGAGTTATCTGAGACAGTGGTGGAATTGGAAAAACTAGGAGCTTCTAGACTTCAAGCAATCATGAGCATATATGCAGACAAGAAAAGGCAAAAAGCCTATCATGATGTTCATATTAAAGAAAAAGACTTACAAGAAGGAGATCTAGTTTTGGCATACACAGTGAAAGAACATCATAAGAAATTTCAGAAAAAAGGACATGCACCTTATATTATCAATCAAATAAGTAATAGTGGAGCTATCCAATTAGCTAATATAGATGGAGAAATCATGCCAAACTTCATAAGTGGATGTAGAGTAAAAAGGTATGATCTTCCATTAATTGTTTCTGAATGGAGAAGAATACATCAAGCTCAAAATAGGAAAAAATAAGAGGAAAAAATTAGGAATGAGGCTCAACAGGAGGCAAAGGAAAGGATAAGAAAAATCAAGGATCTTAGAGAAGTCCTTTTATGTGAAAAACCTTTAAGAGTAAGAGAGCATTTGCCTGTTATAACAATGATTTTTCATGATGAGAAAATCAAGGTTTTGATAGATTCAGGTGCACAAGTAAATTTGATCAGTTCAGTTTTTTTGGATAAGTTTAACCTAAAAAGGACTGAAAGTAAAACACTTATCAAAACCGTAGAAGGACAGATAATACAAAGCATGTCTTCACCATCTATTAAAGTTAAGTTCAATGAAGAATATATGAAAATAGATTGTGAAAAACGGCCAGATCATATGATGACTGAGAAATTGATTTTGGGACAACCATGGCTCAGGCAAGGTAAAGAAATTTTGGACTTTGAAAATATGAAGCTTAAATTGACATTAAATGACAAAAGGTTTTTAATGTTTTTATTGAGTGATGAAGAACAGGAAAATCAACAAGATATCTATGACTTAGAATTGGAGGGATTTACTTTTTCACTAGAAGCTACAAAGAAATCACAAACACCACCTCTTCATGACCAAATTTACTTCAATAAAAAACAGGAGAAAATTGAAGAAACAAAAGGTGTTGAAAAGACAAAAGAAAGGTGGCAAGTATGGAATGGTTAGAAGCATCTAGGCATCAAGACAGGAAGAATGTGGAAACAAAGTACATACAAGCACTGCTCATCAAAACAATTTCCTAGAACTAAATGGATATGGAAGCCAAAAACTTCCAAGTACAGTTTATCAAAAGAAGATGGTTTTATTCCTAGAACAAAGTCAACAGGAATCAAGTATTATTGGGTAAAAAAATCAGATCTGATTCAATGGAAAGGAAACAAGCATGAAGATACTAAAATAGCTCAAAAAGTATGAAGAAGTTACAGATGAAGGAAAAGACAAAATGTTTATCTGATGCACACATGGGATTCTTGCTAAAGAGTTCAGAATCTTTACCAGAAGGAAATTATCACATCTTGGAAATTATTTTCCTTTACTCTACCTCATCCTCTTTCTAAGAAAAGAAATAGGAGGGGAAGAGAGAGAAGTGGAGGAAATTATTATTATTTAAAAAAAGAGAGAAAAAAAAAGAAGAAAACAAAAAGAAAAAGAGGAAAAAAAAAGAGAGAGAAAAATTATCAGTTCTTTTGTAATTCTTTTGATTATATAAGTTATATAGCACAAGCAAGATATAGGTTGTAATTTAGCAGATTTCTATTTTTCATTCCTTTTTTGTTTTTTCAATTTTTTTCTTTCTTTGTATTATTAAAAAATATATAAAAAGAGTTGTCAGAGAGCACTAGACATCTTGCTACACATGTGATGATCACTTCAATTGAGTTATATCTGTGACACAAATAAGGAAGTCAGGATTCATCTGAGATTTTATTTTCATTTCTTTTTCATTTCATCTTAAGACAAATGTGATTTTATTTATGTTCTTGTGACTCATGTGGGTGGAGTCTTCTTTTTTGTGTGATGTTATATTTTCCCCAGAATGGTGAATCTAAAGGAACTTCCAATCCATGACTTCAAAGCAGACTCAGTAACTCTGTCTAGAGGACATTGGTTCTTGGACAGTGAAGCTGCAATAGAAAAAGTGGAGCTAGAGTCTGATGAAGAGAAGGAAATTCCAGAAGCAGAGAAGATAGCCAAGGAACTAAAGGAAACCCTTAGTATCATTGGTCAGCACATTTTTACAGTAGGAGTTGGAGGTCACAAATATACAATGTTGTGCCAAGAATTTTACAAATTTCAGAAAATTGCAGTCAACTACAAAAGATGGAAAGCATTAGGATTACACAGACTGTTGGATGAACCTTTATTTTTCATAGACTTTGAAAGAGTATCACAGGTGATGAATAATCTGCTGTAAAAAAAAAAGAAGATTGGATCCCAGAAAAGTAGAGTTGGAGCAGGAGGAAGCAACAAAAGAAGAACATGAAGCTGCTCAAAAAGAAGTACAGTCTTCAAAGGAACCTCATCCACCTCAAACAAGTAAGGAACAATTGTATTCTTATCTGGCTCAAGGAAAAAATAAAAGGGCAATCTATGAAGCCCAATATCAAAAAATGTTGGAAGACTATTCATGTAAAGAAACTGACTGGATACAAGAAGAAGTGGAACATTATGAAGAGTTGCATGATCAGATGATTGCTACAGAAACTGAAGAAGTTTTTGTGAAAAAGGAGGTAGAATTATTGGCCTATTTCAAGGAATTACAAGGTCCTCCTGAAACGAGGACCATAGTAGTAGTGAAGAAGAAGGTTCAGAAGAAACCTGTGCAGAAAAAGAAGTTGACCAAGAAAAATAAAGGAAAAGCAGTAGAACCTGTACAAAGGATGGAGATAGGAAAATTGTCAGCAGAAGAAAAGAAGCAGGAGGAATCCATTGTTATAGAAGAACCAAGAATGGGAAAAACAGGGATAGCTGGTTCTTCACAGTTCTCTTCAGATTTAGAGAGTGACATTGAAAATTTTATGTTGAAAAGTTTGAATTTATCAGTACCTAGCACACCAATTGTGACAGTCCAAGTCTCTGAAAAAAGCAAAATACCAGAAGATATGAGTCAAAAGTCACAAGGAGTACAAATCCAGGAAGAAGCAGCAAAACAGGTTAGTCCTAAAGAAGAGAAAAGAATACTAAAGGGTAAAGCAGTAATGATGGAAGAAGATGTGGAAGCAAAGAAAGAATTTAGCAGTGAATTAATAGATACAAGGTTTAAAGCAATATGGACACAACCATTTCAACAAACCTATTTCAAATTTAATGAGGAAAAGCTAGAAGCAGAAAAGGAAGCTCAGATACGCAGCTCAGTACACAAGAAAGAAGACAAAAATCAAATTGAGGAAACTGAGGAAGTACTAAGAAAGTTGGATTCCAAAGAGGGTCAAGAAGGGAACACAGAAAAAGAAATAAATCAAAACATAGAAGATATAATTTATGATCTGAATCATAATGAGGAGTTTACAACTACAGAAGATCTGGAAAAAGAAGAAGAATTAGACCTTATGGATATAGATGAGCAGGAGGAAGGAAAAAAAGAGCAGCAACTAAATGATCATATAAAGCTCTCAGAAGAAATTGATTCAACCTCAACTCCGGATAATAAAGTACAGAAAGAGGATGGATAGGTAATTGAAGAGAAACAATAGGAAATGGAGAAAAAGAAGGCAGAAGAGATACAGATAATGAAGGAGATATCAGATCATGAGAAAAAAGAGGATCGGACACTAGAGTATGAGGAAGATGTTGCACGCAAAGAAGAAATGAAAGCAGAAAAGGGCTATGAAGAGCAAAAGAACCAAGTCATAGAATATGAGGAAGAAAATAAAGAAGAAAAAGACTGCAAAGAAGAAAAGCAGATAGAAGTAAAGCAAGTGGAGCTGGAAGCCGGGTTAGAAAGGATACCCAAGGATATTAGGTCTGCTTGTAAAATAATAATGAGCAATATAGATCAATTTAGACCATCTAGTAGAAACATGATTATATCAGGAATGGTGGCTGAATCAGAGTTTGTAAAAGGTAGTAGAATCATTGCAGAGCAAAAGAAAGAAAAAGAACAACTAGAGGAACGATTGAGGACTGTTCAAGAAAGAAATGAGGATTTGACCAACAAGATAATTTCATTGGAAGAATTGGAGGTTCAACAACAAAACAAAATTCAATTTCTTGAAGAGAAATGTGTAAAGCAGATGGAGCATAGTAGCAAAATGGAAATGGAGCTGAAGAAAATAGAAGGAAGATACAGAACACTTCAAAGCTCATATCAGATTATGGTCAAAGCAAATGAAGAAATAAACAGGTTATTGATGGAAGAAGGCCAAATAAAAGAAGAGAGCAAGATTGTACAAGTAACACAGGATGAGAGGGAGGAATTGAACAAAGAAATTCTAAGACTACAAAGAGAATTGAAGGAAGCCAAGGAATTAGAAAAGCAAGTGAGTATACATGATGCCATCTCAATGAGAGGATACAATAAATTACATATGGATATAGCAAAAGAAAGAAGTAAATAGCAATTGAGTATAGAAAAGGAAAGAAGTGAGTGGAAATCAGAAAGAGAGCTATGGACATCTCAGAATAGAAGCTTAATGTTGGTAGTGGAGGAGCTATAGAAGAACTCAGCACTTTGATGAACAAGAAAACAAAGCAGCTGATGAAGAATATTCAGAGGAGTTTGTTCAAAAACTTTTAACGGACAGAGAGTCTAGAATGGAATTCATCAGAAAAATGCGTAATGAATATGAAGAACAGATTGTGAAATTTGCTCTCAGTAAAGGAATAAACCCAAACCAACACCATTGGGCAGCAGATGGACTAGGTATACCTTTTTGTATGATTATTGAAAGCATTTAAAATTACCAGCTTGCAAGGGTAGGATTGTCATCAAACAAGTATTTGGAATATGAAGAAGATATCAACGTAACTAAGGAATTATTTGAAAAAGCCAATCCTAAATGGAGGAACATGTGGTTAGATGCCAATAAAGAATGCAGGAAAATCTAGAAAGAGGCACCTATTCAGTTAAAGATAAATCCAGCCTATTGTCAAATAGCAAGGAGAAGGGAATGGATAGTATTTTGGGAAAGAAGAAATGCAGGGCAGATTTCAGCAAAATGGCTGAATTTTCCAAAGGTAGCAGGACCTAAAGCAGGAACAAACAAAGAAATATATGGTTGACACAGCAGAGTTTGTCATATCTACATATAAAGACGTTAATGATCCAGCTTGTATTCTATTAAGCAGAGTGATGCGACTTATATTGGCATGTATATAAACCTTTACAGATACAGATGTCAGAACCCTCAATTATATTGGTTTCAATTCACCAACTGATGCCTTACTTTTTGACCTCAGTGAAACCCCAGATAGAATTTGCTTAACCTATTACAGTAGAACAATGTTTTTGGGTAGTCACTTTTTTCATATTTTTGAGGATGCTTTTGATTATGGATTTTTTGAAAGAGAACCAGAAATTTTTGGAAATCTATCAGTAGTCACAAAACCTACTTACTGCCTATGAAGCGGCATACACAGAATATCTGAAGAAAGATGTAATAGACAAACCAGAGGCAGCTATACAATGGAGAAAAGCTCTATTCGAGATGGTGAATAATTTGAACATCACAGAGAGAAAAAGTCATGATCTACTGTCACAGGTTTATCAAAGAAAAAAGAAGTGAAGGAAGCACTCATTATATATCAACAAGAATATTTTTTGTCAGGAGCCAAAAAGTCTAGGAGGGGAAGAATGTTAGAAGAAGCATTTTTTGAAGGCAAATTATTTGAAAATGTCAAAAACTTGTAGAAATATTTATGCAAATGATGTAAAAATGAGGAAGAGTCTTCCTCATGTAAATTAGAATCATATGTATTTTTTCTAGAATTTTTGGAAGCTCTTTGATAGCATATTTTAAGATTAGAAGGAAAAAGGACCAAAATTCAAGTATGAAAAGGAACACTTGAAAATGTATAAAAGATAATTTCGTATTGTGATGTTCTGCCCTTGATTCGGAGCTAGTGGGTGGAGTGGTTATTGTCCTGGTATAGGTTGAGGTTGGCTATATTCTCCATGTTCATACGGTCTAGTTGCTCCTCGTGGTCCTGGACATTGGTTATACCCAATGACATCTCTACCTTGTTCCCTAGGAGGGTATTCGTATGGTCTACATTGGGGTGGTACAAATGGTCGGGGTTGTCTAATCATTGGATAGTTTTCGGTGTTGTAGTTGACGTACTTCTGCTCACTATAAGAGTATATGTTAGGCTCCTGAGTAGGTGGTCTATCATGAGGGTAAGGTCGTGATAACCCTAATCCTTCTCTGGTGCATACATGAGATGGATGATCTTCACCGCAACGTATGCAACTTTCTAACATTGGCACTCTCAAGGAAGAGTTCTAGTAGTTCCTTAGTCCTTGTACCCCTAATTTCTTGGCCACTAACTCTGCCACTTCCTCCACATAACTTGAACTAGAAGTCTCATCACTCCTTGTATCCTCTGATTTAGTAGGATCTTGTGTGATTTTGAGGTCCTGAGCTAAGTTGTCCTCCAAATCTATGCACTCTTGAAGACACTCACTTAGGGTTTGCAGTCGTTTTACGTATACTAAGATTCTCAATGTTCCATTGGTTAGACCTTCTAAAAATAGGGATATCATTTTCTGTTGAGAAGGTCTCTCTGTCACAGGGCATCGGTTTACATATTGATTAAATCTTCGTCCCGCATTCTTTACTGTCTCATTAGGAGTTTGTTTGAAGCTATGTAGTAAGGATGACGAATTGTGCTTGATCCCTCGCTTAGTGAATTCCCAAAGAAATTCTTAGCCCAAAGGATTCATATTACATGAAAAAGTCATCCACTTGCTCCGCTCGTAACACCTTCTTGAATTATGCTATGTGGTCATAGGGCTCTCCTGTTCCATCGTAACGATTTCGCATACATTTGGCGAGTTGGATTGGTCTCAGTCTTCTACCAAGCTCTGGGGATCGGATTATGATGGGAACATTTTGGGACGATTCTATCCTAAAGGTAGGTCTATTCATATTACCCATTCTCTGGCTAGTGTGGCCGTGGGGGTTAATTCCTGGCATGGTGAATTGTACATGTGGTCCGTTGGGCACACTACCTTGGCTCGTTTGTCCTAACATCACATTTTCCGTTCTTTGCTGGGTTTGGAATGGGTTTTGTGAGGTGGTTGCCTGATCTCGAGGAGGGAATATAGGCATACCCATGTACTTTAAACTTGACCCTGCCACTTCATCTACATGCCAATATCTCCTTTGATTTTGGTCTAGGAATGTAACTCTAGATGGATTTTTTGGATCCCTTAACTCATATATAGTTATTGGGTTGATGCCTTCTCCTTGTGTCAGTGAATCAGTTTCTAGGAGTAGGTCTGATCCATGTACTAAGTACACATCCATCAGATAGTCATCTTGGGGTATCTTGTTCGCTTGTAATACTTGAGTCATTACTGACTTTCCCCTAGGGGTAGTCACTGTATCTCCACTGTTGGATCTCTCGAAAGTTCCTTGTCCCTCTACCTCTCCTCTTTCATTAATCTGATTAGGTTTTTCAGTTACTACATAGATCTGGCCCATCTTGTCCATGTAAACTCCTCCTTCATACTTCACAGTTGGTCTTGGAACTATCTCAGATTCTTTAGTGTTTATCATTCTTGCTACTGACCTGTGTAGATCATTGAGGTAGATGGGTACTCCTTGCAAGTTAGTGGATGTGTATTGAAGAGACATCCGATATTACCCTTCCACTATAGACATAAAACCTTCCCTAGGTATTGAACTATGCATGTCTTCAGAAGCCAAGAGTCTCTCCCAGTTAAATGATATTTTTGACTCACTCGTCTGTGAACTCAGCATGTAGTACTAACCACTGAGTTGTGAGTCCCTCACTTGGTTGTGTGGTTGACACTAGGTTCAAGTGATTTGGTACTTTATCTATCTCTTCCTAAGTATCAACTTGAGCTTAGGTTCATAAGCCTTGTCTACAAGTCCAAAATTGTCTTTTGAATTGCTCAAAATCTTGTGGAACCCCTTGCGTCCTAGTCCAACCTGAGGGTCAGCTTCAAAATACCCTATATAATAATCCGCATCTTAATTTTACCGTGATACGATACTGCTATCCAGACGATATGATACCTCTGCATTCGACGATACGATACCACGTTAGTGGACAATATGATACCTGACCACTACACGATATGATACCAAAAATCACGTGATACGATACTAGATTACTCACGAAATGATACCAGGCGATACGATACCAAAAATTTACATGATACGATACTGGAACTCTCACGATATGATACTGGTTCTATGGACGATATGATATCAGAGGTTCAGACGATACGATACCACTTTTGGCACGATACGATACCAAAACAATCGACGATACGATACTTGGTCTGTTGACGATACGATACCAGAAATCACACGATACGATACCAGGTTAAGGGACGATATGATACCATGTGGACGATACGATACCACCTAACCTTGCGATACGATACCATTGATCCGACACAATACGATACCAATTTTGCACGCGATACAATATCACTTGATCGACGATATGATACTGTGACCAAGACGATACGATACCACCGGGGCGACCGTGATCGCGATACCAGCACTTGACGATATGATACCATAATGGTTTCGCGATACCTCAAGTAGGAATGCATGATACGATACCTCGACAAGTATCGCGATACACGGGAGTTCTGTTATCGCAATACCAAATCTCAACCGGACACGATACTTGGAGACTTTTAAGCCCAAATTTAAAATTTTTGCGAATATGTGTACCTTAGGTTCTCCTTTTCACTCCTATGTGCCTGTAGATGCAAAGTATCCCTTCAAAGTCACGATATGACACTCGCAATACCAGACACAGCTCTTGTCACTCCGTGATACCGTCGCTCAGTTTTTTGATGTTTTATGTGGATTTCAAGGCAATTTCTCCAGCGTTTTAGTTCTGAACGTCCTCTGTGCTTCTTGCTCACAGCCACAAGTGAAAAATGAGGCTAATACACCTTATGTATCTTGTTTGTACATGTTGCCTGCCAATATTTGATATTTTTGTGATTTTACAATCTCATCTTTGTTTGTTTTTATTTTCAAATTCCATGAGCACTCTTCGATTCTATGGAACTCAACAACCAAATCGATGAACTTAAATACAAATTGAACTTTGAAGTTCAATAGATTTGTGTTTCATTCATGTTTTGCATCTATGGTAATGATGCATAGGGCCAAGAAAACATGGAAACTTTAGAAGCACTCTTCTATTTAGAAGATTTCGAAAGTTCAAAGTTCTGTTCATGGTAGCATTAATATTGGATCAATCATCAATAGATGCTTGGACTTTAAACATAATTTCGATAGGTGAAATTGTTGGAGCAAGTCTATGACAAGCCTAAGTATTGGCTTGAGTCTCACAAAGTCTTAGAAGAAGCTTTAAAAAGAAGACTATGTAAAGTTCACTTGTGAACTACCTCTTGTAACTTTTGAAGAGTTTACTTAATGTAAAAGTAAGAGAATCTTAAGTGGTTGAGTCCACTTGATCAAGAATGGAAAGAGGAGCCACAAATTCGTGATTTGTGGTAGGTAGAGAATCAAATCAATCATTGATTGATTGGAGAGTGATTGAGGGAAGTTAGCCTCCCAAACTCAACTATAAATAGATGGCAGTTTTAGTCGTGGTTAGACAGACCTATGTGAAGACCTCCAAGAGCTGAGCTTTATGCCATGTCAAGGTGTGATTACAAGGCACACATATGTATCAGTAAGTCATTGTATTGTACAAGCAATATACTTTCATTTTCATGATTATTTGAGTTCATCTTTCCATGTTCTTGTGAAGTGTACTACTCACTGCCATTACTCTCAGTTTTCTCAGTCAGCTTGCAGAGATGTTTTCTCTGAGCTTGGTGCATCATTTTCAGTGATTTAACTTGTTAAAGTTAGCTCTATAAGTCTACTATATGCTCACAAATTCTCATGTCATTTGGATGTTGCAATCTTCAGTTATCTTCATTTGAAGTCAACAGGGTCTATTCATCTTCACTTCTCTGTCAGGTACCCGACTTTTTCACTCATCTTGTCAGAGGTGCTTCTCAGTGGTTACTTATCCAAATTCAGTTATTTAAAGCTTGTTGGATTCAGATTACTGTCTAGTATAACCATACAAATTTTCATAATCATTGGGTTCCTACATTTTGAGTTATGTTGATTTTTCTGCTCACTGGTCTATTTCTGTAGCAGCCCGTGAAAATCGGGATGATGTCATCACTTGTTAAAACTCATTCTCAGTGTGTGGTTCATTAGTTTTGATGAGATTACTCTTGAAAGGTAGATCTTTAAGTTGCCTAGACTTCCCCAAGAGGAATTGAGCTAATTGCTGCTGTGCTCAGAGAATTATGTAAAACATTGGACAGGTGTATGAACCAAGAATAGCAAGTTTTCACCTCTGAGCTAACTCCAACTTATCTGTTTTGATCTATCTTTTTGAGAGTGATCTTCCAAGGTACATAGGGTGTCTAATACATCCATTGGCAAGCTAAAAGGGCCCACCATATACTCCTGGAGTTCATTTGGCTGGTGTAGATCAAGGATTTTGCAACACCTCTTCATCTTCAAGCACATACCTATCCATCTCTTCACAGAAATATGTTTAAAGGACTCTAGTAACATCTAAACATTGACCAATAATAATGAATCTTGTATCAAACTCAAGAATAGGAGTCAATATCACATAATTGAAAGTTGAACTCAAACTTTCATAGTGACATGGGAAACCATATCCAAAAGGTGATATTTAGTCTCTAGTTTGATACTCAAGAAATGAATACAATTGAATCAGTAAACTTTTTGGATATCGTTTGAAAGAATTTCTTTCAAATATCCTTCCAACATTGCAAAAGATTCCAAGATGAATCATTTGCTCAAGATATTTGATTCCCTATAAGGAATCTCAAGTCTTTGAAGAATAACATTCTTCCAAGTATTGAGAATGAAGTTCTTCATACTCTTTAAACAATAAGTAGTTCCCTGGACGTCCCAAACCACGAGAAGTGGTACATAAAGTCCAAACTATGATATAACCTAAAGGTATATCAAAGATTCTTAGCTTTGGAATCTGAGAGGCATTCGTTCATGCTTGAACTTGAGTAAGGGAAAGATCTCAAAAAATCATGCAGGTAAGCAAAGAAGCTTTAGATAGCTTAGGAGATCTTAAAGATAAAGACTAAGTCTTTATTCTAGTCACAAGTTCAACCAGACTTGATCTAGCTTGGCCATGATTGACCAAGAATGTGCGATTGGAACTACTCTGAAGCTTGCCCAAGTATTGGCAATAAAAATTTCCTTTTGGGATATATTCACTCAAGTTCCATTTATCCAATGGAAAAATGTGAAAAGAGTAAGTTGTTCTAAGTCTGAACAAAGTGAAGAAATTCCAAGAATGTAGTCTGCAACCGTGAAGGCGGTACTTAAGTATGTGGAAGGTAAAACATAATGTTTGCCTATCCTTAAAGGAAATTGGTACAAATCCAAAGAGCATGAGCGGATGCTTAGACTTAGGCAGTAAAAAGATTCCTGTAAAAGTCCCGGCCGGGGTAGGTACCTAAAGCATCAGTAAAGAAAGGAATCTAAAGATAAGAAGTCAAAAGATCTTGTCACTACAAATTGTTCAAGGATAAACCAATTAAACTTGAATATATGAAAATTCAAGTACTAGAAGGATGGATGCTCCATCAAAAGGTTTTTTAAGTTCCTCAAGGAAAGCACAAGATCGTGACAGGATCATGTGATGGGATAAAAAAAACCTAGAAAGTCTAGTTAGAGGTAATGCCTAAAACTTCAAAATTCTTGTAAAGAATTGAAGCAAGAAGGTACTCTATCAAGATATGCTTAGACTTTAGGATAAAATTCACTCACTCGTCAATGTAAGTATAACATAGGGTGGTATGGGACACCAGATTTTATACTCAGATTGATGTGGGAAAGATGGTATGGGACATCGGACTGTGAGATGATGATTATCTTTTAGTCTTAGTTTAGATCTTGAAGTTAGGTTTGATCCTCAAGAAAATTATAAACTTCAAAGAATGAGTTTAATTCAAGAAGGATGAAAGTAGTATCCCAAGATACTTCAAGATAACTTCAAGATCAAGGAAATTGAAGATATGAAGTAAGTAACTTCTAAAATCTTCTTAGAACACTTCAAGCTTAAGTGTCGTCGATCAGAAATATTTGATAAATTTCTGAAAAAAGTTGGACTTTGACTTTGAATTGATTTTTTCGACCAAGGATTGGATTGACTAAGTCAAGCACCAAGTTCCTAGTGTAACTTGGTAAATTCACTCTTTTGACTCAAAGAAATGCACAAGAATTGCATTCCCAGTAAGGAGTCAGAAAGATTGAATATGACATGAACTTAGTCTCAAGTGAAGCATTATTTGAATAAAAACTCATCAACAGAACCTCAGTGGGTAGACACATTGATGTTGGTTACTGTTGGGGATGTAGGGGTCATGTGACCTTACTCCCATATTCATATATATACATCATATATAGAGCATTGCCTCAAGAGAGATCATTATGTGGGTTTCGAGGCTCCCACGCATATCCGCGTGTCGTTCCTCTCTTCTCTCTTGTTCCATCTCTTCCTTCCTCCTCTTGTTTTGCACACCAAATCCCTTCATTGGTAAGGCTTGTGTGCAAGAAGCTTCAATGGAAGCTTAGGTCAGAAGGGGTAGAAGTGCAGGTCGGCATCTCTTAATAGTAGTTCAGTATTTCAGCCATAACTTGAGCTAGAAAGCTCAGATTGATACGTTTTAAAGTTTTCTGCATAGGTATCACAGAGGGCTACAACTTCACAGAAGGGTGCAGAACCTGCTTCAGAGTTTTAGACTACCGAAAATTCGAAAAACAAAGACTGTTGTAGAAAGCGAATCTACATTCGCTATGATAGCAGGTCAGTTTTTGGATCATAACTTGAGTTCTACATCTCAGAATATGATGATTCAACTTGTTGTGCAGAACTTGAAAAGATAGATACAACGTTGTAGAAGAACTCAGATTCATATTCTTAGTGCAAGGTCGCCGAAACTGCAAAATATAGAGAAGCAGTGTTGCAAGTGATAGTGAAATTGACAGCAGGTGCTTCTTTTGTGCATATCTTGAGCTACGCACCTTCGATTGAAGTGCTCCTTATCTCCTTACGTAGCTACGAATTAGATCTTGAAGTTTGTTGAACACCAAAAGCTCAGATTCAGAGGTTATCACCTCTGAAACAGCAAAACACAGAGTAGCACATTTTTATCATAACAACCCTTGTTGTGTTTGGAGTTTCATTTTGGTTTGGAACTTTTTCACGAGAGAATTTTGGTGTGCAAGCTCTTATTTTCAGAGCTTCAAGGCATTGTACATGTATGATCATTGTGGCAGCTCCTCCATATGAGAGTAGAGCATGATCTTGTCACATGTTTGACATGTAAAATGACATTGTGATATACTCTTTTTTTGAGGTTTATGTCATCATGAGTTTGATCATGGATGTATAGTGGAATTGTGGTCTATATTTTGCTTATGCCACTTGGTTACGGATTTACTTACCGATTGCACATCCTTTATGAGAGATTGTTTGGATCTAGATTGGTACTTGTATCTTTGTTTTCTTTGCAAGTACATGATCCAGATTGGAGCCTCAGTTGCACACTTGCTTGTCACCTTGATTTGCTATTCTATTAGCAAATGTTCATTGATTTGATGTTGTGGATGGTGATTCCCACATGGTTATTTTGGTTCTAGAGTCTATTTTACAGAGGAGATGCTTCCAAAATTTCGACAGCTTTTATGCTAGAAGAGAACTCTAGTAGATCTTGAAGCTTGTGTGATAGCTTTGGGTCATTGTTGATCTCTATTTATTTGGACTTGGTCACAGGTTTTTTGTGACAGGTTGGACCATCTTGCAGGATTCATTCTTGATTGGGAGATACATCATCATTGTATTGGCATGCGTTGCTATTAGTTTTTGGCCTATGTAGTTGCCATTATCTTTGGTTGGATCAGTGACAGGTGGTGGCAGATTACTCATTGTTCTTTTGTTATTGGTTATCTTGTTTGATTGCTTAGTTTACAGGGGATACTCTGTCAAATGTTTCCCAAGATTCTTTCACATCTATTTGGTCACTTTGGAGACTTGGTGAGCAGGCTTATGCTCATTGTTTTATGTGCATGTTAGATGCATGGTTATGTGATAGGTGGTTCACACGGTTTTCTTCTCCAGTGAGACATATGTGATGTGAGTTATGCATATGGATATGCAGGCGTAATCCTATTGAGGATAGAGTATTGTTTCTAGTCTCTTGTTACATTGCTAGTCTTGGATTGCCAGCATGCTGTCTTCTCGATTTGATGGCACTGACTTTCCGAGATGGAAAGCTCAGATGTGGCATACATTGGTTCGTGCAGGGTTACATATGTATGTGCATAGAGATGCACAGAGGCCTCGTGACATGCCCGACCATGTATGGATGGATATGGATGCATTGGCCAGCTCCACTATTTGATTACAGCTCGTGGATTCTATATATGAGTCTGTTATGTATGAGGAGACGAGTAGTGCATTATGGTAGAGACTACATGATATGTATGCGAGTCCATTGACTCATGTGAGACATAGATCACATCGACGACTTCGATGTTGACATTGTGGCCGTGAAGGCCATATTCGACGATGTTGCTTCAGGCAGATGCGACAACGACGTCAGAGACATGCATGTGATGCAGGTCAGGTAATGGTTTCAGGAGAGTCTATGGTAGTTGATTATGCTAGTGATGGTGATATCACTTTCTCCTATAGTTAATCTCAGGATTCCTCATATTCATTGGATAGCACAAATATGCCTTGGTTGCTTGATGCATTAGCCGCTTTTCATGTTACTCCACATCACGAGTGGTTTTGTCGATTCTCAGGTGAGATTCGTGGATGTGTGCACTTGATTGATGGTACGACATATGACATTGAGGGTGTAGGAGATGTATGCCTTATGCTACCTAATGGAGCATCACTTATTCTTAGACATGTACGCTATGTGCCTTCATTCCCTATGAGCTTGATTTCAGTTAGCGAGTTATAGGAGATCAGATGTTATGCATTCTTTGGAGAGCATCATTTTCAGTTGCTGTTGGGACGGCTTATGCTTGTTAGAGGTGCCGGGATTGGGCATACGTATCCACTGCAGGTACTTCATGTGAGAGACCATCTCGTCTCAGTGGGAGTTCAGCCTTATGTGCAGTGTGAGACTCGTCATGTCTCATTTTGTCTACCTACAGATAGGTCTATGGACATTCTTGATGCACATGTATGGCATGATTCAGATGCTCAGATGGATGCACATGTAGAGCATGTTTTGGATGCTCATGATGCTTATACAGAGCATGGTTTTGTTGATCATGTGGATGCTCATTTGGAGCACACTTTGGATGATCAGCTGGATGCTTTAGAGCATGATGTGGATGCTCATGTAGAGCATTGTGATGATACTCGATTAGAGTTTGATCATCCATTTGATCTTGGTGTTGATGTTGTGCAATTAGCTCATGTGGAGCATGATAATACACTTGGTGTGGTAGAGCAGGATAGCTCTTATGATACACAGTGTATGCTAGAGCATACTAGCTCTCAGGATGCACAACTAGATACATCCTTGGTTGTGAGCATGGCTGATTTAGATGCTGAGGAGTCAACAGTTATGCAGTCATTCTTGGATTCGCTCATGCCAAATGTTGACACAGATATGTTAGGACATGTTGGTCTTGATGATGGTGCTTTGGATGCCATAGATAGAGGTATGGCTGACATACTTAGGTTAGCCAAGATAGCACATATTTCGTCAGCATTTGGGAGTCTGATGTACGAGTTATTATGCTCAAGACCGGACATTGCAGTTGTTATTGGAGCATTTGCACTTGGAGTTGTCAATCGTTCGATGATTGACATAGGCATAGAGTGAGCGGGAGCGTTGTAGGAGCTTCATGAATTCTTGCATCAGTCATATGTGAGCTCGACTCTTGTCGATATGAGTCTAGAGTAGTTTGAGGTGCATGGATACACCTTGTTCGAGGCGGTTGGTGTAGGCTGATCTGGTATAGGTAGAGATCCGGATTCTTCCTGTACATTACTGTATAGTCCTACATCATTCTTTGTATATGTTACCACTTATGGTCACATTGACCCTTAAGTGGGAGATTGTTGGGGATGTAAGGGTCATGTGACCTTACTCCCATATTCATATATATACATCATATATAGAGCATTGCCTCAAGAGAGATCATTATGTGGGTTTTGAGGCTTCCACACATATCCGCGTGTCGTTCCTCTCTTCTCTCTCATTCCATCTCCTCCTTCCTCCTCTTGTTCTGCACACCAAAGCCCTTCAGTTACCACACTAGTATCTTGTGGTTGGATGATGTTATCAATTTTTTTTTTAATTTTTTTGAGAATCCAATTTTCTTCTCTTAAAGATAGATAAATGCTTCAATACCCTATTGAAACAGATCTTTAGGAAGTTAAAGTCTTTAATCATCTAGACTTTGACTCATAGCGACCTTACGTATCTTCGAAGTTTGAATTGGTTGTACTAAGTTTCAGTTATTTCTGTTCGCTTTTCAAATCTTTTGGAAATTGGCTCAGATACGGTATCTGATTCCTTTTGCAAAAGGCCAGGGTGAGCTGGTTAGAACTAGAATAACTAAATTAAAACATCCTAGATAGATGTTATGTACAAGAACCTTTTCAATCTTCAAAAGATAATAAGTCTAAGTGGACTTATTTATTTGAGTTTACTTCAAGTTAAATAGCATAAATGATTTCCTAGAGTCCAGTATACTCTAGAATAGAGAAGTTAGGAATTGTTAATCAGATTGACAATTCCCAAGAACTTTCAGCTAAAGTCTTTGAGAACAATGTCCTAAGTTTTCCAATTTTAGAACATGAGGCTAGAGGGATGCCTACAGTATGTATATAGCTCTATTTGCGAGGACAAAAATCTTTTCCAAGGGGGGAAAGATTGTAATAAAGTAAGTCTATGATCTAAAGATCTGGTCGGTTCATACAAATCTGAAATCGGACACCATTTGGTCGTCTGTAGCAACTAATTGGTTTCCTTAGTAGTGTAGCAGAAATGCTTCACTACTGTTGGGAATTGAACTCACGACCTCCCAGTTAGGAGTGCGATGGGCTAACCACTTGCCCCAAAAGCCATGGTTGAGGATTACTTCCTAATCCTCTCTCTTTAAGGTGTGGTTCAACCATCTCCTACTAGGATTATATGACATTCCTTCCCCCTTAGACTCAGCATTGTCCTCAATGCTCACTTATGGACCCTTCTAACTCTTGGACCCACTTTCCATGCATGAGTGCTTCCACCAACCTCAAACTCCAGCACATGGACCAAATTTGGACCTATCCCACCCTCCGTGGGTGCCCAAATGCCCATGCACCTTCATTCAAGGCCAGTTTCACACTCACCATGGATAAGCGCTTTTTCCAAGTGCCCACGAATGAGGCGCGAACCTCCGTCTCGCCCAATTTCTCAACTAGGCTCTGATACCAATGTTGGGAATTGAACTCACGACCTCCCGGTTAGGAGTGCGATGGGCTAACCACTTGCCCCAAAAGCCATGGTTGAGGATTACTTCCTAATCCTGTCTCTTTAAGGCGTGGTTCAACCATCTCCTACTAGGATTATGTGACAACTACTTGCTCAAGTGATGTGCATGAGTGAAACTAGTCACTCTTCGGGTATTCCTGATAATACCCCATAGTCTCCTAATCATATGATAAGACTCTTTTGAAGATAAATAAATTTTCGCTAGCTTGGAGATTATCAAATTGTATCTCCCGTGCCTCTATGCAACTTCCTGTAACCTATAGGATTGTTTGTGCACATTCCTAATGGTGATGGTACATGTCCTTCCCCTTAGCAATCCTATGGTCCAAATCCATAAGGATTATGTGTAGGGATCTTATTTACTATTGAAGTTGCCTTATCTATAATACTATGATGGTACTAAGTCCATCAAATACATGCTTAAAAGCATGCTTACACCTTATTGATGTTTGCGGAAAAGGCATGTTACCATGCCATAACATTCTTACCTAAAGGTAAGTGCGTATATAATGCCTTGAGGGGGGAAAGTTTTCGACAGCATTTCCCCAGGAAATGGAATCCCAAAAAAGTTTTAACCATAATCTTAGTGGCACACAGGCCACCACACAACATAGGGTTTGACAGGCCCATGGCATGCACGCTATAAACTCATATATGGACTCCATAACCTGCAAAAACATAAAAACAAATGCTAGCAACAATTCTCTGAGTTGCATAACCATGTAGTTTTTGCCATCCTCTTTCCTGTAAACAATCAAAAAGTGCACTTCTTGCCTATCGATCCATACTTTTAGAGTTTAAACAAAGATCAACATTTGATGTATGCAATCCAATCTATGCATGTACATACAAAACATGCCATAACATAAAGTAAAATGCCTGAAGCATAAAACATACGTCCCTGAATGGTTTGGTTTTGGAATTGCATGCATCCAATACTTCTCGATGAGCTTCAAGACCTCTGCACCGTCCTCCTCAATTCCTAACATAAACTTTGAAGTGTCCGAAAACATCTGAGCACTCCCCAACATGATTACTAAAATAATGCAATTTTACCAAAAAATGCATTTCTAATCCCTCCTTAGACCTGCAAAAACCATTTTAGGACCTGCAAATAATCATAAACTGAAATATATATCATGTGAAAATAGCTCGAAGTGAAATTACTTCAATCACCTTCCCGGTTTGTAAGATATCCAGAAGGTAGTTACCGAAAACTATTCAGACTTTGCAGACATGTACAGACTTGCAAAAATACTTATTTTCCAATTTTTTTTGAAAGAATGAAAGTAGACCTTGTGCTCTTGGAAATGAGCCATAACATGTCCAATTTGGAGTTTTCTAGCCCAAGATATGGCCTTTTCAAGCGAGACATGCCAAACTAGTGGACTGTTGGAGGGGCTGGAAAAAGTGGGAAAATATGATTTTTGGGGTGCCCAAAAGCACTCTTCCATCACGCAAATTCTAAAATTCTCTCAATAACATCAGAGAGTGTATATGAAGATGCTTTGGCCTATTTTCACTTTACCAAGTCCTCCCTTCGTGCATGCTAGTTTACTCCCCAAAAAAGGCATAAATCAAGATTTTTACATTTATGCAAAACTCTTCTTTGCAATTTGAGGGAATCCTTGACTCAAGATGAGATTATATATGCCATACTCTCCATATATAGGATTTCCCTCAAAAGTTTTGGCCCTCCATACCCTTCGTTCCTTCTCTCAAAATGAGAGTTTATCAAATTTGGCTCCTGAAATTCTCCTTAAAACTCAAGTGGTTAAAGGAAGAGCTTGGAAAAACCATAAGCTTCTATTCCTCTATCATGTGTGAAATTTTAAAGAATTGATTATAGAAGTATATACTCCATAATCTATGTGTTCCAATTTATATCCCTCAAGGCTCACATATAACCTCTACTTTATCTCTCCAAAATTGGAGGTTTGCAAAGAATTTATAGGAATTCACATATATGTATAGTCCATCCATGGAGTGCTTCTTGTACTGTTCATATAAGATTTACATATGAAGGGAGAAAAGAGGGTTTTCTCTCTATTTCTCTCCCCAACGAACTCACGAGCCTTCGGCCAAGTAGAAGTTCATCGCCTATATCTAAAGACTTCTTTTATAAAATCTGACACACTAATATGATTATACTACTGAGAATGCTGATCATCAAGTGCATATGGCGAGTTGGATAAGCGAAATGCCTCTCAAGGGGGTGACATGCAAGACAACAAGGATTACGACCACCACCTGCTAGAGAGATGACTCTCCTCCCAACCAAATGCCTCTATACATAGCTCTCTCAAGGGGACTGCCTTCTTGGGCAGGTGGATACTAGCCAGCCATGTGTCGGCCATGTAACTGCATGTGCACCAAGTGTCCCAGTCAACTCAAGTTAACTCAAGTGGATGCTTCTAGAAGGCTCTAAATCTCTTTGGGCAAAATACTCTCCCCATGTCCCCCATGGGGATTGAACCCAAGACCTCCTCCTTCACATCCTTGAGACTTAACCACTAAGCTAAGTGGATCTCTTGTTCACAAGAGCACAAGAGCTCCTAGTAAGTCTAAACTCGAAATCTTTGGTCATACACACGGATGACCAAACGGTGTCCGATTTCAAATCCGTCTGCACCGGCCAGATCCTGAGTAAATCATAAACTTAGTTTATTATATTCTTCCCCCCTTGGAAAATATTTTCTTCCTCGAAAATAGAGCTATATACATATTGTATGCAACCCCCGAGCCTCATGTTCTAAAACTGGAAGAACATGGTCATGTTCTAGAACTGGAAGAACATGTCTCATCTCTGTGGTGGCGTCCTTGCCCAAAAGATTCAAAACACTGTCTCATTTTGCACTTTGATGAACTGGACAAAGTACAAACTAGTGAAAGGATAATAAGGGTGGATCTAAACACATCCCTTGCCTATTCACAATTTCTCGATGTGCGATCTAGGCACAAACATGTGAACTAGGTGGATTCAACTTACTAGTCCATTGTTGGGCATAACTGGTGCATTGACTTAGTAATGAAGGTGGGATTCTTATCCCTTGCAAGACTTTGAGAACTCTTGATTCAGTTGAATTTGTTTTTGAGAACTTGAAGTCTGGTTGTCCCAAACATCTAACTTGGATGTTTGTACAATGGTTTACTCTGATCCAACAGGTACTTGATTTTTTCACCCGACTACAGGACTACTTTGTCTGAATGAGCTTAAAAATCCTATATAAACTGTAGGAGAAAGTTTACCATTTTCTTTGAGTCAACCGTACTATAACTTGTCCAACTCAAAATATTCAAGATAAAAAATTTCCAACTTAGGACACTTTTCTCAAAGACTTTAACTGAAAGTTCTTGGGAATTGTCAATCTGATGAGCAATTCCTAACTTCTCTATTCTAGAGTATATTGGACTCTAGGAAATCATTTATGCTATAACTTGAAGCAAACTCAAATATATAAGTCCACTTAGACTTATTCTCTTTTGAAGATTGAAAAGGTTCTTGTACATAATATCTATCTAGGATATTTTTAATTTAGTTATCTAGTTCTATCCAGCTAACCCTGGTCTTTTGCAAAAGGAATCAGATTTCATATCTGAGCCAATTCCAAAAGATTTGAAAAGCGGAAAGAAATAACTGAAACTCAGTACAACCAATTCAAACTTTGAAGATACGTAAACTTGCTATGAGTCAAAGTCTAGATGACTCAAGACTTTAACTTCTCAAAGATTTGTTTCAACAGGGTATTGAAGCATTTTCTTTATTTTTAAGAGAAATAAACTAGATTCTCAAAAAGATTCAAAGAAAATCCAAAAACATCATCCAACCACAATATACTAGTGTGGTAACCAACATCAGTCTGTCGGCCCACTGAGGTTCGGTTGATGAGTGTTGTATTCAAATAATGCTTCTCTTGAGACTAAGTTCAGGTCACATTCAATATTTCTGACTCCTTACTGGGAATGCAATTCTTGTGCATTTCTTTGAGTCAAAAGAGTGAATTTATCAAGTTACACTAGGAACTTGGTGCTTGACTTAGTCAATCAAATCCTTGGCTGAAAAGATCAACTCAAAATCAAACTCCAACTTCTTTCAGAAATTTATGAAATATTTCTGAATTAACAACACTTTATCTTGAAGTGTTTTCAAGAAGATCTTGGAAGTTACTTACTTTGTATCTTTTGTTTCCTTGATCTTGAAGTTATCTTGAAGTATCTTGAGATACTATTTTCATCCTTGTTGAATTAAACTCCTTCTTTGAAGTCTTAATTCCCTTGAGGATTAAACCTAACTTCAAAATCCAAACTAGGACTAAAAGATAATCATCAACTCACGGTCCGATGTCCCATACCATCTTTCCTACATCAATCTGGTCATATAAAATCTGATGTCCCATACCACCCTATTTTATATTCACATTGACGTGTGAGTGAATATTATCCTAACGTCTAAAACATTTTTTGATAGAGTACCTTCTTGCTTCAATTCTTTACAAGAATTTTGAAGCTTCGGGCGTTACCTCTAACTAGATTTTCTATGTTTTTGATCCCTTCACAAGATCTTGTCACGATCTTGTGCTTTTCTTGAGGAACTTAAAAAACCTTTTGATGGAGCATCCATCCTTCTTTGCTAGGGTTTTCAAATGAAAACCAATCAGAATTCCAAGTACTTGAATTTTTCACAGATTCAAGATCTATTGATTTATCCTTGACCAATTTGTAGTGACAAGAGTTTTTTAACTTCTTGTCTTTAGATTCCTTCTTTATTGATGCTTTAGGTAACTATCTCGGCCGAGACTTTTACAGGAATCTCTCTACTGCTTCAGTCTAAGCATCTGATCATGCTCTTTGGATTTGTACCAAAAACCCTTTAAGGATAGGCAAACATTTATGTTTTAATGTCCACAAACTTAAGTATTGTCTTCACGGTTGCAGACTACATTCTTGGAATTGCTTCACGCTCTTCAAGCTTGGAACAGCTTACTCTATTCACTTTTTCCATTGGATAAATGGAACTTGAGTGAATAAATCCCAGAAGGAATTTTATTGCCAATACTTGGGCAATCTATGAAGTAGTTCCAATCGCACGTTCTTGGGCAATCATGGCCAAGCTTGATCAAGTCTAGTTGATCTTGCGACTAAAATAAAGAATAAGTCTTTATAATTAAGATCTCCTGAACTATCAAAAAGCTTCTTTGCTTATCCGTGGGATTTTTTAGAGATCTTTTCTTGAACTTCAGTCCAAACATACACTGATGCCTCTTAGATTCCAAAGCTAAGAATCTTTGATATACCTTTAGGTTATATCACTATTTGGACTTACGTACCAATACTAGTGGTTTGGGAATTACTGGGAACTACTTACTATTAGACTTTTCTTGAAAGATTCTAGTCTTACATCTAGGGAGATTTTTCTTTCAAGAACTTTTAGATTCCTGTTAAGGAATCAGTAACACTAAGCCAATGATTCATCTTGGAATCTTTTGCTTTCCAGTCCAATGATTCATCTTGGAATCCTTAGTTTTACTGGAATCTTCTCTCTAAAAGAAATATTGACTATTGAACAAGAACAAGACTTAAGGCTTTATTGCTTATCCAAAAGATATTCCTTTTTAACTAAGGAAATAGATAACTAGGCCATTTCCTTTATTATTTTAACTTTTAGGAAGTAGCTTAATTCCTAAAGATTACTTTGACTTGGGTTTCTTCTTTAAGCTCGAATTAGCTTAAACAAAAGTAAGCATACTTTATATCTTGGCAAAACATCTATATCTTAAAGAAGTTTTGCCTTCCTCATCTTTCGGCAAAACATCCATAACTAGTAGGTGTTTTGCTCTTATCTATCCAATCCATCAATTTCTATCCTGATTGATGGGTATTTCCACTTTTGGAAATATGTGCTTAACAAGAGTTTGAAGCTATCATTTTTCCAATGGATTATCTCTTTATACACTTTTTATTAGAACATCATCATTCCTTGGTCTTATCATATATTATGAATTTATGTGTATTTTGGGAAGAGTTCATGAATCAATTAAGATCCTCTACTTGGAACGTCTGCCTTCCCAAAAATAAATTCATCTCGAACATGGTAGGAGAATGATCTCACGTGTGGAATAGAAGGTTTGACTATTTCATTTCAGTGTTTCTCTATTAGAAAATATCTCAATTCCTAAAAGTCACTTACCGAGGTTTCATCGTGAGATACGAATCTTGAAACCACAAAGAAACTTCTTAGAACTTTCGAAATCTTCTAAATAGAAGAGTGCTTCCAAAGTTTCCATGTTTTCATGGACCTATGCATCATTACCAGAGATGCAAAACATGAACGAAACACAAATCTATTGAACTTCAAAGTTCAATTTGTATTTAAGTTCATCGATTTATTTGTTGAGTTCCATGGAATCAAAGAGTGCTCATGGAACTTGGAAATATAGCTGAAGTTATCATCCAATCTTGGGATGCTTGAGAAGTTACATAAATTACGTAACTAATCAACTAAAGCTTATCTGTGTGACTTTCTAAATATCACCTATACTTAAAGTAATCATTATAAGCTTATCTTCATGAATCCCTAAGTACATCTAGAAACTTTCACTTGAGCCTACATATTGTCTACAAAATGGGTTCAGCTTGATAAACATTATGGTTGAATTAGAACAACAACAATAAATGGAGAAACATCAACACTTCAAGTCATAAAGATGGCATGTAGCTCAAGCTAGTCAATGCAACAATCCTTGAAATATATTCCCAACCATGCATGTATGCACATGCACTAATATATGCATATTCGGAGTATGTGGGACTTGGGAGTGTCACTCATAGGAGCAAGTACATGAGTAATGTGCCTTCCAACTTCCAAGTACATGAGTAAATCTAGACACGATGGACAAGAAGAATAAAAGAATGAGGAAATAGAAAACATAAGATAGAACTAGAAGTCTACATGCGCTTATGAGTAGTATGCCCTATAAGTCCATATGCATGTCTATTTTGACTTGCACTATCCCAGTAGGAATCAAGCAAATCCCCCTCCCCATAAATGCATTATAAATGTAATTTTTAGAAACAACTTTAATGGTTATTCTAATATGTTCCATTCCAACAAGGATATGGCTGGTAATTTGACCACTATAGCGATGAACATGTGTAAATGCTTCTAGTGAGAACTTAGATGCATATAATGATCGATACATCATCCGAACCTACATGAACCCACATGCTTTAAGAATCATATTGCAATGTTTGTAAGTTTATTGATGTATTCATAGCAACATATATATAGACGTGTAGAACAATGGATATAGTCAAAAGACATAAAAAAAAGAATTGATTATGTTATAGTTATTCTAGATAAAAAATTGGAGGACTAACTGGATTATATCCATCATGTGATGTAATGGGTCCAATTAAGCTACCTTCTAAAGAGTGTTGTTGATGGGAGTGGGGGAAGTAGAGGAATCCATAATGACTTGCAAGCCTCTCTTGCTTGTGGCAGATAATCCCTAAGTAATCTTTGCATGAACTAACAACCACCAGGTTCTTTTGGATTTCTGACTTTAATATGAAATATTTTCTACTTCATGATTCCTCTAGAAGCTACATGAGTTCTCCCTTCACACAACTCATAGTTCTAACCTAAGTAGATGCTAATCCAACTTATAGTTCATGTTGTTCTACAACCTAAGTAGATACTATAATGTTAATCCAACTCTACGAGAAATTTAGGTAGAGTTACGTTGTGACTTGTGAGCATGCTCATATTCTTACACATAAGTTTCTGCATGTACATGACAATGGACATGAATTCAATTTACGCTAGTAATTTTGATGGAATATTCAAACTTTGAATGCCATCAAGAAAGTACTATCATGTTTCATGAATCATACCTGTTGCATATGAATAAAGTTGGTCTGCCATCGATGACACTGCCTGATGTAATAAATTAAGTCTATGATCTAAGGGTCCGGCCGGTTCAGACGGATCTGAAATCGGACACCGTTTGGTCATTCGTATGTATGACCAAAGATCTCCAGTCTAGACTTACTAAAAGTTCATTTAGTCTTGTGAACAAGTCATCCACTTAGCCTAGTGGTTAAGTCTCAAGGATGTGAAGGAGGAGTCTTGGGTTCAACCCCATGGGATACATGGGGAGAGTGTTTTGCCCAAAGAGTTCTAGAACCTTCTAGAAGCATCCACTTGAGTTAAATCTGGTTAACTGGGACACTTGGTGCACATCCAGTTACGTGGCTGACACTTGGATGGTTAGTATCCACCTCCCAAGCAGGTAGTCCCCTAGAGAGAGCTATATATAGAGGCATTTGGTTGGGAGGAGAGTCATCTCTCTAGCACGTGGTGGTCATAATCTTGCATTGGTATAAGAGCGAAGGACGTAGCTTAATTGAAAGTTAAGTACTTTATAAGTTGCTGTTTTCATATTTTGCTTTGCTCTATGCTTTCATATAGAATGCATTGCTATTATTATTGAAGTAGGGAAGGAATCTTCAATTTTTAAAGCATTGTATTGAATTTAATGAAAGCAAAATTGGAGAGCATTGAAGTATGGAAACACTTATCAAGTAAAGTCATGCATCTATGAAAGAATGTTGGTGCATTTCTCCTTATTAAAGAATGTTTTCATGCACAAAACACGTTTTCTTCTTGATTGAAAAAAATAGTTGAACTTTGAAATTGATTAATCATGTAGTCTTCTTGATATGTAGTTCCACGAAACAACATCTTGATATTCAAGGCATAGCTTGAAACCGATCGCTCATCTTGTCGTAGCAATCTTTTCATCTCTTGGACATGTTTGATCAAGTCCTTTATGGTAGATTGAATCTCATTGCATAGGGAATCCATGGTGCCTAGTTTTGATGAAGATAGTCTTGCCAAAATGTTAGGGAGCACTAGATTGTGCTCTTTGACTACACTAGACAAGATTTTGGAAATACACTTCTGATTACAAGAACACCCATGTAGGGAAAACGATACAAGAATACGTGATTGATACAATACGTCCCACAACTCGGGACTGATAGGTATGGAAAACTGGACTAGAGATGATACAAGAGATCCCACAACCCGGGATCATAAGTATGGAACAAGATATTTGGATTGCAAGAACTCCCTTCTCGGAGATGAACTAGATACAAGAAAGAACTCGATAGGATCTCGTACTACAAGATTACAAGAGGACAAGAAACGATGCCCACAATACAAGACTAGAGCAAGGAATACGACTAGAACTTGAACAGGAACTTGAAAGTACTTACTTGGCGATCAGGACTCCTTGATCTCCCAAGGATATGAATGTGGCCAACCCCTCCTTATATAGGTTTTCAAGGGCGGTTCTCAAGGGCGGTTATGAGTTGATGATGTCAACAAATCGATTAGGACCTTAGAATGTCAGAATTTAGCAAGTAGACAGTCGATCTTGGGGTTTTGGCACGTTCCAGACGCAATGGAAGCATTAGTTTGTCCAAAGTCTTAACCAAACATGAGATATAGGAAATTCACATGGAATCTAAGGTTTAAGATGGTTTTCTTTGTGTCCATGACAACAATGACATTGGACAATGAGACGTTAAGAACTTGTACTCTGAAAGGGCTTATATAGACTCGTCCAGGGAGTATTAACTTAAGTACTAACCTAAGTAGATGTTGACAGGCTTTAGCTACATGCGACCATGCCCATTGCCCATACTCCGATGATGCGGCCATGCCCATTGCCCATACTCTATGTAGAGAACTGTCAGGCCACGATTCCTAATAGACTATAGTCTATAGACTACAACGAACACTAAAAACTGAATGCCATGTGGCATGGACCATGGTCCATTCAGGAAAGTTGAAATGGATTCAGATGGTAGACTCACAGCATGCAGCCTGCAGGGCGCACATAACGGACTCTGAGTCTGCAGGCCAGTGAGCAGCAGCAAATGTTGAATCATGAATGGATTATGGATGGGCAACGGGCCAATGGCCATGGCCCATTGTCAATCTCGCCGCTCGCGACTCACCCGTAGGTTGCAAGAGTTAGAACCCTAAAGCCTAAAGGTGAAAATCCAAGAAAATTTCAGATTATAAGTTATAAGTGACGGGCAAATACATGAACTGAAAAAACTCTCCTTGGAAAATCGACAGGAGATCTGGAACCTTGCACGTTATGCATGAAGGTGAAATTCATAAAAGACCTGTCAAATACAGGCCAAAATACAACACTGCACCCAACCTTTTTAGGTAAAGGCACCCATCTTATGTCCAAGCAAGATTTGAACTCAGGATGTCCTATCACTAGGTTGATTGGAGTCGCACAAGGACCGTGTTTCTACAAAAAATATAATTTATACATCCCGGAATAACTCAGTGTTCTTACGAAAAAATATAATTTATACATCCTGGCGTCACTCGTAAATTGTAATCTGAATACATCACCGACAACACATGTTTTTCTTTAATAATTCCGGGTGGAACAGATGCGTTTTCGACGTGAGTTGCGGAAACGCCCGTATGATATGATATATAATCATCCGTCTGTATTAGATTCCTGCGAAGCTAACGTTGAAGGATCTAATGTTGAGCGGCAGCAAGAAGGGATTTTGGGCGGATGGCTCCGACGAATCGAGGAAGCAGCAGAGGTCTGCGGAGGATGGTGACGAAGAGGGAAATGGTAGGTGGAGAAGCAGCAGCAGCCCTGGATGTCAAACTTACGGTTGTAGTGGATCCGACAAGAATGAGTCGGCAAGGATTTATGGCAGTGGGTCGACGTCGACCTTGCAACGGACAGCTTTGGTTTCTGTTATTCCAGAGGATGTGTTTGTTTTCAAGATACTGCCTCTGTTACCCCTGCTCCAAATCTTTAAGCTCCGTTGAGCCGTTGCCACCAGACCCAATTCTGTCTAGGGTACCCTTGGCCCTCTCCATTGTGCAAGCATACGAAGACGAACACCACAATTCTGCAACGTCTGACAGGAATTCTAGGTACTACGTTGTCTTATGTCCAATACCCACTGTATATGGCTTCATCGACGCCAGAGCGGGCATGTGGATCTACGACCTCCACCGACGGTCTTGGAAATAGAACATTGCTACTCTTGGTTTTCGGCCTTACAAATGTTTGGGAAAGTTCGAGTTTGATGTAGATCTTAAATTCGATACAGCGAGCATCCACTCAGCAGATGGCAACCAATATGATATTCTTAGGGATGCTGACATTCTGACCTATGAAGTCCGCATCGATGATGCGGATCATGTGATGCCATATATATCCGGTATGTCCTGGCTCTTTGGCTACTCCATACAACAAAACCTATGGATGGTGGCAATGGTACCAGAGCCCATACACTCTTTTCCTATCAGGGCCCAAGATTTTGTGGTGTGGAAAGATGGTGCCACTTGCAGAATTTTCTTGGCCACCTGCTTCAGGCCATGCACTGAGGGCCTTCAAAGTCCTGACGACGCTATTCACCTCTCTGGAACCCCATCCACATGCACAGGCTTCAATGTATATGAGCTCAAGCACCTACCGAAGCATCATGTGAACTTCCATGCTAACCCTCAAGCCTGTTACTACTGGCACCACCTCTCCAGAACGCCTTCCAAGATGTGGAGGCACTTCCATGATGGTCCTATGTCCTTAAAAAAAGCTCAGCATCATGATTATGATGTAATGTTCTGCACTGCAGGCTCTACAGTCTGTATGTGGTCAATAGACGATCGCGACACTCTGGCTGTAGTTTCTCCATCATTTTTCCGTCCCATTGCCTACGATGTTCTGCTAGATACCTGGTCCCAATTGCCTCCCTCTCCTTTACCCTCATCTTCTGCGCCAGACCACAGAAGGCAATACGGCATGCTGCTTCCACTGTTTGCATTTAAGCCGTGCCTTGATGAAACCATTTAAGCCGTGCCTTCATGACATGATGTGAATGTTGTGGTTGTCTTACATGCTAGTTTTGCCTATCCTTCTTTTTCTCGTGTTTTGGTAGTCTTACTGAAGCATTGTTCAAGAAAATTGTGAATAGTGGATCTGAAAGATATGTAGGCACATAGAAAATTCTTATCACAATGGATGTGAAAGCTGGTAATCTGAAATCTGTGGAAGCAACCCTGGTGAGTTTGAAGCAGTCTCAACTATCACCAAACATGAGTTTGAAGCAGTCTCAACTATCACCAAACATTGTCTTGTACAGGACTCTTTTCCTTTTTCGTGGTTATTCTACTAATTTTATGGCGAGTGTAATGGAAAGCCATGTTACCGAAAGGGAAGAAGCTAGATTTTCCCTGATGTAGCATTGCATGTACAGTAGTGGAACATGATCAGAATGTCAGAAAGCATCTGAACAGTTTTGTAGGCTCAAATTGTCTGGCAGGCTTGCCAATGATAATTCAGCCCCTTTGAGTGATTTCTACGCATAAGCCCGCCAGCGACAATTCAATTCCTTTGATTGATTCCTACGTACAAGCTTCATTGTGGAAAAAGCTTTTCATTTTTCTGCTGATTACGATGTTATGAATAAGGCATATGGCCTAGGATTGAAATGTTGGAATGCATTTGATTTTTTTGATGAGCGAAGCATGAAGGAATCGGAGCAGATGAAGTTATGTTTAACACAATGATTCATACAGCTTCAGCATTCTGCAGTGTAAGAAGAGCAGGTGCTCCACTTTCTGAAATGCAGGGGATGGGCGTCAAGCCAAGTTCTAGTTATGCTGCTGTCCTTTTCTTCGTGTTCTAAGTTGTGACAGATGAAAAAAGCTGAGAATCAGATTCATGAAATGAGAAAACTCCATTCGCATGTAGATTAAGGTGCATATGCTACTATGATAGATGCTTATGCTGAGGCAGGTATGCAGAAGGAACGGAAGCTACTTTGACTGAGATGGAAACAACAAGTCATACTTCAAACGTTTCTGATATTTCGTCTGTGATGAAGCTTTATGGGACGCTTGAATGCTGGAGAAAGTTGAAGAATTATTCAAGAAGATTGAATGCATCGAAGCACAATGAGATATACATGTGTGGAATGTTGCATATAGTATATGCAAAAATTGGGTCTGTTTTTGGTTGTTTTTATCATTGAATGTGGTAATGGTTGTACGTGAGCAATGAGAAGCACCATCAAGCTCTCGATCTATTTAAGCAAGTATGCCGGTAAATTTTTCTCTGAAGGATGATCTCAATTTCATTAACAAAAATAATAGTGAAATTGAAGTCAGCATTTGGGAGAAGAGTCATGTACATCATCTGATTACTATGGCAGCACTTCACTGTTTTCAGGCCTGCAAGCAAAAGTTGTATACCAAGATAAATGGAAGTGGAGTAGCTCTCGATATAACTCTGTATAATTTTTATTCTTACAATGGAATGTTACGAAGTATATACTGTACCGTGAATCAATTCAGTAACAAAGTACTCGTATCAAAGCTACTTGTACCAATTTAGTAACAAATATTACTTTCTATCAATTGAGATATGAATCCCATGGGGCACCCTTCTGAGATCTTGTGTCGGTAATCAATTCAGTAACAAATTACTCAAAGAGGTATGAACCTTAATATCTGTCCAACTAAGTTCATATGTCGGTAGAAGGATTGCACAAGGCTATATAAGAAGGATTGCATAAGGCTATACAAGAAGGATTGCATAAGGCTGGAGCATTCTGCGCTCTGGAAGAAGGATTGCACAAGGCTATATAAGAAGGTTTCAGTTTAGTTTGGTTCACAAAAAAATCCTAGAACAATTTACTTAGTTCCCTAGGTTAGTTTTTAGCATTCGGTATTGTTGGCCTTTAGGCATTCTTGAGCCTTGGCCGAGTCTGTAGCCTTTGGGCATTCATGTAGCTTTCTGGCGAGTTCTTGTAGCCTTCGGCAAGTTTGTTTCCTTTGTAAGCTTTTTGGCATGTGACCTTTGGGCGATTCTAATGGCCTTTAGGCAGTTCTAGCAGCTTTTGGGTTTTTTGTGTTCTCTTTTGGCTTTTCTTTGTAACCTTTAGGTATGTTTCTGTTATGACTAATGGAAGGAGATGTTTTCTTTTTACAAAAAAAAAAGGGATATAGCCATGGAGGGTGACTCAAAGTGCAGATTAGGAGAGAAGGTTTCTCATATTGAGATAGGGAAGAGACCCATTCTTTGAACATACTAGAGATAGGCTTAACTGGTCTTTTGTTCCATCGAGGTGGATTTTTCTACCGCCTATTATATGATTGATGTGTCTAGGGTGTCTAGGGGGTTGCCTTGTATTCTTTGGGCAAGTGGATTATTTAACAAAGGAGCCTTTGACCTACAATGACCATATTTTCATACTCATTATGTAATGCTACTCTTGCATTTCATTTCGGAGCACATATGTGATCCAGTGCTAGCCAAGCGATTCCAACTTCCCCTTGTCATAACAAGAACTACATCGAATGAGTTACCTTTTCAAGTGCCTTCATAGAGCATGATGAACAAGTAGTAAGAAACCATAGGTACCATGTACCATAATTGATTGCACCAAATTTGTTTTCCATACTGAAGTTGCTCAAAGAAAGAGATATGTTGCATAATGTCCTGAATGTTCAAATGGCAATTGATTTGCAACGGGGACTAAACAAGAATTAGTTATGATACAATTGGACCTTGAAAAGGCATATGATAATATTAATTGGTCATTTCTTTTTATGTCAGCTCATATCTCATAATGAATGCTTTGAAATTAAGATGTGACTTTATAAAAGGTCTATATTTACAAAGACTCCTTATTAATGTCTGCACCAACTGTAGGTCACTGATGACGTGAGTAGGGATGTGATAGCTGTTTGTCCAAGCTATGAAAGATAAAGTTTAATTCTGATATTCACTTTTTGTTTTTCTTCTATTTTTGTTATTCTAATACTTATTGTTTTGGATAGACATAGAAGTTGACGATGCACTTTTTTTAGATGGAAATTATATTCCAATCATTTAGAACATTTTGAACACATTGAGTAAAGACCAATTGTGTAGGCATCAAATAACACGAGGCCAAAACATGCAAAATGTATGATAAATATTTCCAAATAGAACGAGCAATAGGGCATTGAATGAATCTATGTACTATCCTCTAGATCTGTCTCTAGTTCTTTTCTTGCCTTCCTCTCTCTTTATTCTTAATTATTTTCTCTCCCTCACTTTCAACTTCATGAATAAAATATTTCCTTTTTATACATAAGGGTATTTTATCCTCGTCCGAGGAGTCGTCTCTATTAGCAGCCTATGCTATGAAGGCAAGGCAACTCTTATTTCTCAGCATGCGACAACCCAGATCTCGTCTTGAGATTATCCTAACTTCTGGGCCTTCGGATCGGACTGTTCTAGTGTCACTGCATAGTGTGCATTGGAACAGACCGCTGCACTTGTGTGGAACTATCTGTCTAATGTGGATTTTGTTTTCCACACTGGATGATTGTCTCCCAGGGCATCTGGAGCGTCGAGTAGGAAGACATCCCAGGCATCTGTTGACAAAGGCTGGAGCCCCATTTTGTAGAATAAGTTTTTAATCCACGAGTTATGGCCTCTTGGTGGACTTTCGGTTGAGTTGCATGCTGGAGGTTGGATTGTGGAGTCGACTCATGACCCACGATTAATCACTGACGAGAAGCTACATGTATGCTTCGTAGATTCCGTACTACGGACTTGTGTGTGTGATGAGAGAGTGGTGAGAGAGAGAGAGGGGGAGAGGGAGGGAGAGAGAGAGAGAGAGAGAGGGAGGGGGGGGGGGGAGAGAGAGAGAGAGAGAGAGAGAGAGAGAGAGAGAGAGAGAGAGAGAGAGAGAGAGAGAGAGAGAGAGAGAGAGAGAAAGTCATATTAACGTCTTCTGGAGGCCAAACTTGGCCTATGAGACAAAACCATGTACAAGTGTAGTAACCCTGTGTAGAAAATGAAATGAAATAAGTACTCGCTACACAAATGTATATGGGGGTGGAAAAGGCTGGGGAGACGTGGCTCTGACTCGGCAGATAATGACCACCTAATACATGGGGGATCCATAATGTGAGTGAGTAAAATACCCTAGCTACTAGTGATGGGTGGAATGGGGTGTAGTATGTGGTACATCGGTGGTGGTCTGAGTGCCTCCTGAAGGAAGACAACCCAGGGGGTGGTGGCACGCCTCTGCTCCATCATGGGGTCGTAGGCTGTCCCGATGCGTAAGATATCCTCCTGATATAGTCGTGGTCGACGATATCCATCCATGCATGGTCGGCGTCGTGCTCTCTGTGCTGCTTCCTTGTGGAGCGTGAGCCCTATAGATGGACCGCTCTGATGTAGCTCAGTCCATTGAAAGAACTAAGCAATGGTCTGTTGGGTACTCAACCGTGTCTGATGTGTGGGCTGTAGTGACTGCTCTCGCCTCTCGTATGCTGTTGTGAGGATGCGCCTAAGCGCCACTGGTCTCCCATAGTCATGCAGAGCTGGAGAGACCCCTCTATCTGAAACTGTGCTCGTAGGTCTAAGTATGCTGGGCATCTGATAACAAAATGCTCCTCACTCTCTACCTCTCTCTTGCATACTGGGCACCACCTCTCCTCACGGGGGGACTCCCCTAGACAGACCCCTCTCAATCTCGAGCTGATGTGATGAAACTCGGAGCTGCCCAATGACAACTCGAAGGTGGTGGGGTATGTATGTCTGCATGTATTTCGGAATCTCGATGAAGACCTCGTCGGATATATGTAGAAAATGCTCACGGTAATAGAGCATTTTCGGTGGCAATGTATCCCTAGGGCTCACCCATGTCCTCTGTATGTATGTATGCAATATCTCTTGACGAATGACCCTATTCCTCTCCTGATGAGAGAGCGAGTAGGTGGGTGCATGTAAGTCGTACTGTAGTGGTGGTAGCCTGTCTATGTCAAAACCATGGTGGGCCAGCCAGTCTCGTGTTTGTGCATACCATGAGGAGGTGTTGCCTGCTAATGCCATATCACCTGATGCCTCGAAAGCACGATAAGCAATGCGCTCTGTATCTATGCTCCGAAGTCTGTGTAATAGGCATACTGTCTTGAATAGTGCCTCAACTAACATCCGTGGTGCAGCGAGCTCTGCTCTAATGATATCATGTGGTACTGAAGGCTTGCTGCGGATAAGTCTCGCAATCATGAGGACCTGTGGCCTCTCCAATGCTGTCCATACTGATGTAGCTAATCCGGGCCCCCATATGGATGCCCCATACATGAGCGCTGGCGTAACCAAAGTGTCGAAGAGCCACCCCTTTGTGCGGGGCTCCTGAAAATATGCCTGGTGGCACTGTCACTCCATCATAGCTAGTGCTGCGTACCCACGTGTGATGCGGTCACGGGCTGCCTGAGACATAGAGAAGACCCCTGATGCTGCTGTAAATGTCACTCCCAAGTAAACATATGATCCGACCACCTCGATTGGTCTCCCTGCTTCCGTGAACAAACTATGTCTGCGTACCTGTGCTGATGTATGGAAGATCATGACCTTGGTTTTACCAAGGTTCATAGATAACCCTCTCTGTCTGCAAAAGTCATCTAGGCCATGTAGATGATGATGTAGACCTTCTGCAGACTCTGAAACCAGTACAATATCATCAGCATATAAAAGAATATGGACAGTGGACCCGCATACCTCAATGCCATCACCTCCCTGCAGCTGTATGAAGTCCACTATCTCATCAATGTAGAGACCAAAGAGGGTGGGTGAAAGAGGGCACCCTTGCTTCACCCCGATAGTGCTAGCAAGTGGATCAGATAAGCCCCCTGGGCATCTGACTCTACCAGATACTCTCTCGTACAAGGCGTAGATCCCCCATACCATCTCCTCTGGAGCTCCGATATCAAGTAGTCGTATGAAGAGTCGTTCCCTGGGGACAGTGTTAAATGCTTTGCGGAAGTCCACAAAGCAGCAATATAATCTCCTCTTCCTCACCCTTGCCTGGTTGATCAGGCATCTCAAGGTGAAGATGTGTTCAATGGTAAGAGTAATCTCGTCTGAAACCTCCTTGTCCTGGAGCCCTGATACCCTCCCTCTCAGCGAGAGTACTCAACTGTGTCTCTAGTACCGCTCCATATAACTTGGCCAATATAGGGCCAATCATGATCGTCCGGTATGTAGCTGGATCCATAGTATCTCTTGACTTATGAATGGGCACTATGGTGTGCTCAGTCCATGAGTCAGGGAACCCTTCAACCAAAGCACGGTTGAAGAGGTGGGCAATGAGCGGTGCGAGAGTCGTGCCTCCGTAGATGAGGTGATCTGCCTGTAAACCGAAATGGTCATGGGCCCTGCCATGCTGTAGATGGGCAATAGCGCGTCCCACCATACTGGGTGTGAAGAAGTCAGAGGTAGTGGGACGTGAGCTCTTCGACCTTGGAATGGGGGACTGATCTGGGATCTCGTATAGTCCCTGTGCATGGCTATGCCAAGTGCTCGGGTCTCGGATGGGTATCTGCTGTCTCCTCTCTCTCAAATGTCGCCACACCACTTCACTGTCTAGACTCATGAGCAAATGGTAAATATCCCATAACTGTCTCTCCTCCCATTCTCGCCGTTTGCGGCGAGTAAGGCTCTGCATGTGACGCTATGCTTGTGTATGTGTAATATCCCCTCTATGCTCTAAAATCTGTAGGTGCTTCCGTAGCTCACGACAAGCTGCATCATACCAACGGTTCTGGGGCATGGATCCTATGCGTGGGGGGTGTATGTGTGTGTGGTGTGGGAAGCTGCGGAGAGCTCAGTCCTGGAGGATGGTGGTGATCTGTGATGTAAGTGTGTCCAAGGGTGAGAGTGGATCGAGGTGAGAGTAGACGGGTGTGTAAATGGTGTGCATAAACGTGTGAGAGCTCATGTGTGAAGTGTATCGTGGTATGTGTCTCAGTGGGTGAGGGAGGGTCTAATGGAATAGGAGATGAAAGTGTGAATGTGATAAATGTATGGTCAGCACCAAGTGGGCATCGTCCAATACTAAGTGAGGTGATGAGTGAAGCTCCAGAGATTGTACCAAGAATGTAGTCGACCGTGCTCTCACCCCCTCTGTGAGGGAAGCAAGTGAGTCTGCCGGAACCTGGCCAACCGTTCATCCCGTTATATATAACGAGATGGTGTTGGCTGCCTAGCTCAAGCAGATGTCTTCCATACCCAGTGGTGTCCTGACCCATGTCTGTTGATACTCTACTTGTGCTCGTCTCATTCGGGTCTCTGCACCTCATGATATGTGGATGATCCATGTCATATGCCTCGCATTGATGTGATTGGGTGCGGCCATTGAAGTCCCCCATAAGGAAGACTTCACCTAGGGTGCTGTAGTGTAGTATCTCATATGAGAGTGCTGTGTGTGGTGAGTCTCTGTCCCGGATCGGTCCCCCAAGGTCATGTCCTGCATTGGGATCCACCTGGTGGGAAGTAGCATATGGCAATGTAAATCCCTGGTGCTATCTCCATGCTGACCCACATGTATCTTGCTTCCTCGTCTCTTCTTAGGATATGGATCCGACTCTGTATCTCCTGTCTAAATATGATGGCAACACCCCCAGACCCTCGTGCTGTACTCTGTCTTGTCGTGGTCTTGAATGCCGATCCCCAATGAAAACCTGCAATGCGAGGTAGGCCTTTCTCTGGGCTCTCATGGGTCTCTGTGACGCAAGCAAAGTCATGTGACTCGAGGATCTCCTCGAGCCTGTCTGGTCGTGTCCAAAGCGCCCCGTTGCAGTTCCATACTACTCCCCTGAGTGGTGCCTCCTAGTGTAGTGATGTCTCATAGGCTGCGTGGCGCTATTTGATAGGGCGCCCGTCTATGAAGACCTTACCATCACGATAAAAGGCCTTTCTTCCCTCTCGATGTGCCTGGAGTATCTGTGGCATGCAAGCACGTCGGTGTGCTACCTGCATCCTGGTGAGGTCCTCATCCATGTAAAAGGTGCCGTCGGGTAGTCCACGTAGTACTAATCGATGTCTAAAGAAGGTGGATCGTGTCTCCTCGGAGCTCTTTTGGAGGATGAGTGCTCGTGAGCGAGATGTATGCCTCCCAGCCCTCCATGCACCTGTGAAGGGCATGCTCTCGTATCCAAGTTGACGGCAAATGTTGGTAGCATCGGACTCTGGTGATGCTCCCTCTGGTAGGCGCGTAATCCAAATGTGGAGTCTTCGAATGTGGCGAAGTCTCTCCTCCTTGAGTGTATCCTATACCCGTGTGAGCTCGTCCTTCTTCACGTCTTCCTTGACTTCCTTTCTCACTTCTTCTACCTCCTTTTTAATATTTTTACTTACGACTTTTACCCAACTTACAGTCATTCTTGATTTCCTCTTTTAAATCATCTAGCTTTGTGATCTCTCCTTCTTTGGAAATCTTCAGCTGAATGATTTCTTTTTGAAGCTTGTGCGTCTCAGCTTTCCATTCATCTCGGTCTTCTTCGAGAACTTTGACATGCGCTTCTAGGGTTCTTATTCTATCTATGGCCTTCCTCATTTCTTGATTGAGTACTCTGTCTGCCTCTTTTTTCGCCTCTGATTGCTTTACTTATCATGTCCTCCACTTCCTTTCTTTCCATCCGTGCCATCTTGCTAAAATGTAGTTACTCTAAAATGTGGTGAAAGGAACTGACGAAAATGATGTAGAGTTGGATGGAAGGTACAGAGTTCGGGTGGGTACAGAGGTCTTGACGAGGATTAGGGTTCTTGCACGAGATTAGGGTTTCTAGGGTGAGATTCTGGGCAAAGTAGGTTGGCGGTTAGGGTTTCGACCCGGACTCAGTAAGGCCTAGCTGCATCATGTGGTTGGGCTGGAGCAGACGGGAGGCGGAGCAGCAGATAGGAGCATGCGGGGCAGGCGGGAGGGGTTCAGATCCGATTAGGGTTTCAGGACAGCAGCCCGATTAGGGTTTCCCACAGACATAGTCAGCAGATTAGGGTTGCGCAGCTCAGCCGATTAGGGTTTTGCTCAGAACAGAGGATTAGGGTTTCACGCAGAGCTGAATCAGGGTTTCGCGCAGAGCTGAATTACGGTTTTGCCTCCGATTAGGGTTTCGCGGGGGGGTTTCGACCCGGACTCAGTAAGGCCTAGCTGCATCATGTGGTTGGGCTGGAGCAGACGGGAGGCGGAGCAGCAGATAGGAGCATGCGGGGCAGGCGGGAGGGGTTCAGATCCGATTAGGGTTTCAGGACAGCAGCCCGATTAGGGTTTCCCACAGACATAGTCAGCAGATTAGGGTTGCGCAGCTCAGCCGATTAGGGTTTTGCTCAGAACAGAGGATTAGGGTTTCACGCAGAGCTGAATCAGGGTTTCGCGCAGAGCTGAATTAGGGTTTTGCCTCCGATTAGGGTTTCGCGGGGGGGTGGGAGGGGGAGAGAGAGAGAGAGAGAGAGAGAGAGAGAGAGAGAGAGAGAGAGAGAGAGAGAGAGAGAGAGAGAGAGAGAGAGAGAAAGAAAGTCATATTAACGTCTTCTGGAGGCCAAACTTGGCCTATGAGACAAAAACCATGTACAAGTGTAGTAACCCTGTGTAGAAGATAAAATGAAATAAAAAGTATATCGCTACACAAAGCTATATAGGGCTGGAAAAGGCTTGGGAGATGTGGCTCTGACTCTGCAGATAGTGGCCACCTAATACATGGGGGGGTCCAAAATGTGAGTAAAACACCCTAGCTACTGGTGATGGGTGGAGGTGGGTGTAGTATGTGGTACATCGGTGGTGGTCTGAGTGCCTCCTGAAGGAAGACAACCCAGGGGGTGGTGGTACGCCTATGCTCCATCATGTGGTCGTAGGCAATCCTGATGCGTGAGATATCCTCCTGACATGGTCGTGGTCGACGATATCTGCCCATGCGTGGTTGGCGCCGTGCTCTCTGTGCTGCCTGGTGGAGCGTGAGCCCTATAGATGGACCTCTCTGATGTAGCTCAACTCGCTGAAAGAACTGGGTAATGGTCTGCTGGGCACTCACCCGTGTCTGATGTATGGGCTGTAGTGACTGCTCTCTCCTCTCGTATACTGCTGTGAGAAAACGTCCCAAGCGTCTCTGGTCTCCCATAGTCATGCACAGCTGGAATGACTCCTCGATCCGGAACTGTGCTCGTAGGTCTATGTATGCTGGACATCTGATAACAAAATGCTCTTCACTCTCTACCTCTGTCTGGCATACTGGGCACCACCTCTCCTCACGGGGGACTCCCCTGGACCGACCCCTCTCAATCTCGAGCTGATGTGATGAAACCCGGAGGTGCCCAATGACGACTCGTAGGTGGTGGGGAAGGTAGGTCTGCATGTATCTCGGAATCTCGATGAAGCCCGTGCCCGATATATGTAGAAAATGTTCGCGGTAGTAGAGCATTTTCGGTGGCAATGTACCCCTAGGGCTCACCCATGTCCTCTGTATGTATGTATGCCGTACTGTAGTGGTGGTAGCCTGTCTATGTCAAAGCCATGGTGGGCAAGCCAGTCTCGTGTCTGTGCATACCATGAGGAGGTGTCGCCTGCTAATGCCATATCATGTGATGCCTCGAAAGCACGATAAGCAATGCGCTCTGTATCCATGCCCCAAAGTCTGTGTAATAGGCATATCGTCTGGAATAGTGCCTCAACTAGCATCGGTGGTGCAGCGAGCTCTGCTCTAATGATATCATGTGGTACTGAAGGCTTGCTGCGATAAGTCTGGCAATCATGAGGATCTGTGGCCTCTCTAATGCTGTCCATACTGATGTAGCTAATCCTGGTCCCCATATGGCTGCCCCATACATGAGCGCTGGCGTAACCAAAGTGTCAAAGAGCCACCCCTTTGTGCGGGGCTCCTGAAAATATGTCTGGTGGCACTGTCTCTCCATCAAAGCTAGTGCTGCGTACCCACGTGTGATGGGGTCACGGGCTGCCTGAGCCATAGAGAAGACCCCTGATGCTGCTGTAAATGTCACCCCCAAGTAAACATATGATCCGACCACCTCGATCGGTCCACCTGCTGCTGTGAACAAACTATGTCTGCGTACCTGTGCTGATGTATGAAAGATCAAGACCTTGGTTTTACCAAGGTTCACAGATAACCCTCTGTATATGCAAAAGTCATAGATAACCGAGAGAGAGAGAGAGAGAGAGAGAGAGAGAGAGAGAGAGAGAGAGAGAGAGAGAGAGAGAGAGAGAGAGAGAGAGAGAGAGAGAGAGAGAGAGAGAGAGAGAGAGAGAGAGAGAGATGAAAATGATATATTTACGTCTTCAGAAGGCCAAAATGACCTATGAGACCAAAAGTTATAAAACTGGTGAATCTGATACAAAATCTTGAGTACCAAAGAAAGTGGTATTGAAAATGAAAGATGTAAAATAGCTTGGAAAAGGCTCACACCAAGACTAATACAACAAAGGGCTGATACATAGGAGGGATGTGCTGATATACAAGGCTGGACATCTATACTCATCTGCACTGTGGGCGTCTGTAAAGTACAGCCCGAATCCTCCACTGTAGTCTCCGTCGATACTGTGTAGCACCTCTCACTCTCGGTCGTCTAGATCTCCCTAGCTCCAGTGCTAGGTCCATGAGAGTGCCAATAGTGACTGTATGAGTGTGGAAAGAGCTCTGTACTAGACGCTCTACTGACTACTCCTCTAGCTGCCCAGTGTCTGGTGTAAAGAAATCCGTAATCTGTCTCTGGGACTGTCTCCCTCCAGCTCTCCTCAGTAGAGTGTCTTTATGTCTTTGTACCTCTAGTAGATATAGTCCAAGACATCTCTGATCCTCAAAACTCATGACTCTAGATAGAGGCCCAAAACCCTCTCTGAATAGACAATGAAAACGGCCCCGTATCTCATAGTATACCGTGCAATGACATATGTAATGTAGCTCTGTCTCTGGCTCTAGGTGACATAGACGGCATATCTTGCTATCTGCTGGTACCCCTCTGAATCTGCCAGTCTCAATCTCAAGCTGATGTGAGGATGTGCGCAACCGGCCAATGGCACAACGCAAGGCATGGGAAAGGTGTGTATTCATATAGCTAGGACGAGTCACAAACCCATCCGTTGTGAGGTGTAGAAGATGCTCTCTATAGAAAGCCATCTTCGTACCCAACTCCTGTGTAGGCTCAATCCATGTCCTCCTGGTGTCCAGCTGGATCAGATCCTGACGAATGAGTCTAGTAATCTCCACCCTTGTCAGGTACATCAGGGGTGTCTGTAAAGAGTACTGGAAAGGAGGCAGCCTGTCCATGGTAAAACCATGTGTATGAAACCATGATGTCATCTGTGCAAACCAGCATGATGTATCCCCCTGCAGAGCTAGCTGTCTGGATGACTCGAGGGCCAGCCTCGTATATATATCTCTGGTAGTGTCCCACAAGGTGTGTACAAAGGAGACTTCTCTAGTGAGTGCCTCAATCTCAATAGGGGGAGCAGCTAGCTCCGCTCGAATGATATCATGTGGTACGGAGGCCTTGGCTCTAATCAGCCTAGAGATCATAGATACCAAGGGCCTCTCCATGACTTTCCACCCATCGTGACCTATAGAAGGTCCCCAAACCTGTACCCCATATAGCATAGTAGAGGCAACCAAAGTATCAAAGAGCCATAACTTTGTCCTGGGTTCCTGAAACTGAACTTGCGAGCACATCCTCTCCAATCCTCCCAACGCTACAGATGCTCTAGTCAGTCTAGTCTCTGCTGCTCTCCTCAAGGAAAATCTCTGTCCAGTGAATACTACCCCCAGATATGTGTATGCATCTGTATACTCCACAACCTCCTGCCCATATGTGAAAATAGGTGTTGATATCCTGATCCCTCCGGTGTGGTGTTAAACACCATAACCTTGGTTTTTCCAAGGTTTACAGACAGACCACTATCCTCTGCAAAGCTGTGTAGAGCATCCAAGTGTCGTTGCATACCCTCCGGTGAGTCAGATATCAAAACAATATCATCAGCATATAACAACAATGGGATCCACGTCCCTGCCAACTCGGCCCCTCTATCACCCTCTCTGTCAATGTAATCAAACACCTTATCAACATACATACCAAATAGAGTAGGAGACAATGGGCAGCCTTGTTTCACTCCAATAGTAGAGTGAACTAAATCAGATACCCCTTCTGGGGTGCAAACTAGTCCCACCACTGATCTGTACAAAGCCATAATCCCCCACATCAACTCTATGGGTACCCCCATCTCTTGTAGTCTGCGCATCAATCGAGCTCTCGACACCATGTCAAATGCTTTGCGGAAGTCCACAAAGCTACAATAAATCCGCTTCCCGTGTGACCTTCCCTCTTCAATGATGGCTCTAAGTGTCAAAATATGATCAAGAGTGGAGAGACCCCTCCTGAAACCTGCCTGACCCTTTGCCCGCATACCCTCACCCTCTGCCCAATCACTCAAGTGCTGCTCAAGAATGGATGCATACAGCCGTGCCAATGTGTGTCCAACCATAATAGTGCGGTAGTTTCCCGGCTCCATAGGATCCCCTGCCTTGAAGATAGGCACAATAGTAGACAATCTCCAAGTCTCAGGTAACCCTTCACACATGGCACGATTGAACAACACTGCAAGAACCTCCATCAACATATCCCTAGCATGAATAAAATGCTCCGCCACTAGCCCGTCATGGTCATATGCCCTCTCGGTCCTCATCCTGTCAATGGCCCTCTGTACCATTCGAGCGGTAAAGAAAGTGCTCGTGGCCGGGCATGGCTCTGCAAGGCCCGGAAGGGGTTCTTGTCCAGGAACCATATATAGCGATGTCGCATATTGACCCCATACATCAGGTGAAGTAATCATTGGGGGAGTGGAGTGCTCATGAAAAAGTCGCCCTCTGTACCATTCGAGCGGTAAAGAAAGTACTCGTGGCTGGGCACGGCTCTGTAGGGCCCGGAAGGGGTTCTTGTCCAGGAACCATATATAGCGATGTCGCATACTGACCCCATACATGAGGTGAAGTAATCGCTGGGGGAGTGGAGTGCTCATGAAAAAGTCGCCATGCCTCTCTTTAGTCCCTGCTCAAGAACATCTGATATAAATCTCGCTCCAACTGAGCCAGGTAAGCCCGCTTCTTTCGTCTCACAAGGCGACGGAAAGCAATCTGAGACTGTCTGTAAGTGATAACTCCTAGGAGAAGATCTCTCTGAAGCTGGGCTCTCATCTCTCTGCATTCCTCGTCATACCAACTATTCTGGGGCATGCTCCCAGACTGTCGCCTCCGAACCGGCCGGGTGTGTGGATATGCCACTGATACGGCACTATGCAATGTCTCCGTCAGTAGAGTGGTGCACTCCTCCAGTGAGAGACCTTGACCAACTGTGCGTAGACGGTCCTAGATCTCCTTTGTATAAACAGAACCAGTCTCTGGTGTAAATGTGTAACGGGTATGTGACCTGCCTACTGATGTCTGGGCTGTACTGTACTGAAAAGAGACTGATAGTGTCAAAAGAGCATGATCCACTGCTACACCCACTGGTCTAGCTCCCACTGTGAAACCCTGAATGCAGGGGATGAAGCTCGGCTGTGTCATTATATAGTCCACTGTACTGGCTCCATGTCTATGTGGAAAGCAAGTGAAACCAGCTGCCCCAGGAAATCGGTGTAGGCCATTAAGTATGGCTAACCCATGCGTAGTCGTCATCTCAATGAGATATCTCCCATACTCTGTCTGCTCTCTATCATGCGAGCATCTGTCGAGCCGAAACTCACCCACATCCATCTCTCTAAGCCTCTCATATGAAGTGTCGTAGAAGACTGTCTGTGAGTTGCTCGTTCGGGCATCGAAGTCCCTTAGGAGAATGATATCACCATCCCTAGAGAACTCCCAAATATCATCATCTAGAAGAGAGAAAGGTGATTGCCCACTGGGTGCAGCATATACAGACGTACTGTGAGGGAAGTAACATATGGCAATGTATAAAAATCGACCTGTGTCATCTCTTAGCCTCACCCACATATATCGAGCATCCTCATCCCTCCGTACGATATGTAGTAGTGGCTGCAACTCCTCTCTGAATAGCACTGCTACTCCTCCCGACCCTCTAGTCCCATGTCCCGATCTCGCGTTTAGCCTGTGGGCTGTCTCCCATCTATATCCCACCACATGCAGCATCAAGTGTCCAGGGGCCTGGTGGGTCTGTGAGAAGAAAACAATGTCTTTATCTCTGAAACTGTCCTCAAATGCACCAATGTCCAACCTCATAGATCCATTACAGTTCCAAGTAGCCATCTTAATGTGGTCCCATAGGTCTCGCACCGTCATGTAGTGCGTCGCTCGAGAATCACCACCCGACCATCTCTGTAGAAGGCTAGATTTCCCTTCTCTCGTGCCGCTCTAATCTCTGGCATTACCTCTCTCATATGCGCAAGCTGTGAGAGAGTGAGGTCATCGCCAAGGAAGACACCTGTCTTCTTGAGAATTGGTCTCTTCCTCAAGAATTCCTTCTTCTCTTCCAATGAAGGAAAGCGCAGTATAAGAGCTCTCTCCTTTGAAGATTCTCC
>CM035436.1:21030123-21032623 GCA_020310875.1 Ceratopteris richardii | reverse complement strand
CATGGTGCTAGAACCTCCAAGGCTCCAGGCTGCATGTTCTCCTGACGCGGCTTGTGGCTCTCGACTCCAGAGTCCAGCCTCTCAAGTCTTAACTACTCTACCGGGCCACTGCCATGTTGACTCTATAGGTGAGCTTTCTTTTTTGAGTTTGTACTCTGTAGTATGTGCAATGTACAGAAATGTTTGCATATGCATTAATGCATTCCTATAAATCCGTAGTGTGCTCACTATTGGGGAAAACATATTGCACCACCACGACACGTCTCATCTATCATGTGTCTGGATTGGGAGGGATGGGAATCGGGGCACGTACGGCTGTCCCTTCAGAGATTGCAGAGGCAGTGCAAAAAGAGAATAATCTTGCACAAGAAGCTTCATCAGCTCGTCGACACGTGTCAGCAGCCACTTCTATAGATTTATTGGAAGAGGTTGAAGTAGCCATGGGAGGGGTAGGGCCTAGTTGTAGCAAGATGAGAAGTAGAACATCTTCCCAATGTGAGGAACACGATAGTGATGTTCCTGTAAATGAGTCCTCCCAAAGACGTAAGCAAAGAGAACTTCATTCATCTTTCTTATATGTTGGATTACAAAAGCAACGACAAAAAGTTGCCAAAATTGAGATTGAACGTTGCATTTTAGAGTGCAACCTCTCTTTCAATGTAGTTTGTAGTTGGATGCATGGAAGAAAATGGTCAAAGCAATAGTAGGTCCATATGATAATTGGCATGGAGTTGACTATAATAGATTACGTGGGCCTATGCTTATCAACAGTCAAAGAGAAAGAGAGAATAGAAGTCCTCTTAAGTTCCATAAAGTTGGGTTTGCAAGTATATGGACGTTCTATTTTGTCTGATGGTTGGAGTGACATGAGACGTTGCCATATCATCAATATATGGTTTTATCTTGTTTAGGCACATATTTCTTGAGAGCTGTAGATTGTAGCAAGGTAGGTACAAGAATAACTCGGGAATTTATCGTTGAGCATATTAAAGTGACTATACAAGAGATGGGGGTAGAGAATGTGGTACAAGTTGTCATGTAATGCTTCTAATTGTAAAAGGATGGGGGAGTTTCTTGAGAGAGAGTTTCCCACGATTGTTTGGATTCTTCTTGCACTGCTCATTGTCATGACTTACTTTTCGAGGATATCGGAAAGTTGTCATGGTTAGAGCCTATTGTTTGTGAAGTTAAGCACATCACAACTTTCATATGCAAAAACCATCAAGCTTTGAGCATATTTAGAAGCTACAGTCAAAAAGAGTTGGTTTGTCTATCTAGTACCCGATTTGAATACATTTATTATGTTTTGAGTTGTCTACATGATTGTGTGGATCCCCTAAAAATGACCGCTATAGACATGAGATGGATGACTATGGTGCAAGGGCAAACAGAGGCTGCATGTTATGTGCAAAAAGAGTTGGTTTGTCTATCTAGTACCCGATTTGAATACATTTATTATGTTTTGAGTTGTCTACATGATTGTGTGGATCCCCTAAACATGACCGCTATAGACATGAGATGGATGTGGACTTTCGGATGGAGATTCAGAATGCATACATTTATTATGTTTTGAGTCATCTACATGATTGTGTGGATCCCTTGCGGACGATCGCTATAGACATGAGATGGATGACTATGGTGCAAGGACAGACAGAGGCTGCATGTTATGTGCAAAGGAAGATTTTGGATATGGACTTTTGGATGGAAATTCAGAATATTATCCCCATTCTCAAGTTCATACATGTTGCACTTCGAGTTGTTGATATGGAGGGGTCCACTAATGGCCTTGTTTACCATTTATACCAGCAGATGCGACATGCCATAGAGTTATCATTGTCATTATCGATCTCCAGGTATCTTATTTGCACAATTTTATATTTCAATTATAATTCCACATGCCAATTTTGTTTATCATATTGATTATTTTGATTTTTTATGTGTGAATTTTTTTCAAAAAAATGTTGTATTGCGGCTTGTTGATTCACAATGGGACTATCTATCATGCCCCATTCATAGATTCGTAAGTCTTTTACATCCATATTTTAAAAGTCCAAACTTGTGGAGTAATGGTACACTTTGTCATATGAAGGACTTGTATATGGAGAGGATTTTGTCTCCTGATGATCAGATTGCATTCGATGCCGATTTCTCTGCCTATATGGGAAATATAGGCATCAAATATGTTCGTACCGCCTTATTGGCAACAACCAAAGGCATCGATACAGAGGAAGTATGTAGAGGTGGACTACAAAGAGTTGCAGGGGGCCAAACACTTCATTTTTTTCTAGAAATACATTTTATGATGTTCTCTTCAAACACCAAATAGTGATTTTCATCACTTTTGTAATATATGTATCATAAAATGCCCACTTTTGTAATATATGTATCATAAAATGCCCACTTTTCTTTTTAGTAGCTCCATTTTGTGCAAGCCAAGGAGTCCTTGAGTTTAAGAAGCTTAGGTAGAATGAGCATTTTAATTTTGGTAATTTTTAGATCT
>CM035436.1:20952623-21027623 GCA_020310875.1 Ceratopteris richardii | reverse complement strand
GTATGTATGTATGTATGTATGTATATATATGTATTATATGTGTATGTGTATATATGTTATGCATGTGTGAAAACCCCAAAACCCTAATCGTAAAGACCTAGACCTAAAACATTTATATGTGTTTATGCATGTGTATATATATGTGTATGTGTATATATATGTGTATGTGTATATGTGTATATAATAAATTGCAAGATAAAAAATAAGTACACTGTAATAAAGTAAGTCTATGATCCAAGGGTCAGGCCGGTTCAGACGGATCTGAAATCGGACACCGTCATCCGTGTGTATGACCAAAGATCTCGAGTTTATATTTACTAGGAGGTCTTGTGCTCTTGTGAACAAGTGATCCACTTAGCTTAGCGGTTAAGTCTCAAGGATGTGAAGGAGGAGGTCATTGGGTTCAATCCCCATGGGATACATGGATAGAGTGTTTTGCCCAAAGAGTTGTAGAACCTTCTAAAAGCATCCACTGGAGTTAACTCGAGTTGACTGGGACACTTGGCGCACATGCAGTGACATGGCGGACACATGGCTGGCCAGTATCCACCTGCCCAAGAAGGAAGTCCCTAGGAGAGAGCTATATATAGAGGCATTTGGTTGGGAGGAGAGTCATCTCTCTAGCATATGGTGGTCGTAATCCTTGTTCTCTTGCATACACCCCACCTCAAATGCAATGGCAGGTGACCGTGGGTTTCCAACTCAGCTGAGGCTCTAATGTATCCAACTCTATGTGCACTCTAATGTATCCAACTCTTTGCATGTCTCCATACACATGTACAATCGATGAAATGTCCAATCTCCTTGATAAGGAACTGTGGGGAGTGTATTTCTTATTCTGTAAGAATAAAAAACATAGAAAATAAAATTATAAGAATCTATTGAAGTCCTCTAACTATCAGCATTTGTCATGAAAAAACAAATGAAATAAGAAAAATGAACATAAAAAGCAACAAAAATTCAGTGAAGCCAACAATTTGTGTACACAAGTGATCAACTTAACACATATTATTTTATCTTCCCTTCCCCATTTATCTTTAAGAATGAAGTAGAAACTTCAGTTGAAGTAGAAACTTTCACTTGAGCCTACATATTGTCTACAAAATGGGTCCAGCTTGATAAACATTATGGTTGAATCAGAACAACAACAATAAATGGAGAAACATCAACATTTCAAGTCATAAAGATGGCATGTAGCTCAAGCTGGTCATGGGACTCGGGAGTGTCACTCATAGGAGCAAGTACATGAGTAATCCGCCTTCCAACTTCCAAGTACATGAGTAAATCCAGACACGATGGACAATAAGAATAAAGAATGAGAAATTAGAAAACATAAGATAGAACTAGAAGTCTACATGCACTTATGAGTAGTATATCTTATAAGTCCATATGCACGTCTATTTTGACTTGCACTATCAAAGTAGGAATCAAACAAAAACTCTTCGTCTCCCCATAAATGCATTATAAATGTAATTTTTAGAAACAACTTTAATGGTTATTCTAATATGCTCTATTCCAACAAGGATATGGCTGGTAATTTGACCACTATAGCGATGAACATGTGTAAATGCTTCTAGTGAGAACTTAGATGCATGTAATGATCGATACATCATCCGACCCACATGCTTTAAGAATCATATTGCAATGTTTGTAAGTTTGTTTGATGTATTCATAGCAACATGTATATAGAGGTGTAGAACAATAGATATAGGCAAAAGACATAATAAAAGAATTGATTATATTATAGTTATTCTAGATAAAAAATTGGAGGACTAATTGGATTATATCCATCATGTGATGTAATGGGTCCAATTAAGCTACCTTCTAAAGAGTGTTATTGATGGGAGTGGGGGAAGTAGAGGAATCCATAATGACTTGCAAGCCTTATGGGTGCAACTAGCTTAGGATCTAGGCAACCAATCTCATGAGGATACATAGTAAAGGCTTTTCCATGGCTACGCATGACTCTCTCAACTTTATCTCTCCCTACTGGCAAATGAAAGTCATCATCTGTACCAATCTTCACATGTTTGATTGTCTCATCTGTGAATGTATGTCCTATGTTTTTCTTATCCCGAAGAATTGGATCGTTTTTCACATCAATAATTTTTTCATTACTTCCTTGGAGTAATGGTTGAGCTATGGGTTTGATTTTCTTGTCTATAGTTTTGTACTTTGTTTCAACTAAGGCATCATGTGTTTGGTTAAATTTTGAGCACTTATAAACACTGAGAGCATATTCCTGGATAAGAGCATACTCATAAAGGGAAGAAAGAAGAATAATATGGGAATTAGAATTTTATTGAAGACATAACTCTAACTCCTCAAGAGTAGAGAAACAATGAGATGTTTCAATCACATGCTCAATGTTCTCATCATGTTCCATGATTTTTGTTGTTTTTATAATTTTTTTTAGGTTTTTGGATAAAAGACTTGGACAATCGACTCTTATGAAGAAAATCTAATCTAGAATGTGGGAAACAAAGTGACAAACTATTGTACATGTTGGTTGGATGCGAGATGTCAAACCAAGATCCACTGTTGTCACGCTCAACAATGGATTCTATCCGAAATTTTTATCATATGTAGCTCCAAACATGAATCGAGGTGTACAATCACTACAAGCATGCTCATGACCCTGAGTAACAATAGGTTTCTTTCTAATTGACAATCGATTCCTAGGATGATTCACTCCTACCGTCATGACTTGAAGTGATTGCATTCCATCCTTAGGCTTAAATCTAGCATAGATAGACCCATCATCCATGGCTTTAGTTTCCATACGAGTCTCACAAATAAAGGGTTGACCTGAGAGAACTTCATAGGAGCAATTATCTTGAATAAAAAAGTGAAACTCTTTTGTGATTCCTCTTATGGATATGGGCACACTAGCACAAGATCCATAGAGGATATCCACACCATTATCTGCAGTTCTCATACGCCATCCATAATCTTTATCTATAGGCTATCGAAACTTATCATAAAATTCGCTTGAAAATCACATTGATTTTGGAGCCGGAATCTACTAATGCATTTACAATGATAGTGTTCTTATCATTTCCTATTTTAACATGCATCTGTGATGTACCTCTAGACCAAAGTTTTCTTTTAAAGTGACTTTCAGGATTGTTTTCATGATTTTCATGGTTAGGTTGAATAGGTTCTAAGAAATTTTTATTAACATTTACTTCATCATCATCAAAGCCATCTTCATCAGATTCATCAAAGTTTAAGGCTTCATTCATAGCTTGATCTTGATCTAGAGAATCTTGCATCTCAATATCTAGATTAAGCAGAAACCTCCTTTTAATTAGTTCGATAGAGTTACCTTTAAAAATAGGCTTTGCAATAGAGAAAACTTGTTCTAAAGACATAGTCACTTGACTCTTAAGCAAAATGTCATCTCAAATCTCCATAGGATCTATTTTTCTCTCAATTTCTGAAATCAAGATGGCTTTAGGTTTTCTCTTTGGTTTCTTTTGTTTTTGCTCAGGATCTTGTTTTTGTTCATGTTCTCGTGTTTGTTCTTCAGTTTGTTTTGATTGTTCTTGTTTATCTAAAGGCTTTGGTTTTGTTTTTCTTTGCTTTGTCTTCTTTCTTTTTTGTTTCTCCTCTTGTTTTTGTTCATTGGGTTGTGATTCTTGTTTTTTATCTTTGGATTGCGATGTTTCTCCCTGCACTATGATTGTTTCTATTCCCTCTGAGGTTTGTTTTCGAGTCACTCTTCTTTCACTAGGCTGAGCTTCATCTCTTTTTCGTTTTTCTTCTACATTGGATATGTGAGAAATAAGAGATTGATCTTCTATCTGTGACTCCCAAGCCGTTATTCTCCTAATCTAATCTCGTCTCGTGCTCTCACTAAAGCCTCTATGGAAAAGTCAACTTCCTTTGTGGGTTTACTTGATTCTACTTGTTGTTCATCAAGAGCTTCTAGTTTCACTCCTATAGTTCCTACGTCCGTTATGGTTATATTTTCATAGTGTTTTTTCATTCCTCCCTTGCCATAATTTCCTTGCAAATGTAGCTTAGATCGATAGTCACAAATTTTCTTGTCTATGTCTATTACTAATCATTGCTCCTTAGCAGCCTTCAATAGTTCACAATCTCTCAAAAAGTGCTCTAATGAATCACACTAGGGACATCTACGTGGGCCACGTACAAAACCATTTTGATTTTGAGGATTTTGATTAACTTTTGGTGGGAAATTTAGAAATTGAGGATTTTGTTGATAAGGTATTGCTTGAACAGGATAATTAGGATTTTGATAAGGTAACTGATGTATTTGAGGAGCTTGGGGAGCAACATATGGTACTTGAGGTGCAAGAGGAGCTTCCATAGTATACGGTTGATGATTCTGAAAATTTTGATTTTGAGGATTTTGAAAAGCTATTTGAGAAGCTTGAGAATACATGTTTTGATACATTTGAGGATTTTACACATGAGGATGAGGATTTTTCATTGAAGGATTATGCATTGGAGGAACTTGATATGCTTGAGTAGGAGCTACTTGTGGATTTTGATTGGTAGCTATAACACGTTGATTAGGCTCTTGACAAGACATTGGGTTCATTTGATTTTGAAAAGTTTTGGTGTAATTAGATTGTAAAACATCTATAGTCTTGGCCAAATTGGATTGTGTAGCAATAAGACTTTCTATTTGCTTAGTGAGAATTTCCACTTGAGATTGTTCAACTACACTTTTATTTGGCTCTACTTTAAAACCTTGAGTAGGCTCCATCATTTGAGGAATAGGAGTAGAGTCAAAAATCATAGAATGGGATTGTTCTCTAACTTGCTCCTTAGTTTGTGGAAGGCTAGCTTGAGAAAGACTAGTTTGCTCATAAAGCATGGATTACCTTTGATGTCTATGGGCTACAACCTCTACTACTTTACGCACTTTTTGTCAATTCTCAATAAGACCATAGCGCTTATCCGGCTCCTCTAATCGCCGTTCAACTTCCCTACGAGTTTCAGGATGAAGAAGCTTAAGAAAACTGATCACAAGATTAGGTTCCAAAGTTATCTTATCCTCATCAGGAAGTTGTTCATAGCGTCTAATATACTCATTTTGTAAGTGAGTAATAGAGCTACTAGGCTTTGGGGAATTGACCCATCATAAGAATCCATCTCGATTATGTTGGCTATAATCTTCAAGATAGAATTCTTTGAGCATCTCCTTTCTAAAATCACTCCAAGGAAGACTATCATATTGAGTGACACGGTTTATGATAGAGCTATCAACAATTCGTTCAAAGAATGATATCAAAAGAGCTTCGGGAAGACCAAAAATCATAGCTTGCTCTTCAAACAAATCTAAGTAGCTTGTAATGTTGATGCCATTGAATTTTTCCTTCTCTCTCAACATAGAAGAGACTATTCTTTGGCCTTGTTTCTCAACAATAAGGGATTTGAATCCTTCCTCCATCTTATGTGAATAAGCTAGTGACGCACATTGTTCTAGATATCTCACAAATGCATTTACTTCATGACGAAGATGTGCATGATATTGAGAGAAATCCAGTGCAACAATCACGAATGATGAGGATGAAAAATATGAAACAAAAAATATGGATCACAACCTCCCAACAAGATGAGAAGAAAATTCTACAAAGCGATTCACGTCGGGTTCAAATGTGGAGGTGATCGCAATTCGGGTGGATCGGGTCCGGTCATGGCACACGGAGAGTGTATGAAGCTAGTGAGTGTTGGAAGGTTTATATAATAAAAAATGTGAAGGTGAAGATGAAGTCGGGTATGGGGGGAAGAGATGTTATGATTTGATTAGAGAAAGGGGAACATACGAACACAAGATAATCGCTTGAACATGAATGATGAGGACAAAAGAAACCATTCACATGAATCAATTCAGAAAGGAAGAATGGTCCAAAAATATGGAGCTTCTTAAACACTTTCCAAATTTAATTCACATTCATAGGTTCTTTTGAATGGAATGAATGCATGATGAGAAAAAACTAAAACCACACACATGAATCAGTCTCGAAAGGAAGAATGGTCCAAGAATGGAGCTTCTTATACACTTTCGAAACTAAAACATATGCATGGGTGTTTTGTGGGTGGTATGAATGCACGTAGGTCATGATTTATGAATGAAAAAAAAATTATTCTCTCAACCTTAATGGATCATCCTCATTGGTTCAACGCAAAACTGCAGAGCCTTCTCACACATAGAAAGAGATAAAAGGTGACATGTAAAAATATAGAAGAGACAAAGAGATAAAAGACATGAGACATGAATTAGAAGATCTTGTTATGATAAACATATACATGAATGTTGTGAAACGTCAAGCTAAGCATTCTACTGGTCAAAGGTGGTCCGCACGACCCTCTCACCATGAAAGTTCAACCGAATGTCATATGTAAGAGGATAGGTCCCACTTCATTGACCTTGTCTTTCTAGGATCGTAATGTGTTTCTAAAGAATTCTAAGACACATAAAACCAGCTCTAACTCACTCACATGCTCCACTGACGGTGAGCAAAGAAAGAGATACTGGGTTTATGAGCCTATCCTAGAGAGGAAGTCTAAAAATTGAATCTACGAACTATGCTCTTACTAGCCCACTTGCTATCCTGGTGTTTATCAAATTTGTCTTGGTGCTAACTTCTAGGGCTTTAGCAATGGCTTGTGCTAATTCTTATGCTGGTGGGATTTTATCTTCATTTGTTCTTGGTTGATCAAATGCTAATAGATCTTGTCCCCTGTTATCCTCTAAGTCTATTTCTTCCTTCACACATGCTCCTAGATCAGGACATCTCCTATAATACACCAAGGTTCTTAATTGTGCACTTCTCAGTCCTTCTATGAATAGAGATACTTGTCTTGCCATGGATGGTACCTCCTCTCTGGGACATCTATCAATGTATTGCTTGAATCTCCTAGCTGCCTCTCTGACATTTTCATCTTTTTGCTGTTTAAAGCTATGTATCAAAGTAGCTGTACTATGTTTTATTCCAGTTTTTGAGAATTCCCCTATGAAGGCTTCAAGGAAACATTCAATCTCTCGATACATTTCCTTTCTCAAGGGAATGAACCAAGATAGTGCAGGTCCAGTTAGGGTTAGACCAAATGCTTCAAATTGTACTTTGTAATCCTCTACTTCTTCTTCCCTAATTAATTGTCTGAATTCTAAAGCATGGGCATGAGGATCAGAATATCCTTCATATTGATTCTTCATGCATTTAGCTACTTGATAGGGCCTAAGCATTCTTCCCTGATTTTTCCACTGATGTCTCCTTCTGAATGGAACATCATTCATCCCTTCTACTTCTCTTTCAAAATGATTTGGGGAAGCGTGTACTCTCCTACCTTGTTGTTGTTCAATATTATTGTGAGTTTCATTTTGTCTTGGCAAGTCTGGTTGCCCTAGGTTTTGTTCCCAAGGTCTCTTGTCTGCACACTACCCTAAATCATTAGAGTTTTCTGGATCCTGTGAGAAGATGTATACACATCCTTGTCTATCCTCATATCTGCCATCCTTAAATTGTGCCAATGGTGTTAGATTTAAAGGAACTTCTATGTTTCTCAACCTAATGAGAAACTTATGCATCCCATCGTGATACACATAGGTTCCAAACCTATTTGTATACATATATTTGAGAATATTTGTATAATCACTAGTTTCAGAGGGTTCATTGGTTTCATTTAGGTTTTCCATGTTATTTTTTTTCCCTAAATCTTTTTCTTGTAAATCTCCTAGTACTGGCTCTATCTCCTTCCTCTTTAACTCTTGTTTATCAGGTGTGAACAATTTATTACCAGATCTCATAATCATCCAATTAATTCACGATTCTGTGAAGAGAATCGTATTTTCTACGATGCTGTGAATAGAATTGTCTTTTCTACGATCTTGGGAAAATTCTAGATTTCTTCATGATTATGTGAAAAAGAATTGTCTTTTCACGATTCTTTGGATATTATAAATTTTCCACGATTTTGTGAATGGAATCGTGTTTTTCACGATTCTGTGAATGGAATCGTTTTCTCACGATTCTGTGAATGGAATCGTGTTTTCCACGATTCTGTGGATAGAATCGCATTTTCCACGATTCTGTGGATAGAATCGTGTTTTCCATGATTCTGTGAAGGAAATCGTGATTTTCACGATCCTGTGAAGGAAATCGTGATTTTGACGATCCTGTGAAGGAAATCGTGATTTTCACGATCCTGTGAAGGGAATCGTGATTTTCACGATCCTGTGAAGAGAATCGTGATTTTCATAATTTTTTTCCCAGACAATCGTGATTGCTCACAATCGTTAAAAACACGATTTTCTTATGAAAATCGTATTTTGTGAATCGCAATTTTGTGTTTAATTCAGAGAATCGCGATTTTGTGTTTGATTAGAGAATCGCGATTCTGAACATATTTTTAAGTTTTTATTTCTCAAATAGAATCGGCTTATTAAAATTTTAACATGCAATAAAAGTTTTTTAGCAAAAATATTATTTTTTCTCAAGAAAATTCAAAAATATGAAAATCGCGATTCCGTGTTTTTTACAATTTTGTGTGTTTTTGTGGTCTTATCATCATGTGAAAACTTGAAATCATGCAAAGATTTATTGGAAGACCATTACCTTGCTTGCTTGATAAAGAAGAATCCAAGAACTTTGTAGTTGAAGGAAGTCGCGATTCTATCAGGTTCTCTCACTCTCTCTCTCTCACTCAAATGAGCCTTTTTTCTGAGATTTCATGCTTTTATAGCCTCCAGACAATCGCGATTTTGTGTGAATTTCTCAGAATTTTCACTTTTCACTATATGATCCTTATCCCTTAGCAATTTTGTGGTTTTGATTCACAATTCTTATCTTTTCAACAAAATTTACTCCTTTTATCCCACTCATGAAAATCGCGATTCTGTACGCAATTCTCAATTTAATCATTTGATGTTCAATTAGTACTGATATTTTGAAATTTGATTTTCTTTACTCCCTCAACTTTATGAATCCTCTTTCAATCACTTACCTCAATACCCAAATGTGCAAAATAAATCAAATTCCTTTTCTTACAGAAAATCGCGATCCTGTGAAGAGAATCATGTTTTTTTCTGAACTTCCAACTTTTGCACTTTTTGACTTTTCTTTCCACCTGGTCCCCTTCAATGTTCTTCACCAACTCCATGTCACTTGTCACCTGCAATTATACACCATCAAACTCATTTAAAAAGTATTTTTGAAAAATAGCAACTTCCACTCTAGATATTTTTTTATTTTCTTTCAATTTTCAAATTTTTTCCACTTTTTCTCTTCCACTTTTTCTCCTTCACTTTCAACAACAATTCTCCAGTCCAACTTTGTAAGAAAGAAAGAATTTTTTTTTTGAATTTTTTATTTGTATTTTGCCCTAAATCAAGGTAAACACTTCACTTAGGGTTTTCTTGTTTCAAGATCCATTGATCTTTTGTTTCATGATTGGTTATACTCTTCTATGCTTGCAATCTAATCAATTTAGGAGTAGAGCTTTCCAAGGAAATATGTGTTAAGAAGTGCAATTATCAATTCATGCAAAGATAAACTCAAACATTTTTCTTTTCAAGATGCAAATAAATCTTCACTCAAGATTATTGCTTTGCCTTGGCTAAACAAATGGATCTTATCTATTTGCATATAGCTACTTTACTTGACTTTCCTCAATGCAATCATGTCATCTTTTCCAAGATTAACAAATTTGCTTGGTACTTGGTCAAAAAGCACTCTACAAATGCAAAGATAGTCACATTTTACCTTCCCTTCAACAATCTTGATTCAATTTTTCACACACCTGCACTTTACTCTTAAAAAATGAAATGAGAAACTATCAATTTGCAAGAATTTCACCACTTCTTTATCTCAAAAGGTTAACTCTTGCTTCCTTTTCCCAAAAGACAAGCAAAGAAACCTACCTTTTCATGTTTCCTTTCTTGATTAAAGAGTATTACCTTTTCAATGTGTTCAATACCATCAACAATGGAAGATCCAGCAAGGTCCAAAATCCAATGAAGCTTTTGCTTTGTTCCCCAGCAACGGTGCCAAAAAATGTTTGTTGTTACCCTTTGGAGTTGTCCTCTCCAATCATTCTAGCATAAAGGATCAACAATACATCTTACATTTGTCAATCCGGGAAGTATATTATAGACCATATCCCCTCCTAAGTCAATGGAATCCAAGAATAAGAGGAAAATGACTGTTTTTCTGAGAAATTATGAAGATGAAGAGAAATATCTAGGGTTTTGATTATCTTGAGCTAAACAACAATATTTTCAATGATCTTGGTGCCTAAAGTGTGTGTTATTTTCTTAGCAGATCACAATTATGAAGTCAGAATTCAAAAATGATACCTGTAACCCTCAAACGAGTCAATCGCGATTCTACGAAATTTGATAATTTCCATCTCTAGCTCTATACTTCAGCACTTTCTCACTCAATACTCTAAGAATCACCTCTCTTCATACACATTAAGCAGAAATACATAATTGAAGCTTACAAATTCCATGGATTACACAATGAATAGACTCAACAAATCAAAAGAAAGTACATGAAAGAGAGAAACACGATTTTCTGTAGGAGAGCTCTTCACATTACTTGGATAGCAAAAATAATACAACCAACGCTCTCAAAATAGAGGAAATTATCGATTATACATTTTCAAATGTCCCTTTTCACACTTGAATTTTGGTCCTTTTTCCTTCTAAACTAAAAAATATGCTATCAAAGAGCTTCCAAAAATTCTAGAAAAAATACATATGATTCTAATTTACATGAGGAAGACTCTTCCTCATTTTTACATCATTTGCATAAATATTTCTACAAGTTTTTGACATTTTCAAATAATTTCCCTTCAAAAAATGCTTCTTCTAACATTCTTCCCCTCCTAGACTTTTTGGCTCCTGACAAAAAATATTCTTGCTGATATATAATGAGTGCTTCCTTCACTTCTTCTTTCTTTGATAAACCTGTGACAGTAGATCATGACTTTTTCTCGCTGTGATGTTCAAATTATTCACCATCTCGAAAAGAGCTTTTCTCCATTGTATAGCTACCTCTGGTTTGTCTATTACATCTTCTTTAGATATTCTGTGTATGCAGCTTCATAGGCAGTAAGTCTAGATTTTGTGACTATTGATAGATTTCCAAAAATTTTTTATTTTCTTTCAAAAAATCCATAATCAAAAGCATCCTCAAAAATCTGAAGATAGTGACTACCCAAAAACACTGTTCTATTGTAATAGGTTAAGCAAATTCTATCTGGGGTTTCACTGAGGTCAAAAAGTAAGGCATCAGTTTGTGAATTGAAACCAATATAATTAAGGGTTCTGACATCTGCATCTGTAAAGGTTTCTATACGTGCCAATATAAGTCGCATCACTCTACTTAATAGAATACGAGCTGGATCATTAACATGTTTATATGTAGATATGACAGACTCTGCTGTGTCAACCATATATTTCTTTGTTTGTTCCTGCTTTAGGTCCTGCTACCTTTGGAAATTTCAGCCATTTTGCTGAAATCTTCCCTGCATTTCTTCTTTCCCAAAATACTATCCATTCTCTTCTCCTTGCTATTGGACAATCACTACAACAGATCGATGGTATACCGAGGTTTTTACCGAGGAAAATGAATGCGGCTTTATTTGCCGCGACGCCGGTGTAAAGGTCGGTTTGCGCGTCGGTACCAAAGAGTCGGTGTAGGCGTCGGTATATGCGTCGGTATATTTGTCGGTATAGGCGTCGGTATATGCGTCGATATAAACGTCAGTATATGCGTTGGTAATCGGCTTCTGCTGCGTCGCCTCCTGGGTGTACCGATGGTTATTCAGATGACACTACTGGGAGTACCGTCGCATATACCGACGACCATACGTGCAAAATTTTTTTTGGGCAGAGTGTTTTGTCTTTTGCTACAGTAACATTACCGTGATGTTGCTTAACAAAAGACAATACACTATGCCCAAAAAAATCGAGTACATGTGATGTGTACTCTAATGACAACCGAAATATGATTTCATGAAACAGAGTATTATTGTACACAAAAAAGATAATCAGAATGAACAATGAACTATGTACAAAAGAAGTTATATATTTCAATAATGAAGCATGTAAAGAGTGTGGCAAACCACTGTCATATATGACGCTTTTACAAAATGTGGCAAAGCAATGTATTGCCATATGGAAATCAAATACAAAATATTGGTCTTCCACTGCCATACACATGCAAAGAACGTTCCATATCAACAATCTTGCAACAAAGAACATTAATGGAATGAGATAAATTCACATGAAAATTACAAACAAGTAAAAACCAAGTTTATAAATTAATTACCTCATCGCAAATGCTCCCATGAAACTACCGCACCGCGTCCCTCTAAGTCCTGCAATAGTGAAGTCAACCCATGACTATATCCGTAAGACTCCTCCGTTCGTGTTGGAGGACTACCCATTGCCTGCTCCTGAAACAAATTAAAAGATTAGAGAAACATATATGAGAAATTTAACACAAATAAATTCAATAAATGAAATGGTACTTACAAACTCATGACACATCGTGTCATATCCGCCGTTGCCCAAATGTGATGGTCCAATCGTGTCTAGACGTGTGGCTGCGGCATTTCGCTGCTGGCGATATTGATCAGGAGTCTGCTGCTACTCATCACGAATCATGTCCCACTCCTCAGCATCTAACCACATAGGCTTTGGTAAGCCTTCTCTGAATGCATCACGAGCCTCGGATCGTCGATGCGACATGACCTCACGTGCAGAATCCACTCTGAACTGATAATCGACTGTCCATCGGCTGGTCGGAACTCCTGGTAAATCATCTGTGTGATATAATTCTTCCAATATTTATCCTGTTCACTCCATTTCAGCATGATGGAGTGTCCAAATTGGATGGAGCAAAGCTATCGTATGCGTGCACGCATTGCTTTGCCAGCCGCATCCATCACCGGAGCTCCGTCTCTGATACTATACACCTTGGAGTCATCATGGTCATGAGCACCCCAAGGTGTATGTGGTGTATTGCGTGGTGTACTGCGTGGCGTACCTACATCTGAGGTACTCGTCCTAGGAGTAGAAGCGGGTGACACAACGTCCGTCGCACTACCTCCACAACAACCGCCTCCTCCGCCTCCAGACCTACCTGTAGATCCACTCCTAGAACCTCCTTCTCCAAAGCGTGACCTCGATCTACGAGACGGGCCAGACCCTGTATCGCGCTGAGGTGTCGAATGCACATGTCTACTAGTAGACCCAGTAGGAGACATACCTCCTACGGGAGTAGCACCACCCGCAAAGATGGTCGTGGTGGAGTCACAAAGCTAAGAGACATACCTCCTATGGGAGTAGCACCACCCGCAGGAGTGACACCGGTAGGAGTGACACCGGCGGAGTGACACCGACGGGAGTGAGGCCAGCGGGAGTGAGGCCGGCAGGAGTAAGGCCGCCAGGAGTGAGGCCGGGAGGAGTGCTACCATGAGCGATCCAATACTGTGATGCAGCGGCCATATACGCAGGAGAAACCTGAGAGATGAACTCCAGAAACTGCTCCTCTGTCATGGAATGTGGAGTGACTTGAGGACTGTCTCCCATCGTGCTCTGTAATAAAAGAACTCAAATAATTAGCATGCGATAAGAAAAATAATATAGGGAATAAACAAAAAAAAAAAAAACAAAAATTAGTATGTACAAGTGTTTTATTCAAAAGTCCTCTATTCTAGCATCCTCTTGAAGATCCGATGCACCGAGAATATCTATCGATATATTGATGACTTCTAAATCGCTTGCTATGCTGGTTTCCTCCTGATCATCGTCTATTGCTTTGTCTTCTCGAACAATGACCTCTTCTTCAATGACCTCTTCTTCTCGAACAATGATCTCTTCCTCCTCAACTATCGAATGAATCTCTGAGTCCACTAGAGATGGAATTTCTTCTACATCTATGTTTTCAAAAATTTGTCTACTACGTGGAGAGACTTGTAAAACAAATAGCCAGTTTGGGTCTTTTGAACCTGGTATAAAAACAACTTGCCCACAGTGTTCGGGAAGTACAAATGTATCCCTTTCATCTGTCCATAATCTTGTGGAGTCGACTTGAAGCAAACCGCTTTTATCTCGTCTCACTGTTGCGTTTCTTCCAGAGGTGACTACTTTGAACCATTTCACGTCAAAAACAAAGTAATCAAACTTTCTGAAAGATAGTTTCAAGATGTCTTGAATCACACCACAATAATCTAACTCGCCTTCTAGAGCATTATCATCTCTTGCACTCCCTCTACTTTTTTGCAAAAAATTCACCATCACTCCACTATCAAAAGTAGACCGGTTTTGATCGATTCGTGCAATTCGAAAGTGTCGTCCATGAGACCATAGTGCACCGTATTTAATATACTCCCAATCACGTCATTTTGCGAGTTCTTCTTCTTCTTCAGAGATATCTTCACCCGCTGCCTTTGCTTGTGAAACCACTGCATCTAGCCATCTGCTCGTTGGAAAAGGTGGGAGAGGTCGAAGATTTTCTGGAAGAGGCAAAAATCGAGTGGAATGATTTCTTCGAAACTGAGCTCTTTCCTTTGCGTTAGTTTCTTTGGCGAGTTCATACCTTTCTAACCACTTTTGCATAGGCTCAGAGTTAACTATGCAAAACTTCATTGCCTTCTCTCTGAAAGCTGCATCCATTTTTCTTTGTAATCCTTTACCTTGTGGTTCATCGCCTACGAGACGAACATCTTCATCATCGCTCCATAAGCGAGGCATTTCAGGATCCGATATATGTAGAAACTCAGTTATGAATACAAGAGATTCTTGTACAAGCCATCCCTCTGCCATGCTACCCTCTGGACGTGCTCTCTGTCGAACAAACCCTTTTAATGTCTTCATAAAGCGCTCTAAGAAGAACATCCATCGACTATCGACTATGGACAGTTCCTGCTATTGCAACTTCATCTACTACATGAACCAGTAAATGAAGTTGAATAGTGAGAATACTTGTGGGAAAGTATTTCTCTACCATACAAACAACCTCGATAGCATTGAGTTTCGCACTCTCTATGCTATCTCTATTTATCTCTTTAGAAGATATCCACCGTACTAAAGAACTAATTTTATAAATGGTTTTTTGTACATCCTCTGAAAGATAATCTTTTAGGGCTACAGGGAGCACAAACTGTAAAAACTTGTGCCAATCATGAGACTTGAGTCCTGCAAGATCGTCGTTTTGTGTGAAAGCAGTCTTTAGACATTTCATGCATCCAGTAGGTGTACGAAACTCTGAAATTGTTTTCTTCACTTGTTGCTCTTCCATCCTGTGAAGCACCCAAGGAGCTCTTGGTAACGATACTGTTCCGTTGGGCTTAGTAATTGCCCACAACTCTTGCATACGCACTCACTCTTCTAAGTCGTCCCTTTGTGCTTTGCTTTCTTTCTTTCCAATCAAAGTTTTCCAAAGCATCTCTCCCACATTCTTGAAAATATGCATCGGGTCTACCAAATGATTGATCACCAATTCACTCCAATAAGGGAGTTCATGAAAAATGGACAACCGTTTCATGCCAGCAACTGGATTTTCTGAATCCCACAGTTGTTTCCAATCGCTAGCTTTCATTTGGTGTTGTGCTTGTCGACCAATTTGTCCTTCACATAAAACATGCCCATGAGGCAAATATCTATGATGTCCTTCATAGACAGTTTTACGTAGTGCTTTGGAATAGCGTGCTTCGAGTCGTGGTCTGCATAAAGGAAAAGCATGGTAACCCGAAATCGATAAACCTGAACATTCACCATAACCAGTCCAATCATGCATTGTCCACATAAGTATGCCTTGCACTCGCACGTCTCGTCTTTTTATAAGTTGAGACATGTCACGCACAGTGATCCCATCCCATAAAATGCGCAGTTCTTCCACAAGTGGTGCAAGATATACATCCATGTTTTTTACCTTATACTTACATGGTACAATAAGAGCAAATAATAAATGATCTTTCTTTGTGGCCAACCATGGTGGGATATTATAATTGACCAAACATACAGGCCATGTGCTCCATGAAGAACTGCGTAATCCAAATGGATTCACTCCATCCATAGCTAGGCCTAGACGTATGGACCGAGGCTCACTAGCAAACTCTGGCCACTTACTATCTATGTGCTTCCAAGCATCAGATTCAGCTGGCACTCGCATTACATTATCTGTAGATCTTCTCTTTGTATGCCATGACATTAACTCAGCTATAGATTTGCATATAAACATGTTCTTAATTCGTGGAATGATAGGAAAGTGGCAAAGAACCTTTACGAGGATTGCTTCGCCTATAACGTCTTCTCTAAATCTATTTGCTCCACACTTTGGACATGCATGGAGATGCTCATACTCATTCCGAAAGAGAATGCAATCATTCGGACAAGCATGAATTTTAGTATAATCCATTCCAATGGACTGTAAAAGTTTTTTCGCATCTCCACGTGTTGGAGGCATGTCATTGCCCTCTGGCAAAATTTGATCTTTAAGAAGCCTGCAATAAGCAATTAAAATGATATTAGTAAATGAAGTTATTGTGATACAACAATGAAAGCCAATTTGTTCTCCACTTACCTGAACAATTCAGTGACACTACTATTTGACCATCCATAAATGGATTGTAGATTGAGCATCGCGAGTGAAGCACGTAGTACAGATATCTTTGCTCCATTGTAAAGTGGTAAACGAGCTAATCTGCGCATGTTTTCATATTCTTCATCAACTTCTGATCGTGGAATTTCTGTTGTGTCCATGAAATTCTCGACACCTTCTTCACCATCATGATCTTCATCCATCTCATAAAATGCTTCAAGCATCTCTTCCATATGTTCATTCTGTGTAATATTATTAGTGCTTGCTTCTACGTCTAAGTCCTTTTTTGCTCTCTTTTGTCCACGAGAGGTTACCGGTGCAATGTCGTTTGGGTCCATCTGCTCACCTGGTGGACCATGCGAATGATAGTGTAGGTTTTCCAGTCGACTCATATCAAAGGATCCATACTCTCTAACATGTGCAGTACAAATCCGTCGTTTCCGATAAATTTGATACTTGCACTGTGTGCAAGGACATGCCATTCTCTCTTCAGGATCCAAAGAAGCGATCTGCTACAATATGGACATTTTATAACATTTTAGAACATTTGTTTTTTTATTAAACCTAAAAATCTAACTCTTAAAGACCTAAATACTTAAATACCTAAAAAAACTTAAAACCCTAGTTTTGAAACCCTAATCTATATAGCTATCCTATTTTATCTATATATTTGGATTTTTTCTTGATTGATCCTACTTTATATATATATTTATTTATTTATTCAGATTTTTTTCCTCTTAATTAAGTTATATGTATGCCTAAATCCTAAAACCCTAATTTTAAAGATCTAGACCTAAATTATGTATATTTCTATACACATGTGTATATACATGTATATATGTATTATATGTGTATGTGTATGTGTGTATATATCTTATGTAGGTGTTAAAACCCTAAAACCCTAATCCAAATGACCTAGAACTAAAACATGTATATATATGTACGCATGTGTATATATATGTGTATATGTATATATATGTGAATATAAATAGGTATAAGTATGTGTGTTTGTGTATTGTATATATATTCACTCTATTTAAAATGATTAAATTTAAACCTATTTTTATATATTTAATCATATATATTTCATTTATTTATTTAAAATACTAGTTCTTATCATATTTTATTATCTATATAATTATCCTACCTTATATATATATTTATTTATATATTCAGATTTTTTCCTTACTTAATTATATTTAATTATATATATTTAATTAAATAATTTAAAACACTAGTTCTTTTTATATTTATTCATGTATATAATTATCTTATTTTATATATATATTTATTTATATATTCAGATTTTTTTTCTTACGTAATCCTATTTTTATATATTTAATTTTATATATTTAATTATAAATATTTAATTAAATTATTTAAAACACTAGTTCTTTTTATATTTATTTATGTATATAATTATCTTATTTTATATATATTTATTTATATATTCAGATTTTTTTTCCTTACGTAATCTTATTTTTATATATTTAATTATATATATTTAATTAAATTATTTAAAACACTAGTTCTTTTTATATTTATTTATGTATATAATTATCTTATTTTATATATATATTTATTTATATATTCAGATTTTTTTCCTTACGTAATCCTATTTTTATATATTTAATTTTATATATTTAATTATAAATATTTAATTAAATTATTTAAAACACTAGTTTTTTTTTATATTTATTTATGTATATAATTATCTTATTTTATATATATATTTATTTATATATTCAGATTTTTTTCCTTACGTAATCCTATTTTTATATATTTAATTTTATATATTTAATTAAAACCCTAATCTTAAAATTCTAGAGCTGAAATACTAAACCCTAAAACCCTAATCTTAAATATCTAGAGCTAAATTATGTATATTTCTGTATACATGTGTATATACATGTATATATGTATTATATGTGCATGTGTATGTGTGCATATATGTTATGTAGGTGTTAAAACCCTAAAACCCTAATCTTAAAGATTTAAATCTAAAATATGTATATTTTTATATGCATGTGTATCTACATGTATGTATGTATTATATGTATATGTGTGTTTGTGTATATATGTTATCTACGTATTAAAACCCTAAAACCCTAATTAGAAAGACTTAGACTTAAATATGAAATACTAAACCCTAAAACCCTAATCTTAAATATCTAGACCTAAAATACGTATATTTCTGTATACATGTGTATATGCATGTATATATGTATTATATGTGCATGTGTATGTGTGCATATATGTTATGTAGGTGTTAAAACCCTAAAACCCTAATCTTAAAGATTTAAATCTAAAATATGTATATTTTTGTATGCATGTGTATCTACATGTATGTATGTATTATATGTATATGTGTGTTTGTGTATATATGTTATCTACGTATTAAAACCCTAAAACCCTAATCAGAAAGACTTAAACTTAAATCGGAAATACTAAACCCTAAAACCCTAATCTTAAATATCTAGACCTAAAATACGTATATTTCTGTATACATGTGTATATGCATGTATATATGTATTATATGTGCATGTGTATGTGTGCATATATGTTATGTAGGTGTTAAAACCCTAAAACCCTAATCTTAAAGATTTAAATCTAAAATATGTATATTTTTGTATGCATGTGTATCTACATGTATGTATGTATTATCTGTATATGTGTGTTTGTGTATATATGTTATCTACGTATTAAAACCCTAAAACTCTAATCAGAAAGACTTAGACTTAAATCGGAAATACTAAACCCTAAAACCCTAATCTTAAATATCTAGACCTAAAATACATATATTTCTGTATACATGTGTATATGCATGTATATATGTATTATATGTGCATGTGTATGTGTGCATATATGTTATGTAGGTGTTAAAACCCTAAAACCCTAATCTTAAAGATTTAAATCTAAAATGTATATTTTTGTATGCATGTGTATCTACATGTATGTATGTATTATATGTATATGTGTGTTCGTGTATATATGTTATCTACGTATTTAAACCCTAAAACCCTAATTAGAAAGACTTAGACTTAAATCTGAAATACTAAACCCTAAAACCCTAATCTTAAATATCTATACCTAAAATATGTATATTTCTGTATACATGTGTATATACATGTATATATATATATATTATGTGTATGTGTATGTATGTGTGAATAGCGTAAAAACCCTAATCCTATTTTTATATATTTGATGTAAAAAAAAATTTCAAAATAAAAATAGGATTATGTGTGTGTATGTATGCATGTGTGTATATATGTGTGTGTATGTATGCATGTGTACATGTGTGTGTATGTATGCATGTGTATACATGTGTGTGTATGTGTATGTAGGCATGCATGTGTGTGCATGTGTGTGTACGTGTGTGTATGTATGCATGCATGTATGTGTATGTGTGTGTATGTGTATGCATGTGTATACATGTGTGTGTATGTATACATGCATGTGTGTATATGTGTGTATGTATGCATGTGTGTATGCATGCATGTGTGTATATGTGTGTGTATGTATGCATGCATGTGCGTATATGTGTGTATGTATGCATGTGTGTATGTATGTGTGTATATGTGTGTGTGTATGTGTATGTATGCATATGTGTATATGTGTGTGTATGTATGTGTGTATGCATGTGTGTGTATGTATGCATGTGTGTAAATTTATGTGTGTGTGTATGCATGCATGTGTGTATATGTGTGTGTGTATGTAAGCATGCATGTGTGTATAGGTGTGTGTATGTAAGCATGCATGTGTGTACATGTATGTGTGTATGTATGCATATGTGTACATGTATGTGTGTATGTATGCATGTGTAAATGTGTCAAATGTGTGTGTATGTGTGTGTATGTATGCTCTATTTTCCTATCTCTATCTTCCTTTCTCTTCTCTCTCTTTCTTTCTCTCTCTCTCTCTCTTTCTTTCTCTCTCTCTCTCTCTCTCTCAATAGAGAATAAAAGAATCACTTACAATTATGTCCCTCTTTTGAATGGTTGTCGTCAAAGCGTAATGTAGGTCGTCTATCGTCCAATTCCAAACAATCGATGCCAAAGAACTTCTACAAAATCAAAGAAAAGAGAAATTACAAACCTTAAAGCATAGAGAAACACAAATGCTAACAGTACGCGTAGCACTTACCAAGATGTGAGATCTAAGCCGAGAGAGTGTGTGTATGTGTAGAGAGAGAGATTCGTGTGTGTGTGCACAAAACAATGCAGGTCGCAATTCGGTTCGCGCGCGCAAGTTTGACAGAAGACCAGCAGTACTCAAACATGTGAAAAAATGTGAAGTTTTGCTCTCGGGTCCGCGGTATGGTTAAAACTTGCCGCAGGTATAGGCGCCGGTATGGGCGTCAGTATATGCACCGATAGTTCCCAGTAAATTACCGATGCTCATACCGACGCTTATACCGACGCCTATACCGACGCATATACCGACACTCATATCGATGGCTGTGGGCCACACCGACGATCCGTTTAAAATGGTCATACCGACGGTCACTTGACCATCGGTATCTCTTAGTGAGATTTTTCGAGGCCTTTACCGACGCCGACTGTGACCGTTAGTATATGAAGCGTCGGTAAGCCCCTCATATGTTGTAGTGAATAGGCTGGATTTATCTTTAACTGAATACGTGCCTCTTTCCAGATTTTCCTGTATTCTTTATTGGCATCTAACCACCTGTTCCTCCATTTAGGATTGGCTTTTTCAAATAATTCCTTAGTTACATTGATATCTTCTTCATATTCCAAATACTTGTTTGATGACAATACGAGCCTTGCAAGCTGGTAATTTTTAATGCTTTCAATAATCATACAAAAAGGTATACCTAGACCATCTGCTTCCCAATGGTGTTGGTTTGGGTTTATTCCTTTACTGAGAGCAAATTTCACAATCTGTTCTTCATATTCATTACGCATTTTTCTGATGAATTCCATTCTAGACTCTCTGTTTGTTAAGAGTTTTTGAACAAACTCCTCTGAATATTCTTAATCAGCTGCTTTGTTTTCTTGTTCATCAAAGTGTTGAGTTCTTCTGTAGCTCCTCCACTACCAACATTAAGCTTCTATTATGAGATGTCCATAGCTCTCTTTCTGATTTCCACTCACTTCTTTCCTTTTATATACTCAATTGCTATTCACTTCTTTCTTTTGCTATATCCATATGTAATTTATTGTATCCTCTCATTGAGCTGGTAGCATGTATACTGGCTTGCTTTTCTAATTCCTTGGCTTCCTTCAATTCTGTTTGTAGTCTTAGAATTTCTTTGTTCAATTCCTACCTCTCATCCTATGTTACTTGTACAATCTTGCTCTCTTATTTTATTTGGCCTTCTTCCATCAATAACCTGTTTATTTCTTCATTTAATTTGACCATAATCTGATATGAGCTTTTAAGTGTTCTGTATCTTCCTTCTATTTTCTTTAGGTCCATTTCCATTTTGCTGCTATGCTCCATCTGCTTTACACATTTCTCTTCAAGAAATTGAATTTTGTTTTGTTGTTGAACCTCCAATTCTTCCAATGAAATAATCCTGTTGGTCAAATCCTCATTTCTTTCTTGAACAGACCTCAATTGTTCCTCTAGTTGTTCTTCTTCTTTCTTTTGCTCTGCAATGATTCTACTACCTTTTACAAACTCTGATTCAGCCACCATTCCTGATATAATTATGTTTCTACTAGATGGTCTGAATTGCTCTATATTGCTCATGATTATTTTACAAGCAGACCTAATATCCTTGGGTATCCTTTCTAATCCGGCTTCCAGCTCCACTTGCTTTACTTCTATCTGCTTTTCTTCTTTGCAGTCTTTTTCTTCTTCATTTTCTTCCTCATATTCTATGACCTGGTTCTTTTGCTCTTCATAGCCCTTTTCTGCTTTTATTTCTTCTTTGCTTGCAACATCTTCCTCATACTCTAGTGTCTCATCCTCTTCCTTCTCATGATCTAATATTTCCTTCATTATCTCTATCTCTTCTGCCTTCTTTTTCTCCATTTCCTGTTGTTTCTCTTCAATTACTTGTCCATCCTCTTTCTGTACTTTATTATCCTGAGTTGAGGTTGAATCAATCTCTTTTGAGAGCTTTATCTAATCATTTAGTTGCTGCTCTTTTTTTCCTTCCTCCTGCTCATCTATATCCATAAGGTCTAATTCTTCTTCTTTTTCCAGATCTTCTGTAGTTGTAAACTCCTCATTATGATTCACATCATAAAGTATATCTTCTATGTTTTGATTTATTTCTTTTTCTGTGTTCCCTCTTGACCCTCTTTGGAATCCAACTTTCTTAGTACTTCCTCAGTTTCCTCAATTTGATTTTTGTCTTCTTTCTTGTGTACTGAGCTGCATATCTGAGCTTCCTTTTCTGCTTCTAGATTTTCCTCATTAAATTTGAAATAGGTTTGTTGAAATGGTTTTGTCCATATTGCTTTAAACCCTATATCTATTAATTCACTGCTAAATTCTTTCTTTGCTTCCACCTCTTCTTCCATCATTACTGCTTTACCCTTTAGTATTCTTTTCTCTTCTTCAGGACTAACCTGTTTTGCTGCTTCTTCCTAGATTTGTACTCCTTGTGACTTCTAACTCATATCTTTTGGTATTTTGATTTTTTCAAAGACTTGGACTGTCACAATTGGTGTACTAGGTACTGATAAATTCAAACTTTTCAACAGAAAATTTTCAATGTCACTCTTTGAATCTGAAGAGAACTGTGAAGAACCAGCTATCCTTGATTTGCCCATTCTTGGTTCTTCTATAACAATGGATTCCTCCTGCTTCTTTTCTTCTGCTGAAAATTTTCCTCTCTCAATCCTTTGTACAAGATCTACTGCTTTTCCTTTATTTTTCTTGGTCAACTTCTTTTTTTCTGCACATGAATAGTCTTCCAACATTTTTTGATATTCGGCCTCATAGATTGCCCTTTTATTGTTTCCTTGAGCCAGATAAGAATACAATTGTTCCTTACTTGTTTGAGGTGGATGAGGTTCCTTTGAAGAGTGTACTTCTTTTTGAGCAGCTTCATGTTCTTCTTTTGTTGCTTCTTGCTGCTCCAACTCTACTTTTCTGGGATCCAATCTTCTCTTTTTTATTGGAATCACTTCTTTAGTTTATGCCCTTCTCTTCCTCTCTGCTCCCCTCATGCTTGGTTGGGCTTCTGCCTCTCTTATATACATCATTTTGGACGTACTTTGTTTCCACATTCTTCCTGTCTTGATGCCTAGATGCTTCTGACCATTCCATACTTGCCACCTTTCTTCTATCTTTTCAACATCTTTTGTTTCTTCAATTTTCTCATGTTTTTGATTGAAGTAAATTTGGTCATGAAGAGGTGGTGTTTGTGATTTCTTTGTAGCTTCTAGTGAAAAAGTAAATCCCTCCAATTTTGAGTCATAGACATCGTGTTGATTTTCCTGTTCTTCATCACTCAATAAAAACATTAAAAACCTTTTGTCATTTAATGTCAATTTAAGCTTCATATTTTCAAATCCAAAATTACTTTACCTTGCTTGAGCCATGGTTGTCCCAAAATAGATTTCTCAGTCATCATTTGATATGGCCATTCTTCACAATCTATTTTCATATAATTCTTCATTGAACTTAACTTTAATAGATGGTGAAGACATGCTTTGTATTATCTGTCCTTCTACGGTTTTGATAAGTGTTTTACTTTCAATCCTTTTAAGGTTAAACTTATCCAACAAAATTGAACTGATCAAATTTACTTGTGCACCTGAATCTATCAAAACCTTGATTTTCTCATCATGAAAATTCATGGTTATAACAGGCAAATGCTCTCTTACTGTTAAAGGTTTTTCACATAAAAGGACTTCTCTAAGCTCCTTGATTTTTCTTATCCTTTCCTTTGCCTCCTGTTGAGCCTCATTCCTAATTTTTTCCTCTTCTTTTTTCCTGTTTTGAGCTTGATGTATTCTTCTCCATTCAGAAAGAGTTAATGGAAGATCATACCTTTTTACTCTACATCCACTTATGAAGTTTGGCATGATTTCTCCATCTATATTAGCTAATTGGATAGCTCCACTATTACTTATTTGATTGATAATATAAGGCCCATGTCCTTTTTTTTGAAATTTCTTTTGATGTTCTTTCACTGTGTATGCCAAAACTAGATCTCCTTCTTGTAAGTCTTTTTCTTTAATATGAACATCATGATAGGCTCTTTGCCTTTTCTTGTCTGCATATATGCTCATGATTGCTTGAAGTCTAGAAGCTCCTAGCTTTTCCAATTCCATCACTCTCTGAGATAACTCATGTGCAGTTCATGAGTATTGACTAGCCACCTTTAGTGTTGGAATAAGGAATTCTAAAGGCAGAACTGCATTTTGTCCATATACCAAATTAAATGGTGTGGTTCCAAGTGCAGTTTTGTATGCCACTTTATAAGCCCATAAGACATGATTAAGTTGCAAATCCCAATCATTCCTATTTGTGTTTACCAATTTTGACAACACAGTGCAAAGTACTTTATAAGTACTTTCTGCTAATCCATTGGCTTGTGGGTGATATGGGGCTGACTTTCTATGACTGATCATGAAATATTCAGTTATGTTTTCTATTATTTGGTTAAAAAAATGAGCCCCCCTTTCACTTACCAATTCAATTGGTAATCCAAATCTGGTGATAATATTTTCGTAAAGAAATCTTGCAGTGGTTTGAGCATCATTCCTTTTTGTAGCCTTGGCCTCTGCCCATTTAGTCAGGTAATCTGTGGCTACTAGTATATATTCATCATGGGATTGTTTTGCTGGAGGATGTATGGGTCCAATGAAATCCAATCCCCATTTACTAAATGCTCTTTCTAAAATCAGTGGTACTAATGGCATATTATCTCTTTTATTTGGTTGACTCATTCTTTGACAAATGTCACATCTTTTCACATATGTTCTTGCATCATGAAATAGAGTTGGCCACCAAAAACCAGAATATAATATGAGTTTAGCAATTCTTTCACTTGAAAAATGTCCTCCTACCACTCCAGAATGTGCCATCTCTAACATTTCCATATATTTATTTTTAGGAACACAGATTCTTAAATATCCATCCATTCCTTTCTTGTACAATTGATCTCCTATCAATTGATACTCTTCAGAAATCATTTGTAGATTCTTTGAGTTTGCACTAGCTCTTACTGACTTTCCTTTCTTGTTTCTTTTCAATTCTTCCATTATGTTTGCACTCCAATCTAGATTTTTCTAAAACCAGTATAAAGTTATAATTTCTAAATTTTGCAAGGATTGACATTCCCAGTAGTTGGAAATATACTTTTTTACATCTTGAATCTTATTAGGCCAATGTACTCCCATCCTATTGAGATTGTTTAGGGTGACTATCATAGAAGCATGAATACAAGGGTTCCAACAATGAGTTCTTCTCAAATATTCCTGCTGCTCGTCTTCTGGAGTACAATATTCCAATATACCTATATGATTGAGATGATACAAATGTCCAACTAGCAGCATAAAATTCCTACTTTGTAATATTAGATGTGTATTGTTTCCATATGTTCTGCAAGGTCCCATGGTTAGCAAAGGTACTAGAGTCATGGCCCATTCTCGAATACTTTCTACTTTGAACAGATATGTATCTGGCAAGTCATCATCTAAAGGTGAACTTGGCTCTTAGTTTGAATTCTGGACAAATGGTCTGCTCTCAAATGAGTTTTTCCTTGTCTGACCACTACCTCAAACTCAAATTCCATCAGTAGGAGAAACCATTTGACTATCCTACCTGTGTGACATGGTTTGTTTACTAAGTAGAGTAAAGCTTGGTGATCCACAAAGAATTTAAACTTGTTGGCTAAAAGATAATGTCTATATTTTTTCACAGCAAATATCATTCCCAACCCTTCCCTCTTAGTGGTTGTGTATTTTTTTTTTGCTGAATTCAATTGCCTACTAGCATAAACAATTGAAAAATCTAATTTGCTTCCTTCTATTGGTTGTGCTAACACACATCCTAAAGCATAATTTGAAGTATCCACATGAACATGAAAAATTTTATTCCATTGTGGAGTTTTTAGGATTGGTGCTGTTACCAAACAAGTTTTTAAAGTCTCAAAAGCTTGGTCACACTCTTTGGTCCACTCAAATTTTGTGATCAAAGCATACAAAGGTTTTGCAATGTCTGCAAACTTGTGTACAAATTTTCTATAATACCCACAATGTCCCATGAAGGTTTGAAGTTATTTTACATTTGTTGGTCTTGGAAGTTCCACTATGGCCATAATTTTTCTTTCATCAGTTGAAATTCCATTTTTGGAGACTATGTGACCTAACATTCTCCCTTGCCTCACAAAGAACACACATTTCTCTGGATTTAAACATACTCTGTATGTTCTACATTTTCTAAATATATTTTCCAAATCTTTCAAATGATCTTGTCTTTTTAATGAAAAAGTACAAAGATCATCCACATAGATTTCCATTATATTCCTAAGGAATTCTTTGAAGATGTGACACATCAATCTTTGAAAAGTTGCTGGAGCATTAGTTAAACCAAAGGGCATAACCCTAAAGGCATAAACTCCCCATTCTGTGGAAAATACAGTTTTATGTTGGTCTTCTAAAGCTATTGGTACCGATTATATCCTAAAAAACCATCCAAAAAGCTATAGACCTCCTTTACTGCAACTCTTTCCAAAAGATGGTCTGTTATGGGTAATGGATAGCTATCCCTTATAGTTGCAACATTCATCTTTTTCAAGTTAATGCATACCCTGAGTTTCCCATTCTTTTTTGGTACTACAACTATAGGAGATATCCACTCTATGTACTCAATCTCATAGATGAAATTGGAAGCCAACAGCTTGTCAATTTCTTCCTTTATTTTAGCAGAGTATTTGTCATTGAATGTGTAGTGTCTTTGTTTGCTAGGTTTTGCATCAGGAGTAATAGGAATTTTATGCTCATAGATTTTAGGGTCAATTCCTTTCAAATCCTTGTAACTGTAAGCAAACACATCCCTATAGTTTCTGGCCAAATTCCTTATTGCTTCCTCCTCTTGATTTATCATGTCATCAGCTATTACAATATGTCTCTCTTTCCCTTCTTCTTGAGCGATCATCACCTTCTTAGTTTGTTCCTCATTGTCATATGCCTCCCCCTTTTTCTTTTCTCTTTTTGGTTTCATTTTTAGAAGTAGTCTGTCTTCTACTTCATAGGTCATGAAATTTGAAGGTACATCAAATTGCTGATCTTCTTTTGTTATTTTATTATTTTTCTCAACTCCTTGCTCTTTTTCCATTTCTTTGTGTTTATTTTTTCTATATGTTCCTGAGATTTTGTCTTTTATGGCATCAGTAAGCTCCCACTTCTTCCAGATATTGTTTTTTTCCAGTTTTTAATATTATTCCTTCCTCCTTGTCTTCTTCTGTTTTTGACACCTTTATCATTTGTATTCCTATGTGAAAGATATCCTACCCTTCTTCATTTTGGAATTTCACTCCCACATATTCATCATTAGCTAGATCCATGGTGGTCAAAATCTGATTCCAAATATAAGGCTCAAATTCTTCATCTTTGAATTTTTGTGGTATATAGCTCTCATCCTGTGATTTCCTTTCCTCTACACAATCTTCTTTTCTTAACCTTCTTTTTCTATCTGTGAAGTTCCTTATCACATTGCATTTCCATATTGATGATTCTGTTTCATTCTGATCTTCAATCTCTGATTCTTTACTTAATTCTTGATTTTGATGTATTTTGAACCATTCTTGAGGGGACATGTCACAATATTGACCATTTCTTATATTCACTTTGGTTATCCTTCCTTTGCTTTGAATATATAGGCAATCATTACCCCAATCTTGCACAATTTGCATTTTTCTCATAAATGGTCTTCCTAGGATGATTTCATATGAAGTGGATTGTGGGAATTCAACTATGGCAAAAGTATGCTCTATTTCTATTCCATATATTTCCACAATCACACTTTCCCATATTCCTAGGGGTTTTTCTATGTGTCCATCTGCAAGTTGTAATCTCATTTTAGTGGGTACTAATTCATTTTTCCCCCATCTTTCCCAGGTCCGTTTAGTCATGATAGCCACTCCTGATCCACTGTCTAATATAGCCTTGGCATGATTTTTACCAAATTGTATTCTCAGAGTTGAGTTCCCTTCTTCTCCTTCATAATATCCTCCTATTTTATCAATAGGAATGTACAACAAGTCTTCCAATTCTTGTTGTTGTGGATCAAAATTCTTTGGCATTGCTTCCCACTTTTTCATATTGTGTTGTAAGTGAGGATTTTGTTTTACCAATTCCTCCATTGTGGTGTGGTATAAAATTGTACATTGTTTTTCTATATTGATTTGGAAGGTTATTTGTGAATTATCTTCCTGATCAATAGTTTCCCTTGTTTCTGTTGCATTTGCGTCCCCAACTATTGTTTGATAATTGTCTGGTTCTCCCATTTTGAGTTGTGCTTCTTGTATGATTTGTTTGCATCTTTGCATACGTTCATGCACTAAATCTGGCATAGGATAAGCCATCACATGGTCTGTAGGATTTGGTCCCTCTTGAATTCTTCCCTTGTATGCACTTATTAAAGTTTCCAGACTTTGTGAATTTTTTGTCTCTTTTTGAGCTTGTGTATTCTGAGGTTGGCTATTGTTTGAATGTTCCATAGTCTCTTCTACCAAACTTTTACCCATTCTCATTTTTCTTTCCCATCTCCCTTTTTGTCTGTTTTTCTTTTCTTTTGGAAATGGAATTTTCTTATGTTCCTGTGTATGTTTCTCCTTTGTTGTTTCTTGTTGTTTAGTTTGTGCTCTTGTTATAGCATTTACAGTTACTTGATCATGGTCACTCAATTCTTCTTGCTCCATTATGTTAACTGTTTTTAATCGTATGTTACTAGATGTGTTCTGTTGTTTTTGAGGGTTTCTTGGACAATCTTTTATTAAGTGTTCCCTACCACAATCCTTGCAATAAGCTCCTTCTACTCTTAGTGTAGGAGGTTGTGGGCAGTCTCTAATGAAATGTTCTCCCCCACATCTAAAACAAATCATCTTTTGACTCCCTTTGAATTGAGGTTTCTGATTGGACATGTAATTATTGGTTATGTACATGAATGTGGCTGTATCCATTTCAATTCTCCCATTTCCGAAGTCTAGGGTTTGTAGTTCTGGTTCTCTTTGTTCATATCCTTCCCACTCTTCCTGATATCCTTGATTCCAATGATAGTCCTCTCTGTAAGATGATTTAAGTCTTGAGCTTTCTTCTTCTATTGGTGTGTATTTTACCGGTACCACATTTGTTGGTAATGGTGGTTGTTGCCCAAGTACAGGTCTTGGTTGCTCAACAAATCCAGATTCTCTTTGTAAATTATGTTGGTTCACATATTCTCTTTCTTTAATGGGTTGTTTATTGTAGAAGCATTCTTCTCTGGTATGGTTTGTCCATTTTCTTTCTAGTGTGCAATATTTGAGTGTTTTTCTATCTTGCAAATGTTGTGGTTTTTGATATGGACATTGTTGTACCAAATGATTTTCTCCACAATTATAGCATTTCTTATTTGTTCTATCCTGGTTTTTATCAAATTTGTCTTGGTGCTAACCTCTAGGGCTTTAGCAATGGCTTGTGCTAATTCTTCTGCTGGTGGGACGCTCATTCTCGCCCGTAAACTTAGTACTGAATAAAATCAAATCCTCTATTTTTTCGAATTAATTCGCGATGAGTTTTTTTATTTAGTATTGGGTCTCCAGGAGCCGGTTGGGATTTATCTTCATTTGTTCTTGGTTGATCAAATGCTAATAGATCTTGTCCCTTGTTATCCTCTAAGTCTATTGCTTCCTTCACACATGCTCCTAGATCAAGACATCTCTTATAATACACCAAGGTTCTTAATTGTGCACTTCTCAGTCCTTCTATGAATAGAGATACTTGTCTTGCCATGGATGGTACCTCCTCTCTGGGACATCTATCAATGTATTGCTTGAATCTCCTAGCTTCCTCTCTGACATTTTCATCTTTTTGCTGTTTAAAGCTATGTATCAAGGTAGCTGTACTATGTTTTATTCCAGTTTTTGAGAATCCCCTATGAAGGCTTCAAGGAAAGATTCAATCTCTGGATACATTTCATTTCTCAAGGGAATGAACCAAGATAGTGCAGGTCCAGTTAGGGTTAGACCAAATGCTTCAAATTGTACTCTGTAATCGTCTACTTCTTCTGCCCTAATTAATTTTCTGAATTCTGTAGCATGGGCATGAGGATCAGAATATCCTTCATATTGATTCTTCATGCATTTAGCTACTCGATAGGGCCTAAGCATTCTTCCCTGATTTTTCCACTGATGTCTCCTTCTGAATGGAAAATCGTTCATCCCTTCTACTTCTCTTTCAAAATGATTTGGGGAAGCGTGTACTCTCCTACCTTGTTGTTGTTCAATATTATTGTGAGTTTCATTTTGTCTTGGCAAGTCTGGTTGCCCTAGGTTTTGTTCCCAAGGTCTCTTGTCTGCACACTGCCCTAAATCATTAGAGTTTTCTAGATCTTGTGAGAAGATGTATACACATCCTTGTCTATCCTCATATTTGCCATCCTTAAATTGGGCCACTGGTGTTAGATTTAAAGGAACTTCTAAGTTTCTCAACCTAATGAGAAACTTATGCATCCCATCCTGATACACATAGGTTCCAAACCTATTTGTATACATATATTTGAGAATATTTCTATAATCACTAGTTTTAGAGGGTTTTTGATTAGAGAATGATGATTCTGAACAGATTTTTAAAATTTTTTTCGTTCTTGATTTTTAAGTTTTTGTTTCTCAAATAGAATCGCCTTATTAAAATTTTAACATGCAATAAAAGATTTTTAGCAAAAATATTATTTTTTCTCAAGAAAATTCGAAAATCTAAAAATTGCGATTCCGCGTTTTTTACAATTTTTTGTGTTTTTTGGTCTTATCATCATGTGAAAACTTGAAATCATGCAAAGATTTATTGGAAGACCATTACCTTGCTTGCTTGATCAAGGAAAATCCAAGAACTTTGTAGTTGCAGGAAGTCGCGATTCTATCAGGTTCTCTCACTCTCTCTCTCACTCAAATGAGCCTTTTTTATGAGATTTCATGCTTTTATAGCCTTTAGACAATCGCGATTTTGTGTGAATTTCTCAGAATTTTCACTTTTCGCTATATGATCCTTATCCCTTGCAATTTTGTGGTTTTGATTCACAATTCTTATCTTTTCAACAAAATTTACTCCCTTTATCCCACTCATGAAAATCGTGATACTGTACCCAATTCTCAATTAATCACTTGATGTTCAATTCTTACTGATATTTTGAAATTTGATTTTCTTTACTCCCTCAACTTTATGAATCTTCTTTCAGTCACTTACCTCAATACCCAAAAGTGCAAAATAAATCAAATTCTTTTTCTTATAGAAAATCGCGATCCTCTGAAGAGAATCGTGTTTTTTTCTGAACTTCCAGCATTTGCACTTTTTGACTTTTCTTTCCACCTCCTCCCCTTCAATGTTCTTCATCAACTCCAGATCACTTGTCACCTGCAATTATACACCATCAACTAATTTAAAAAGCATTTTTGAAAAATTTAAACAACAACTTCCACTCTTGATATTTTTTTATTTTCTTTCAATTTTCAAATCTTTTTTTCCACTTTTTCTCCTCCACTTTCAACAACAATTCTCCAGTCCAACTTTCTAAGAAAGAAAGAAAAAAAAAATTGTTTGAATTTTTTTATGGATTTTGTGAATTTTTTTTTGTAGTTTGCCCTAAATCAAGGTGAACACTTCACTTAGGGTTTTCTTGTTTCAAGATCCATTGATCTTTTGTTTCATGCTTGGTTATACTCTTCTATGCTTGCAATCTAATCAGTTTAGGAGTAGAGCTTTCCAAGGAAATATGTGCTAAGAAGTGCAATTATCAGATCATGCAAAGATAAACTCAAACATTTTTCTTTTCAAGATGCAAATAAATCTTCTCTCAAGCTTATTGCTTTGGCTTGGTTAAACAAATGGATCTTATCTATTTCCATATAGCTACTTGACTTTCCTCAATGCAATCATGTCATCTTTTCCAAGATTAACAAATCTGCTTGGTACTTGGTCAAAAAGCACTCTACAAATGCAAAGATAGTCACATTTTACCTTCCCTTCAACAATCTTGATTCAATTTTCACACACCTGCACTTTACTCTTAAAAAATGATATGAGCAACTATCAATTTGCAAGAATTTCACCACTTCTTTATCTCAAAAGGTTAACTCTTGCTTCCTTTTCCCAAAAGACAAGCAAAGAAACCTACCTTTTCATGTTTCCTTTCTTGATTAAAGAGTAGTACCTTTTCAATGTGTTCAATACCATCAACAGTGGAAGATCCAACAAGGTCCAAACTTCAATGAAGCTTTTGCTTTGTTCCTCGGCAACGGCGCCAAAAAATGTTTGTTGTTACCTTTTGGACTTGTCCTCTTCAATCATTTTAGCATAAAGGATCAACAATACATCTTACATTTGTCAATCCGGGAAGTATATTATAGACCATTGCCCCTTCTAAGTCAATGGAATCCAAGAATAAGAGGAAAATGAATGTTTTTCTGAGAAATTATGAAGATGAAGAGAAATATCTAGGGTTTTGGTTATCTTGAGTTACACAACAATATTTTCAATGATCTTGGTGCCTAAAATGTGTTATTTTCTAAGCAGATCACAATTATGAAGTCAAAATTCAAAAATGATACCTGTAACCGTCAGACGAGACAATCGCGATTCTATGAAATTTGATAATTTCCATCTCCAGCTCTATACTTCAGCACTTTCTCACTCAATACTCTAAGAATCACCTCTCTTCATACACATTAATCAGAAATACACAATTGAAGCTTACAAATTCCATGGATTACACAATGAATAAACTCAACAAATCAAAAGAAAGTACATGAAAGAGAGAAACACGATTTTCTGCAGGAGAGCTCTTCACATTACTTGGATAGCAAAAATAATACAACCAACCCTCTCAAAATAGAGGAAATTATCTTTTATACATTTTCAAGTGTCCCTTTTCACACTTGAATTTTGGTCCTTTTTCCTTCTAATCTAAAAATATGCTATCAAAGAGCTTCCAAAAATTCTAGAAAAAATACATATGATTCTAATTTACATGAGGAAGACTCTTTCTCATTTTTACATCATTTGCATAAATATTTCTATAAGTTTTTGACATTTTCAAATAATTTGCCTTCAAAAAATGCTTCTTCTAACATTCTTCTCCTCCTAGACTTTTTGGCTCCTGACAAAATATTCTTGCTGATATATAATGAGTGCTTCCTTCACTTCTTCTTTCTTTGATAAACCTGTGACACTAGATCATGACTTTTTCTCTCTGCGATGTTCAAATTATTCACCATCTTGAATAGAGCTTTTCTCCCTTGTATAGCTGCCTCTGGTTTGTCTATTACATCTTTCTTCAGATATTTTATGTATGCAGCTTCATGGGCAGTAAGTTTAGATTTTGTGACTACTGATAGATTTCCAAAAATTTCTGATTCTCTTTCAAAAAATCCATAATCAAAAGCATCCTCAAAAATCTGAAGATAGTGACTACCCAAAAACACTGTTCTACTATAATAGGCCATTAAGCAAATTCTATATGGGGCTTCACTGAGGTCAAATAGTAAGGCATCAGTTGGTGAATTGAAACTAATATAATTGAGGGTTCTGACATCTGTATATGTAAAGGTTTCTATACATGCCAATATAAGTCACATCACTCTGCTTAATAGAATACAAGCTGGATCATTAACATCTTTATATGTAGATATGATAGACTCTGTTGTGTCAACCATATATTTCTTTGTTTGTTCCTGCTTTAGGTCCTGCTACCTTTGGAAAATTATTCTTTCCCAAAATACTATCCATTCCCTTCTCCTTGCTATTGGACAATAGGCTGGATTTATCTTTAACTGAATAGGTGCCTCTTTCCAGATTTTCCTGCATTCTTTATTGGCATCTAACCACCTGTTCCTCCATTTAGGATTGGCTTTTTCAAATAATTCCTTAGTTACATTGATATCTTCTTCATATTCCAAATACTCGTTTGATGACAATCCTACCCTTGCAAGCTGGTATTTTTTAATGCTTTCAATAATCATACAAAAAGGTATACCTAGACCATCTGCTGCCCAATGGTGTTGGTTTGGGTTTATTCCTTTACTGATAGCAAATTTCACAATTTGTTCTTCATATTCATTACACATTTTTCTGATGAATTCCATTCTAGACTCTCTGTCCGTTAAAAGATTTTGAACAAACTCCTCTGAATATTCTTCATCAGCTACTTTGTTTTATTGTTCATCAAAGTGTTGAATTTTGTTATCATCATCTCCCCCTTCATATTCTTCTACTTGTGTAGTCACTACCTGCTCTTCAACCTGTTTTTGTGGATTTTCCAATTTCTTCTGTAGCTCCTCCACTACCAACATTAAGCTTCTATTCTGAGATGTCCATAGCTCTCTTTCTGATTTCCACTCACTTCTTTCCTTTTCTATACTCAATTGCTATTCACTTCTTTCTTTTGCTATATCCATATGTAATTTACTGTAACCTCTCATTGAGCTAGCAGCATTTATACTGGCTTGCTTTTCTAATTCCTTGGATTCCTTCAGTTTTGTTTGTAGTCTTAGAATTTCTTTGTTCAATTCCTCCCTCTCATCCTGTGTTACTTGTACAATCTTGCTCTCTTCTTTTATTTGGCCTTCTTCCATCAGTAACTTGTTTATTTCTTCATTTGCTTTGATCATAATCTGACCTGAGCTTTGAAGTGTTCTGTATCTTCCTTCTATTTTCTTCAGCTCCATCTCCATTTTGCTGCTATGCTCCATCTGCTTTACACATTTCTCTTCAAGAAATTGAATTTTGTTTTGTTGTTGAACCTCCAATTCTTCCAATGAAATTATCCTGTTGGTCAAATCCTCATCTCTTTCTTGAACAATCCTCAATTGTTGCTCTAGTTGTTCTTTTTCTTTCTTTTGCTCTCCAATGATTCTACTACCTTTTACAAACTTTGATTCAGCCACCATTCTTGATATAATCATGTTTCTACTAGATGGTCTGAAATTGACAATGCATTTTTCAAGAGAATCACACCTCCATTTGCAGCCGTAAGCTCAATTTCTCCTACTCCAATGATAGGATAAGAGGCATTGTTTGCACACACCACATGTACTCCTTTAGGTGCATCTTTCAAAGAGGCAAAAAATCTTTTGCATGATGTTATGTGCTTTGAAGCACCATTATCAAAAAACCAATCCGAATCAGCCTCACTCACAACCATACATTTAGAATGTAAAGAAGCATCATAATGACATGTAACAACACATGCCCAAAAATCTTGAGCCATGTTAGCTTCCTCATTCTTTGCATTTGTTGAATTTTCAGCAATAGACATGCCGGATTTCTTCTTCTTTTCATTGCGTTTAGCAAGCTTTCTACACTCATCAATAGTATGACCAGCCTTCCGACAATATTTGCATCTCTTCTTCTTTTGCAAATCACCATCATTAGAGGAATGAGTGGAAGAGGAAGCTTGAGGCTTTGGTTTTGATGAACCCAAAGCTGAACCATACTTGCTTTTCCCCTTTTGTGAGATAGCAAGTGCTTGCGTTCCCTCAATCAAACCACTCCTATTCACTCTAGATTGCTTTTCTTGCAAAAGAAGAGACACAACCTCATCAAATGCATACATATTAGGATTTCCTTTTGCAACCAAGCGAAGTGTAGTAGCAAAGCTTAGAAAAGATTCTGGTAATCCTTTCAACAATGTAGAAATGAGTGATGCATCCGGAATGATCTCATCTATGTTTGCCAATTGCTCTTTCAAATCCTTGATGCGTGTCACATACACATCCACCGACTCATTTTTAGCCATACATACATCCTCAAGTTGCTTCCTCAAGTTGCTTCCTCAAGTATGCAACACGTGCTTCATTACGCACGGCATACAAAGAAGAAAGAGTGTCCCATGCCTGTCGTGATGTAGAACATGACCGAATGTGTGGAACTATATGACGCTTCACTGAAAGCGCAATCAAATCATGAGCTTGAGCATCTTTTCGATCCCATCTAAGCTGCTCTTGTGTAGGTGAAGAAGGAGAAACCACTGTACTTGAAGAAGAAGCTCCATCTGTGACAGTAGACTGTGAAGTAGAAGCACCTGTCGGTCTTTGATCTACATCTGTCACTATGTTCCAAAGTTGTTTTGCAACAAGAACATGCTTCATCATGTAAGACCACATTAGATAGTTGGTTCCATCAAGCTTATCTTCAGCTTGAAGCATGCCAAACAAGTCATTGCTGCCCGCCATTTCACTAAGGAACAAGAATGTGACAAAATCTTCACTTCGATGAAAGCTGAAATGAGTGCTGAAATTTTAGCTCACAAACCGTCACTCTGATGGCGATTCTGACTGCATGAATGGCTTTGAAATGGGAGTAAAACCCCAGCGCACCTGGTGGAAATATTTTCGGGCTTCTGAAATTCACAGTTATATGCTTCGAAGTCAATTTACACTGTTAACGTGCGCACGCCGTGACGCGAAAAACTAAAACTTGAGAAGGAGTTGAACCTGTTCTGATACCACTGTTGGGTGTGTGTAGAAGTGCGAGAGACACACAAGAAGTACACACAAGGAGCACAAACGTAGCAAGACACACGGAGAAGACAATGGCTAGAATAGCTCTCTCTATTGACGATGAACTGAACTAAAGTAAGAGCTGAATAAATATCCCTAAGTACAAAGTACCACCACATATGAGAGTATCAAGTATGTGGCAACATGGGAAAATACCTCTAGCCAGCGTAGAGTAAAAAGTGCCCATGTATAGGGAAAAGGTTCACATCAAAGCTACTCAAGGAACATATAAGTGTAACATATCCTAGAGAGGAAGTCTAAAAATTGAATCTAGGAACTATGCTCTTACTAGCCCACCTTGGATCCTCACACGCTCAACTGAGAGTGATCGTCTCAAGGAAACCATGTGCTAGCAAGGGCCCTATGGATGCCTAACAATGATTCTCTAGGAGTTCGGAGGGGGGCTTATATAGTTTTTTGAATGAATTTGGGTCCCTGGATCTAGAGAAATCAACTCTCAACCCTAAGATCAGCTTCTTTTGATTACAACCATTGGATTTATAAAATGGATGGTTAGGATTGGTTCTTTATATGATATCTAGGACAAAGGGGAGGAAAATAGGCACCTTCATTCTCCACCATTGGATCTGGGACTGATCTGGACCGTCGGATCAGTGCCGACATCAATCTGGATAAGATAAGCCTTTTTTGGAGAAACTTTGCATTATTGATCTTTGATCATAAAAAAAAGCTTATCTGGCGAAAAAACTCGTGATCCTCCTTCCTTTATGCTTTAATGCATCTCCACCCTTGAATATGAGCTCATCTTGACCGTACAACATGGTTCAATCATTGTTTGCCATGTGGCAGCCCTTCAAGCCTTCAATTTTCTTATTCTAGGAAACTACGGTGACCTTGAAAACTGGATTTTGTTCTCTTTGACCCTTCAAATATCCTTTGATGAAGATAAAAATTTGTAGGGCTATGTTTTGAAAGGCCTCCTTTAGGAATATGCGGAAAAAACTCCCATCTGGATCTCCCTTGTACAAGTTTGACTACATTTGGAAGCTTGCAAGGTGGCATTAAGGTCCCTTGGAAGCTCGGATAGCCTTGAAACTTTGTACAAATATGTAGGCTCATATTTTCTTTATACATGCCAAACCATGTGGCTAAGAAAAATTCCTATATAAGATTTTGTAGGATCTAAGTGGAAAAATTACATTTTTTATAAAATGCACATGGCATATCAATGTGCTAGAAAATCCATTTACATGTGAAATTCGGGCTATAGACTACCTTTGATAGGCTTTACAAGTGTATGAATTTTCATGTGATTTGGAGATATTGAAATTTTTGCCCTAATTTCCAAAATTTGACCAGCTTTGATCGCTACCCTGGATTTGCTTGATTTCTTCCAAAGTTTGCATGTGAACTCCCTTTTACATCCTTGATGCATCTTGGACTTCTCAGGGAATTCTGATTACCTTCACCGAATGTGTTTCCTGTAGGCCTTCATGAATGAGAGAAGAGAGAAAATCTCGATGACACCGACCGGTTCAGACAGATCTGAAATCCGATACCGTTTGGTCGCTAGTATGTATGACCAAACATCTCAAGTCTAGACTTACTAGAAGGTCGTTTAGTCTTGTGAACAAGTGATCCGCTTAGCCTAGTGGTTAAGAATCAAGGATGTGAAGGAGCAGGTCTTAGGTTCAACCCCAAAGAGCTCTAGAACCTTCTAGAAGCATCCACTTGAGTTAAATCTAGTTAATTGGGACACTTGGTGCACATGCAGTTACATTGCTGACACTTGGATGGTTAGTATCCACTTGCCCAAGCAGGCAGTCCCCTCGAGAGAGCTATATATAGAGGCATTTGGTTGGGAGGAGAGTCATCTCTCTAGCACGTGGTGGTCGTAATCTTGCATTGGTATCAGAGCAAAGGATGGAGCTTAATTGAAAGCAAAGTACTTTATAAGTTGATGCTTTCATATTTTTCTTTGCTCTATGCTTTCATATAGAATGCATTGCTATTATCATTGAAGTAGGGAAGGAATCTTCAATTTTTAAAGCATTGTATTGAATTTAACGAAAGTAAAATTGGAGAGCATTGAAGTATGGAAACACTTATCAAGTAAATTCATGCATCTATGAAAGAATGTTGGTGCATTTCTCCTTATTAAAGAATGTTTTCATGCACAAAACACGTTTTCTTCTTGATTGAAAAAGATAGTTAATGCTCAAGTTTATGCACATGAATGTTATATCTTTTTAAAAGGCTAGCAAATAGAATGTCTGTGCATGGATGAATGAAGAACTTGCATGTTCAAGCTCAAGAATTGTTTGATTTCAGTTTGGTGCATGAAAGGAGAATGCCAACACGTGCATGTGCTCACATGCATTTTCATGCAAGAATGGGCATTTGCACATGCATGATTGTTTGTTAAGTAGTTGAATACTTATACTTTCGTTACCTCTTTTTTCTAACTCGACTTAGATAGTTAGGGAAACTAGCAGACTAAGTAGTTGCGAGGCTCTTGGATGCCATGTAACTCAAGTAGTTAGTTTGTTTTTCCCAAACATGATACTTAGGTATCACAAATTAGGAGTCTTGATTAGGAAAAATAGGCTCTTCGAAAGTCAAGCGTTCAATTTTCTTGCTCATTGGAATGGCAAGAAAATAAGGCTACTTGCAAATTTCCTTAATGACTAAGTTTAGAAGAAAACTTAGAGAATCATAACGACAAGCCTAGATGTAGTCGTTAGCTTGGATTTGAGAAATCATGCATCGAAGTAGGTTAAATAAAGTTTCCTTTGGAAGTTTTATTTGATTCTATCCCAAGGCATGATAAGAATCAAATAAAATCAATTGGAACTTAAATCAATTGAACTTTCAAGTTCAAAGGATAGTTGATATATTCCAAATTTGAAAAAATCCATGGAATTATTGAAGTTTTTTCTTTTCATCCTGACGAGTGATGAACTTGAAAGAGGTGAATAAACTTTAGCATGACTTGAACTTTAGTTTTCAATAGTTGGATGCTAGGTTCCATGATGACATATCTAGTCAAGATGCAAAGATTTCAAAAAGTATGAAAACTTTATTAAGCACTTTTTTGAGGATGAGAAACATATGCTTGGTTTTGTTTAAGCTAGTTAGAGATTAAAGAAGAAACCCAAGTCAAAGTAATCTTTGGGACTCAAGATATTTCCTAAAAGATACGACAAAGTAATCTTTGGGAATTAAGCTATCTCCTAAAGATAAGCCAATAAAGGAAATAGTTTGGTTACTATTTCATTGGTTAAAAAGAAACATCTTTTGGACAAGCAAGTCTTGGTCTTGTCCAAAAGTTAAGAATTTCTTTAAAGTTTATTCTAGTAAAGCAAAAGATTCCAAGATGAATCACTGGCTTAGTATTACTTGATTCCTTGGCAGGAATCTAAAGTTCTTGAAAGAAAAAAATCTCCCTAGATGTGAGATTGGAATCCTTCAAGTAAGTTTTATAGCAAGTAGTTCCGGGTAGTTCCCAAAACATCGGCATGGGTACTTAATTCTTAATAGTGATATAACCTAAAGGTATATCAAAGACTCTTAGCTTTGGAATCTGAGAAGCATCAGGGTATGCTTGGACTGAAGTTCAGGGAAAGATCTCTAAAAATCCTACAGGTAAGCAAAGAAGCTTTAGATAGTTTAGGAGATCTCAAAGATAAAGTCTAAGTCTTTATTTTTGTCGCAAGGTCTAGACTTGATCAAGCTTGGCCATGATTATCCAAGAATGTGCGATTGGAACTACTCTGTAGATTGCCCAAGTATTGGCAATAAAATTTCTTTTGGGAATTATTCACTCAGGTTCCATTTATCCAACGGAAATTGTGAAAAGAGTAAGTTGTTTCAAGTCTGAACAGAGTGAAGAAATTCCAAGAGTGTAGTCTGCAACCGTGAAGATGGTACTTAAGTCTGTGAAAGGTAAAACATAATGTTTGCCTATCCTCAAAAGGATTTTGGAACAAATCCAGAAAGCATGAGCGGATGCTTAAGACTTAAACAGTAGAGAGATCCCTATATAAAGTCCCTGGGATAGTTATCTAAAGTATTAGTAAAGAAATGAATCTAAAGACAAGAAGTCAAAAGCTTTTGTCACTACAATTTGGTCAAGGACAAACCTATTGAACTTGAATTTGTGAAAATTCAAGTACTTGAAATTTTGATTGGTTTTCGTTTGAAAATCCTAGCAAAGAGGGATGGATATTCCATCAAAAGGGTTTCAAGTTCCCAAAGTGAAGCACAAGATTGTGAAAGGATCATATGAAGTGATGAAAACCTAGAAAATCTAGTTAGAGGTAATGCCTAAAACTTCAAAATTCTTTTAAAGAGTTGAAGTGAGAAGGTACTCTATCAAGACATGTTTAGACTTTAGGATAAGTATCAACAAAAAATTAATGTGAATATAAAATAGGGTGGTATTGTCATAGACACAAAGGAAACCATCTTAAACCTTAGATTCCATGTGACTTTCCATATCTCATGATTGGCTCAGATTTTGGAGAAACTAATGCTTCCATTGCATCCAGAACGTGTCCAAGATCGACTGTCTATTTGTTGAATTCTGACATCCGGAGGTCTTGTTTCTAGCCGATGACATCATCGATGATATCGTCAGGTCGTAACATCCTTTGGTACCCGCCCTTGAAAAACTATATAAGGAGGGGTTGGCCATATTCATTCTCAGCCTTGCCAATACCACTCTTGGGAGCTCAAGGAGTCGTGACTGCCAAGTAAGTACTCTCCAAGTTCCAGTTCCAGTTATTGTCGTGTTCCTTGTCCGAGTCTTGTCTAGTCTAGTTCTTGGACATCTTGTCTTGTACTCTTGTAATCTCGTAGTATGAGATCTTGTCAATTTCTTTCTTCTATTCAGTTCATCTCCTAGAAGGGAGTTCTTGTAATCCAGACATCTTGTCTCATACTTACGATCCCAGGTTGTGGGATCTCTTGTATCATCTCTAGTCCAGTTTTCCATACCTATTGGTCCCGGGTTGTGGGACATCTTGTATCAGCTACGTCTTCTTGTATTATTTTCCCTACGTGGGTGTTCTTGTAATCATAAGTGTATTTCCGAAATCTTGTCTAGTGAAGTCAGAGAGCAGAATCTAGTTCTCCCCTGACATTTTGGCAAGACTGCCTTCACTAGGATCAGGAACCATGGAGATTATTCGAGAAGAATTTTTTTCTACACTTAAACTCATTCAACAACAAGTCCAAGAGATACGAGAAAACCAACAAAGGATTCAACAACAGAATATTCAAGATGTAATCACATAACTTCAAAGACAAATCCAAGAGCTACAAATCATTGTAAGTCAATCTTCTTCAAGTACCCCCATGACAACTAACATGAAGAAAAGTCCAAAAGTGAGCATGCCTGAGAAATTTGATGGGACAAGATCAAAGTTTCGAGGATTTGTGCAACAAGTGAAGCTATTCATAAGGATGCAACCAGATAGGTACCCAGATGATGCTTCTCAAGTACGACTCATAGGAACTCTATTATATGGTCCTGCTCTTTCATGGTTTGCACCTATCCTTGAGAAGGCTATGGATATTTTGCATGATTTCAAGGCCTTTATTCAAGAGTTCACATCCTCATTTGGAGATACCAATTGTTCACGTGTTGTTGAAACAAAGCTAAGGAAGCTACATCAAGGAAATAGGCCTGCATCTACCTATGCATCAGAATTCAGACAAATCATTTGTGACCTCACATGGCATGACGATTATTTTATCAACCAATTTCGATGGGGCTTACGTGATGATGTTAAGGACCTCATGCTAACCATGCCCAAGGTAAATACTTTGAATGAATTCATGAATCAAGCAACCCAGTGTGATAATAGGTTGTTTGAGAGAAAGCAAGAGAAGAAAACTTTTAGTAGAGATCAAGAATACAAGTTTACTTCTATTCCACAAAAACATATGCTCGAGGAAACTCAACCAGAACCTATGCAGTTGGATCACATCATGGTCAGACGACTTACAACAAAGGAAAGAAAATATCAAAAGGATAATGGATTATGCTTTTATTGTGGAGAGCATGATCATATGGTATTCAAATGCCCTAAGAAGAAGAAACAAGTTGGGATTAGAACTTCCACAATCACCATCCCACATCAGAAGAACCATCGTTAGAGTCAAAAGAATAATACAGTTCATCTTGTGAATCATGCCCTTGATTCTGTACCTCGACATACTACAAACCCTTTCCAGTTTCTGTAGAGAGTACGCATGCGGAAGCAAAATGAAAAGTAAAGTACTCTCACAAAACAAAGAATTTGTGAGACACAAAATGAGTAGACCATGAAATGGGTAAACTCATGTGGATTAGAAATGAGCTTGCCAAGAGCATGGAGTAGGATCCTCAAGCTTCTAACCAAGTGCAAATGAGGGGAGAGGCCCTCCTTATATAGATTTGGGAGGGGCTCTCAAAAGTACATCATATGTGGGATAAGTCTCCTGAAAGGAGAATGAATACAACTGGTAGAAGCATATGGCAAGGTACCCAAATAAAAAGGAAGTACAATATAAAATGGAAATAGACTAGAAATGGAGTGCCTCCTGGATACAAAATGGAGATGAACTCATGCGGATACAAATGTAGATGAAGTAGGAGCAATCATGTCATCAACACCCCCTCTGCAGCTCCATTTTGGAGTGTATGGAGGCTGCTAGGGTATGTGAGAAAGGTCCACCAAGAATGTATCAGTAGCAGCACGAGCATCAGGAAGTCGTCGTCTAGGAATCCATAGTCTCCAAGTGGTATCGACCATGCAGGATCGCCAAGTACTCCATAATAGGTCCACCAGATGGATCAAGCGAATGCTCCAGAGGTATTGCCACCAACGAGGTACACGAGCGGAACAAGATCTCACTAGACAAGATCACCTCCATGCGAGTAGATAGGATGTCTCCATGTGGTATGTCGGAACCTCCAAAGCTTTCACCATGTCCACCACACTATGTGTAGTGCCAAGAAGTAGGTCATGCAAGAGTGAAACATAAAGCATGAAGCATAAAATCATAGTCACATGGTAGTACATCTGTATGCTGAAGTCCTCCATGGAGTGTACAAAGTCCCGATGTGTGTCGGTAGAACCTTGGAAGCCCCCTCTGAACCGAGAAGCTGGCTCAGAATAGGATCCAACTGAGTGATGAATCCAAGTAGATGCAGGAGTATCCTGTGGCAAGTGAAGAGATGTTGGACTCCATGAATGGAAAAGTACATGCTCAGAATGTTGCAGTAGACGAGGTAAGTGGAATCTCGAAGATAGGAATGGAAAATGACGAGTCACTGATCCTGAAGTAATGCCCAACTGAAGCTAAGGGGAAATATAAGCCTTCGATGATACGATACGTAAATCCATCTGAGGGATAAGCTGAGATGATATCTCTAAATCCTCCTGCTTCAAAACTGTATCATGAATGGGAAAGTCATGTACAAAGAGAGCATGCTCCACATAGTGTGACTGTTCAAAACTGGGATGATCCCCCTCTGAATCTGAAATGGGAGGATCCAAAAGGGATGAAGACTTAGAGTATTCATCAAAGGTGCAATTTTTGGTTACTGTAACTGAGTGACTCTTTGGGTTGTAGAGTTTGTATGCCTTTTATCGCTCACTATACCCGATGAAAATGTATTGTTTAGGCCGATCATAATTATGGCCTTGGACGTAGGCATCACTACCAAAGATCCAAAAATAGATTGCACTTGGCTTCTTTTGAAAGTAAGCCTCAAATGGTGTTTTGATCTTCAAAACATCTGAAACACCTCTGTTTTGTATATGTACTGCGGTCTGCACTGCTTCACCCCAATACTTTAGTGGAAGTTGCTTTTGTCTAAGCATAACTTTCACCATTTGGATCACACTTTGACTCTTTTGTAATGCAATACCTGGTTGAGTACCTTGCTTGGCTTCATACTTGATTCCATGTTGCTTCAAGTACTTGGAGAAGTTTTGGTTGACAAAGTTACTATCTCCATCAGATCGGATGATATTCAAAGAACTTGGAAAGTCTTCTTCAACTATTTTTGTCCACTCCTTAAACTTGGAAATGGCATCTTCTTTATGCTTGAGTGAATAAACCCATGTGTATCTAGTGAAGTCATCTACAATCAGGAAGAAGTAACTTGACCCACTTAGAGAAGGTGTACTCATAGGTCCACAAATGTCGCTATGGACTAATGCTAAGGGTTTATTTGTAGAAATGGATACTTCTTTAGGCAAAGAGAAAGTTGTTTGCTTGTCACATGCTTTGCAATTCAATTCCACTTGGGCGATCCTGGGTAGATGCAGGTTAAAGAAGGCATTATATGGTTTAAAGCAAGCACCATGTGCTTGGTATGAGAAGATACATGCCTATCTGGTTGCACATGGTTTGGAGAACAGTCCAACTAAAAGCACCTTATATGTTAAGCGTGCTAATGATGTGCTTCTGATCATTGTTGTCTATGTTGACAACATGCTGCTCACTAGTCCTATTGAGAAGCATATTGCTGATTTCAAGGCTAATTTGCATGCCTCATTTGAGATGTCTGATTTGGGGCATTTGCATCACTATTTGGGCATTCAGTTTATGCAAGTTGATGGTGGAATGGCTTTGTGTCAAACGAAATATATTGACACATTATTGCAGCTTTTTGGCCTTGAAGACTGTAAGCCGATTGCCACTCCTATGGAGACAAGTTTACGATTGAGTCTTCATGATGCTGGAGATGCATTTGATGCTGTTCTCTATCAGAAGGCTGTTGGATGCTTGATTTACTTATGCATTACTCGGCCAGATATTTAGTTTGTTGTCTCATAGATGAGTAGATTTATGCATTGCCCAGGAGTCAAGCATTGGTAGGCGATTAAGCGCATCTTTTGCTACTTGAGTGGTACTCAGCTACTTGGGTTGTTTTATCCCAAGGGGGGGATCATTACCGCCATATTTGCATGCTTTTTCTGACTCTGATTGGGCTGGTTGCTATGACACTCATGTGTCCACTAGTGGCTTTTGCTTCATGCTTGGTAGCTCATTTATATCTTGGTTGAGCAAGAAGCAACCTACTGTGGCCACTTCCAGTTGTGAGGCTGAGTATAGGGTAGCTTTCACAGCTACTGTTGAGTGTGTGTGGCTCAGATGCCTTATGGTTGATTTGGGTGTTGGTCAATCTTCTGCCACCACCATCTTCACTGACAGTCAGAGTCCATTGGCAGTTGCAAGGAACCATGTGTTCCATGCTGGCACTAAGCACATTGAGGTGCATTATCATTATGTCAGGGAGAGGTTCTCTGCTGGGGAGATCAGCTTGGCATATGTGCCCATGCTTTCACGAAGGCTCTGCCTAGGGAGAAGTTTGAAGCTTTCCACAAATCTTTGGGCTTACTTCCTTTTGTGGATTGATTTCCACATAGCTTGGCACTTCCTTATACATGAGTGCCAGCTCCTTGTTCACTGCATCACTCCAAGGGGGGATTTGTTGACATATTTAGGTAGTGATGTGTGTGAACACACTAGGACCGTCGGGGTACTTTTTTCCCTCTTTAGGAGGTTTTTTTCCCCCGGCTTGTATATATGCCTATTGCCCTAATGGGCTACTTATCTTTGTACATTCTCTAGTAATACATTCAGTATTGTGTGTTTGTGCTCCAAGCTTCTTCTTCTTCCTTGTGCTGTTCGCGTGCTTCCACAAACATCTATCTCCAACACAAGGTACCCAAATACAAAGGAAGTACAATATAAAATGGAAATAGACTAGAAATGAAGTGCCTCTTGGATACAAAATGGAGATGAACTCATGCGGATACAAATGTAGATGAAGTAGGAGCAATCATGTCGTCAACAGTTTCATCATGGATATCCATCATCATCGTGTTCCAGTACCACATACCAAGAGCTCTACAAAGACTAAGAGCTATGAAGATTAAAGTTCTAGAAGATCTCACAGTCACATAATCACTCCTCGTGGAACTCGTCGCTTGAGGGGGAGGTGATGTCATGGACACAAAGGAAACCATCTTAAACCTTAGATTCCATGTGACTTTCCATATCTCATGTTTGGCTCAGATTTTGGAGAAACTAATGCTTCCATTGCGTCCGAAACATGCAAAACCCCAAGATCGACTATCTATTTGTTGAATTTTGGCACCCGTAGTTCCTGTTTCTAGTTCATGACATCATCGATGATATCATCAAGTTGTAACCACCTTTGATAACCGCCCTTGAAAAACTATATAAGGAGGGGTTGGCCATATTCATTCTCAGTCTTGCCAATACCAGTCTTGGGAGCTCAAGGAGTCGTGACCACCAAGTAAGTACTCTCCAAGTTCCAGTTCCAGTTCCTGTCTTGTTTCTTGTTCTAGTCCTGTCTAATCTAGTTCTTGGACATCCTATCTTGTCCTCTTGTAATCTCGGAGTATGAGATCTTGTCAAGTTCTTTCTTGTATTCAGTTCATCTCCGAGAAGCGAGTTCTTCTAATCCAGACATCTTGTCTCATACTTACGATCCCGGGTTGTGGGATCTCCTGTATCATCTCTAGTCCAGCTTTCCATACCTATTGGTCCTAGGTTGTGGGACGTCTTGTATCAAATCCGTCTTCTTGTATTATTTTCCCTACGTGGGTGTTCTTGTAATCATAAGTGTATTTTTGAAATCTTGTCTAGTGAAGTTAGAGAGCACAATCTAGTGCTCCCCTGACAGGTATGGGACACTAGATTTTATACTCAGATAGATCTAGGAAAGATAGTATGGGACATCGGACCATGGGATGATAATTATCTTTTAGTCCTAGTTTGGATCTTGAAGTTAGGTTTGATCCTCAAGGGAATTAAGACTTCAAAGAAGAAGTTTAATTCAAGAAGGATAAAAGTAGTATCTCTAGATACTTCAAGATAACTTCAAGCTAAAGGAAACGTAAGATATGAAGTAAGTAACTTCCAAGATCTTCTTAGAACACTTCAAGCTTAAGTGTTGTCAGTCAGAAATATTTGATAAATTTCTGGAAGAGTGAGACTTTGACTTTGAACTGATTCTTTCAACTAAGGATAGATTGACTAAGTTAAACACCAAGTTCCTAGTGTAACTTGGAAAATTCAATCAGTTTGATTCAAAGGAATCCACAAGAATTACAATCTCAATAAGAATTCATAAAGATTGAATATAGGCATGAGCTTAGTCTCAAGTGAAGCATTATTTGAGTAAAAAACTTATCAATAGAACCTCCGTGGGTCGACACACTGATGTTGGTTACCACACTAGTATCTTGTGGTTGGATGATGTTTTAGATTTACTCTATGAATCTTTTTAAGAATCAAGTCCCTTTCTCTGAAAGATAGATAGAATCTTTCAATATCTTGTTGAAATAGATCTTTGAGAAGTTAAAGTCCTGAGTCATCTAGACTTTTGACTCATAGCAAGTTAAAAGATCTTCAAAATTTGAATTAGTTGAACAGAGTTTTAATTCTTTCTTTCCGCTTTCCGAATCTTTTGGAGTTTACTCAGATTTGGTATTTGATTCTTTTCATAAAAGTCAAGAATCAGCCGGATAGAACCAGGTAACTAGATTAAACATCCTAGGTAGATGTTCTGTACAAGAACCTTTTCAAACATAAAAAGATAACAAGTTCAAGATTGACTTATTCATTTGAGTTTGCTTCAAGTTATAGCATAAATGATTTCCTAGAGTCTAGTATACTCTAGAGTAGAGAAGTTAGGAATTGCTCAAAAGATTGACAATTCCCAAGAACTTTTAGCCCAAGTCTTTGAGAAAAGTGTCCTAAGTTGGAAAATTTTTATTTTGAATTAGAATTGGTCAAGTTATAGTATGGTTGACTCAAAGAAAATGGTAAGCTTTCTCCTATAGTATACATATGATTTTTAAACTCATTAGGACAAAGTAGTCCTCTTGTCGGGCGAAAAAATCAAGTAATTGTTGGATAAGGAGTAAACCATTGCACAAACATCCAAGTTAGATGTTTGGAACAAACAAACTTCAAGTTTTCCAAACCAAATTCAAGTGAATCAAGAGTTCTCAAAGTTTTACGAGGGATAATAATCCCACCCTACTTACTAAGTCCATTCACCAGTCATGCCCAAAAATGGACTAGTAATCCACCCAGTTCACATGTTTGTGCCTAGATCGCACCTAGTAAAAACTATAAATTAGCGAGGTATGTTTTTAGATCCACCCTTATTATTCATTCACTACTTTGTACTTTGACCAGTTTATCAAAGTGCAAAGTGAGATAGTGTTTTGATTCATTTGGACAAGGATGCCACCACAGAGATGAGACATGTTCTTCGAGTTCTAGAACATGACCATGTTCTTCTAGTTTTTGAACATGAGGCTCGGGGGTTGTCTATAGAAGATATATTGCTCTATTTTTGAGGACAAAAATATATTCCAAGGGGGGAAGAATGTAATAAAGTAAGCCTACGATCTAAGGGTTTGGTCGGTTCAGACGGATCTGAAATCGAACACCATTTGGTCGCTCGTATGTATGATCAAAGATGTCTAGTCTAGACTTACTAGAAGGTCATTTAGTCTTTTGAACAAGTGATCCACATAGCCTAGTGGTTAAGACTCAAGGATGTGAAGGAGGAGGTCTTGAGTTCAACCCCATGGGGTACATGGGGAGAGTGTTTTGCCCAAAGAGCTCTAGAACCATCTAGAAGCATCCACTTGAGTTAACTCTGGTTAACTAGGACACTTGGCACACATGCAGTTACATGGATGACACTTGGATGGTTAGTATCACCTGCCCAAGCAGGGAGTCCCCTGGAGAGAGCTATATATAGAGGCATTTGGTTGGGAGGAGAGTCATCTCTCTAGCACGTGGTGGTCGTAATCTTGCACTTGAACATGAAGAGCCACAACCCATGCCTTGCAAGTTGCTTGCAATGGCGACTTGAGTCTTCGCGAATCACCACCCTCTAGTGCAAGCTATGCAGCAAGCTAAAAATCAGGATTCCAAATGACTAATAGACTACAATGACATTGGACAATGAGACGTTCAGAACTTGTACTATGAAAGGGCTTATATAGACTCGTCCAGGGAGTATTAACTTAAGTACTAACCTAAGTAGATGTTGGCAGGTTGTAGCTGCATGCAATCATGTCCATTGCCCATATTCCAATATCCGAGAAGGGAGTTCTTGTAATCCAGATATCTTGTTTCATACTTACGTTCCCAGGTTGTGGGATCTCTTGTATCATCTCTAGTCGAGTTATTCATACCTATCAATCCTGGGTTGTGGGACATCTTGTATCAGTCACATATTCCTGTATTGTTTTCCCTTCGTGGGTGTTCTTGTAATCAGAAGTGTATTTATGAAATCTTGTGTATTGTAGTCAGAGAGCACAATCTAGTGCTCCCCTGACATTTTGGCAAGACAAGGTTCTATCCAAGACCAGGCATCATGGAGAACGCTTATGAACACATTTTATCATCACTTCAGAGTCTCCAACAACAAGTCGAAGACCTAACTCATCGACAGACACAAGTCGAGATGGGACAGCCAGTGCATGTAGGTGCACTCCTCCAAGAATTACAAGAATGAACCACGAATCTTCAGACAAATCAAGGGAGTATGCAAGTAAATCAACGACCTAGTACATCCTTCATGAGAGAACCCAAGATATGCATGCCAGAAAAGTTTGATGGGGATCGCATGAAGTTTTGCGGATTGCTCCAGCAAGTTAAATTGTACATCCGTATGCAACCTGATAGATACCTTGAGGAGGCATCCAAGGTCGGGTTTATTGGAACCTTACTTTGTGGCCAAGCATTATCATGGTTTTCCTTAATCTTGGAGAAGAACATGGCAATACTTCAGGACTATGAGAGGTTTCTTCGGGAGCTCACAGCCACATTTGGAGATGTAGATACAAGTCGAATGGCAAAACCAGAAATTATGTCAAGGTAATCGCCCTGCCTCTACCTATGCATCAGAATTTAGGCAACTGATATATGATCTCACATGGCATGAAAATTATTTCATAAGATAATTCAGATGGGGTTTAAGAGATGATGTGAAGGACCTTCTACTCACGATGCCAGAGGTTAAGACATTGAATGATTACATCATGCAAGCTATTCAATGTGATAACCGAATTTTTGAAAGGAAACAAGAAAAAAAAGTAGAAGGAAGTCCTCGCCAATGGAAAAAACCCACTTCTTAAGATGAGTCTATGCCTGAACCTATGCAAATAGATGTTACTAGGTTCCAACCCCTAACACCACAAGAGAAACAGATAAGGAGAGATAACAAGTTATGCCTCTATTATAGAAACCCTGGGCATATTGCAGTTAGTTGTCCAACAAGAGAACAAACTCTAGAGCCCCAGCCACCCTTGTAGAGCAGGGAAACGAGGAAGTCCAGATGTAAAAGAGATCAAACAACTGGACCATGATATAAGAAAGGATCTCATAATTCTAGCTACACCTATAGAAACATGTCTTGCACCTGTTAAGTTAATCATGCCCAAGAAGACCCTTTCCCTTATAGCCCTAGTAGATTCAGAAGCCTCCTCATGTTTCATCAATGAAGGATTGGTTAAGAAACATGGAATTCCTATACTTCAAAAGAACAAACCAGTAGTATCTGAAGTAGTAGATGGACGACCTCTAGCATCTGGAAATATAACCATGGAAACCACACCATTAATCGTACACCTTGGTGACCATGAATCCCATGTATGTTTCAATGTAATATCGAGTCCATTACATCTAGTTATCATTGGAATGCCCCGATTAAAGAAGCATAATCCAGACATCAATTGGGAAAAGAATAAAATCACGCGTCGAGATATCCAGAAGAACCCAACATATATTGGAACCAAGGCCTTCATACATGCAGTAAGGAAGGAACCGACATATATGATCTATGCCATTCCAGCTCAAGAATCCAAGAAAGATGATCCAGTGAAGCTACCCAATCAGTACAAAGGCTTTGAAGATGTTTTTGAAAAGAAGAATGCAAATATCCTCCTATAGCATAAACCTTATGATTGTTCCATAGATCTTCAAGAGGGAGCGCAACCACCCTTTGGACCAATCTACAGACTATCCCCATAGGAACTTATAGAACTACTCAAGAACATTGACGAGAATCTAGCAAAGGGGTTTATCAAACACTCAAAGTCTCCAGCAGGAGCTCCTATTTTATTTGTAAAGAAGAAGGATGGGACTCTCTGGATGTGTGTAGACTATCGTGGATTGAACAAAGTCAATATAAAAAACAAATACCCTCTACCACTCATATCAAAGCTCTTGGAATGCCTTGGAAAAGCAAAATTCTTCACGAAAATTGATCTTCGAGGAGCTTATAGCCTTGTCAGGATCAGAGAAGGAGATGAATGGAAGACATCATTTTGAACAAGCTATGGCCATTTTGAATATGTAGTTATGCCATTCGGTCTTACAAATGCTCCAGCTGTCTTCCAACATATGATGAATGATATCTTTCGAGAATATTTAGATGATTTTGTTGTAATATACCTTGATGATATCTTGATATTCTCTAAAAATCTAGAGGATCATGAATGTCATGTAAAGATAGTCCTAGAGAAACTAAGAGAAAAAGGATTATATGAAAAATTGGAGCAGTGCTCTTTCCATAAGATAGAAGTGGAATTTTTAGGGTACATTGTATCAGATAAATAAATTTTTATGGACCCTAAGAAGATTGAGATAATCCTTGATTGGCAATCATCTTCATGTGTTCGAGATGTACAATGTTTTCCTTGCCAACTTCTACAGGATATTCATCAAAGATAACTCCAAGATAGTCACATCTCTTACCAAGCTTACAGGGAACTCCAAATTCTCATGGACCGAAGAAGCAGAAAAAGCCTTTCAAACCTTGAAATCAACATTCACTACCGCTGCAATTCTAGTTCATCCTGATTCTAGTAAGCCCTTCTTCCTAGAGAGATATGCATCAGACTTTGCCCTAGGGACCATTCTTTCCCAATATGGAGATGATGGGCACCTACATCCAGTTGCATATCATTCAAGAAAATTTTCCCCTCCATAAATTAATTATGAAATTCATGATAAAGAACTTCTTGCCGTAATGGACGCATTCGATACCTGACATCACCATCTGGAAGGAGCAGCGCATAAAGTTATTGTATATACAGATCACAAGAACCTAGAGTATTTTATGACCACCCGCATCCTCAATAGAAGGCAATCTTGATGAAGTAACTTTCTATCTAGATTCAACTTTTTCATCACATACCATCTAGGACGTGAACGATGTCAGTCAAATGCCTTGTCCAGAAGATCTTACCTTGCACCAAAGAAGGGTGAAGAGAGACCTTTGATCAACAACAAAGTGTATTACTCAAGCCTGGGCATCTCCAATTAGTAGCTATCTCTTCAACCCATCATGAAGATTTAGCCTTGAATCATTTGATCCGTGAGAATCTACCACAAGATGAATTGTTTTGTAATGTTAAGCAGAAAACTCAAGATGGAAAAGTCCAAGAAGTAAATGAATTTTAGGAAAAGGACAGATTACTATTCTTTAGGAACCTATTGTATGTCCCTTTAGGAAATCCCTGGATCCAAGTACTTCAACAACGTCATGACAACCTTATAGCATGACATTTTGGAGTAAATAAAACAATAGAACTCATATCTAGGGATTTTTGGTGGCCTCAAATGTGGAAGGAAGTCAAAGAATATATTCGAACCTGTGACACTTGCAATAGATCTAAGGTACCGTGACATAAACCTCATGGCCTCTTGCAACCTTTACCTATTCCAAAAAGGCCATGGGCTTCATTGTCTATGGATTTCATCACAGATCTACCAAACTCAGATAAGTATGATTCCATTCTTGTTATTGTGGATAGATCTACAAAGATGGCACACTTCATTCCAACTACAAATGCAATCACAGGTGCAACCACTACTAGACTTTTTCTCAGATACATCTTTAGGCTCCATGGATTGCTTGATGATATTGTCAGTGATCGAGGTCCACAGTTCATATCCAGCTTTTGGAACAGTCTTTGCAAGCTCCTTGGTGTTCAAGTTAAACTATCTATAGAAAACATCCACAGACTGATGGACAAACAGAATGGGTGAATCAAGTCCTAGAGCAATACCTCCGTTGCACTAGCAACTATCACCAAAATGATTGGTTTGAGTTGTTATCCTTTGCAGAGTTTGCCTATAACAATAGTGTTCATGCATCTACTAAGCAAACTCCCTTCTTTGCAAAAATGGATAATATCCAAGGATGGATATACAACTCTCAAATCATGTCAAGAACCCAACTGCCAGAGACAAGGCCCAGTACCTGATGGACATTCACAAAGAACTCAAGGAAGAGATCCATAAAGCTCAAGAACAATACAAGTACTATGCAGATCAACATCGTGTCCAAAATCCATCGTATCAAATTGGGGATAAAGTATGGTTACTCAAAAACAATTTGCAAACTTCAAGGCCCTGTGCAAAATTAGATCATCAAAGATTTGGTCCATTCACCATCTTGGCAAGGATCAATCCAGTCACCTTCAAGCTCCAGCTACCAAGCACCATGAGAATACATCCAATTTTCCATGTATCCATGTTGGAACCATATCAGATTTCACTATTAAGGGGGGGAGGGACCTAGTCCTTCACCACCTATCGAGATTGATGATCATGAAGAATTTGAAGTCGAGCATGTCCTAGATTCCAGAATATCCCGAGGAAGATTGGAATACCTTATTCATTGGAAAGGGTATGACATCAGTGATCGTACTTGGGAACCTACAGAAAACCTTCAGAGAGCATTAATCAAGGTTCGAGAATTCCATAAGAGAAATCCAATGAAGCCGAGACCATAAAAAATGACCGCTCCTTGTGGAGAATGAGTTCTCCTATGCGCAACGAAAATGTGTAGTGAAACCTTGTATGTCCAGCACTTGGATAAACAACTACACCTTAGATAGCTTGTTTCTCTCAATACAAAACTCAAATGGACTTGAGCCTTTATTCAATCAAAGTAGACAAAGTGAGATTTCTAAGAAGATATAAATAAATTAATTTGGACAAGTTTTGATTAAGAAACACAACTGACAAAGATGGACTACCTGTCCACACAGGTATGCTGAAGAACTAAGCTTCACTCTCGGATTGATAACTCTCTGAATATATATCCTTTGAGAACGATATTTGGTATAGAGAAAGTAGACACAAGTAGCTTTCCAACAAACTAAAAAACAAGTAATTTGGATGAGTTTTGATCAGGAAAATCAACTGACCAAAATAGACCACCTGCACACATAAGTACACTATAAAACTAGACTTTACTCTCTGACAAATATCTCACAGAATATAAATCTTCTGAATGAGATATTTGGGATAGTGAAGGTAGATGCCAAGAGCTTTCCAATAAGACAAAAAATAATCAATTTGGATATGTTTTGGTTGGAAAAATTAACCAACCAAAATAGACTACTTGTCTACATAGGTATACTGAAAAATTGGACTTCACTCTTTCACTGATATCTCACAAATTATATAAGGTTTCAAAGACATATTTGGTATACAGAGAGTACACAAGATAAGCTTTCAAATGAATGTTTAAACGCATGAAATGGTTACATATGCACTGAGATATGAGCTCCACAACAGAGATGTGTACAAACTGACATGCGGCTGGAAGGAGTCTAAGGGAGGACAAAATGACAAAATGACTAGATCCGACTACTGGGAGATATTGCCTCTTTCTCTCCTTGTTTTGAACGTGCTCCCACTTCACTTTTATAACCAATGAGCATGTGACGAAGTTTGTGCCTTCTTCTTAACTCACCACTTTCTCCACTACATGCTACTAACTATAAGGCAAGATATTGTATCTCTTACTCATCATGAATTTTGACTAGACTTTTTCTTTTATTATTTTTTTCTCTACTTTTCCTTTATGTTTATATTCGGTAAATTTATCCAAGCATGGCTCATATGAAAATGAGCTTGTACATTTATCTTCAACACTCCCCCTCAAGCTCATTTGGGGGTTATCTTCATCCATGTCCTGCAAATTTATCACATCCTTGAAACCTTTGAGTTTAGAAGCATCCAAGAACTTTGTAAACATATCTGCAACCTGCTCTTTGGCTTTGATGAACTTTATCTCCACATCTTTGCTCAATACCTTCTCCCTTATATAATGGTAGTGGACCTCTATGTGCTTGCTCTTTGCATGAAACATAGGATTGCTTGCCAAGTAAATACTTGGCATGTTATCATTGTATATAGGGATGGTTTCAAGTTGCACTCCAAGATCATCCAAAAGCTTTTTAATCCACATTGCTTCACATGTGGCAAAAGCTAATCCTCTATATTCACCCTCCATAGATGAAAGTGCAATAGTAGGTTGTTTCTTTAAGCTCAAAGAAACAACCTATCATGAACACATAACCTGAGGTTGATCTCTTATCTTTCTTTGAATCTGCCCAATCAGCATCGCTAAAGCCTTTGACCTGCAATTCTTCATTAAACTTGTAAAACAAAGCATGATTAACTGTATGCTTTATGTATCTCATCACTTTTTTGGCTGAATTTAAGTGTTCACTTGTCGGGCCTTGCATAAACTGAGAAAGTACACCAACAACATAAGATAAATCAGGTCTTGTAAAGTTTGCATAGATTAATGATCCTACAATGCTTCTGTATGTCGTTACATCTTCCAATGGTTCTCCATCATTTGAGCAAATCTTTGTATTTGTGTCCATGGGTTGAGTGAGTGGTTTGCATCCACTCATTCCAAATCAGAAAAGAACATCCAACAAGTACTTCCTTTGCATCAAGTAGATGCCACTCTTTCCATAAACAGCTTCAATTCCTAAAAAATATTTCAGCTCTCCAAGATCTGAAATTTTAAACTCCTTATCATGCTTCCTTTTGATATCCTTAATCCTTGTAACATCATTTCCTGTTATGATGAGGTCATTGACGTATATGCAAATATATACCTCTCTATTTTCTTCCTTCTTCATGTACAATGAAGGATCTGCATTATTTGGGTTGTATCCACACTTAGTTAGATATTCTACCAATCTCTGATTCCATGCTCTTGGTGCTTGCTTCAAGCCATAAAGTGCCTTTTTCAACCTGCAAACAAAGTGTGGATGGTTTTCATCTTCAAATCCAACGGGTTGACTCATGTATACCTCTTCTTGTAGTTCTCCATTAAGAAATGCATTTTTGATGTCGAGTTGATATAATGGCCATCTCCTTGAAGCACCAATTGCGATAAATATTTAGATAGTTCCCATCTTTGCAATAGGGCTAGAAACTTCATCATAATCAATGCCTTATGTTTGTTTAAATCCTTTGGCAACTAATCTAGCTTTATATCTAGCTAGTGAACCATCAGTATTCCTCTTACTTTAAAAACCCATTTGTTTGGAACAATCTTCATACCTTCTTTCTTTGGCACTAGCTCCCATGTGTGATAATCTTTGAGAGCTTTGATCTCCTCTTTCATAGCTTGCTTCCATTCCTTTTGTGTGCAAGCTTCTTCATATGTCTCAAGCTCTTTGTCTTTGATAACCTGCATCATGTATGCAAAATGTGTCGCCATAAAACTATCATAACTCAACCTTTGAGTTGGATACCTTGTCCTTGAAGATCTTCTTTCATTGCCTTTAGAGAGTTGCTTCTTTAACCTATTTAGCTTTACCATCGGAGTGATTACCTCTTCATATTCTTCTTCACTTGCATCTACCTCACTGTTTGGAGTAGCATTTGCTTCTTTGACTTGTAAGCCGCCGGAAAGGAACTCCTAAACTTTGCAATATACCCTAAAAAGTCGCACGCATACTGAAAAGATGTAGCGCAAAAGTTGTAACTCTTTATGAATTAATAAAATAGGAGTCGCGTGAAGCAGTGGGTGTATCGCCGGACTATTCGTCTAGGCGAGAGCCTGCAGTGGAGCGTAGTTTGCCGAAATTCCATGTAATCTGAGTATTTCATCAATTCTATTGATTAAGCTTAATAATTAATTAAGTCTTAACGAAGTATTAAGGATTAACGGGTTAACGCGATGCGTGAAGAAGTTATATAGTTAAGTGCGCGGTATTGAAGTGTTTTGTAAACATATTCAAACAGTGAATACATTAAAGTCTGTGAAGTAGCATATGATGGATCTGTAGATTTGGGAAAATACAAACAGGGCCTCTGTTTACAGACCCCTAACCATCCCAAGAACCCAAGATTGACAATATATTAAACAATAGAAGTTTAACACTAGCGCCGTCTATGGGAAATGGAGTAGCCAGTTGAAGAGGAAGGTTAAGGTTCGAAGATGAATCCTTTGATATATGTCGGTAACACGCTCCGGTGAATCGTATCCCAAATATCGAAGTGACCCACATCCCTGGGCAGTTCCGAATCTGTTAGGGTCACCCTCTAGTGGTAGAAGTGAAGAATAGTTAGGTTCAATTGTAGAAGGTTCAATTCAACAAGCAAGTGGCCATTCCGGTGGCAGTTTAGTGCTGTGCCGAAGTAGTTCGACAGAATGCGATGATAATCCGGTGTGTTTCGGTGATAGTCCGATACATTCTGAAGAAAGTACGTTAGTTTCTGGTGGTAGTTCGGCATTGTCTAGTGTCAATTCAACATTGTCTGGAGACAATTCGGTGATTTTTGGTGACAGTTCGATATTGTCCGGTGATGATTCAGTGCTCTCCGGTGACAATTCGGTGTTTTTCGGTGATACTGCAGTTCTGTTCGGTAGGAATTTACTGCATTCACCGTTTTTAGGTGCAAGTCTAGCCAATTTTGATACTAAGGTTGAGAAAGGGCTGCTAGACTTTGAGTTAAGTAATCGGTTCAGAGACATTTTTGGATCGGAAAGTTGGTAAAGTGAATATATGGTCCAGGGACATCAATAAGTCTGCCCCCAAAGTTCAGCCAACATGAGTAGTTCTCAACAACAATAGCAGCAACAACAACATCAGCAATAACAACAACAACAACAACAACAACAACAACAACAACAACAGCAACAACAGTTTGTTCCACCGCAGGTGCCAGTCGGAGTCACGTACACAAAATTTGGAGGTTTCCCAACAGATGATCCCGACATGCATGTGTGGACATTTGAAATTAATTATGTAGTTTTGAATTACCCAGCAGATCCTGCGTATAAAGCCATCGTGTGCCAGTCAACTCTGGTTAATGAAGCTGCTCACTGGTTAACCGAATATGATTTGAACCACTTCTGGTAGTATGATGATGTGAAGGATGCCTTTCTGCAACGGTTTCAGTTAAAGAAAAACCTAGCAGAAATTTTTTATTATTTGCAGAATAATAGGCCGAAGCCGCACCAAAATGTACAAGATTATGCCACGTTATTTCGGACTCATTTACGACAGTTGCCACCAGTGCATGCCAATTTACCGAACGACGTTATTACTCAGTAGTTTATAAACGGATTAAATCCCCAATTGAAACAGATCATGATTATCCGTTGTGTGGCAGGAATGACCCTGGATGCTGTAATTGCAATGGCTTTACAATTAGAAAATAAAGTGGGTGAAGACCTAGAGTGGCGGAAAGCGTCCAGGCAATCCAACGAGGATCCTCTTAAACAAATTTACTGTACCAAATGCAAAAATCCAAGGTAGAGCAGCTCACACGACGGACCACACTACGGAGACTTGCCCGTATAATGCAAAGGTACAAAATAGAGCAGCTGTTAATGCAATCATTCAGGAACAAGGGCAGCTGGCCAGCCATTATGTACCACCACTGATGAAGAATACCCCGTACCAGGGATACAAGAATTATCGAGAAGGACGGTCAAATAATTTTGGACAGGCTCGGTGGAATGCAAGTCCATTAGGAGAAGGTGCATCTCCTCCACCCCTTAAATGTCATTTTTGTGGTGAAATTGGGCATATCCGAAGGTTCTGTAAAGATGCGGCCAAGTATGATAAAAAGAAAAAGGAACGCAAACATCCAATGGCGAATATGGTGTACATTTCAGCAGTAGACACGCAAGCAACAGTGGTCCAAACACATTCAAGAAAGCAATTACAGCTAGCTGCAGAGATTTCTGAACTTGGAATTCGTGAACAACAGAAGGTGTTTACAAAAGCAAGCAAGTGGGCGACGCAGGAACAAACCGTGTTCCCTGACCCAGTTCCGGTGACGCAGCAAAGCATACCGCCGGAAGTACCAAAAGGGCGAAATCTGACTCACACAGTACCAGAGTCCATATCCGAGACCGTACCGGAGTCCATATCGGAGACCGTACTGGAAATAGCCAAAACTAATTCGGTGTGGGATGTTCTATCCAAGGCATCAATTACATTGCCCTTGGGTCAATTATTGGCTTTGATCCGTGGAGTGTGTCAACAGTTCTAGCAGCAGGTCAGTCCAGGATCCTCGAGCGCTCACAATCCAATCGGAATTGGACCCAATGGTGGACCATACGGTACCACTGATTACGGTATGGTACAAAAACCATAAAATCACACAAGTCTTAATTGATGGCAGATGTGGTGTAAACATAGCAACAGCAACACTTTGTAAACAGATGGGGTGGATGCAAATTGAACCTGTTCAATTCTTTGTACACATGGCTGATCAATCTCGAGTCCATCCGGTGGGCTTGGTGTGAGACATTCCGATTACTCTACAAGGTTTTATCTTCAAAATGACCTTCGTTGTGCTGGACGTACCAAAATCTAGCCTGGACTACAATCTGCTCTTTGGATGTCCCTGGCTAAAACAAGCTAAGGTAGTGCAAGACTGGTCAGCACATGAATTAATTTTTAAAAATAACCACCGGAAATATGTTGTTCCCCTCGACGATATGAAACCTTGTGACTTACATGCATGACCATATCTAGCAGAGCCTGTACACATGCTGGAAGGTCTCTTCGATGATGAAGAGGAAGCTTTTCTTACAGCCAACAAGGATATGATGGCACTTGGCACTGTAGATTTACAAACGGTGCCTGATGGAGTCCGGCAACCTGTATGGTGGTACCACTAACCGATGAGCATGAGTCAAGTACAGAACAGCCCTTGAGGATGATACGATGCTCCAACAATTACTTCAGTCAGGAAATGATTTGGAGATACCTCGGCAGTTCTACATACCGGAAGATCAATTGGTTACCTGCAATTTAGGTGATCACACTAACCCACGACTAGTAAAAATTAAGGCGGGAATATCCGAGACCTTCCAGGATAACTTGTTGCAATTGCTACGAGAATTCTCTGATGTGTTTGCATGCGATTACCTGGATATGAAGGGGTTGGACCCGCGGATTTATCAACACAGGGTGGTGCTGAAACGAGATGCTCGACCTATTAAACAACCAAGCTATAGGATGAATCCTAACTACGCGGCCCAAGTCAAAGCAGAATTGGACCGATTGCTGAAGGTTGGGTTTATTGTCTCTATCGAGCATGCGGAATGGATTTCCCCTATTTTCATAGTTCCTAAGAAGAATAAGCAATTAAGGATATGTGTGGACTACCGGAAATTAAATGCCGCAACCATACCTGATCCATTCCCTCTACCGTTTTTGGACACAATGCTAGATGATGTGGCCGGATGAGAAATGTACTCCTTTTTAGATGGATATAGTTGCTATAACCAAGTCCGAATGGCGGAACAAGACATTCCAAAGACAGCATTTATAACCAATTGGGGTGTCTATGCGTGTACAGTAATGTGATTTGGTCTGCGTAATGCTCCAAGTACGTTTCAGCATTGCATGCAAAAAAATTTCTCTCCCTATCTCACTACATTTATGAGGGTTTACTTGGATGACTTCTCCTTATCCGGTGATACTTCGGCGCATCTGTACCATTTATGGTGCTATTTTTCCAAGTGTCGAGAATACCGTTAAACCCAAATAAATCCGTGTTCTCGGTGACTTGTGGCAAGTTGCTAGGGTACATTATCTCAAAACAGGGAATTCAAGTTGATCCAGATAAGGTGAAGGCCGTACTTGAGGCACCTGCTCCGAAGACACCCAAAGAAGTGATGCATTTATTGGGACAAATCCGGTGGCATGGGCGACATTTGCGGTGGCTTGCTCATCTGGCCCCACCCCTCAATCGACTGATCATTAGTACTCCTCGCCAATTTCAATGGACTGAAGCCTGTCAGTTGTCTTTTGATCGCTTGAAATCGTTGTTAACGCAGGCACCTATTCTCCGAGCACCGAATTGGGAACTTCCATTTCACGTCTTTGTAGATGCTTCCGACATTGCCATTGGCAGCGTGCTGATGAAGCAAACAAAGAAGTGGTTCCGTCCCGTGTATTATGCGAGTGCAGATTAGCCCCAGTAGAGCGTAATTACTCATTCACTGAATGGGAATGTCTTGGATTAGTGTATTCGGTGAAGAAATTATGACATTATTTGTTGGGATGATGCTTCACCTTCCATGTAGATCATGCAACATTGGTGTACCTTGTGCGGGAACAACATTTAGGCGGCAGGTTAGCACGATGGGTATTACTGCTCCAAGAATTTGATTATTCAGTAGTACATCGGCCAGGGTTAGCACACACACTTGCTGACTTTCTCTCTCCGTTGGATTCCGGTGAACTTCCGGAAGGAGTTGATGATACAACACCCACTATTTATGCAGCAGAGACAATACAGGATGATCAGAAGGAATTGCTGGTACCCTCCTCTTATTATGACACCTTGCTTCTTTTCTTGACCAGTGGATGCCCGCCTGGTCCGATATCTTTCGTTGCTCGACGAAGGCTAGCCGCATATAGTCGCCAATTTCGGCTCATTATAGGGCAGTTATATTATATGGATCACTCGGGCGTGTTGCTAAGATGTGTTCTCCCACATGAAATTGCTTCAGTAATTACAATGGCTCATTTTGCCCCACCCGGAGGACATTTTGTGGTTGACCTGACACACCGTCCGGTCCTACAGAGTGGTTTATGGTGGCCTACGATGTACCGTGATGTAACCCAATACGTGCGGCAGTGTGATGCGTGTCAGCATTCTAGTCATCCCTTACAACGACATCTCTTTCCCCTCCAACCAGTTGTGCCTCTTGAACCCTTTCGGAAATGGGGTTTGGATTTTATTGGCCCCATTACTCCTCCTGCGACGATTACCAGCAACTGATACATTCTGACATGCACAGATTATGCAACTCGATGGGCCGAGCTTGGGCTCTTCGGTCGGCTAAAGCTGTTGTGGTAGCTAAATGTTTGATGAAGGATATTTTTCCATGCTATGGGTTACCCTTGGAGATAGTAACTGATCAAGGTATGCACTTTGCAAATACATTCATGCAAGTGCTTACTCAAACCTCCAGATTGTGCAATCCACGAGCAAATGGACTTGCTGAGAGCACCAACAAATCTCTGTTGAACATCTTAAAGAAATTGGTATTAGAGTGTCCAAAGAGATGGGACCAATTCTTACCTGCAGTCTTATGGGCTTACCGTACAACATATAAAGTGCCACCGGAACAACTCCTTTCAAGTTGGCGTATGGATTGGAAGTGATTGCTCCTATGGAACTGGTGGTTTCTAGTCTGCGGGTGGCATTAGAGCAGAAATTACTACCAGAAGAATCATTTCCTTTTCGATTGGAGGCCTTACGATCCCTGGATGAACAACGCCTTGAGATTTTCCTGGTGCTGCAGGAAGTTCAGCTTAGACAAGCCAAAACCCACGATCATTTCCTCAAAACCCCTTTGTTTACGATAAACCAATTAGTACTCTTTTATAATGCTAAGTCTAATAGGTCCGTCGGAAAATTTAAACTACGTTGATTCACTCCCTACCGTATAGCCGAACAAGTGGGACCCCCAACTTTTTGGTTATCCACCTTAACTGGTACCCTTCTTCCTAAAGTGATCAACGGCTCGAAGCTCTGTCCCTATTACCCACCGCATACGTCCTCATGATGTGTCATCGGTATTTTTACTCCTTTTCTCTGGCCACTCTTTTCACTCTACTTTCTTTTCTTATCTCCGACTTTCGGTTGACCAACTCACTGTAATCCTTCCGTTTTCTTATATAACCATGATTAGTAGCCGCCCTTTGTGTCTTCGATCATGTTAATGGCATGCATGTCGCCATTATATCGGTATATTTCCAATACTGCGTTATGATTAGGATGATTACCACCTGATTTTTCCAACGTTTCTACTTAATCTTATTCTTCCCGTTGTTAATCGCTATTGCGTCTGTGTGTGCTTGCAACCTTGTGCGATTTGTGTTCTTGTCTGTTTCTGAGTGCGCCATGGAAGCTCTTGCGAATATCGTGACCTTCCGTGCGGGTCTCACTCCGGATGTGAGTGAGTTTCTATGTGCTCGAGGGCTCTTGGCCTTCGCTGAATTGCCTTGGCATTCAGTGAAGTGTCATCCCTTCCGTGCGTAGATTATATCTGCCATAGCCGCCACGCCTGCTACCGAGCAATGCTGGCCATTAACATGTTTAAACCCCCGTGTCGTAGTCACTCTCCGCACCATCGCTGAGGGGTTTCGTCTCCCTCAAGAGGGGTTGGTCAATGGACTGCTTCTTCCCATGGCGACAATGAAAGAACTTTTCCCCCGACACTCATCTAATGAGTTTGCCATTCTTTGTCGTCTCGAACCTGAGTGCACCGCACTTCAATTTCTCGTAGCTTCCTTAAATCTCCAGAAACATACTTACGGTATCTCCCGTCCATTCTATTCCATGATAGACGCTGCCTCTAGAGAAACCATCAACTTTACTAGTGGAAGCTGAATTACATAAGGTAACTGAACAGTTGTTTCAACGCGATCAAGAACTTTCTGCGGAGATTACCCAGACTCTTCAGTTAAAGAAAGAAGTAGAAGCCATTCAAAAGGAAAGAGAATATTTCTACAAAACGATGCAATTTCAAGCTTAGGAACTCGAGCGAAGAGAAAAGCAATTAAGAGTTCAGGCTGACCGACTCTCTCGCATTGATGCAAACATAGCCGAAATAAAACTGCGTAGAGATGTTGCTGTAGCCAACGAATTCTATCTACAGGAAGCATTTTTGCAAATGCAGACGGAGTCATTAATAAGCCAGGTCATAGCTTCCAGTTCAGTTAGAACTGATGCACAGCTGACTGAACCTGCAATTTTGAAGAATATGTTAGATTCATTAAAACAGAAAATCATCCGTACATTTAAACTAGCTCGATCTATGATGTACAGGGCATCATAGAGGAAACTTGACTATGTATTTACCAATTTTGGGTTCGAGTCCACCGTGCATGCTAGTGTAAGCCGCCGGAAAGGAACTCCTAAACTTTGTAATATACCCTGAAAAGTCGCACGCATACTAAAAAGGTGTAGCGCAAAAGTTGTAACTCTTTATGAATTAATGAAAGAGGAGTCGCGTGAAGCAGTGGGTGTATCGCCGGACTGTTCGTCTGGGCGTGAGCCTGCAGTGGAGCGGAGTTTGCCGAAATTCTGTGTAATTTGAGTATTTCGTCAATTCTGTTGATTAAGCTTAATAATTAATTAAGTCATTAACAAAGTATTAAGGATTAACGGGTTAACGCGATGCGTGAAGAAGTTATACAGTTAAGTGCACGGTATTGAAGTGTTCTATAAACATATTCAAACAGTGAATACATTAAAGTTTGTGAAGTAGCATATGATGAATCTGTAGATTTGGGAAAATACAAACAGGGCCTCTGTTTATAGACCCCTAACCATCCCAAGAACCCAAGACTGATAATATATTAAACAATAGAAGTTTAACAGGCTCTACTATGAGCTGAATTTGGAGACAAAGAATGACTACCCCTCAATATTGAACATTCTTCATTTGATGTAGATGCCTCTGGACCTGAAACCTTTGTGCTTGATTGTTGAACTTCTCTTTGATTTGTTCCTGCATAATCATCACAATCTTCTTCAAGAATCTTTTCCTTTCCTTTATCTTCATACCATGGTCTTACTTCATCAAAGACCCCATCTCGCGAGACTCTTAATTCCTTTGTTCTAGGGTTGTAACACTTGTATCCGTCGAGTAGCCGATGAAAATGCATTTTTCTGACCTTGGTTCCATCTTTGTTCTAACTTCTTGTGGAATGTGAACAAAGCAAACACATCCAAACACTTTAAAGTGTGTAAGATCAGGTTTCTTACCAGAATATACCTCCTCTGGAGTCAAGTGATGTATTCTTGATGTTGTGCACCTATTCATAAAGTAAATGGCAGTTGTGGTAGCTTCAGCCCAAGAGTACAATGGTACCTTCATCTCGTTGAGCATGCATCTTGAAATTTCAGCAATTTGCCTATTTTTCCTCTCAGCTACTCCATTTTGTTGTGGTGTGTACCTACAAGTGAACCGCAGTTTGATCCCATTCTCTTGTACAAAATCTGAAAATTATTTGGATAAGTATTCTCCTCCACCATCGGATCTTAAGGTTTTGATAGACTTTCCTATTTCCTTTTCAACAGCAATTTGCCTATTTTTCCTCTCAGCTTTTTGTTGTGGTGTGTACCTACAAGTGAACCGCGGCTTGATCCCATTCTCTTGTAGAAAATCTGAAAATTATTTGGATAAGTATTCTCCTCCACCATCGGATCTTAAGGTTTTGATAGACTTTCCTATTTCCTTTTCAACTTCAACTTTGAATCTTTTGAATATAGAAAACACCTTTGATTTTTGCTTCGTACAAAACAGCCATACCTTTCTTGAGTGATCATCAATGAAGGTGACAAAAAATCTATTACCAACCATTGATGCCTCTTGGGTTGGTCCCCATACATCCGTATGTATCAAATCCAAAACATTTGGAGCCACATAATTGCTCCTCTTGAATGGCTGCATCGTTTGCTTTCTTAGTTGACAAGCTTCAGATAACTCATGTAGTCCAATGCTATTAAATTTTGGAAGACCTCTTACCACTTCATGTTTGCTCATGTCCTTCAGCTTTGGAATGTTGATGTGTCCTATTCTTTTGTGCCATAAGTCCAACTCTGAAATCTTCTTGTTCCCACATTGAATGTACATGACCTTTCCATGTGGATGTTGGACGTCCAAAGTGAACATCCTTCCTTCTCTTCTACCTCGAGCAATGACATTGAAGCCTTCCTTTGGATTCTTTATGAAGCACCCATTCTCATTGAATATGACATGATAACTCTTCTCTACCATTTGTCCTACTAAAATCAAGTTCTTTGAAATTGTAGGAACATGAAGAACATTAGATAGTACCTTTGCTCTACTTGCATCTCCAAGCCTTATATCTCCAATATGTTCAATCATGTGTTGAGTATCATCACCTGTTTCAACACATCCTTTTCCACTTGGTACCTGTAGGTTAGTGAACAAACTTCCTTGGCATGACATATGGTTACTACAACCTGAATCAATGTACCATTTCTTGTCATCTTCACAAGAGCTTCTATACTCATGTCTCATTGCAAGTAGTGTGTCCTTGCTTCCTTCACTTGAGGTGCTTGCATAGTTGCTTTGGTTCCTTTGATTGCCTCCATTTGGTCTTCCATTCTTCAACCAACAATCACTAGCATAGTGTCCTACTTTACCACAATGATAGCATGTTATACCTTTATGAGAATTGTAGCCTCGGCCTTTTCCTCTACTTCTACCTCGACCTCTTCCTTGTGTCTTGGCATTTGATGCATCCTTGTTGTCTTCGCAATTGTTTTGGTTGTAGTTGGAGCGGTTGTGACCTCTTCCTTTTCCTCTTGAGCCTCCTCTTGAGTTTCTTCCTTTACCTCGACCTGCATATAACATTTGGTTGTGGCTGTCCTTTCCTTTGGGGCCACCAAGGCTAAGCTCTTCTGTGACAAGATGAGGGATTAGTTGTTCAAAACCTGGATATGCATCTTTCAAGTCAATGGAAGTTATAAAAGGCTTCCATCTTTCATCTTCTCTCAATCCATTGAGAGTATAACACACAAGATGTTCGTCTTCAACCGTTGTGCCAATAGAAGCTAAAGCATCGCTTAGCTTTTTAATCTTCAAAGTATATTCAGTTATGCATTGACTCGAACTTTTCTTGATTGTGTTCAACTCATTCTTGAGTTGAAGTTTCCTAGCTTTGGTATTTGTTGAATACATCCTTTCAAGAGCTTCCCAAGCATCCTTAGTTTTCTCCAGATGTTGAATATGCCCTACCATGGCATTAGTAATGACTTGCTAAATGAGGAACATGACTCTCCTATTCCTCTCTTCCCATTCTTTTGCTTGCCTCCTTTGTACTTCGGTGGCCATAGCTTGACTGATTTGAGGTTGAGCATCATCGCCGCTCACAATACCCCATAAGCCTTTGCCCATTAGGTAGATGGTCATTCTAAAGTTCCACATGGGATATTTCTCCTTATCCAACTTCTCTACTTGTTGACCCAAGTCAGCCATTGAAGAGTATCAAAGACTTTGAGAGTTACCTCAAATAGTTATATTGTCCTTTGCTCTTGCGTTTGTGAAGCTCCTCCTTGTTTTATAGCTCCTCTTTTGCTTCGCTTTATCTCTAGCTCTGTTGATGAAACTTCAACACCAAGTTTGCTCTGATACCAATTGTGGAGAATGAGTTCTCCTATGCGCAACGAAAATGTGTAGTGAAACCTTGTACTATGTCCATCACTTGGATAAACTGCTTCACCTTAGATAGCTTGCTGCTCTAAATACAAAACTCAAATGGATTGGAGCCTTTATTCAATCAAAGTAGACAAAGAGAGCTTTCTAAAAAGCTATAAATAATGTAATTTGGACAAGTTTTGATTAAGAAACACAACCGACAAAGATGAACTACCTGCCCACACAGGTATGCGGAAGAACTAAGCTTCACTCTCGGACTGATAACTCTCTGAATATATATCCTTTGAGAAAGATATTTGGTATAGAGAAATTAGACACAAGTAGCTTTCCAACAAGATAAAAAACAAGTAATTTGGATGAGTTTTGATTAGGAAACTCAACTGACCAAAATAGACCACTTGCACACATAAGTACACTATAAAACTGGACTTTACTCTTTGACAGATATCTCACAGAATATAAATCGTCTGAATGAGATATTTGGGACACTGAAAGTAGATGCCAAGAGCTTTCCAACAAGACAAAAAACAAGCAATTTGGATATGTTTTGGTTGGGAAAGTTAACCTACCAAAATAGACTACTTGTCTACACAGGTATACTGAAAAATTGGACTTCACTCTTTCACTGATATCTCACAAACTATATAAGCTTTCAAAGAGATATTTGGTATGCAGAAAGTACACGAGATAAGCTTTCAATAAATGTTTAAACGCACGAAATGGTTACATATGCACTGAGATATGAGCTCCACAACAGAGTTGTGTACAAACTTACGTGCGGCTAGAAGGAGTCTAAGGGAGGACAAAATGACAAAATGACTAGATCCGACTATTGGGAGCTCTTGCCTCTTTCTCTCCTTGTTTTGAACATGCTCCCACTTCACTGTTATAACCAATGGGCATGTGAAGAAGTTTGTGCCTTCTTCTTAACTCACCACTTTCTCCACTACATGCTACTAACTACAAGGCAAGATATTGTATCTCTTACTCATCATGAATTTTGACTAGACTTTTTCTTTTATTATTTTTTCTTTTTTTTTTTCTACTTTTCCTTTATCTTTATATTTGGTAAATTTATCCAAGCATGGCTCATATGAAAATGAGCTTGTACATTTATCTTCAACACTCCTCGTGGAACTCATCGCTTGAGGGGGAGGTGATGTGATGGACAAAGGAAACCATCCTGAACCTTAGATTCCATGTGAATACTATATCTCATAATTGGTTCAGAATTAGGAGAAAACAAATGCTTCCATTGGGTGCGGAACATGCCAAAACCGCAAGATTGACTGTCTATTTGCCAAATTCTGACATTCTGAAGTCCTCATCGATTTGCTGACATCATTGATAACATCATTAACTCGCAACCGCCTTGGGAACCGCCCTTGAAAACCTATATAAGGAGGGGTTGGCCACATTCATAATCAGTGTTGTCGATACCAGTCTTGGTAGCTCAAGGAGTCATGATCGCCAAGTAGTACTCTCCAAGTTCCAGTTCCAGTTCTTGTCTTGTTCCTTGTTCTAGTCTAGTTCTTGGACATCCTATCTTGTCCTCTTGTAATCTCGTAGTACAAGATCCTATCGAGTTCTTTCTTGTATCTAGTTCATATCCCAGAAGGGAGTTCTTGTAATCTAGATATCTTGTTTCATACTTACATTTCCGGGTTGTGGGATCTCTTGTATCATCTCTAGTCGAGTTATTCATACCTATCAATCCCAGGTTGTGGGACATCTTGTATCAATCACATATTCCTATATTGTTTTCCCTTCGTGGGTGTTCTTGTAATCAAAACTGTATTTCTGAAATCTTGTCTACTGTAGTAAGAGAGCACAATCTAGTGCTCCCCTGACACCATGTGGCATGAACAATGGTCCATTCAGGAAAGTTGAAATGGATTCTGATGATAGACTCACAACATGCAGCCTACAGGTCGCACATAATGGACTCTGAGTCTGTCGGCCACCGAGCAACAACCAATGTTGAATCATGAATGGATTATGGATGGGCGACGGGCCAATGGCCATGCCCCATTGTCAATCTCCCCGCTCGTGACTCGCTCGCAGGTTGCAAGAGTTAGAATCCTAAAGCCTAAAGGTGAAAATCCAAGTAAATTTTAGATTATAAGTTATAAGTGATGGACAAATGCATGAACTGAAAAAACTCTCCTTGGAAAATCTACAGGAGATCTCGAACCCTGCACGTTATGCATGAAGGTGAAATTCATAAAAGACGTGTCAAATTCAGGCCAAAATGCAACACTGCACCAACCTTGTTACGTAGAGGCACCCATCTTATGTCCAAACAACATTTGAACTCAGGACATCCTATCACCAGGTTAATCGGAGTCGCACAGAGCACCGTGTTCCAAAAAAAATATAATTTATACATCTTGGAGTGACTCCGTGTTCCTTAAAAAAATATAATTTATACATCCCGGCGTCACTCGTAATCTGAATACATCACCGACAACACATGTTTTTCTTTAATATTTCGACGTGAGTTCCAGCAGATGCGTTTTCGACGTGAGTTCCAGCGGAAACGCCCGTATGATATGATGTATAATCATCCTTCTCTATTAGATTCCTGCGAAGCTAACGTTGAAGGATCTAATGTTGAGCGGCAGCAGGAAGGGATTTTGGGCGGATGGCTCCGACGAATCGAGGAAGCAGCAGAGGTCTGCGGAGGATGGTGACGAAGAGGGAAATGGTAGGTGGAGAAGCAGCAGCAGCCCTGGATGTCAAACTTACGGTTGTAGTGGATCCGACAAGAATGAGTCGGCAAGGATTTATGGCAGTGGGTCGACGTCGACCTCGCAACGGACAGCTTTGGTTTCTGTTATTCCAGAGGATGTGTTTGTTTTCAATATACTGCCTCTGTTACCCCTGCCCCAAATCTTTAAGCTTGTTTGCCGGTCCTGGTATGCCCTACTTCCCAGAGTGTTGTTCGGCTCCAAGGTCAATTTTGCGGATGCAAAAAAAGCGCCATGGCTAGTAGTTGCCGGGGTCATACGATCCCATTATGAACCAAAGGATTTCACGAGGGAGTTGTTGGCCTACATTCGTGCTTCCGGCCGCTGGTTCTCCTTTGCTCTGCCCTTCCAAAGTTCGCCTCCATCATCATATTCTTCTTCAGGATGGGGTTCAGAAGCTCGTCTCGACAACAAGCAGCACCCATTACGATATTTCATCTTTGCTGGACCCTCGTTTGCAGAACACCCATCCTTGCTACCAAAAGCGAACAACTGCTTCTACGCATCCCTTGATGGCCTCCGCCAGAGGCCTTGTCTGCACTCTGGTCTATAACGAAAACGTCTTTGTCGACGCCCAAAGATTACCCCTTCCAAGCCCACGTTCTTATGCCTTCTCTCGCCTTTTTTATCTAAACGAGTTCGGACCATTTACCGACAAGGCATCGGCTTTCCACTGGGCCAGCCTCCTCCTGTTTAACCCTCTTACTGGAAAGGCACTCGTGGAGCCGTTGCCACCAGACCCAATTCTGTCTAGGGTACCCTTGGCCCTCTCCATTGTGCAAGCATACGAAGACGGCCACCACAATTCTGCAACGTCTGACAGGAATTCTAGGTACTACGTTGTCTTATGTCCAATACCCACTGTATTTGGCTTCATCGACGCGAGAGCGGGCATGTGGATCTACGACCTCCCCCGACGGTCCTGGAAACAGAACATTGCTACTCTTGGTTTTCGGCCTTGCAAATGTTTGGGAAAGTTCGAGTTTGATGTAGATCTTAACTTCGATACACTCAGCAGATGGCAACCAATATGATATTCTTAGGGATGCTGACATTCTGACCTATGAAGTCCGCACCCATGGTGCGGATCATGTGATGCCATATATATATCCGGTATGTCCTGGCTCTTTGGCTACTCCATACAAAAAAACTATGGATGGTGGCAATGGTACCAGAGCCCATACACTCTTTTCCAATCAGGGCCCAAGATTTTGTGGTGTGGAAAGATGGTGCCACTTGCAGAATTTTCTTGGCCACCTGCTTCAGGAAGAAAATTGTGAATAGTGGATCTGAAAGATATGTAGGCACATACAAAATTCTTATCACAATGGATGTGAAAGCTGGTAATCTGAAATCTGTGGAAGCAACCCTGGTGAGTTTGACGCAGTCTCAACTATCACCAAACATGAGTTTGAAGCAGTCTCAACTATCACCAAACATTGTGTTGTACAGGACTCTTTTCCTTTTTCGTGTTTATTCTACTAATTTTATGGCGAGTGTAATGGAAAGCCATGTTACCGAAAGGGAAGGAGCTAGATTTTCCCTGATGTAGCATTGCATGTACAGTAGTGGGACATGATCAGAATGTCAGAAAGCATCTTGAACAATTTTGTAGGCTCAAATTGTCTGGCAGGCTTGCCAACGAGAATTCAGCCCCTTTGAGTGATTTCTACGCATAAGCCCGCCAGCGACAATTTAATCCCTTTGATTGATTCCTACGTACAAGCTTCATTGTGGAAAAAGCTTTTCATTTTTCTGCTGATTACGATGTTATGAATAAGGCATATGGCCTAGGATTGAAATGTCGGAATGCATTTGATTTTTTTGATGAGCGAAGCATGAAGGAATTGGAGCAGATGAAGTTATGTTCAACACAATAATTCATACAGCTTCAGCATTCTTCAGTGTAAGAAGAGCAGGTGCTCCACTTTCTGAAATGCAGGGGATGGGCGTCAAGCCAAGTTGTTCTAGTTATGCTGCTGCCCTTTTCTTTGTGTTCTAAGTTGTGACAGATGAAAAAAGCTGAGAATAAGATTCATGAAATGAGAAAACTCCATTCGCATGTAGATTAATGTGCATATGCTGCTATGATAGATGCTTATGCTGAGGCAGGTATGCAGAAGGAACGGAAGCTACTTTGACTGAGATGGAAACAGCAAGTCATACTTCAAACATTTCCGATAATTCGTCTGTGATGAAGCTTTATGGGACGCTTGAATGCTGGAGAAAGTTGAAGAATTATTCAAGAAGATTGAATGCATCGAAGCACAGTGAGACATACAAGCGTGGAATGTTGCATATAGTATATGCAAAAATTGGGTCTGTTTTTGTTGTTTTTATCATTGAATGTGGTAATGGTTGTACGTGAGCAATGAGAAGCACCATCAAGCTCTCAATCTATTTAAGCAAGTATGCCGGTAAATTTTTTCTCTGAAGGATGATCTCAATTTCATTAACAAAAATAGTAGTGAAATTGAAGTCAGCATTTGGGAAAAGAATCATGTACATCATCTGATTACTATGGCAACACTTCACTGTTTTCAGGCCTGCAAGCAAAAGTTGTATACCAAGATAAATGGAAGTGGAGTAGCTCTTGATATAACTCTGTATAATTTTTATTCTTACAATGAAATGTTACGAAGTATATACTGTACCGTGAATCAATTCAGTAACAAATTACTCGTATCAAAGCTACTTATACCAATTTAGTAACAAACTGTTACTTTCTATCAATTGAGATATGAATTCCATGGGGCACCCTTCTGATATGAATCCCATGGGTAATCAATTCAGTAACAAATAACTTAAAGAGGTATGAACCTTAATATCTGTCCAACTAAGTTCACATGTCGGTAGAAGGATTGCACAAGGCTATATAAGAAGGATTGCATAAGGCTATACGAGAAGGATTGCATAAGGCTGGAGCATTCTGTGCTCTGGAAGAAGGATTGCACAAGGCTATATAAGAAGGATTGCATAAGGCTATACAAGAAGGATTGCATAAGGTTGGAGCATTCTGCGCTCTGGAAGAAGGCCAAAAACCATAAATCTTTAGTAGTGAGTTGGGCAAAGATGAGGTGGTTGCAATATGTGAGGGAGCATGTTTTTGAATTTGCTAGCAAATGTGACGCGGAATATTTAATACTGTAGATATAATTTGGTGATGAATAACATGTAGTCACCTGTGGATGCAGTCAAAGGTAATTCGATTGAATGGTTCATAGTCCAAAAGGTTAGTATGTAAGGATGTGGGGTGATTCTATGGAACAGTGGAGATTATCGTGCGACAATGAAGGATGCTGTTATGAAGGACAATGCGGATGATCGTGGGTGACTTGTCTACTGTGACCTCACCACCTCGCTTGGTTCGGTTTCAGTTTAGTTTGGTTCACAAAAAATCCTAGAACAATTTACTTAGTTCCCTAGGTTAGTTTTTTGCATTCCGTATAGTTGGCCTTT
>CM035436.1:20927623-20930123 GCA_020310875.1 Ceratopteris richardii | reverse complement strand
AGGCAAGAGAGTTATTGACAATGATGGCTTTACTTCTGTCAGTTATAAGAAAGCTTTGCTTCGGGGTAAGCGAAGTAAATTTCAGTCTGGTTACTCGGCTTCGCCGGTGGACGAGGTCAACTTTGCGCCTCATTCGGAAGATTGTATGGCGGAATATTATGAAAATATGGATATTGTCCTCCAAGATTTGGCTCCGGCATTGGCTCACATGGATCCCCCTCTTGCTACTCCACTGACGACATGAAGCTAGCATCGTGGAATATTCAAGGTTTAGGACAATATGGAAAGTGGACAAGATTGTGGCGATGGATTATTAGGCATCAATTGGATTTCATGGCCATTCAAGAGCATAAAAAGCATGATCATGCAGGAATGCTTCTGGACACAAAAGATTTTTTCTTGCAATATAATGGTATTCAGAATAAATACTCTGGTTGTCTTTTCATTATTAGAAGAGACATTGCTTTCAAGGTGCTGACCCTAATGGTAGATTCCTTATTCTTCATCTTTTAGTACAGAAAATACCTTATATTTGTATCAATGTATATGCTCCTAACTCTCCAATGGAAAGGGTTAAGACTTGGACGAATCTATTGCATGCCGTTCACTTATGTGCACGACTTCAAGAATGGAGTAGTGCTCGCATTCTAATGTGTGGCGACTTTAATATGGTGGATGCAGATACAAATTGTACAACTCCCTCTTCCTTCATTTCCCCGCAGGAAAGCTTAATTTGGAATGAAATTGTAGAAGCGTTGAATTGCAGGGATTTATGGGGGCTCATTGGGAGACATACTCTTCGTTATACATTTCATTCCAGATCACACAGGAAAGCTATGAGTAGGTTGGATAGATGTTATTACTCTCATGTTTCTACCCTTCATACCGCTTCCACTATGTGGATTGATGCTACGGTGCTTCTTTTTTATCATAATCCTATCGTCATTTCGCTTCAAGAATCAGATTGGAATTTGTGCATTCCGGATAAACTTCACAGAATTCCTCTGAGATTGAACCATGCCTGGCTCAAAACATCTATGTTCAAAAGTCGTGTGGAGGATTTGATTCAACAAGCACTTACTTTAAAGACTTCTGCTTGTATGAAATGGGAATTTATTGTATCACACATGTAGGATGTGATTAGAGAATGCGGGAAGTATTTTGCAAATGTATTAAAGACAGCTAAAGTTGGAGCTGAGCACACTATTGTCTTCATGTCCGAAAAGATAGATTCAGGGGAGCTGCTGTCGGAAAGGGATTACAATCGTTTATGTGACGCTTATAGATGCTTGCAACTAATTGAAAACAATGCCATTGAATCCTCCAAAGCTCGAGCCAGACGTGTAGAAGTGAACGATTTACATGCTAATTCTAAATGTTTTTTCGATTTCCTGCGAGCTAAGCGTGCTAAAAGTGCCATTTCCTCTCTCGAGGTTGATGGTCAACTTCTTTGTGATGGAAACTCTATAGCACTTGCATGTACTGAGCACTTTGAAAAGCTCTTTACTGCATCATATACAATGGATGATGCTTGGTTCTCTTATCTCAAGGAGTCACTGGATTATACTCCACAGGTTCTTGATACGCGGGCGGCAGAGACACTTGAAAAGCATATAACTGAAGAAGAAGCTTTTATTGCTCTTTGTTCCCTTAAGAACGGCAAAGCACCTGGAATCATAGTGCCCAGCACGGTTGGAAACGGTCGGTTCGGACCGGTCGGAAACGGAGTTTCGGAGTTTCCAAAAATTTGGAAACGGCAAGAAACGGGAAACGGGGAAACGTGTATATATATATATATATATATATATATATATATATATATATATATATATATATATATAGAGAGAGAGAGAGAGAGAGAGAGAGAGAGAGAGAGATAGATAGATAGATAGAGAGAGAGAGAGAGAGAGAGAGAGAGAGAGAGAGAGAGAGACACACACACACATTGTGCTAAGTGTACACACTCATGGATAGTACATACATGCATTCAACATTCATACACACGTCACACACATATTACATACATGATACTACACATAATATGCACACATACTTTACACAATACATACATACACACACATAATGTACATACATAGTACACACATATATTACATACATACTACACACATAATGTACATACATAGTACATACTACACACAATACATACACTATTGCACACACATACTATAAATACATAGTACATACTGCACATGTCACACACCATACATATTACATATATAGTACATACACACACATAATGTGTATACATATTACACACACATATTAGATGCTTACTACACACATAATGTATATCATGGGCAACAACTTCCAAGTTAGTAGTTATCTAATACCAAGTTCTAACTTGAAGGTAGACCATCGTGGGCTTGAAGATAGTGGGACTCCTCTCTCTCTCTCTCTATCTATAGCTGGAGCCTTTAAGAACACTTTGAATAATGCTTTGAATAAACCATTCTTAAAAAAAAAAAAAAAAAAAAAAAAA
>CM035436.1:20835123-20922623 GCA_020310875.1 Ceratopteris richardii | reverse complement strand
TTGAGGATTTTCTATGGGTGTAGGTGGGCGTGGCTCATGTAGGGCCCTCCACACGGTGGCACAATCCCTACTCATGAGAAGGTCAAATAGCTTAGAGAGAGAGAGAGAGAGAGAGAGAGAGAGAGAGAGAGAGAGAGAGAGAGAGAGAGAGAGAGAGAGAGAGAGAGAGAGAGAGAGAGAGAGAGAGAGAGAGAGAGAGTCATATTAACGTCTTCTGGAGGCCAAACTCGGCCTATGAGACAAAAGCCATGTACAAGTATAGTAACCATGTGTAGAAAATGAAATGAAATAAACACAAAGTTATCTAGGGCTCGTGAAAGGCTTGGGAGACGTGGCTCTGACTCAGCAGATAGTGGCCATCTAATACAGGGGATCCATAATATGAGTGAGTAAAACACCCAAGCTATGGGTGATGGGGGGAGATGGGTGTAGTATGTGGTACATCGGTGGTGGTCTGAGTGCCTCCTGAGAGGGAGGGGGGGGAGAGAGAGAGAGAGAGAGAGAGAGAGAGAGAGAGAGAGAGAGAGAGAGAGAGAGAGAGAGAGAGAGAGAGAGAGAGAGAGAGAGAGAGAGAGAGAGAGAGAGAGAGAGAGAGAGAGAGAGTCATATTAACGTCTTCTGGAGGCCAAACTTTGCCTATGAGACAAAAACCATGTACAAGTGTCGTAACCCTGTGTAGAAGATGAAATGAAATAAAAAGTATATCGCTACACAAAGCTATATAAGGCTGGAAAAGGTTGGGTAGACGTGGCTCTGACTTTGCAGATAGTGGCCACCTAATACATGGGGGGATCCATAATGTGAGTAAAAGTGCGAGTAAAACATCCTAGGTACTAGTGATAGGTGGAGGTGGGTGTAGTATGTGGTAAATCGGGGGTGGTCTGAGTGCCTCCTGAAGGAAGACAACCCAGGGGGTGGTGGTACGCCTATGCTCCATCATGTGGTCGTAGGCTGGGCATCAGATAACAAAATGCTCCTCACTCTCTACCTCTGTCTCGCATACTGGGCACCACCTCTCCTCATGGGGGACTCCCCTGGACCGACCCCTCTCAATCTCGAGCTAATGTGAGGAAACCTGGAGTTTCCCAATGAAGAATCGAAGGTGGTGGGGTAGATATGTCTCCATGTATCTCGGAATCTCGATGAAGCCCTCATCCAATATATGTAGAAAATGCTCCCGGTAGTAGAGCATTTTCGGTGGCAATTTATCCCTAGGGCTCACCCATGTCCTCTGTATGTATGTATGCCATATCTCGTGACGAATGACCCTATTCCTCTCTTGATGAGAGAGCGAGTAGGTGGGTGCATGTGAGTCGTACTGTAGTGGTGGTAGCCTGTCTATGTCAAAGCCATGGTGGGCCACAGAGAGAGAGAGAGAGAGAGAGAGAGAGAGAGAGAGAGAGAGAGAGAGAGAGAGAGAGAGAGAGAGAGAGAGAGAGAGAGAGAGAGAGAGAGAGAGAGAGAGAGAGAGAGAGAGAGAGAGAGAGAGAGAGAGAGAAGAAAGAAAAGAAAGAAAGTGGTTTTACTTCTATTAGGAGGCCGAACTTGGCCTATGAGACAATTCGATGTACATGGGTGTATCTTCTGTCAGTCAGAAAAGAAAAAAGTTCTGAAAAAACTAGTAAAGCTGATATAGATCTCAGTAGCATGCATGTGGAGATACCCATGGAAGTGGGGGGTGTATGGACTGCGAGATCTATGATAATCTATATGTAGAAGGGTAGTACAACAAGCAAGAAAATGCATTTGAAACGACTAACTAGCTCCATTCTGTGCTAGTGGGCTGGTGTAAGATGTGATACATAGGTGGAGGTGGAGTCGGGGCCACCCTCATGGCTGCAGCGGGGTCAGCCATCATCCGGGATCGTCTCTCCTCCATGGCGTGATGGTCACCCGGATCTCTGCAATCTGGTGTCGGTGAAGTCTCGGGGCCCAATATCCTACAGCACGGGGTCGTCTCCTAGCTCGAGAGGTTTGAGCCTGCTGAAGAGTCACCCCTCTCGGTGTGTCAGCTGAGGGGGCCAGGGCTGCTGTACGTCGTGGAATAAAGAAGTCAGTGAGCTGACTCTGTCTCCCTCCTGTATGGGTTGCTAGAGTAGGCTCGAGTAGGGAATCTCTGTGACTCTGTATCTCTAGTAAGAATCGCCCCCGAGCTGTCGCTGGTCTCTAGAGTCCATGATCTCTCGGAGGTTGGGCTGCCCAATAAACAGAGTCTCGTATTTGTCTCTGATGTCATCATATGCGCTACATCTGCATACAAAGTGCTCCTCATCCTCCATCTCTACTCTGCATACCCTGCATATCCACTGCTCTCTGGGAATGTCTAAGGCTATGCCCATCTCAATCTCTAATCGGTGTGATGAGACTCTCAATTGGCCAATCGCTACCCTCGAGCTATGAGGCATGTAAGTATCCATGTAGCGTGGTCGCTTCATAAAACCGTCCGCTAGTATGTCCAAGAACCGGTCTCAGTAGTGTGATAGTCTCGATCCCATGTGTGGTGTGTGCCATGTCTGACTAATGTAGAGCTGCCAGAGATCATGTCTGAGGAGAACATTCCTCTCATGACGAGAGAGGTGGATGTGGGGTGAGTCTGGGTCATACTGAAAAGGAGGCAATCTAGCCATATCAAGTCCATGACTATCAAACCAGACTCTAACCTGAGTGTACCAAGCTCTCTCATATCCTCTCATACCTGACTCTGATATCTGTATAGATGCCTCAAAAGCTCTGTGTGTGAGTCTGTCTGTAGGGAGCTCCCTCATCCTCTGGATAAAGGAGATTGTCTGGAATAGTGCATCTACTACCATGGGTGGTACAGCTAGCTCTACCCTGATGATGTCATGTTGCACTGACTGTTTCCCGCGAAATAGTCGCGAGATCATACGTACCTGTGGCCTCTCGATCGCACTCCACACTGGGTGACTGTGAGGCCCGGGGCCCAAACTATCGAAGCATACATCATAGCTGGTCTGACTAGTGTGTCAAATAGCCACCCCTTTGTGCGGGGCTCTTGGAAGTGTTCCTGGTGACATCTCCGCTCTAACATGGCGAAAGCTCCATACCCTCGTGTGAGTCTATCGGTGGCTGCCTGTCGCATGCTGAAGGGGCCAGGCAAGCTTGTGAATGTGACTCTGAGGTAGACATAGGAAGTGACCACCTCAATCTGTCCACTGCAAGCTCTGAAACCTTCCCCATTCCTCACCATGGGGGGGGTGTGGAAGATCATGACCTTTGTCTTGCCAAGGTTTACTGTCAAGCCCCTCTGTGTACAAAACTCATCCAAGGCATCCAGGTGGCGCTGTAATCCCTCGGGTGACTCTGAAATCAATACAATGTCATCGGCATATAATAAAATGTGGACATGTGTACCTGCGAGGTCTTCACCCTCTCCTCTAGCTCGGAGAATGTAGTCCTCAATCTCGTCGATGTAGAGACCAAATAGAGTGGGGGAGAGTGGGAAGCCTTGCTTAACACCGATGGTGCTAGCAATGGCTTCATACATACCTCCTGGACACTGTACCCTCCCAGTCACCTGCTCATAGAGTGCATAGATGGCCCAAATCATCCCTGATGGTACTCCCAAGCCGTGGAGGTGTCAGAAGAGTCTCTCTTGTGGCACAGTATCAAAAGCTTTGCGGAAGTCCACAAAGCAGCAATATAATCTCTTCTTCCTCACCCTTGCCCCATCAATGAGGCAGCGCAAAACGAAGATGTGATCAATAGTAGAGAAAGCTCGGTGAAAACCTGCCTGGCCTAGTGCTTGTAGCCCGTCAGTCTTTGCATATGAGCTGAGCTCTGCCTGAAGTATGGCACCGTATAGTTTGGCCATGGTGTGGCTAATCATGATGGTCCTTTAGTTCCCTGGATCCAAGTTGTCGCCAGATTTGTGGATAGGCACAATGGTGTGCATAGTCCACTCCTCTGGGAAGCCCTCCCCTATAGCCCGGTTGAAGATGTGTGCAATCAACGGGGCTATAGTGGAGGTTGCGTATATGAGATGCTCGCTCTGCAATCCCGTGTGGTCTGTCGAACGTCCATGTCGTAGTCGTCCTATGGCTCTCTCAACAATCTTTGCTGTGAAGAGAGTAGAACTAGTAGGGAGAGGCTCAAGTGGCTGGGTAATGGGAAGTTGCCCAGGTACCTAATATAATCTCTCAGCATAATCATGCCATGTGTGTGGGTCCCCAATAGGTGTGGTCGGGCGTGGTTGTCGTAGGGTACGCCATGCTGCAACATTGTCCATACTCATAAAGAGATGGTATAGCTCAAGCTCCTGTGCCTCCTCAAAGGCTCGCCTCTTTTGACGTGTGAGGGTCTTCATCCGTCTCCTTGCCTCTCTGTATGTGATCTCTCCCAATGCTCGTTGGGCTCGTAGTCGGCGGTAAAGGTCTCTGCATTCCTCATCATACCAACGATGTTGTGGCATAGTACCGGGAGGAGGTGCATGACCGGAATGGATGGTGTGTGGGAAGGAGCTGATGGATGATCTGAAGAACTGATGCTATCTGTGAGGTGAGTAGGGATAGTGGAGTGTCAAGATGGAGCAAGAGAAGACCCTTCTCGACTTGAGCCGCATATATGTGAGCTAGCTCGTGTGTGAAGTGGATGGTGGTGTGTGGGATGGTTGCTGCGGGTGTGTGTATAGGGGTGTCTCCCTTGAGGGAGAGCACGAGGTATGTGTGATCAGCCCCAATGGGTATGGGTGGGATGGTGAATGAGGTAAGTAGGTGGATGGCCTCTCCGGATCCCATAACGTAATCTACTGTACTTCCCCAACCATCTGTAACTGAGTGTGGTATGCATGTCAATCCTCCTGAGGTAGGCCACTGAGCCATCCCATTATAGATAACGAGGTTATGTCGAAGAGCCTAGTCTCAGTAAGTGAGTGCCATAATGAGTGTATGTATAGTCAGTTGAAGCTCGAGCTGTAGACTCATCCTCTATGGTATGCAGTATCTGTGGGTCTTCAAGGCCAAATATCTCACACTGATCATTGCCTGTCCTAGCATTGAAGTCTCCCATAAGGAAGACTTCCCCTAATGCAGAGTACTCTGTAATCTCTTCCGATAAGAAAGTGTATGGTGAGTCCTCCTCTCGATCTATGATAGCGAACCACGAGCTAGAAGGAGCAAAGTAGCATAAAGCTATGAAGATGATCCGCTCCTGTGAGAGCTGGAATTGAATCCAAAGATATCTGGCCTATGAATCACGTGCGACTATCTATATCTTGCTATGAAGTCCATCTCTGAAGAGTATGGCTACTCCTCCTGATCCTCTGGTGGTGTGCTGACGTGTACACTCTCTGTATGTGGACTCCCACTGGAAACCGTGGACTCGAGGTAGGCCCGGGTGTGGCTCTCATGTGTCTTCGTGAGCATAATGATGTCTTTGCCTTTGCGAAGCTCTTCCAACCTCTCTGGATGTGTCCATAGATCTCCATTGCAATTCCAAACTGCAAGGTGTATCTCCTCGAGTGTCTCACAGGCCGCGAATCCCTATGGGATGGCCTTGCCATCAATGATGACACGACCATCATCTCTGTATCAAGCCTTCTTTCCTTCTTTGTGAGCTTGGTGTACTCTCGGCATGCATGCACGACGATGTGCTACCTGCATGGGTGTGAGATCATCGTCAAGGTAGATGGGGGGGCCATCAAGTGCTCTCAAAATCACCCTCTTGCGTAGGAAAGTAGATCTTACGTCGTCGGAAGGGAAGTGTAGAATGAGAGCTCTCTTCTTCGTGGGTCTCGTCCCGTTCTCCAGGACTTGATGAATGGGAGGGACTCCTCTTTGTAGCCGAGTAGCTTGCATAGTGTCTTCCCATCGGACTCGGGGGTAGAGCCTTCTTTTTTACAATGCCCGTGATGCGTACATTGAGACGACGGGCATGTCTCATCTTTTCTTCCTCAATGGTGGTGTGCACGATGAAGGCTTCTCCCTTTTGTACTTCCTCTTTGGCTTGTTTTTTGATGTTCTTTTTCACTATGTCGATCCACCCTTCTTTGGTAGCTTCTAACTTGTGTTCCATGTTCGCGGTCAAAGCTTTGGTGAGTTCTTCTTTGAGAGCTTCGGTCTTGTTCATATTAATCTCTCCCTCTTCGGGTGTGAGAGAGACCATTGAAGCTTTGAGGGGCTCCAATTCCTCTTTCATGTTTGCTCTCTCCTTATCCCATTCTTCTTTCTCTTTCTTTCTCTCCCTCTCCCACTCTTCTTTCTCTTTCTTCCATGTTTCCCTCTCTTTATGATATGTTTCTACTTCTTTCTCGAGCTCATCAAGTCATCCTTCTTAGCCGTAGCGGTCATGGCGTTCAAAGATGAAAAAATGCTCAATGTGCTGAGCTCGAAGACTTGCGATGAAGACGGGAGGCAACTCAGATTTGGGGTTTAGGGAGGCAACTCTTAATCTCGATCCCATGTGTGGTGTGTGCCATGTCTGACTAATGTAGAGCTGCCAGAGATCCTGTCGGAGCACAACATTCCTCTCATGAAGGGAGAGGTGGATGTGAGGTGAGTCTGGGTCATACTGAAAAGGCGGCAATCTGTCCATATCAAGTCCATGACTATCAAACCAGACTCTAACTTGAGTGTACCAAGCTCTCTCGTATCCTGACTCTGATATCTGTACAGATGCCTCAAAAGCTTTGTGTGTGAGTCTGTCTATAGGGAGCTCCCTCGTCCTCTTAATAAAGCAGATAGTCGGGAATAGTGCTACTACCATGGGTGGTACAGCTAGCTCTGCCCTGATGATGTAATGTGGCACTGACTGTTTCCTGCGAAATAGTTGTGAGATCATACTTACCGAGAGAGAGAGAGAAAGAAAGAAAGAAAGAAAAGAAAGAAAGAGAGAGAGAGAGAGAGAATGTGTGTGTGTGTGTGCGCGCGCTCTAACAAAGTCTTGTTTGTTTCGTTTTCACTCTCTCCCTTTAAACAATATGACATGAATCATAAGCATTTGCATTGGGAAGACTTTTCTGCACGACTGGAAAAATTATAACTGAAGGCTATTATTCAAATATAGGAGACGATTCCAGTTCATTACCCACACTAAAAAAATTCAGTTTTTTGTTGATTTTATCTCCTACACAAATTCTTTTACAAACAGGTATCTTTCCTCCTAAGCCTGATCTCAGTATTGTGTGGATGCATCCATATATGCAGAAACGAACACATGTTTTAAACTCACCAAGTGTGTCATCCCTTGATGTGTAGTCAAAGTCAGCTATACGCACAAATATGAAGTCTTTTTTCAATCTTTCATATGAGGAGGTATTTAATACAATCTCTGGAATATCCTGTGGAAAGAGACAGGTTAATATGCATTATCTTCAAATAGATCTGCAGCAAATCTTCATTGCCTACCACCATTTCTGTGCCACTGGAAAAAACTCAGAATACATGTGCGATGTGTGTGAGGTTTAAAAACGTTTTAAAGATAATATTGTAAGACATATGCAGTACCTGTAACGGATTCCAAGTAGGATTTAGGTCCTGGAACTTGACTTTACTCTTAACTTCTTGAAATATATTTTGCCCGAAAAATTCAACATACCTGTTAGAACATGCAATAAGCACACTCTTTATTCCATCAAACTTTTTAGAAAGTGATCAAGAACTTGCTTCTTTGCATGCAGTATTCAGCATTTTTTGTAGAGTAAACATCATAGTAGTTTTGGAACGCGTTCCAAAGGCGTTTGGTACGTACGGCACGTTCCGTACGGAACGTGCGTACCAAACAGCGTTCGGAACGCGTTCCTTGATAAAAAAAATTCTTGGCTTTTTTTTGGAGCTCCTGCTTGTGACATGCATCTAAGCTCTCATGTATGACATAAAATATAAATGATAATGTACATTGAACTAAATTTTAATGCATACATACATCATGATTCATGAATCATGTAGACTTGTAGCACATGCATATAAATTATATAATATCATATTTCTATATCTAGAGACTACTCTCTCTCTCTCTCTCCCCCTCTCAAGGTACGTTCTCTCTCTCTCTCTCTCTATCTATATATATATATATATATATATATATATATATATATATATATATATATATATATATATATATATATATATATATATATATAGAGAGAGAGAGAGAGAGAGAGAGAGAGAGAGAGAGAGAGAGAGAACGTTCCATACCGTTCCATATCCCAACGTTTGGTACGGCACCACGTTCCGTACGCGTGCCGTACGTGCCGTACCAAACGTTCCGTACCACCTTGGTAAACATAGATCTTATAAAACCAGTATACAAGCGGATAATCCTATAGAATTTATTTAGTTTTTTTTCTTTTCATATCTCCAACCCCTAGCCCCCCATCTTCATTCCTCCTGTTCCCTTTTGGTAGGGATCTTTATCCATATAGAAACAAAATGGAAGACATCCTTCAGCAGCACATATGATCGTGGAAAGTATGTAAAATCAGTCTTGAAATATAAACAAGCTAGATTTTTTGCATAGCTTGTTTTATGAATATGCTTCTTTTACTACCACTTTATTTGAACTTAATGGAAATAAATAATTGAATTAAGCTTTTGCTCCGCATCAGTAGATCCCTTGCTGTGTTTAGGCTCTTGCATATTCACACTCAACTTTAGCTTCACCATTGGATCCACTTTATTTGTTCATGAAAACCTATGATATAAATTTAACATCAAGAAACTTAAGAATTTTGCACACATGAGGTTTGTACCAATCTATCCCAATGCTGCACAATGAGCACCATGCATGTGAGTCTACTACTAATCTATCCCATGGCTACACGGAAAGGTAGTCATACTATGACATCCTCAGTTAGGCCCATGAAAATTAAATTTAGAGGTGTAAGGCTTCATATTGGGAAGAGTCAGCTTCAATATATGTTGATGAGAATGTGAACAGACAAGATTCTCTCTTGTCAATCCTACCTCAAGTTTATTTCATATTGGGAAGAGCCAGCTTTAGTATGTGTTGATGAGAATGTGAATAGAGAAGAGTCTCTCTTGTCAATCCCACCTCAAGTTTACCTTCTTCACCAGTACTTACTGGTAGGGTGTACCTACTAGGAGGGACGTCCTTGCTGGACTAGGAGGAGTCTTAGTTGTAAAGTACAAAATAGGCTATGAGAGTGTAGACAACAAAATTTTGTAAGCAAGGAACCAAAGCTAGGAGCAAGGAAACAACATCCATGAAGTTGGTACAAGTGGCCTTGATAACTCTCTCTCACAAGGTAGCAAGTGGGCAAGTGACCCTAGGAGGCGATTGGAAACCATATGGGTGACTCGAAACCACCTGGGAGACTAGCAACCACATGGGAAATTGGAAACCACCTAGGAGACTAGCCACCACATTGGAGACTAACAACCATATGGACAATTGACAATAATATGGGGACTCACAACCACTTCGACGACTGGCAACCACTTGAGGGACTGACAACCACCTAGGCGACTTCCATATTGGGTGCTACCCATGTGTGGTTGACACCTACTAGGGCACTGGGTGACTACACAAGGGCGATCCCTTTCGAGGGAGACTATAAGATAAAAAACACCTAGCACTGGAAGCTACAATGTAGAGGGTGGGACCCTAGCTACCATGCACCTGCAACTCATACGTCTAGTAAGGTGAAACTACCGTGGCAAGGAGAACTCTAACTATAACTCCCCTATCTTGGCCACCACTCCTTGTGTAACAATTATCCTCATAATTTGTTGCCTAAAGGAGCTATTCAAGGCACAGAGTGAGACCATTGAGAGGCCTAAGATAGAGAGCTATAGTGTAATAAAGTGATAGGAAGGAGATGGTTGAACCACACACTTGAGAGATAGGAGATGGTTGAACTACACCATAAGAGAGAGGATTAGGAAGTAATCCTCAACCATGGCTTTTAGGGCAAGTGGTTAGCCCATCACATTCCTAATCCGGAGGTTGTGAGTTCAATTCCTTACATTGAGAGGGATCATAATTAGTAAGGTACGATTCGTACGATTTGTATATATTAGTACGGTACTACATATGTACCTTAAGATTTTGCGCTCTTCGTACGATATTCGTATGTTCATAAGGTACTACAACAATAAATGTATAAAAGAGTGTACATAATATAAAGAGTATTATTTGCCATGAATATGCATAATATTGTATTTATGCATAAAGATAATTATTCTTTAACTATTATAGATGCAAAACCAATGTATTTCCTTAGTAAATTCTAGTCAAAATGGAAAATAAAATAGGTGTACTTTTTTGGTACGAATTGGTATGAACACGTACTAGTACGTACGGTACGAAAAATAATGTGTTCGTACTCGTACGAATAGCAAGTATGAGAGGGATATAAGAGTAGATCATTGAGGACAATGATTGACCAAGGGGGGAAGAATGTGATAAAGTGATAGGAAGGAGATGGTTGAACCACACACTTGAGAGATAGGAGATGGTTGAACTACACCCTAAGAGAGAGGATTAGGAAGTAATCCTCAACCATGGCTTTCAGGGCAAGTGGTTAGCCCATCACATTGCTAGGTGCCTAGAAACTTGGTGTACCCCATAATTGGCAAGGACCACTCCTTGCATGCTCATGTTAGAATAATTGTCTAGTGACCATTGGTCTACTTCTCAGGCTTGGGTGACTAATCCTCCACCACACCACTAATCCTCCACCATACTATGAAACTCTTATAGGTTGGCATATGTGGATTCAAGCATTAGGTGACAAATCCCTCCACTCATTCCAGGCAACTTCACCTCTTCCCTCCTCTTGTTTGGGTGACTCTTACCTAGCAACTGTGTTCTTTTGGCATAGGGAACAGCCCTCTTCCATAGGTGACTACCATGACCACTATCCCATCCATTGGGTGACCCCTTCGGTAAAAGTGGGAGACCAACAACCGTGCTCCTCTCTAGTTTGGTGACTTCCCCAACCAGTGTTGTCTCCACTCAGACCTAGCCATTATCTTACCACTAACAATTACTCTCACCATAGTCCATGACACATACTAGACACGGCAAGGAGAGCCAATTAAGCCCCAAGATGATTCGAATTAAGATCTACCATAAGAGAATGCTAAAACAATACTTCACCCCTATTAGAGGCTCATCTTCCGCACACGTACTTGGTAGAATAGTCACTATTGAAGACAAGAACAAGTTGCAAAGACTCTCAACAAGGAATTAGTTCTCTTCTCCAAAGAAAAAAAAACTAGAGTTTTGACAATATAGCAGAGGAGCTTTGAAATCTCTTGTCAAGAATCAACATAAGGTTCTCTTCTTTCCGAGGCACTGCTCACAAAGGTCCTGACTCTAGAGGACGATGTTCAGTGATTCTTGTCCACTTGCAAAAGTGGTGCCTAATAGGAGATCCAAGATGCATTCTTGCCTCTATTCCTGTCTATCCTTGAAGGACTAGTTTGCAAATGGTAGAATGAGTACGCCGAAGACCACTTCCAAATGTAGGAAGCCTTGAAGATGGAGTTCATCGGAGCTTTCCGACCAGATAACCCTACGGAGTGCACAATAGATGAGTTGGAGAACTTGACATTGCATGCATGAGAGACGTTTTCCAAACTAATGACAAGATGATGGTTCCTTGTGTCAAGGCTACTTATGTCTCAAGAGACTTTATGATTAAAAAGTGAGTAGAAAAGGCCTTCCCAAGGTCTTCCCAACAAAAGATCTCGGAACTTCTATGACCCGATGCCACCCCCAGAGACTTTGAGGTCGAAGCCACATATATAGAAGAAGTGCAAATTCATTTCGGAACGTATCAAGACAGAGATACATGTTCGAATGAGGATTGTGTCTTTGAACTAGAAAGAGAGCTAGAGGGTCTCAAACTACAAAAGACCTTAGCAAAGGAGAAGGGTAACCATAGGCAAGACTCTAATGATTTGCACAAATAAGGAAAGAATTGGAAGAGATCAAGGCCTCAAAAAAGAGGTACATTTATGATGCTAACTTTGTGCTAGTCAAGGGTATACTACAGAGGAGTGCCCCAAGCAAACTACATGCCAATTTTGCAGAAAAAGCGGAGACGAAGCAAGGAAAAGATATTTTTGAACACATATAGGAGTTTCTATCCTTGAAGAACTAGTTTGCAAATGGTGAAACGAGTATGCCGAAGACCACTTCCAAATGTTGGAAGCCTTGAAGATGGAGTTCATCGAAGCTTTCCAACCAGGTAACTCTACTGAGTGCACACTAGATGAGTTGGAGAACTTGACATTGCATGCATGAGAGAAGTTTTCCAAACTTATGACAAGGGGATGGTCCCTGGTGGGAAGGCTACTTGATGCCTCAAGAGACTTTATGATAAAAAAGTGAGTAGAAAAGGCCCTCCCAAGGTCTTCCCAACAAAAGCTCTCGAAACTTCTCTGACTTGATGCTAGAGCATGAGAGATGTTTTCCAAACTTATGACAAGGGGATGGTCCCTGGTGGGAAGGCTACTTGATGCCTCAAGAGACTTTATGATAAAAAAGTGAGTAGAAAAGGCCCTCCCAAGGTCTTCCCAACAAAAGCTCTCGGAACTTCTCTCACCCTATGCCACCCTCACAGACTTCGAGGTGAAGCCACACATATAGAAGAAGAAGAAGAAGCGATCATTTTCTGAACCTATCAAGACAAAGATGAGTGTTCGAATAAGGATTGTGTCTCTAAACTAGAAAGAGAGCTAGAGGGTCTCAAACTACAAAAGATCTTAGCAAAGGAGAAGGGTAACCATAGGCAAGACTCTGATGATTTGGCACAAATAAGAAAGGAATTGGAAGAGATCAAGGCCTCAAAAAAGAGGTACATTTATGGTGCTAACTTTGTGCTCGTCAAGGGTATACTAGGTAAGAGTGTCCCAAGCAAATTACATGCCAATTTTGCAGAGAAGGGGGAGACTAAGCAAAGGATATATATTTTTGAAAAGGTATAAGTGTTCTTAACTTAATGTAGGTCAACCTCCCAATGTGCAGTGGGTGGGAGCAGCCATTCTTCTCTCTTAGGACAACCACCAAAGACTCGTTCATCCATTCCCACTGTCTACACAAACCAAGATTCTACTCAAGGGAAACTAGCAGAAAGAACTCACCAAAATCACCCACCAAAATCCATTATGTGTTTCTGCTTTGATCAATATGGACACTTTCAAAGTAACGAGTAATTCTTTCCCTCTCCACATGATCAAAGTTACCGGTGCAAAAGAAATTCCATCCAGTGACCACTCCCCTCGCACCTTAGTGATCCAACTAGAAGAACTACTAGGGGTCATGGTCAAAGTTGAAAAATAGAAGGAAGAAGCCAAAGAAAAGGCCATGGGCTCTCACTCCCTTAAAGATCCAGAGAATTAACATGTTTGGAAGCGGACTAGTAAGGCAATCAATGTCAAAATCCAATGAGAAAGCTATAATCAACCCCCCCCCCCCCCAAAGGAAGTTCTAGAAAAGGAACAATGTGATACTTTAATAGATCATCACATCAACAAGGCCTATGAAAAATCTACAGAGGCCGATACCACACAACACGAACCTCTCATAGTGATTAAGGTTTAAAAAGACACATATCAATAGGTATCTCCATATGATTTACTTACTATGAGTCCTAGGTTTGGAGATGAAGTTACTGTTGCCATTAGCAATATAAATCCTACGTTCACTATAAGTAGCCAGCAAGCACCTTTGTCTATTCCTCATCACTTCCCTATGCCTTCCGCATGTCTTAGACCCCATCTCTTTGGCTCCTTTAAGAGACTACAAGATCCTAACATTAACTCTATGCATCAAAGACACCAGGCTAGAAAGAGTAATCATACATGAAAGATCATGCATTAACTCATGCCGGATTATACAATGATCCTTCTCAAAATTAAGCCCTCTAAAACTCTAAGCAAAGTAACTCCCTTAGGGATGGTAGAAAAGGTGCTAGTTGAGATACAGGGTCTAGAGTTTCTCTACTTGATTTCGTAATAATTCCTTTACCAAAAGTTAAGGGTGGGTTCCTTCTCCTCATAGGAAAGCCTTGTCTAAGACACATGCTAAGACACAACAAGGCTCTACGTGATTGAACAATGACACTTGACACGTTGACTTCACAACTTTATTTTGGAGGGGAAGATGACGTCATGGGGACATCTAAAGTGATGAATTTGGAAAACCTCTTAGAAGGAGAAGACAAAAACCTCTTATTGCACCACGGACTTGGGCAACTTTCATCCCTCCACGCTACAGGGAATAAAGAGCTTGAGCAAACTCCTCGGGCAATGTGGGGATGACTATTATGGATACTTGGGTGACTGATGATGGTGCTTGGGCGACCGACCACCTTGCCTGGGCAAACACATCCTCTGCTTGGGTGACCATAGGAAACTACTTAGGTGACTACTTCCGCTACTTGAGAGGTTTCCCATTGGGAAATTGACCACTTTGGAGACACTCTTTCTTATGAATTTGAGACTGAAGATCTCGGCATTGGTGAAGAGAACATGACACAAGACTTGGGTGACATAATGGAGTGGCTGGACTATGTACAAAACGTTCCTTGCTTTGTAGTGGAAGTCACAAAAAACTCTTCAGTAGATGAAGGAACGGCTTAGAGTTCATTTTCTTAGGGGATCCAGTCAAGGATCGAGGAGGGAGATCTCTTATGAATTTGAGAAGATCTCGGCATGAGTGAAGAGAACATGGCACAAGACTTGGGTGACATAATGGAGTGGCTGGACGATGTACAAAACGTTCCTTGCTTTGTAGTGGAAGTCACAAAAAACTCTTCAGTAGATGAAGGAACGGCTTAGAGTTCATTTTCTTAGGGGATCCAGTCAAGGATCGAGGAGGGAGATCATCGAGGAGGGATCCACCTACCAATGATGAGATGACTTAGCATCTGTTCGAAAACCACCAGGAAGTAACTACTACTGAGTCCATATTCCCTATGGGAGAAATTCAACTTGGTTGGTTGCAAGAAAAAGAGAAGGTTATAAGAATTGATGATATTACAACCTTCCCTAAGGGTATGTTATGGGAAGGAAATGTATGTAATGAGCCAATTGATCCAAAACGAGATAAGGAGATAAATGTTGGGGATGAAGATAACCCCAAGCATCTTCTTCTTGCCACATGGTTATGGGACTATCCAGATTTGCTGAAGGAGCTAACAACATTCATGTACACTTTCAAAGATGTGTTTGATTTGAGCTAGAAGGATCTTACAGGCATCCTTCGAGAGTTAGACATCCATACCATTCCCTTGGTCAAGAATGCTTGACCCATCGGAGGCAAAATCTACGGACTCAACCCGAAGTATGCTGAACTGGTAAAGAAGGAAAGACGGAAGAAGGGAATAACTGACCCTGTGGAACACTTAGAATGGCTGCCATTGATGGTCATCGTATCCAAGAACCTGTCCAACAAGATAAGAGTCTTTGTGAATTTTCGAGCTCTCAACAAGGTAACTATATAAGATGCTTTTCCCAGTCCTTTCTGCGAACAAGTCATAGAGGATGTAGATTTCCATGCTTTGTATCACTTTAAGGATAGGTTCAATGACTATAATTAATTAGCCATACACATGGCGGACCAGCCTAAGACAACTGTCATAATGCCTTGGGGAACATACATCTACACTTAAATGGCTTTGGATTGCATAACACACCCACAACTTTCAATAGAATTGTGTACCTCATATTTGCTAATCTTCCCTTGAAATTCTTTAGCCTCTTCCCACAAAGGGGCAACACTACAGAGAGCACTTCCTGACTGTGACAGCGGATGGTTTCATTCAGAGACCACGATACATGGATACATATATGGCACCAGTTGAGAGAGTGGCCATTGGGAAGCTCAGAGTATCATCACACAAGCTCGAGATTGAGGTTGGGCGAGCCACACATACCCTGAGGGATGAGAGATTATGCAAGATATGTAGAGAGGAGGTGGAGGACGAGGAGCACTACACATGTAGATGCCAGGCATATGAGGACATCAGAGACCGCTACCCACAGCTCTTCAGGGGGCCCAGAGAGATCAGGGCTTTATTGGGAACAGAGGACCAGTGCCCTCTAGGTCGTTTCCTAGTAGATCTCCAGCACCGCCGTGCATCACTCCTCCAGCAGCAGATGGAGATACACCTGCCCCCCCCCCCTCAGACTTATATTACAGATTTTTTCAGACCCACAGCCACTCGAGGACCCAGCTCGATGCGGGGTGTCACATTACACAGAGCAGAGGAGCTTAGACAACAACGTCGACGACCGAGAACCCCAGTCCGGAGAGCCCGTCCACATCAGAGAGAGATTCAGGCGATTCACGCACACCATGACATGGAGATACGGAGACGTCAGCAGCCCACCCCTATCGATTTGGACGCTCAGAGCATTTTGAGGATTGCCATGATGCCTTACCCACCGATGTATTATATCCTACACCCACTCCAGGCATTTAGTGGCTTGTGATACCATCGAGCCTCCCCTCCCTATGCATATCATGTTTGTATCTCACCCATTGAAAATATAGAGTGCATACCCATAGCACCCCACACCCTTGATGCCAGTTACTATCCACTCCTTTTATACCCGTTTGCGGTACTCACACTTTATTTTCCTTTTGGGATCATAGTGGATTGGATCATACTGATGTATATGTTTTGTCTCATAGGCTGATTTTGGCCTCTAATAGACGTTAAAAAGTCTTTCTTTCTTTCTAGACTAACTAGTTAGAGTTTCCCCTTCAGTGGACACTAGAGGAAGAGGCATCCTTCACATATCTCAAGCAAAGACTAGTGCCAGGGGAGCATTAGATTGTGCCCTCTTACTAGATTGACAAGATTTCTGAAATATGATTTTGATTACAAGATTCCAATGCCAAAATATCTCCTAGTCTCAATTGATTACGCTACTAAGTGGGTTGAGGTAATAGCAAGTAAGGATTGTACTGCTCAAACGGTAGCTTCATTTTTGTACAAACACATCTTCTACAGATTTGGATGTCCTATTCAGGTAACTACAGACAAAGGTTTACATTTCATCAATTAGGTACTAACACTCATTTTTGAGAAATATGGAATCTTCCATAGAAAATCATGTGCATATTACCGTAGGGAAAATGGCCAAGTAGAGAGTACAAATAAATTTCTCATGGTGCTCCTCAAAAAAACATGCTTACAATTTTTTAATACATGAGAACAAGCCTATCTAGGAACATTATGGGCCTATAGAACATCATTCAAGGCCACCACTGGACATACTCCATTCGAACTTGTTTACTATATGTAGGAAGTTGCTCCATTTGAATTTTTGCATGGTTCGAACCGGGTTGGAACAAATAGGATACAAGGATTTTCTGCTGCATTCGCATCAAATTTTCTAAGGCTACAACTCGTAAATGAAAAGAGGAAAATCGACAACGACCACCTCATAATAGTGCAGGAAAATAGGAAAAAGAATCATGATGCAAACCTCTAGAAATACCAAATCAAGGAAGGAAGCTTAGTACTATTGTATCATCCAGGTCTGTTCGAAAAGAAGTCTAAGAAGAAGATGTTACCCATATGGAATGGATCTTTTAGGGTAATCCGAGTACTTTCTAAACGTGCAGTTCAGTTATCAACCTTGGATGGGCAAGCCTTGCCTTTGGTCAATGAATTGAAGTTGAAGCTCTATGTGGAGCCATGAGAAGTACAAGAGGGTATCAACTTTGTAAATAATGTACATAGTTTGGAATCTTTATGCTCAACTACTATGCCAATCATCTTTAAATTAGCATCATATCAATGTAATTAAGTCCCTATACTCTCATAATTACTCCACCCACTAACCTTTCCCCAACAACTAATCACCCTAGGTACACTGCATCACTAATCCTCTCAAATCACTCCTTCACTATTATTATCCTCCCTTCGGAGCCCTTTCGAGGTTTCTCTCCACCTCTTCCACTTCCTCTAAAAGGGTTGACCTCCACAAGTCTCTACACCTCTTCTACTTCCTCTAGGCAAGGTGAATTTTTCACTCATACGGGGCCTCTCTCCATTTCTCCACTTCCACTCTCTCCCTCTTCCACTTCCATGCAACCAGTCCTTTACATATCCTAGTTCAACTCTCTCTTGGTCCAACAATTCCTATGCTACACTCTCCCTCTTTCTTGTCCAACCACTCCTCCACATAACCCGTTTCAATTCTCTCACTTGGCCCTACAAGTCCTATGCTACACTCACCCTCCTTCTCCAAGCACCCACCCTACATAACCTAGTTCAACTCTCTCACTTGGCCCAATAATTCCTATGCTACATTCTCCCTCTTTCTTCTTGAAGCACCCACTCCACATAACCTAGTTCTCTCTCACTTGGCCCAACAATTCCTATGCTACACTCACCCTCCTTCTTGAAGCATCCACTCACCCAATTATACCCCATATCACTTCATTTGCCCTTCCCATCCCCTCATGGGCTTTCCATCGCCCACTCCCCTCCATAACCAGGCATTACCTCTAGGGGACCACCCATTTCACCCTTGACTAGGCATCAACTCTAGGCGACCACCCATTTCACCCTCAACTAGGCACTAACTCTCACTAAATTTCTCCCTCCCTGCCTAGGCAACCACACAATTTATCCCTTCCCCTTGCCTTAAGCTCTCCTATTAACCACTCACCCGATCATTCTCTAAGCAACCATCCCACTCACCCATTCCTCCCCTTAGCCTCCACTTGCCCTTTCTATCCACTAGCCCTCATTCCCCCTAGGCAACCAATTTCCCTCCGTATCCCTAGGAGACCATTCACCCACCCCTTCCTATACCCTCTAGGTCTAACCTATCCTTATGGTCACTCGCCCCAACCATGAATAAGCATGCACTCAAGGCTACGAGTCGTCCACCCTCTAGGCCTAACCTACCCTTATGGGTGACCACCCCTTACATACCATAATCCTCCACCTTCTCACTCTTCCCCTATACATGTACTCGCCTCATTTATCCTTGGCATTGAAGACCATCCATCTTGGCTTTCACTTTGCCTAAGCACCAAATTGCCCCACATTTCTCCATTCTTGCCCAAGTGACCACCCAACTCATCCTTTCCCCTTCACTTAAGCTCTCCCTTGCCTAGGCGACCACCCAACTCATCCTTTCCCCTTGACTTAAGCTCTCCCTTGCCAAGGCACCCACTCGCCCCACTCTCCCCTTTCTTGCCTAGGCGACCAACCAACTAGCCCTAATTCTCCACTTTGCCCTACTCTTCCATTTGGCAATCAACTTTTCCCTTGCATGGGAGACCACAAGCTTAAGCCCACTATTTTGTTAGGATACCTACTTGCCTTATCCATCCACTTAGGCTAACCATCGCCCTCCCAATACCATCTAGGTGTGCCGAGACCGATTCATAGTAGCACCCGAAGGTGTGCTCACTGCTAGCTTATGTCAGTGCTAAAACTATTTCCATGGAAAACGGTCCAAGGAAAACTATCTCTAGGAGACCAAGTACTCACACAAGCATGGGTGCTGAATACACATGAAAGAAGCCACCAATATCTATTTGATACATATAACACCTCCTTTCTATGAGAATCGGAAAAACCAATGATGCATATGACAAAATTACATAAAGCATAAAGCAATATAAAGGAATGCATAATCTGATATCCTTCATTCCAAGACTACATGCTGGGTTGCGGAGTAGAAAACAAAACATAAAAAGCTGAAGTATGTTCTTTGCCGATTCTTCATAGTGTAGTCAAATGGTATCACACAGTGAGCCATGGTTTCTGTAGGAGTCACCCTCGAGTATGTAAGAAATGGTGATGTGTGTAATCCAGGATCGAGGCAAGTGTTCCTGCAATCATCTTAACATCAACATTGCCAATGGGACGATCAGGGAAACTCTAGTGTATGCTAGAAGTAGTTTTCTCATAGTCTTGCATATAATCCCTTTTGCCAGAGGTATGCTTCTGAAGATCAGTGAGTGATACCACAGGAATATCCAAGTAAACGTGAAGGATGATACCTCAAGAAAGTGGTGCATAATCAAAGATGTTGATTGGCTGAGTCAACTTGAACCTCTTAGTACAAGGTAAGTTTTGACCTGTCCTTCCAAAGACTTCATTGCTTCTTTCTCTTGCAAAGATATTGAAGCTGAAGCATGCTCAACTAATAAAAGCAAGCTATATGGAGGACTTCTAGGGCTTTAGAGATGGCCACTAGAGTCTTTGAATATGCCATTAGTATTTATGGATGACATGGGATGGCAGGAGACTTCAATGATTGATAGTTTCAACATGGAAGTTCACTTGTAAGTGTGGTAATAGTGTCATGGTTGGGAGGCACTGTGGGAGGCACTGTTAGTGATTCCATTATATGACGAAGAATTGGGTTGATTCTGGAAGAAAATATGGTGATATACCTTCTCTATGACAAACAAAATATGATTATATATGCCATTTGTTAGTCTTTTAGAGTGGATAGTGAGTGCTTGTAGTGGATGGTGTGGGAATGAATAAATGAGGGGAAAAAGTAGGGAGGTCTTGTGTGTGTGAGGGAGGGGGTTGTTATCAATGTAACTGATTACTTTTATCATTAAAGGCTTCCGATGGGGTTCAATGTTAGCTTTAATAATAATAATATTAAAAACAATGAACATATGGAGAAACTGTCTTACGGATCTGAAGAGCCACTATAATCTGATGCACGCAGGTTTTTGGCTTGAAGAGCTGTAAACTGCATACAAGGGTGTAGCATCAAAAGGATTATTGATTTTTTCATGTATTATCATAAATATTGGTGATAAGGAAATTGTACCCGAACATGCCAGCGCATGTCATCATTGTTGGGATCACCCTTTGAGTCACATGGCAAGGCAAGTGCTGTTAATGCAAACGTTGCAGCTACAGGTTTATGGTCGCTGCAAGATCAAACCATCATGTATGAGTAACTTGATATTGTATTTGCACAAAGAGAAAAAAGATAAGGTTAGAAAAATCCATGCCTAGAAGATATGCTAGGGATTGATGTGTAAGAGAGCTGTCTGACATTGAATCCTGGAAGTGAGAACCAAAGTACTCTATCACACCAGGCAGGTAGCCGTTTCTGGTCATAAACATCTTCAGTATTTCTTTTCATCTGTTTATGAAGATTGTAATATTTCAGATTCACAAGCTGGATAGTGAACTCGTTTGCCTCCTTGCTATATTATTTGTATACATTCGGTGAGGTGAATATAGCACCTTGAATGTTGGTGGAAATGTTATTTCTCCTTCGCTAAACAAATAGAACACATTTTGTGCCTCTTTCTCCCTATGAAGCTGAATACAACCAGTTTGTAATTAAAAAAGGAATAAAGTTATAAAATGTCTGAGATATTAAAGTTCACTGTTTGCTTGTTGAGAGGATTAAAGAAAAGGCAATGCAGGCATACAACTATTTTTGTAAATGTAAAATGCATGAAGTTCTCACAATGACGATTATGACACTGATGCCAATCACAATGATAGTAATGATGATATGGCTACCCTGGATTTTCTTTGGTTTCTCTACCCAAACTCCCTGTTCTCTTTTCCTATCTCTCTCTAGCTATGTTCTTAGTCTTCTTTACATTCCTTGCAGGCCTTTGGTCATTCTCATTACTGTAAAAATTGATAAACAATTTTATCTTCAAGATAGACAAAGAAGCTGTGATGCAAATTCCATAGCCGCTAGATAAAGAATACAATGCTGATACACAACCCGCAGCTGGCATGACATCCAACGTGAATTCCAGTCAAAGGAGTATGATCCCCATTGGTCTTGCATGTGACATGAAAGAATTAAGTTGTTGAATATGACCTCTACGTCTGAATCTATAGAAAGGCTAAGTGCCTCTTTCACCTTCACAGTTGTGGTTGGGTGTGTATCCCTTGCACTATCATCAGAAGTGCCTGGTCTTAGTGCCCCCTTTGGGACCCCTGACAGGATGCCATTGCTGATCTGAGCCATCATAGGATATGCTATAGCTTAGTTAACAACAGTGCAACCATTTTGCCAAGGACAAGTACTCTATAACCTGCAGAATCTACTCAAGGACTGAAAAGCAGGTTCCAGAGTGGATGGTCTGTCATAATATATTTGATGCTAATAAAAGGTCGCCAAAATATAGTGAATCTTATCTAACAAGAGGATCATGTCACCTTCTACAAGCCTAGAGCTAGTTGAGAGATCTATCTTGCTCATCCTTGGACCAGCCGACCTGCCACTCGTCGGTGCAAGTGTGAGGATACCTGAGTGTTTGAGAAGATAGAGTCCTATTGGGTTGTCACCACTCTTGTGCCTATATGAATAATTCACGGGTCATTCTGTCTTGTAATCTATCTTGTTGTTCTGTCTTTTCACTCTAGCTTGTCTTGTCACTCTAACTTGTTTTTTCCCCTATTTCTATGTCTTCCTCTTAAGTATTCCTTCTTTTATCCAATTGCAATAGTGTGAAGTTGCATGCAGCATATGAAATTACATGGTGTTTTCAGGCTGCTCCAAGAGTAGTGCATTTTGCATGCCCTATACCCATACATACTACTTCACTATCTACAAGTGAAAATTTGGCATGCCCGGTGGGACAAGGCTTCTAGAGATTTCCTTGCAAATCACTTAGATAGAGTACTAAAAAGGGTAGCCATTTTAGGCAACTTCAGTATTTGGGCTAGTATAGTCCCATCTTGCATTCGAAATTCTTGGGTGCAGGTTAGCCTATCTCTAGTCTACCTCGCACTTGAAAATTTTTGTGCTCTGAAGCCAACTCCCCATAGTTTGGGCGGCTCCTCAATCCACCACCTCCATATTGTGGACGACTCCCGATCAAGAAATGGGTGGAAAAAGCTTTGCCCTGGTCCACCCAACAAACACTAAGAGCTCTGTTGCAGCTAGACGCCACCTTAAGAGAATTCGAGGCGGAAGCTACAAGGATTGAGGCTGCATGGGTTCACTTTGGAACTCAATAAGGTAAGACTTCTTCCCAAGATGAAGATGTTGTGTTAGCATTAAAGAGGGAGCTAGAAGCCTTAAAACTTCAAAAGAACCGGGAAGAAAACAAAAGTTCCTTCGATGGCCTTGCTCAGATACGACAAGAGCTGGAAGAGCTGAGGACACTAAGAGAGGTAAGAGCTTGACTATGATGTTCTCTCTGTACTACTCAAAGACACACCGCCCAAGAGTGTTCAAGGCAACTAACATGCCAATTTTGTGGAAAGGGAGGCCATGAGGCTAAGGACTGTTATTTTTTGAAGGGTTTTGGAAACCAGAACATTGTACCAAGACAGCCACAAGCTTCTCAATGGGTAAGTACCACTCAATCTTCTTTTTTAGGGAAACCACACATACCACCCATAAGAATACCTCTTGTTACTACTTTTTACACTAATCAAGGGAAATAGAGGCAAGAAGGTAGGGCTCGTCAAAACCACCCATCTAGATCCATAATGTGTTACCGTTGAGGGGAATATGCCCATTCTCAAAGTAAGTGTTCCCTACCAGAAGATGCCCCATCTTGTAAGAACTTCCAAAAACTAGGGGCCATTACACAAAGGGATGCCCGAAGTCAATTCCATCAACAAGCACACAAGGGAACGCTTGTCCCTTGCACATGATTAAGGTAACCAATAATGAGGACAACATAGAATCTCGAAGTGCTCGAGTAGTCCAACTTAAGGAGATTCCAAGAGTTATGACTAGAGCACAAAAGCAAAGTGCACAAAAGCAAAGTGCACAAAAGCAAAAGGAAGCTTTGAAGGATGAAGCCAAGGAAACAACGGACCTAGTTGGTCAAAATAAAGACAAAGGGAAAAAGGTAATGATGGAAATAGAGAATGAAGCTCTTGAGGAAGCGAAGCGCAACAAGGACAAGGAGAAGACCTCACAAGAAGAAGTGAGCGGAAATGGAAACTCTTTAGAACACCCTATTGGCAAGGCCTATGCAATATCCAATTAGGACTTAAGGTGGTGTCATGATGGAGCTACTTCAGGAAACAACCAAGAGGGCCATCTAACTGTGATTCAAGTCTTGCAAAACACCTACCAACAAGTATCTCTCTAAAACTTGTTGGCCATGAATCTTGGATTCAGAAGAGAGGTAGTTCCTTCCATAAATGGTCTAGATCTTGGAACCATATTAAGTGGTAGGCAAGGCTCCACCACACTCATATCTCCATATATGCCCATGCACTCAACTTATAGATGGGTGTTATCTAGAATGACACCTCTTATAGACTACAAGAGTCCTAAGCTAACTCTAAAAATTAAGGGAACCTCGGCATGAGTAATAGTAGATGGAGGATCTGGGATAAATCTTATGCCAAAATACACAAGATGTGGCAGGGCACACATCATATAACTTCATGGATGGTTTCGATGGATACAACAAACTTGAAGTCCATCCTGAAGATCAACAAGAGACAGCATTTATTACTCCTTAGGGAACGTATATTTATAAAAAAATGGCTTTCGGTCTCCGGAATGCACCAGCCACCTTCAACACCTTCAACAGAACAATATATCTTATTTTTAACAAACTGTTTCTAAAATTCCTGAGAACTTTTATGGATGACTTTTCGTCATTCTCTGGAGCAACATGTACTACTACAATAGAAAATGTACTAGATCATTTAAAGCGATTGGAGCACGTTTTAAAGAGACATGTTTGAAACTTAAACCTAACACAATGTCACTTTTTGGTGACCCAAGGCACTTTGTTAGGGCATGTGGTTCCCGACCAAAGAATGACTCCTCATCTTGATAAGGCAATTTCAATTCTCAAACTTCCAAGATCAATAAATGCCAAGGAAGTCCGGACCTTCTAAGGATAGGATATCATCAAAAATTTATATGCCTTTATGCGAAGATAGCACAACCACTTTCTCGACACACTAGCAAGAGCTTTCCTTTTTAATGGTTTGAGGAAGAAGAAGGTGCATTCACATATTTAAAACGGAGGTCGGAATCTGCACTTATCCTCATCTCGCCAGATTTGTCTAGGTCATTTCATGTACATGTAGACGCAAGTTTATGTGTTGTGGGCATTGTTCTCACCCAACCAAGCGAAATACACAAACTAGAACAACCAATTCATTACACAAGTAGGCTCCTCTCAAAGGTAGAGAAAAATTATAGCACCATAGAAAGAGAGGCATTAGCTATTGTGTTCATACTCCAAAATTTTAGACACTATCTACTATGCACTACATTTATAGTGATCACTGATTATCAAGCTTTAAAGTACTTGTTAAACAAACCATAAGTGGAAGGAAGAGTGTGGAGATGGTTTCTTCTCTTCTAAGAATCTTTGAGATTGTACAAAGAAGCGGCAAACAACATGTCATTGCAGACACCTCTCTCACATCAGACACCCTCTTCAGGCAATTAGAGGAGTGGAAGATGATTTCCAGATAGTCAAATATATGAGGTAAATTTAGCACCTGCATGGTATGATGACTTAACTCAATTCCTATCTAAGGTTCAATTTCCTTTCGGGTCTACTCCATTGGAAAGGTGTGGGTTACTTTTGAAAAGTAAAAGCTTCATAATGGTAAAAGACACCCTCTATAAGATTTGGCCTATGGGATGTACAAGAAGTGTCTTCAACCACACGAAGCGGAAACTGTTCTTCAATTGGCACATGAAGGTAAGTCCAGTGGACATTTCCTGTTGCACTTAGAATACTTCAAAGTGGGCTATGGTGGCCATATATGTTCTTGGATGCTACCAATTTTGCAAAGCAGTATGATGTTTGTCAACGATGTGCACCTAAGCCAACCAAACAAAGGAACCAGCCACTCAACATCTTCATAGCATGGCAACCATTTGAGCCCTGGGGGGCTCGACTTTATCGGTCCGAGTTATCTTGTTGCACGCGACTCCAATGCCAAATATCTTCTGATGGCAACGGATTACACCACTAAATAGGCTGAAGTAATAGTAGGTAAGAAGTGTATTGCTGAAACAATAGCTTCATTTTTGTACAACCATATTTTTTTTGCAGATTTGGATGTCCCATTGAGGTAACTACAGATAAAGGATGACATTTCATTAATCGGGTGCTAACCTTAATTGTTGAGAAATATCAAATCTTCCATAGGAAATCATGTGCATACTACCCTAGGGCAAATGGTCAGGCAAAGAGTACATATAAAGTTCTCATCATACTACTAAGGAAAACATGCTTAGAATTTCCAAATACATGGGGACAAGCCTATCTAGGAACATTATGGGCTTATAGAACATCATTCAAGGCCACAACCAGACATACCCCATTCAAAAATGGTTGCTCCATTCGAGTTTTTGCATGGCTCCAACCGGGTTGAAACAAATAGGATACATGGCTTTTTCATTGCACTTGCATCAAATTTTGTGAGATTACAACTCTTGGAGGAGAAAAGGAAAATTGGCAACAAGCACCTCATCATAGTGCAGGAAAGAGATGAAAAGAAATCATGATGAAGGCCTCTGGAAATCTCATATCAAGGAAGGGAGCTTAATCCTATTGTCCCATCCACGACTCTTTTTCCAAGTTTCCAATTATCTTTAATTCCATATCATATTAATGTAATTGGGTTTTGACTCACTCAACCCCTAACCTTTTCCCAAGCAACTAGTCTCCCTACTCCAAACTCTAACCTTATTTCAGCAATGGCTGCACTGCATCGCTTCATCACCTCACCTAGCTTGGCTGTCAATTGCATCCAAACCTCTCTATTTGGCAACTTCCTTTTCCCTCCAACTTCCTCAGGCTACCTCAAATCAATCTTCCTTACTAGCATCCTTCTTGGGTAACCTCCCCAACATCTCCTCTCCACCTTGTCCACTTCTACTCCTTCCCTCTCTTTTGCATAACCTATTCCTCAAAACTCACTCTCCCTACCTAAACACCTAAAGCCACCACTCACTCGCCCTCCAAAACATAAGCACCCACTAGCCTCACTCTTGGAAGTACCTGAATGCGACCACCCCTTTTCCATCGACCAACCCTTTTCCATCAACCACTCATTTTCCATTATTCCTTTTGAGGCGACCACCTTTTCCTATCATTCCTCTTGAGCGAAACTCCTCCCAAGTACCTCAAGTACCTAGCTTGGCTGTCAATTGCATCCAAACCTCTCTATTTGGCAACTTCCTTTTCCCTCCAACTTCCTCGGGCACACCTCAAATCAATCTTCCTTGCTAGCATCCTTCTTGGGTAACCTCCCCAACATCTCCTCTCCACCTTGTCCACTTCTACTCCTTCCCTCTCTTTTGCATAAACTATTCCTCAAAACCCACTCTCCCTACCTAAACACCTAAAGCCACCACTCTCCCTCCAAAACATAAGCACCCACTAGCCTCACCATTGGAAGTACCTGAATGTGAACACCCCTTTTCCATCGACCACCCCTTTTCCATTATTCCTTTTGAGGCGACCACCTTTTCCTATCAGCCCTCTTGAGCGAAAACTCCTCCCAAGTACCTCAAGTACCTAGGTTGGCTGTCAATTGCATCCAAACCTCTCTATTTGGCAACTTCCTTTTCCCTCCAACTTCCTCGGGCTACCTCAAATCAATCTTCCTTACTAGCATCCTTCTTGGGTAACCTCCCCAACATCTCCTCTCCACCTTGTCCAGTTCTACTCCTTCCCTCTCTTTTGCATAACCTATTCCTCAAAACCCACTCTCCCTACCTAAACACCTAAAGCCACCAATTGCCCTCCAAAAAATAAGGACCCACTAGCCTCACCCTTGGAAGTACCTGAATGCGACCACCCCTTTTCCATCGACCAACCCTTTTCCATCGACCAACCCTTTTGCATAGAATACCCCTTTTCCATTATTGCTTTTGAGGCGACCACCTTTTCCTATTGTTTCTCTTGAGCGAAAACTCCTCCCAAGTACCTCAAGGGGACTCCCTAATCTTCTCCCACTATATCTCTTGGGCAACTACCAGTCCCTCCTAGTAAGGCAACTACCAAAGAATGAAAACCAAAGGGTGACTACCGAATCACCTGGACACTACAACTCCTAAATGGGTGACTACCCCTCCTTCCCCTCCTAGCAGTGTGGGTGACTACCTTCAATTCCCAAAGGTAACCGACCATCAAATTATAAGGAGACTCCCAATCTTCTCTTGGCACTAGGAGACCTCCAAATCCAATCTCCACCAATTCCCACAATATACACCCGGAAGTCAACTTGACTCCTTCAACTCCAACATTTCCTGATCTCTCCTCTACTCGAGAGACCTCCCATCCGTTCGGACTCGATGCTCAGCCTTCTAGGCCCCCTTCCTTTGTTACACCTAGAGGCCACCCTTCCACCCTATATCATCCCCCATTCTCCCTTCTTCCCATATTCCTCCAAGTCCCTCCCCTACCATCCAGCTCTCTTGAGCATTTCCACCACTTCCACGTACATTTCTTCACCAATTCTAGAGGTAAACAACACTCTCTTACCTTCACTAACTCCTACCAAAGTCCCAAATTTAGCTCTCACCTATTAATTTATAGGTCACTTCCAATGTCCTCTCCATCCTATCTCCATCCTAACACTATACCAAGTGAGGAACATCCTAACTATGCATCATTTTGCTATCTAGGTGATGCCCAACGGGCCTCCACAATTCACTGCCCCTCAGGGTGACGCCCAATTGCCCCCTTGAGAAGCACAACTTCCACAACTTCCTCATAATGTAGGTGATGCCCAATGGGCCTCCACAATTCACCACCCACCAAGGCCATGCCCAATCGTCCCCTTCGGTAGCACAACTTCCCGAGGGTGTAAGCGATGCCCAATGGGCCTCCACAATTCATCACCCATCGCGACGACGCCTAATCGCCCTCTTCAGGGGCACATCTTCTGAGATTGTAGGCAACAACCAATAGGCCTCTACAATTCACCACCCATCAGGGCGACACCCAATTGCTCTCTTCACCAGTGCAACCTCCTCAGAGTGTAGATGAGGCCCAATTCGGCCTCTCCAGCAGTGCAAACTTCTAGATAAAAAGTCTACGCTCAGTTATCCATGTAGCTTCTTAGCCTGGAGAAGTTCACCTCTGATGCCGATTGTTCCATCCCTCACCTCTTAATTTGGGTGATTACGGTTATTCCATCCCTCATTAGACACACAAATTTTTTTGCAACACAAGATTTGTATTAATACTTTGTATCGGACCTGTCCAAGGTGAAGCCAAACCACATAGGAGCCATCCATAATTCTGGCAAACGAGCAGCCTCCCAACCACATGTGTAGTCCTTATCTAACCTTATCCACTACCCACTATCTAATTTGGGATCCATCTTATTGGGAACCGCCTAAAATTAGAACGGAGATCTTCAATTTCCTACCTAACTCAGACCAATTCACCACTCCAGCCATGCGACTTAATCCAGCGTTAGAGACTAATTCGTAGCAATAAGCCATCGAGCACCTTCTTCAAAAGGAAACCACAATAAAGGCGAATCTATGAGATATTGTGAAGAGCCAATAAGGGTGAGGGACACATTGGGAATAAGGGGGACAGGAAGGGTCAATCAGAGCAAGCCTCTTCAGATATCACATACAAGCTAATGGCTGCAAAAACCCAAGAAACATAGGATATCCTTAGTCTTTTGTCGATCTAACTAAAATTTGATACAAGTCACTAGCATCAACGAACAGAAGCATCACTATGATCAAGGATTTTGAGCACCTCTTTCTCTTCATCTCCCTAGTGTGAAAACTCTTGCTCTGAACCACGACAAGAGAGAAGGACGAAGGGAAGGGGAATGGGACCGCCGGCGGCCTTAGGGAGCGCTCGGTTGCGGTACAATAGGAGACGACAATAGCTTCAGCTCTATGACCAAGCACACAGGAGGAAGAAAGAAGCAGGAACTCGACACAGCTAGAACATGCACACTTGAAAGAGGCCTCAACCATGGACATGCTTTGATCTCACCTTTAATAGTAAAGTACTGCTACATGAAAAATATTAAGCAATGAAATTAGCTTCAGTTCTAGACACTCTTAAGGCATAATTCATAAAATTTTTAGTAACTTGGTTGGTGGTCACTATCAATCAGTGCTACTATTTAATGGAATCTTCCATGGAAGAGGAAGCATCTGAATTCTGATTAGACACAGAGACAAGATCACGACACTTATCTTCAACATCCGGCACATCAAGTGATTCTTTATATGTGGCATCACAAAAGAAGGCTTCTGAGTCCGAATCCTTGGAAGAGGAACTACATACAACAACCAAATTGGAAGGAGCTAGAGTAGCATCTGCATCATCCTATCACACACCCAACATAGCAACCACGATAGAGGTGCTTGTCTCTATATGAGGTGAATCCTCCCTTGAAATTGATTTAAGTATTACAAGCAAGCTTCTAGATGTCTTTACCATGGAACTGATTGTTGGCATCTTTGCCACAAGTGAAAATGTTTCTTTATAATCTACTCCATGACTTTGGGCAAATCCTTTTGCCACTAACCTTGCCTTGTATCTGTTTATAGAGCCATCGGAGTTCCTTTTGATTTTGTATATCCACCTTGAACCAATTACCTTCATATCTGGCTTCTTGGGAACTAGATCCCAAGTGTGATTTTCCTGTAATGCTTCCACCTCTTCCTGCATGGCTTCTTTCCATTCTTTCTTCTTCCTAGCCTCTTCAAATGAAGAATGCTCTTCTGCCATAGAGTCTTTAGTGATATACACAAAGTGCTTTGTGACTAAAGATATGTCATATCTATATCTTATGGGCTTCTTGTTTTCTCTTTGTGATCTCCGTAGTGCTTGATTTGAAGACTCGGGTATGTCTTCTAATTGCTTGAGCTTGACCTTGCCCCTTGACTTCCAAGCTTTGAAGTCAATTTGTTCTTCATCTTCTGAGTTGATATCTTCTGCCAATGGTTGATGTTCTTGTGTGAGGGTTGGAAAATTAGTCTCCAAATCATATGGTAACTTGATTTTCCTACAATTATCTTCAAACCATGAATTATTCTCATCAAATACTACATCCCTACTAACCATAAATGCCTTGTTAGTGGGATTGTACAGTCTATACCCCTTTTGATTCTGATCATACCTAATAAATATACATTTCTTAGCCTTAGGGTCAAGCTTTCCTCTGATTTGTGATGGGATGTGTGCATAGGCAATGCACCCAAATATTTTTCAATGGTCCAATGAGGGTCTCCTCCCATTCCATGCTTCATAGGGTATCATACCATCCAATGATTTGGATGGAAGCCTATTGACCAGGTACCTGGCTATGGAGACAACCTCTTCCCATAGATAATTAGGTAACTTCTTCTCATTTAACATAGACCTAACAGCGTCAACAATTAACCTGTTCCTTCTCTCTACCACTCCATTCAACTCAGGAGTGTATCTGGTTGTTACTTCCCTCTTTATGCCTCTCTCCTGTAGAAATAGATCAAACTCATGTGAAAAATACTCACCACCTCCATCAGATCTGATCCTCTTCAAGCTCGTTCCTGTTTGGTTTTCAAATATTGCCAAGTATTTCTTGAAACATGTAAATACCTAATCTTTATGCTTTATGAAATAAAGGATTGTCCACCTATTGTAATCATCAATAAATGACACATAGTACCTTGAACATGAGATGGATGGCTCTTTGCTAGGACCCTACACATCAGTGTGTACAAGCTGCAAATAATCTTCATGGATGTATCCTTTCCTATTGAATGGTTTCCTATGAGCTTTGCCAAACTGGCAAGCTCCACATTTGTATATCATGTGTTGCTTGGTCACATTAGGAATGCCAAGCACACTTTGATCAGTGCACATTTTCTTCAGAGTTCTTTCTCCTATGTGTCTTAGCCTTTTGTGCCACATTTCTAGCTCATATAAAGTTTGATCTCTATAACTGAATAGAGCTATCTTTATTGTGTCTTCAATCAAATGTGAATAGTCTACCTGACTTCTCACCTTTGGCAACCCGTTGGGGGTCTTCAACATATGCTCCATGCTTAGTAAATCTGACCTCTAAACCTTTCTTTACAATCTACCCAACACTAATTAGGTTTTTGGTTCTAGTAGGCACATACATAACTTTGCTAAGAAGATTCATACTACCATCACATGTTTTGACATTTCTAATTTGCTTGACTGAATTTTTAGTATCATTACCTGTTTATACCTCATGCTTTCCTTTGGGTTCTTCAAGAAGAGCTACATTTCCAGCCACATGATTTGAACAACCTGAATCAATGTAGAAAAGATGATCATTATCTTTACCTTGTTTGGATGTCATGTTCATGATGAGTAAAGAGTCTTTTTGGTCTTCAATATAGTTATTGTAGTCCCTTCTTCCTCTGAAGTTTCCTTGATAATTATTGTTGTTGTAGCCTTGATTGTAGTTATGGTTGTAGACTCCTCCACCATTGTTGTATCTTCCTGTGGATTGTCCATAGCTACCTCTATGGAAGACTCTTCCCCTTTGATTCCTTGTATTTTTGTAGCATTCTTCTGTAGTGTGGTTGTTAAGATCACAAATGTTGCATGGTGAGTTGTTGTAGGGTCTCTCCTTTCCTTGCTTTCCTCCTCTGCCCCTTCCTCTAGCACCTCTTCCTCTTCCTGCATAATTAGCTAGAGAGGTACTAGCCTCTTCTGCATGCTTCTTGCTTTTACTTTTATCCTTAGCTTTATTCTTATCTATATAAAGGGCAGAAGATTAGTTATCTTTTGAGTTGTCACCATTTCTATTGAGCTTTGTCTCATGGGTGAAGAGTTTCTCCATCAAGGTGTTGAGATCAGGTATTTGCATATCCATGTAGAGATCCATTGCTGTGGTGAAGGACTCCCACTTGTCATCAACTTTAATTCCATGGATGATCTGCCTCACTATGTGCTCTTCCTCTATCTCTTCTCCAATGCTTGTAAGCTGATCAACCACATCTTTCATTTTAGTTACATAATCAGTCACTCCTTTCTTTGGTTGTTTCTTTAGGGTTGTGAACTCCATCAACAACTGAATCTTCCTAGCTCTTATGTTCGAGGAGAAATATGATGAAAGCACTTCTCAAGTCTCTTGGGAGGTCTTGCAATTTCTAACATGTGGAAACAAGAAATCAGAGATTGAGTTTAGTAAGTATGACCTAGCAAGAGCATCCTTTGCACACCATGTGGATAGCCTCTCTTGCTCTTCATTTGTTGGATGATGCTTGCTCCTGAAGATTTGCATCTCTTCATCTCCTGAGATGTATCCATATAGACTTCTCCCTTGAAGGTAGGATTGCATCATTAGTGACCATGCTGAGTAGTTGTTCCTGTCCAATTTGTCAATGAAGGATGGAAATCCATCTCCCATGTTGATTGTTATTGTTCTGATACCACTGTTGGATGAGATGGTGGATAGTCACAAGAGATGAAGTGGTGTAGCTAGATCCTTCTTCACACCTACTAAGAATGATGATTGGAGAGTGTAGTAGGCCTCTTTGACTTGTTAATGAACACAAATGATCATATATGTAGCTTGGAAGATGATTCATTAATGTTAAGATTAAAACAGATAGGTTGAAAGATAATCCAAGATCCAAAACTTTCTATTTTGGTTCATACACCTGTTTGGTGTTTTGAGAACTTCTCTAAGCAGAGCAGCAATTGGCTTAATTCCTTTTGGGGAACTCTAATTAACTTAGTAAGCTAATGAATATGAGTGATTTCATAAAAAATGATGTACTACATGCAGAGAAATGTGTTCAGGAATCCATAGCTCTATCCCGACATTTACAGGCTTCTAAAGTTGTCAGACCAGTGAGCAATGTAATGCTAATATCTGACGATCCCGAGAAGCAGTGCTAATGAAACTTTGTAGGATTGTAATAGACAGTATGCTGATTCTATCATGCTTTAAATCATTGCAAATGATCAACTACACAGAGAACAAGCTCTAACAAGATCACTGTTATGATGGAGTTATGACAGAGAAGTGAGATGACAATGTAATGATCATATATGTATTAAAACATTTACAAATACAATGCCATTGGAAATCAATCATTGCTCAATGTGTGAGTCACCAATTTCACTCCAACGTAACCTTGGAGAAGATGAAAACATACGTGCACAGATAAGTATCCAACCCTAGTGATTCCTTCTGACAACCTCCTTCTCTCTCTCTCTCCTACCCATACATGTGCTCTCATGCACTCTTACACACACACACTTTCTCTTTCTCTTTCTCTTGCTCTCTCTCTTTCACCCACTCCCGTATTCTTTTCACACACCCACATACCCCAAACATACACACACATGCTCACTTATGCACTTTCACATATATTCTCACACACTAGTACACATTCATGCCCACACTTACTTTCGCGCACTCAAATGCACACACATATACACTCCTGCCCACCTTTCCGATACCCACATACAAGTCCGTATTCACCCTTGCATACTCTCGTAACTTCACACTCACATGTGCATGTATATACATATGTATTCTTCTCCTCACATTTGTGCTTAGGGTTGGGCCCTCCCCCTTAATGTGCGCACCCACCCCTACTTGCCTTTCCCTACGTCCATCTCTTCCCACTTCCACACTTCGTTACTTCCCCATATACACCGTCACACGCTTTAACCCTCTCCCTCTTTTATTCTCACCTTCTCATGCACGACCACTCTCACATCCGTTCCCACACACCCTCACACAAACACTTCTTCCTAGGCGTCCATACTCAACCCTTCCTATTTCTTCCCTTCTAAGTCCCAAGATTATTTTGGCAATTCAACACATATCTTAACTCACGAAATTTATTTACGACCCATTTCTTCTTCGTATGTTCCCAGAGTGACGGAGAGCTTGTTTTTTTCATTTCGCTTAATTTTCCATAGACTCCTAGGCTGAATAAAGAAGCATAACGAGGGTGCAGACCATTTATACGAGATTAATATGACCCTTTTTTACGTAGGCATCTAATGAGGGGCAACAACCACCCCGGTTTTAGCATTCATTTGCATGATCAGGTTTGCATGAATGCCAACGTTTTGATTCCAAGTGGTTCCAGTTAGTGACAGGTAGCCTAGTAACTAATTTGCACATTTGTTCGAACTGTTATGATATAGAGACTCGGCAGTATAGCAACAAATAGATTGTAACTACCATCATGTGCTATCCTCTTCCCTTCATGCTCTCCTATATCAACGTGGTAATTTTGTGTGAATCGCAGTGTTAGCACCTTTTTATCAGCTATTCAAATTCCTTTTGTTTTATTCTAAACTCAGACTTCGTTGGCCTTCACCCCGAATAGCTTTGGGACATGAGTATGATTAGAACAAACATTGCTTCATATGAATTTGCGTGTAAACTTAAAACAGCACTCAAAATTACAATAAAGAGAGAGAACGTTTTTTTGTTTTTGCATCAATTCAAACAAGGTCATGTACTTCCGCGCAAGGGCGATACAAAGGGCCTTGTGTTATACTGCCATACAATTTGACATGACTGCCTATTCGGAGCAGTTCTTTCTAAACCTATCTCGAAACATGCAGATGCAGGAGGTTGAAGACTCTACCGAAATTGGGAATGGAAGCATCGAATCCGAATCGCATGCATCATAGCACCATGCTCCACCATTAAAAACCTTTCATACGATTAAAGCAGCTAGAGATCAATCACAAATGATTTAAACGAAAACTCAGAAGTGTAGAACATTATGGCGCAAGGATGCGAGAACCCTCAGAGCACAAGAACAACCTTGATGCATGCTAAGAGTTATACAAGAACTGTTGTAAGAAAAAAACTTAGCTGTATAGCAGTCAAATATATCCCTGTCCTTGAGAGTCTCCAGATCATCACTTCCCTCAACTGTCGACCATAAACAATTCCATAATGAACTGTGTTGCTAAGTGCTTCGACCTCTCGCAGTCAGTTCGTGAATTTTCTAGTGAGTAAGGACGTATACATTGGCCTCCATGCCTTCCCATCTTCATCCTATTGTCCATTTTCTACGCTACAACAGAACTGCCCTTGTATTGATAAGATACCCGACTGTCACTTATTTGCATTCAGCCTCCGTCATCACTTGATCTCCTAGCTCCAATTCCGGTACCCGTAGAATCGTCTTATCTTGAAGCTCTACGACCTCCTTCACAGAGGACCACAACTCCCCCTTCCGAAGATGAGCAGTGCCCAAATATGCGCGGGTCCTTCCCCCCCTTATCTTGGCAAAAAGACAGAAGGCTTCCAGCTCTCCCTTCTGCACACTCCTTCCCTTCCCAGCATTTCTGTAGCTGAACAGCAACTACCACCCTCTTTTCCACACTCTCGATCTCTTCAAACTTCAACCCCTACGGACGCCCCCTTTCTCTCCATTCCTTTGATGGACTGCGGGTGTGTGTCACTTCCTTTCCTAGCAACCGCCTAAGGACAAGAAAAAAAAATAGCCTGTAGAAAGGAGCCGGCCAAAACGAGAGAGCCGACACCCCTCCCCCCTTCAGCATATATGCTTTCCCTCCCTAATCCTTGTCAGAATGAAGGACTCGTCGAGCTGGCAGAGAATCCCTGGAGGGCTTCAAAAAATCTCCCCGTACCTGCATACAGCCCCTCACATGTGCGGAGTTAGGGGCCTCATCCCCTCTGACCAGTTCATAAGTGGTGACCACCGCCCACCCCCCATAGACCTTCCTTATGTGTTTTTTGTGCTTCCAATAAAATTGTTCACATGAGCACTATTAGTGCAAGACTGTCATGTGTAGACCCTCCATGCACATGCGATCAATACATTCCGTTGCCTCTTCTCTATGACCATATCCAATGCATCCCCGATCATCGGAGTCCATGTGCAAGGGAATATCCCCAAAAGCTTCCTGTGCCTCAAACAGTGACCCCCATGAAACTATATTGTGCCTTTGTGAAAATTCATAATGATGTAGGTCCCCACACTGCAACTAGCTTTTAGCTGCAACCGAAGGTAATGACATTGGCAAGACTCCTTCGAGCTCCAATTTGGCACGACATTCTAGTGTTTCGCCTTCGCATAGCACACATTTTCCATCATAGTACCTGCAGTCAAATATCTATTCCACACAATGGAGACATATTAGCGCAAAAAAAATCAATCTCAACCAGAGTTAACACAGGTCCTTCATCTTAAACTCAATCTCTGATTTTCTCTTACCTCATGTGAAAGGATGCAAGACCTGAAGAGAAACTTGGAACGCACTTCCTTCTTTCTTCTCTTCAAATACTAGAGCAAGGAAGAACCAGCTATGGATGGAGTTTACTACCTTGAAGAAAAGTCCCAAGAAAAGTGTGATTGTTACCAAAATGAAGGAGATCTCTGATCAGTTAGGAAGCATTGGAGAGGTAATTGAAGAAGAGAAAATCATAAGGCAAATCATCAATGGAATCAAGGCTGATGACAAGTGGGAATCCTTCAAAACTTCCATGGACCTATGCATGGACATGCATGTCCCTGACCTCAACACTCTTATGGGCCAACTCTTCAGACATGAAGCAAAGATAAGCAAGAATGGTGAATCCTCAAGAGTTAATCAATCTTCTCTCTCATACTCTGATAAAGCTAAAGCTAAGAATAAGTCAAAGTTTAAGAAGAATGAAGATGAAGGTAGCTCTTTCCTAGCCATTTCACAGGTAGAGAAAGAGGTAGAGGAGGAAAGAAAGGAAAGGGGAGATCCCAAGCATTTCAATCTTGTAGCATTTGTGGTTACTCTAATGATAAATCATACCACTGAGGAATGTTGGAGGAACCCAAGGAATTCCAGAGGAAGAGGATTCAATAGAGGTGGCTATGGATCAAATAGAGGTAGGTACAATGGAGGATACAACAACAACTACTTCAACAATAATAATCATCAAAATGGATATAGAGGAAGAAAGGATTACAACAACTACACTGAAGATCAAAGTCAAGAAGACTCACTATTCCTCATGAACCTATCATTGAAGCAGGGTAAAGATGATGATCATTTTTTCTATATTGACTCAGGGTGCTCAAATCATGTACCAGGAAGTGTAGCATTGCTCTCTCGTTTAGAAGATCCCAAAAATAAGCATGAAGTGGAGACAGGTGATCACACAAGGCATTCAGTGGAGAAAATAGGTAATGTAAAGACATCAAATGGCAACACGAATCTTCTAAGCAAGGTTTTGCATGTGCCTACCATAACCAAAAATTTGATAAGTGTTGGACAAATTGTGGAGAAAGGATTGCAGGTAAGGTTTACAAGGCATGGAGAATATGTGGAAGACGCGAAGCAAGGATTTAGAAGAATTGCCAAGGGAGAAAAGGAAGGAATGTGGAGAATGAGTTCTCCTATGCGCAACGGAAGTGTGTAGTGAACCTTTGTATGTCGAACACTTGGACAAACATCTGCACCTTAGATAGCTTTCTGCTCTCAACACAAAACTCAAATGGACTTGATGCTTTAGTCAATCAAATTAGACAAAGAGAGCTTTCTAACAAACTATAAATGACTTAATTTGGACAAGTTTTGATTAGGAAACACAACTGTCAAAGATGAACTACCTGTCCACACAGGTATGCTGAAGAACTGAGCTTCACTCTCGGACTGATAGCTCTCTGAATATATATCCTTTGAGAAAGATATTTGGTACAGAGAAAGTAGACATAAATAGCTTTCTAACAAGCTAAAAATCAAGTAATTTGGATGATTTTTGATCCGGAAACTCAACTCATCAAGATAGACCACCTGCACACATAAGTACACTATAAAACTGGACTTTACTCTCTGACAGATATCTCACAGAGTATGAATGATATGAATGAGATATTTGCGACAGGGAAAGTAGATGCCAAGGGCTTTCCAACAAGACAAAAATCACACAATTTGGATATGTTTTGGTTGGGAAACTGAACCGACCAAAATAGACTACCTATCTACACAGGTATACTGAAAAATTGGACTTCACTCTTTCACTGATATCTCAAAAACTACATAAGTTTTCAAAGAGATATTTGATATGAAGAAAGTACACGAGATAAGCTTTCCAATGAATGTTTAAACGCACAAAATGGTTACATATGCACTGAGATATGAGCTCTGCAACAGAGCTTTGTACAAACTGACGTGCGGCTGGAAGGAGTTTAAGGGAAAACCAAAATGACAAAATGGCTAGATCCGACTACTGGGAGCTCTTGCCTCTTTCTCTCCTTGTTTTGAATGTGCTCCAACTTCACTTTTATAACCAATGAGCATGTGAAGAAGTTTGTGCCTCCTTCTTAACTCACCACTTTCTCCACTACATGCTACTAACTATAAGGCAAGATATTGTATCTCTTACTCATCATGAATTTTGACTAGACTTTCTCTTTTATTATTTTTTCCTTTTTTCCTCCACTTTTTTCTTTATCTTTATAGTTGGTAAATTTATCCAAGCATGGTTCATATGAAAATGAGCTTGTACATTTATCTTCAACACTCCCCCTCAAGCTCATTTGGGAGTTATCTTCATCCATGTCCTTCAAATTTATCGCATCCTTGAAACCTTTGAGTTTAGAAGGATCCAAGAACTTTGTAAACATATCTGCAACCTGCTCTTTGGTTCTGATGAACTTTACCTCCACATCTTTGCTTAGCACCTTCTCCCTTACATAGTGGTAGTGGACCTCTATGTGCTTGCTCCTTGCATGAAACATAGGATTGCTTTCCAAGTAAATACTTGACATGTTATCACCGTATATAGGGATGGTTCCAACTTGCACTCCAAGATCAGCCAAAAGCTTTTTAATCCACATTGCTTCACATGTGGCAAAAGCTAATCCTCTATATTCAGCCTCCATAGATGAAAGTGAAACAGTAGGTTGTTTCTTTGAGCTCCACGTGATAGGTTTGCTTCCTATCATGAACACATAACCTGAGGTTGATCTTCTATCTTCCTTTGAGCCTTCCCAATTAGCATCACTAAAGCAACCTGCAATTCTTCATCAAACTTGTAAAACAAAGCATGATTAACTGTATGCTTTATGTATCTCAACACTCTCTTGGCTGAATTTAAGTGTTCACTTGTTGGGGCTTGCATAAACTGAGAAAGTACACCAACAACATAAGACAAATCAGGTCTTGTAATGTTTGCATAGATCAATGATCCTACAATGCTTCTGTATGTCGTTACATCTTCCAATGGTTCTCCATCATTTGAACAAATCTTTGTATTTGTGTCCATGGGTTGAGTGAGTGGTTTGCATTCACTCATTCCAAATCTGAAAAGAACATCCAACAAGTACTTCCTTTGCATCAAGTAGATGCCACTCTTTCCATAAACAACTTAAATCCCTAAAAAATTTTTTAGCTCTCCAAGATCTGAAATTTTAAACTCCTTACCAACCTTCCTTTTGATATCTTTAATCCCTGTAACATCATTTCCTGTTATGATGAGGTCATCGACGTATATGCAAATATATACCTCTCTATTTTCTTCCTTCTTCATGTACAACGAAGGATCTGCACTACTTGGGTTGTATCCACACTTAGTTAGATACTCTACCAATCTCTGATTCCATGCTCTTGGTGCTTGCTTCAAGCCATAAAGTGCCTTCTTCAACGTGCAAACAAAATCTGGATGGTTTTCATCTTCAAATCCAATCGGTTGACTCATGTATACCTCTTCTTGTAGTTCTCCATTAAGAAAAGCATTTTTTATGTCGAGTTGATATAATGGCCATCTTCTTGAAGCACCAATTGCTATTATGGTTCGGATAGTTCCCATCTTTGCAACGGGGCTGAAAACTTCATCATAATCTATGCCTTGTGTTTGTTTAAATCCTTTGGCAACTAATCTAGCTTTATATCTAGCTAGTGAACCATCAACATTCCTCTTTACTTTAAACACCCATTTGTTTGGAACAATCTTCATACCTTCTTTCTTTGGCACTAGCTCCCATGTGTGATTATCTTTGAGAGCTTTGATCTTCTCTTTCATAGCTTGCTTCCATTCCTTTTGTGTGCAAGCTTCTTCATATGTCTCAGGCTCTTTGTCTTTGATAACCTGCATCATGTATGCAAAATGTGTCACCATAAAACTATCATAACTCAACCTTTGAGTTGGATACCTTGTCCTTGAAGATCTTCTTTCATTGCCTTTAGAGAGTTGCTTCTTTAACCTATTTAGCTTTACCATCATAGTGATTACCTCTTCATATTCTTCTTCACTTGCATCTACCTCACTGTTTGGAGTAGCACTTGCATCTTTGGCTCTACTATGAGCTGAATTTGGAGACAAAAAATGGCTCCCCCTCCATGTTGAACATTCTTCATTTGATGTAGATGCCTCTGAACCTGAAGCCTTTGTGCTTGATTGTTGAACTTCTCTTTGATTTGTTCCTGCATAATCATCACAATCTTCTTCAAGAATCTTTTCCTTTCCTTTATCTTCATACCATGGTCTTAGTTCATCAAAGACCACATCTCGCGAGACTCTTAATTCCTTTGTTCTAGGGTTGTAACACTTGTATCCTTTTTGCTCCGTCGAGTAGCCGATGAAAATGCATTTTTCTGATCTTGGTTCCATCTTTGTTCTAACTTCTTGTGGAATGTGAACAAAGCAAACACATCCAAAAACTTTGAGGTGTGTAAGATCAGGTTTCTTACCGGAATATACCTCTTCTGGAGTCAAGTGATGTATTCCCGATGTTGTGCACCTATTCATCAAGTAAATGGCAGTTGTGGTAGCTTAAGCCCAATAGTACAATGGGACCTTCATCTCGTTGAACATGCATCTTGCAATTTCAGCAATCTGCCTATTTTTCCTCTCAGCTACTCCATTACTCCATTTTGTTGTGGTGTGTACCTACAAGTGAACTTCCTTTTGATTCCATTCTCTTGTAGAAAATCTGAAAATTCTTTGGAGAAGTATTCTCCTCCACCATCGGACCTTAAGGTTTTGATAGACCTTCCTAACACCTCTGATTTTTGCTTCATACAAAACAGCCATACCTTTCTTGAGTGATCATCAATGAAGGTGACAAAAAATCTATTACCAGCCATTGATGCCTCTTGGGTTGGCCCCCATACATCCGTATGTATCAAGTCCAAGACATTTGGAGCCACATAATTGCTCCTCTTGAATGGCTTCCTCGTTTGCTTTCCTAGTTGACAAGCTTCACATATCTCATGTAGTCCAATGCTATTAAATTTTGGAAGACCTCTTACCACTTCATGTTTGCTCATGTCCTTCAGCTTTGGAATGTTGATGTGTCCTATTCTTTTGTGCCATAAGTCAAACTCTGAAATCTTCTTGTTCCCACATTGAATGTACATGACCTTTCCATGTGGATGTTGGACATCCAAAGTGAACATCCTTCCTTCTCTTCTACCTCGAGCAATGACCTTGAAGCCTTCCTTTGGATTCTTTACGAAGCACCCATTCTCATTAAATATGACATGATAACCCTTCTCTACCATTTGTCCTACTGAAATTAAATTCTTTGAAATTGTAGGAACATGAAGAACATTAGATAGTACCTTTGCTCTGCTTGTATCTCCAAGCCTTATATCTCCAATGTGTTCAATCATGTGTTGAGTATCATCACCTGTTTCAACACATCCTTTTCCACTTGGTACCTATAGATTAGTGAACAAACTTCCTTGGCATGACATATGGTTACTACAACCTGAATCAATGTACCATTTTTTGTCATCTTCACAAGAACTTCTATACTCATGTCTCATTGCAAGTAGTGTGTCCTTGCTTCCTTCACTTGAGGTGCTTGCATAGTTGCTTTGGTTCCTTTGATTACCTCCATTTGGTCTTCCATTGTTCGGCCAACAATCACTAGCATAGTGTCCTACTTTACCACAATGATAGCATGTTATACCTTTATGAGAATTGTAAGAGCTTCGACCTCTTTCTCTACTTCTACCTCGACCTCTTCCTTGTGTGTTTGCATTTGATGCATCCTTGTTGTCTTCCGAATTGTTTTGATTGTAGTTGGAGTGGTTGTGACCTCTTCCTTTTCCTCTTGAGCCTCCTCTTTAGTTTCTTCTTTAAACTCGACCTGCATATAACATTTGGTTGTGGCTGTCCTTTCCTTTGGGACCACCGAAGCTAAGCTCTTCTGTGATAAGATGAGGGATTAGTTGTTCAAAACCTGGATATACATCTTTCAAGTTAATGGAAGTTATAAAAGGCTTCCATCTTTCATCTTCTCTCAAGCCATTGAGAGTATAACACACAAGATCTTCGTCTTCAACCGTTGTGCCAATAGAAGCTAAAGCATCTCTTAGCTCCTTAATCTTCAAAGTATATTCAGCTATGGATTGACTCGAACTTTTCTTGATTGTGTTCAACTCATTCTTGAGTTGAAGTTTCCTAGCTTTGGTATTTGTTGAATACATCCTTTCAAGAGCTTCCCAAGCATCCCTAGCTTTCTCTTGATGTTGAATATGATCTACCATGGCATTAGTAATGACTTTCGAAATGAGGAACATGACTCTCCTATTCCTCTCTTCCCATTCTTTTGCTTGCCTCCTTTGGACTTCGGTGGCCATAGCTTGATTGATTTGAGGTTGAGCATCATCGTCGCTCACAATACCCCATAAGCCTTTGCCCATTAGGTAGTTGGTCATTCTAAACTTCCACACGGGATAGTTATCCTTGTCCAACTTCTCTACTTGTTGACCCAAGTCAGCCATTGAAGAGTATCAAAGACTTTGAGAGTTACCTCGAATAGTTATAGTCCTTTGCTCTTGCGTTTGTGAAGCTCCTTCTTGTTTTGTAGCTCCTCTTTTGCTTTGCTTCACCTACAGCTCCGTTGATGAAGCTTCAGCTCTGATACCAACTGTGGAGAACGAGTTCTCCTATGCGCAACGGAAGTGTGTAGTGAACCCTTGTATGTCCAGCACTTGGACAAACATCTGCACCTTAGATAGCTTGCTGCTCTCAACACAAAACTCAAATGGACTTGATGCTTTAGTCAATCAAAGTAGACAAAGAGAGCTTTCTAACAAGCTATAAATGACTTGATTTGGACAAGTTTTGATAAGGAAACACAACTGTCAAAGATGAACTACCTGTCCACACAGGTATGCTGAAGAACTAAGCTTCACTCTCGGACTGATAGCTCTCTGAATATATATCCTTTGAGAAAGATATTTGGTACAGAGAAAGTAGACACAAATAGCTTTCCAACAAGCTAAAAATCAAGTAATTTGGATGATTTTTGATCCGGAAACTCAACTCATCAAGATAGACAACCTGCACACATAAGTACACTATAAAACTGGACTTTACTCTCTGACAGATATCTCTGACAGATATTTGGTACAGAGAAAGTAGACACAAATAGCTTTCCAACAAGCTAAAAATCAAGTAATTTGGATGATTTTTGATCCGGAAACTCAACTCATCAAGATAGACAACGTGCACACATAAGTACACTATAAAACTGGACTTTACTCTCTGCACACATAAGTACACTATAAAACTGGACTTTACTCACAGAATATGAATGATCTGAATGAGATATTTGAGACAGTGAAAGTAGATGCCAAGGGCTTTCCAACAAGACAAAAATCACGCAATTTGGATATGTTTTGGTCGGGAAACTGAACCGACCAAAATAGACTACCTATCTACAGAGGTATACTGAAAAACTAGACTTCACTCTTTCACTGATATCTCACAAAGTACATAAGTTTTCAAAGAGATATTTGATATGAAGAAAGTACACGAGATAAACTTTCCAATGAATGTTTAAACGCACAAAATGGTTACATATGCACTGAGATATGAGCTCTGCAACAGAGCTGTGTACAAATTGACGTGTGGTTGGAAGGAGTCTAAGGGAAAACCAAAATGACAAAATGGCTAGATCCGACTACTGGGAGCTCTTGCCTCTTTCTCTCCTTGTTTTGAATGTGCTCCAACTTCACTTTTATAACCAATGAGCATGTGAAGAAGTTTGTGCCTCCTTTTTAACTCACCACTTTCTCCACTACATGCTACTAACTACAAGGCAAGATATTGTATCTCTTACTCATCATGAATTTTTGACTAGACTTTTTCTTTTATTATTTTTTCCTTTTTTCCTCCACTTTTTTCTTTATCTTTATAGTTGGTAAATTTATCCAAGCATGGCTCATATGAAAATGAGCTTGTACATTTATCTTCAACAAGGAAGACTCTTCACCTTTGAAGTGGAGGACAACGAGAACATACCATTATTTAGCTATAGATCTCAAACACTCTCTGAATTGGAGGTATGGCACAAAAAGCTTGCTCGTATTGGTGAGAGAACTTTGAAACAAATTTGTAGGGATCGAATTGTACTTGGATTGCCCAACATCACAAAACAACATATGATATACAAGTGTGGAGCTTGTCAATTTGGCAAAGCTCATAGACAATCCTTCAACAGGAAAGGCTATATCCATCAGGAATTATTGGAACTTGTTCACACACGTGTGGGGTCCAAGTAAAGAGCCTTCTATTTCATGTTCAAGATATTATGTATCTTTTATTGATGATTGTAGCATATGGACAATTTTGTACTTTATAAAGCATAAAGATGAAGTCTGCAATTGTTTTAAAAGTATCTTGCTCTTGTAGAAAATCAAATAGGTAGATGTCTCAAGAAGCTAAGATCAGATGGTGGTGGAGAATACTTTTGACTTGAATTTGATGGTTTTTTACAAGAAAGAGGAATCAAAAGAGAGATGACAACCAGATACACACATGAGCTCAATGGAGTAGCTGAAAGAAGGAACAGAACAATAGTTGAGGAAGCCAGATCCATGCTCAATGAAAAGGGTTTACCCAATTATCTTTGGGTAGAGGCTCTATCGACAGCCACATACCTTGTACATAGACTTCCATCAAAGTCTTTAGATGGTATGACTCCCTATGAGGTATGGAATGGAAGAAGGCCAAGTCTAGAGTATTGCAAAATCTTTGGATGTCTAGGTTATTCTCACATACCCTCTCAAATAAGAGGGAAATTGGATCCCAAAGAAGAGAAGTGTATCTTTATTGGATATGGTCATAACCAAAAAGGTTATAGATTGTACAATCCCTCTAACAAAGGCTTTTCAATTAGTAGGGATGTAGTCTTTGATGAAAATAATTCTTGGTTTGATGATGACAGGAAAGTGAAGCTACCTTATGACTTGGAAGAAGACTTTCCATCTCTTCCAACAAAGAAACCAAAGCATCATGAAGATAGTCACTCCGAAGATGACTTGATAGATTTAGAGAAATTGAAGCTATGGAAGAAAAAAGAGAAGGCTATGGTGTAGGGCCTAGCTCAAGGATCAGAAGGCTCTCATCAACCACTCAGAAGATCAATGAGAGAGAAGAAGAAACCAAGGAGATATGGATTTGATACCTCTTTGGTCACAAAGCATTCAATTTATATGGCTAAAGACTCAAACAATGAAGAACCAACATCATATGAAGAAGCTCAAGGCAAGAAGGAATGGAAAGAAGCAATGGATGTAGAAATTGAAGCCCTCATGGACAATGACACATGGGAATTTGTTCCTAGCAAGCCATCAATGAAGGTAATTGGATCAACGTGGATATATAAAGTGAAAAGGAATTCAGATGGTAGTATTAATAGATACAACACAAGGTTAGTAGCCAAGGGGTTTGCCCAAACCCATGGCATAGACTATGAAGAGACCCTCTCACCGATTGCTAAAATGCCTACCATTAGAGTACTTGTTAGCATTATTGCATCTAGGAATTAAAAGCTATATCAACTAGATGTAAAGAATGCATTTCTCAATGGATGGATTTCAGAGGAGGTTTATATGGCACAACCACCTCGTTATGAAGATGCATGTCATCCAAATTATGTGTGTAAATTGAAGAAGGCTCTGTATGGTTTGATTCCAAGCTCCAAGAGCTTGGAATCACAGATTAGCTACCTACTTGCAAGACCAAGGATTCAGAGCTAGCAAAGCAAACACATCCTTATTCATCAAAAGGAATGGATCAGAGGTTATATATCTTTGTATATAGGTAGATGATATTATAATTACAAGGAATGATGTCTATGGGATCAAACAGGTAAAGGATGAAATGAAAGATGAATTCAAGATCAGTGATCTTGGACCTCTCAATTATTTTCTTGGACTTGAACTTGTCTATATAAAGGTTCTGGTATCTACATCACTCAAAGGAAGTATGTACATGACACGCTTTCTAAGTTTAAAATGGAGAATACTAAGTGTGTAGGTACACCCATGGAGTTGAATCATAAGGTAAGTGCTTATGAGGGAGAACCTATTGAAGATATCAAGGTATCAAAGCTTGGTAGGAAGCTTGAACTATGCAACTCTCACAAGGGTGGACATATGCTACAGTATTAGCATCCTGAGTCAATTTATGCACAAGGCAAGGAGGCCACACATGGAAGAAGCCAAGAGAGTGCTCAAATAGTTGAAGGGCCCCATCAATGAAGGGCTTTTCTACCCCTTTACCTCTCAAATTAATATCAAGCTCTACTTAGATGCACATTGGGCCGGTACAAAGGATGACATGAAGATTACTTCAAGATATTTGTCATTTGAAGCATCAAAACTAATCTCTTGGTCTTCAAAGAAGCAACCAACTGTTGCTCTATTATCTATTGAAGCTGAATAAAGAGGATTGGCAAATGCAACACAAGAAGCTATGTGGTTAAAATGCTTATACTCTGATTTGGGGTAACATACCTTAACTCTTCACATTTTTTGTCATAGTACAAGTTTGATTCACTTTGCAGCTAATACAGTTTACTATGCTAGAATCAAGCATATTGAAGTCCATTATCATTATGTAAGAGAGAAGCTGATGAGCAAGGATATTCAACTGTCCTATGTTTCCACTAATCTTCAATGTGCAAATATGTTGACTAAGTCATTGGATGGTATGAGGCTAAACAAGTTCAAAGCATGATTGGATTGCTAAAAATCAAGGAGCGCTGAAGACTCAAGCATACTAGGCTTGAGGGAGAGCTATTGGTGTATTTCATCCAAGCCTAGTGCTTGATCATTCATAAATGTAAACATTACTTATGCACACTCTCAATGAGAGAGTCATAGAAACATGCTCTTGTAATTCTTGAAGTGTTATTACCTTGAAAAGTAAAAGTCAATGAAGAAACTCGTGGCCATGTTAGACACGAATTGCGAGCTTAGTCAGGAGTGATTGTGAGCTAGGCGACTCCTCAAGTTTAGGGGAACCTTTAGGTACAATCCCTCCAAGATTTGAATTCAAATGTCAGTATATAAACACCTATGTATAGTCGCGGTTAGAGAAGCACTTAGAGCTACATTCTGGAGAGATTTTGATCAAGCATCAAGCCAGAAGTGAAGCACACATTGTCCTTCTCCTTCCCAAGATTCATGTCCATTCATATCATTTACAATATGTTGAATACAAATTGATTTTCTAGCTATACTTTGAAGTTGTTCTCATCTGCTTCTACAGGTTCATATTCACATTTTCAGTAAACTTTAGTGAGTGAGTTCTCTGTTTATACTTGTTTATACTTGATCTTTGCTGAGATTTAAATTGGTATAGGTAATTTGATAAGTATATTTTCATCATACTAATTTTAATCATCATTTGTTTATTATTCTATTCAATTTTTAGTAGGTTGTGAGCTCTAATTTAACTTCCGGAGTGCAATCCATCCAAAAATAACAAGTTTTACTTCATCTGTTTAGTATCAACTAGTCTGTCTTGATGAATCAATTTGAGATTGATACTCCAAAGCACTAGGATGTTTTATATGCATCCTTCGCAAGCACAAGGTGTCTACTTAGCATCTCTGAAGTTATATACAAAAAAATTTTCGACTTCGCATTTGCAGTAGATTTGATGTTTGAACTTCAACCATGATTGCTTCAAGCCTAAAGGTATCTATGATCTAGAGGGTGCAGAGTTGAGGCTACAGCCTACTATACACACAAGATTCACACACTTTAGACTCAAGAGCCCTGTTCGGTAATACCTATAGGCATAGTACAAAACGAGAGATTTAAATCGCGATTAAAAATCGGGATTTAAAAGATTTAAACGTTTTAATCGCTGGAATTAAAAATAAAAATCGCGATTTTTATTCTTTTGCATTTTTTGTGATTTTTTTTTTTTGGAATTTTTTGTATATACACATATAAAACATTCAAATATATACATATATATCATAAATTTTATATATAATGCATGTAATATGGATATAATGCATGTAATTTGGATATAATGCATGTAATATGGATATAATGCATGATAATATCTCAAAATAGAGCAAAAATAAATAATAAAAAAAAAATCGAAAAGAATAAAAATCGCGAATAAATCGTTTGAATCGTTCGAGATTTAAAAGATTTTTATTTTAGGAAAAAATCGCGATTTTTTTGTACTATGCCTATAGGTATGTACAATGCAGCCATGTGCATTTTCAAGTTTTTGAACCATACATGTGCATAGTCCGGCCCATACATGGGCAGCCACATGTGATATATGTGTGCAGCCACATTATATATCATATATGTGTGCAACCACATACATCTGCAGCCACATCATACATGTATCATCTATGTGCAAGTTGCAACCACATGATACATGTATGTGCATCCACATGGTACAAATTCATTATTCAATGATGTATTATGTAAATTGTAATCATGTAAGTTAACATTCTAATTTCTGGTTTTTTATGTCTCTTTGTAAGGTATATTTTTCCAAAAGCAATGCGCTGTACCAAAAGCCAAGAATGGGAATATGTTATCTAAGTGAAGGCTTTAGGGAAAGGGCAATTTACTTGTCAATGCAAGTATTGCTCACATAAATTTGATGGAGGGCCTTCACATATCCGAGCTCATATTTTGGGGCTATGGTGTATTACCTTGTGGTAAAGTCCCCGATAATGTGAAGGAAATAGTGAAGAATTCAATTGGACACGTTGATGTAGGCACTTCTATTATGCCAAATGTAGACGACATTGTGGACGATGTTGACATTGATCATGCATCAAATGATACACAAAATGTGCATGGAAATGTGGATTTAGAAGAAAGTGGACAAGCTAGCAAGAATGTTTATCCCTCTTCTTCCAAAAAAAGAAAGCTCAACGAACAAGCTTTATCTAAAGCATGGAATGTGGAATCTTGCAAAAAAAAGCAAAAATTTCTCTTCGTCGCTTCTTTTATGCTCAAGATGTACCTTTTTGGAAACTGAGAAGTCCTTATTTAAAAGAAATGGTTGCAGCCATTGGGCATGCTAGTCCTGCTTTTATGGCCCCTTCTTTTTATGCATTGAGAAAAAACTGAATTGAATGATGAGTTCCAAGTCTTCACAAATTATCTTAATATCATAAAGCAAAAGTGGAGAAAATATGGATGCACAATTGTTTCTGATGGATGGTCTGATACTCAACTTCCTTGCTTCCTCTCATGGGACCATATTTTTGAAATCTATTGATACATCATGTCATAAAAAATCTGGTGAATTTATTTCAAACATTTGAAGGAGATCATTATTGAAGTTGGTCCTAAAATTGTAGTATAGGTTTGCATAGATAATGCATCCAATTGTGTAAGGGCAGAAGAAATGGTTGAAAATGAATGGCCACAAATATTTTTTACAAGGTGTGCATGCCATTGCCTTGATCTTCTTTTTGAAGAAATTGGCAAATTGGAGTGGGTGTCTAAAGTAATTGAAAGTGCATACAAGGTTGTGAAATTTGTGACAAGAAAGGAGAAAGTTTTAGCACTTTTTAGATCCCTTAGCTCAAGGGACTTGATTAAACTTTCCCCTAAATGTTTTGCATATTATTATATCATGTTAGAGAATCTTTTGGATGATAGATGCTTACAAGGACTCAGGAAATTGCTTGGGGATGAAAAATTTCTGAAATTAAAATGCTCAAGGTTAGCCTTATGCACAGAGGTGTATGATATTGTTTTTTCTAATGCATTTTGGCATGATGCAAAGCTTATTGTGAAGCTATGTGCACCAATTTTGAAGATTCTCCATTTATGTGATAGGGAAGGTGCAACCATGGGGCTTATATATGAGCTCACGGATCATATGATTGAAAAATTGCAAAGCATGGATGGTGTTGATGAATCAAAATTGAATGAAATCAAAACTTTATGCATTGATAGATGGGACATGATGCATACACCATTGCATGTAGTAGGATTTATGTTGCATCCCATATGGAAACATAAGAATCAAGAAAGTGATGTTGAGGTGCATGAAGGATGGATTAAATTTTTGTAGACATATTTTCATGGAATTGTGCAATTGATGGGTGAATTGATGGAAGATTATGACAAGTACAAAAATTATTATGGTTCATTTGTTTCATCCATTGTTCATGATCCTAGAAGAATGCAAGAAGGTGTAAAGTGGTGGGAGATGTTTGGGGGCTGCACACTCAAATTGAAATCCCTTGCCATTAGAGTTTTATCTCAAGGACCATGTGCCTCTCCATGTGAGAAGAATTGGAATACTTATTCACTCATATACACAAAGAGGCCGAATAGATTGCTACGTTGTAATGCTAATAAACTTGTCTACATACCTACTAATTTGAGGCTATTGTCAAAGGTGAAAGAAAGGGGATTTGAAAGAATGGAGATTACATTGGACATGCTCAACAAGGAAAAAGATGAAGATCTTCTTCTTGCTTTGTAAAATATGAGAGAAACTAATATCGGTCCTATGGATGATGGACCTAATGAAGCTACCAATTTTGATACACAATTATTGATGGAAGGCACACCTAGTAGCAATATTGGGACATCATCTTGGGTTCATAATTATGATTCATTTCTTGAGAATGACAATGTTATTGATGATGATGATGAGGAGGAGGAGGATAATGATGAAGATTCTCTTGGAAGCTGGAATTTGAATGTTAATGGCAGATAGTTTTTGTTTATCATGCATTATGCATGCTCCATGGAACATGCATGATGCTACTTATTTATGAATCACGATTATCTAGAATCTGAATACTGAACTTCAAATCCTAATGTTACTTTTGGTTCTTTGCTGGTCTATGTCATACTATTGTCTACATGTGTGTGTGTTTTGTGTTATATATATATATATATATATATATATATATATATATATATATATATATATATATATATATATATATATATATATGTATATATATACATATATATATATACATATATATATATATATGTATATATATATATATATATATATATATATATATATATATATATATATATATATATATATATATATATATAACTATATCTATATATATATATCTATATCTATATATATATATATATATATATATATATATATATATATATATATACATATATATATATATATATATACATATATATATGTATATATATATATATATATATGTATATATATATATATATATATATATATATATATATATATATATATATATATATATGTATATATATATATATATATATATATATATATATATACATATATATATGTATATATATATATATATATATATATGTATATATATATATATATATATATATATATATATATATATATACATATATATATGTATATACATATATATATATATATATATATATATATATATATATATATATATATATATATATATATATATATATATATATATATATATATATACATATATATATATATATATATATATATATATGTATATACATATATATATATATCTAACTATCTATCTATCTATCTAACTATCTATCTATCTATCTATCTATCTATCCATCCATCCATCCATCCATCCATCTATCTATCTATCTATCTATCTATCTATCTATCTATCTATCTACCTACCTATATATGCCTAAAAATATGCCTGGTGGCACTGTCTCTCCATCAAGGCTAGTGCTGCATACCCACGTGTGATGCGGTCACGTGCTGCCTGAGACATAGAGAAGACCCTTGATGCTGCTGTAAATATCACTCCCAAGTAAACATATGATCCGACCACCTCAATCAGTCCACCTGCTTCTGTGAACAAACTATGTTGTCGTACCTGTGCTGCTCTGATATGAGAGAGAGAGAGAGAGAGAGAGAGAGAGAGAGAGAGAGAGAGAGAGAGAGAGAGAGAGAGAGAGAGAGAGAGAGAGAGAGAGAGAGAGAGAGAGAGAGAGAGAAGGGTTCACTTGCTTCCAATTCTTTCAAACGCAAACCCGAATACTCAGCTAGTATGAATGAGGAAGGAGCTTGCACATGCATGAGTTATATATCAAGATTGTACAAAGAATGAAAATATCTGCTTCAACTTGTGCTATCCCTTAAACCCATATGCATGTCCCTACTCCTTGGAAACAAGCTTTGTCTTCCTCTTTGACTCTCTCTCTTTCTTTATGCAGGTGTGTCTCCTCGACTTTTTGAAGCTCCGTGATTGTAGCATTGTCCATGTCTTCCTCTTAATGTGTCTTTTTCATACCTTTCTTTACCCCTTGCTACATAAGAGAATCAACTTTGATCTCGTTTTTTTTCTTGTGTAGGACCCTTCAAGCTCATTTTCTCTATCATCATGAGTGAGAATAGTTTATCTGGCTCTAATAATTCATCTCTCATATACATTGAAGTGATAAAAGGGTTTCCACTCTTCATCGTCCTTCAAAACATCTATGAATATAAGCTACTATGTCATCATCAGTAAGGCTACATCTCATTGAGACAAATGAATGAAGTAATTCCTTCACTATGAGTATTTGATCATTTATAAAGCTTAAGGGTGCCTTTTTGAGGTTGTTAAAATCATTTTTTTATGAGAATGTCGTGAATGAAGACGTGTGTCTTATTTATTTCATTCCACTCCTTGAAAGCTCGAAACTTTTCCTTTACTAGGTTTGATTTCACTAACCCTAGGTGTTTGTTCTAATGTATTAGCTGATACTGATAGTTTCTTCCTTATGAGGAAGTTTTTCATTTCAAACATTCAACGTTTGTAGTTTCCTTTGTTTAACTTTTCTTATTGAGGTATCAGATTAGTCATTTCTCTTTGCTAAGATTCTTTCAAGTCTTTCGAATGATTTCAATGAAATGTTAAGTCAAGGGATTTTCACATTTGATGTAATCAAGCTAGCTTGTAGGTTCCTCCTTTCTTCTTGACTTTTGAAGAAGGGAGACCCCTAGACAACACGGATTCTAGAACTCCCAAAAAAAAAACATCACATGAGATGCTACCAACTTATTTGTAAAAACCATTCTAACAATAACAAACAATGACTCGAAATAAAAGCAACATTACATAGACAAGAATAGGACACTTCTTCCAATACAAGATAATCTGATGACTAATGATATGGACAAGACACTATAGCATAACAGATGGACAATTGAGGAGGAGAGTCCGAACTCACTGCTCCACAAGAAAAGAAAGACATCTTTTCAGCCTAGGAACTTGAGAACTTGTAAGGAAGGCAGTGGTAGCTACCCTTGCTCAACTCCACCTATTGTAGTCAAATGCCCGACCCACTCCACCTTCACAAAGCTCCCAATTCCATGCTTCAATATGCCATCCACCCCTGGGAGAAGAAGGAAGGGACTCCCCCCTTTACACACTATGTAGAGGTCTTGTGTCTGTGTCTCCTTTGTGTATCTACGAGCTTGTCTTCTTTGATGGAGAGGTCTCCTTATATAGTTTTTCTAGGACTGGTAGGATCCGAAGGGTAGCAAAAGGGACAAAATAAGTTTCTTCCTTGGCAGGCTCACTGACAATTCTGGTACTCTGGAAACTTCCTTCTTGGTCCACTTTTCTTGCACCGTCACTATCTTCCAAATTTTGGTATTCGGCGCCGTCTACCGTCCATGAATCCTTCACGTGAAAGTGGCTAAAAATTTAGTCCATGTGTAGATCTAGGAAATTTCGTTGCATTTTCAAGTGAAATAGTAGACTAAATCAAAAGTAGACCATTTTCTTAAAAAATAGGCTATTTTACAAAAAATGGGAAACTTTTGGAATAAGTAGACTAAATTTATAAAAATGGTCAACTTTTCAGATAAGTCGACTAAATTTATAAAAATGGTCAACTTTTGAAATAAGTTGACTAAACTTTTAAAAAGGGATAACTTTTGAAATGAGACTAAAAATATGGTCAACTTGGGCAACTAAGAGCTCGAAAAAATAGTCGACTAAAAAATAGACAACTTCTTGGAGAAATTGGCCAACTTAGGAATTTAGAAAACTTAGGTAATTGTTGGAATGGTAAATTAAGAAACTTAGGAAATTGGTGAAATGGGAAATTAGGCAACTTAGAAGATTGGGAATTCTGCCTCCTTCATGAACTGATGAGCTAGATCCTCTTTTCTTCATCTTAGTTTTCTTTGCTTCTTCTCCTTCTCATCTTGTTCAAAATCGAGGTAACTTTTCTTGTACTTGCCTTCTGCATCTCAAAAAGCAAAACATAAAATACATTTTATAAGGGACGTATGAGAGCGTCTCACTACAGGTTGCCGGCCACTTAGACGTTCTCCATCCTCAGAGAGAAATAAAGTACCTTGTCCTCTTTTTTTGGTTTTTTTTCTTTCTCTTCTTCTTCTTCTTGATCTTTGCCTTGCTAATATAGTCATCGAGTCAAGGTTATTGCTGCTCATTGAATTTCATGAAGATATCATGGACATGTTGCTGGTGAGTTTTCTGATGATTGCTACTGAACTTCCTAATTGGTGCAAGCTGATGTCAACATCTATCAACTACTTGCCTCCTCCCTCCTCTTTGTCTAACATGTCTTGTCTTCTTGTGGAATAATCTCTTCTTGTGGAATAGCCTGCTTTACTTCAATCACTCTTTTGCAACTCAACCCTTTGACCAATCGGCAACTTTTCTCTTTCAATCTACTTCAACTTGGCGCAAATTCGTTGCCACCTTGTTGTGAGTGAGTCGATCGTTCTCATAGCCTTCCTTTGTAAGTCGATCGGGCTGAATTTGGTCCTACCTTTTAACTCCTCAGCTAAAGAATTCGAAGTCAACCCCTCGGCTGAAGAATTCCGAACACTGTTGTTGCACGATGCAAATTTGACCCTACTCATATGATGACTAAAATCAACTTGTGTAAAAGAAAATCGACTTACGAAACGGAGAAGAAATTGACCAATCATATAACCTTGATCAACCCAAATTGACTGAACAAAAAAAATTGACTGAAATGACACAATCAGCCAAAAAATTGCTCCAAAAGTTGGCTCTAAAAATGGAAAAAAATTGACCCAAAACATAAATAAAAATCGACTTTTCTGTACATGCAAAGTCACCTAAAAAATTGACTTTTTTGCCTTTTTGGCAGCTCATGCTTAAAAACAAATCGACTAAAAAAAATTAAACCAAAAAGAAATTGACCTAAAAAGTTAATAGAAAAAGGCCCAAAAAATCAAAATCGACCAAAAATAAATTAGACAAAAAGACGACTTAAAAAATTAACCAAAAAAATTTTGACCTAAAAAGCTAACCTCCAAAAAGATAGACCAAAAAATCGAAATCGACCAAAAACAAAAGTAGACAAAAAAAATTCAACCTTTTGGGAAGTCTCATGCTTAAAAAAATCGACCATAAAATTAACCTCAAAAGTAGACCCAAAAAAAATCGACCTTTTTGGTTGTAGAAGAAATGTGACTAGTTCTACTAAATGGGAAACTTCATAAGCTTTTAAAAATGGGCAAAATTTTGGTCAACTTTTTTTCACTTTCTTCTTCAATATCTCAAACTGATCGGTTTTCTTCCACTTTCTTCCCTTCAATATCTTGGTATGATCTGGTCGACTTTAAAGTTTTGTTAAAGTCAATTGGCTCTTTAGCACTCTCCATGCACGCTCTTGAGGTAGCTATCTTCTCTTGGAAACCTCTCCAATCAATGGTTGTATTAGTCCTTGGAATTGGATGTACAACACATCCCCCAAATATAACCATGCATTTTCAAGATTTTGTTGTTGCTTCTTCAATCCTCCATACTTGAGAGAGAAGGGTCCCACCGTGCATTCCATCTGAAGAAGGGAGACCCCTGGACTCCATTTTGAAGAGGAAGAAACAAATTCTTAATCTCTGAGAGCACCTTCTACTCAAGGGGTTCTCCTTAGGGAAGTATACCCTATGCTCTCTCAGGCACAAACCAAAAACAACAGCAGTTGGGTGCTTTAGAATAGCACGGATCACTGAAGATTTAGAACAGCACGGATTATAGGACTCGTTAAAAAAAAACATCACATGAGATGCTACCAGCTTATTTGTAGAAACCATTCTAACAATAAGAAACGACTTGAAATAAAAGCAACATTACATTAACAAGAATAGGACACTTCTTCCAATACAAGATAATATGATGACTAATGACATGGACAAGACACTATAGCATAGCATAAAGAGATGGACAATTGAGGGGGAGAGTCCAAACTCACTTGAGGGGGTGAGTCCCAACTCCCTGCACTGCAAGAAAAGGAAGATATGTTTTCAACCTAGGAACTTAAGAACTCATAGGGAAGGCACTGGAAGCTACCCTTCCTTAACTCCACCTGTTGTAGTCTAAGTGCCCGACCCACTCCACCTTCACAAAGATCCCAATCCATGCTTCAATCTTCCATCCACCCTTGGGAGAAGCGGGAAGGGACTCCCCCCTTTACACACTATATAGAGGCCTTGTGTCTGTCTCTTCTTTGTTTGTATATGAGCTTGTCTTTCTTTGATGAAGAGGTCTCCTTATATAGTTTTTTTGGGATCAGTAGGAACTAAAGGGTAGCAAAAGGGACAAAATTAGTTTCTTCCTTGGCAGGATCACTGACAATTATGGTACTCTGGAAACTCCCTTTTTGGTCCACTTTTCCTCCACCATCACTATCTTCCAAATTTTGGTATTCGGCACTGTCTGTCACGGGAGCACTAGATTGTGCTCTCTGACTACAGTAGACAAGATTTCGGAAATACATTTTTGATTACAAGAAGACCCACAAAGGGAAACGATCCAAGAATATGTGACCGATACAAGATGTCCCACAACCCGGGACTGATAGGTATGAATAACTCGACTAGAGATGATACAAGAGATCCCACAACCCAGGATCGTAAGTATGGAAAAAGATATCTGGATTACAAGAACTCCCTTTCGGGAGATGAACTAGATACAAAAAATAACTTGACAGGATTTCGCACTACGAGATTACAAGAGGACAAGATAGGATGTCTAAGAACTAGACTAGAGAAGATTAGAACAAGGAACAAGACAAGAACTGGAACTGGAACTTGGAGAGTACTTACTTTGCGGTCACGACTCCTTTAGCTCCCAAGATTGGTATTGGCAAGACTAATCATGAATGTGGCCAACCCCTCCTTATATAGTATTTCAAAGGCAGTTCCCAAGGGCGGTTGCGAGTTGATGATGTCATCAATGATGTCAACAAATCAATCAGGACCTCAGAATGTCAGAATTTAGCAAATAGATAGTCGATCTTAGGGTTTTGGCATGTTTCGAACGCAATGAAAGCATTGGTTTCTCCTAATTCGGAACCAATCATGAGATATAGGATTCACATGGAATCTAAGGTTTAGGATGGTTTCCTTTGTCCATGACATCACCTCCCCCTCAAGCAACGAGTTTCACGAGGAGTGGTCATGTTATCTGGTCTTGGCTTCATTGGATTTCTCTTATGGAATTCTCGAACCTTGATTGGTGCTCTCTGAAGGTTTTCTGTAGGTTCCCAAGTACGATCACTGATGTCATATCCTTTCCAATGAATAAGGTACTCCAATCTTCCTCAGGATATTATGGAATCTAGGACATGCTCGACTTCGAATTCTTCATGATCATCGATCTCGATAGGTGGTGAAGGACTAGGTCTCTCCCTCCTCAATGGTGAAATCTAATATGGTTCCAACATGTATACATGGAAAACTGGATGTATTCTCATGGTGCTTGGTAGCTGGCGCTTGAAGGTGACTGGATTGATCTTGGCCAAGATGGTGAATGGATGACATCTCTGATGATCTAACTTTGCACAGGGCCTTGAAGTTTGCAAATTGTTTCTGAGTAACCATACTTTATTCCCAATTTGATACGATGTATTTTGAACACTATGTTGATCTGCGTAGTACTTATAATATTCTTGAGCTTTATGGATCTCTTCCTTGAGTTCTTTGTGAATTTCCATGAGGTACTGAGCCTTGTCTTTGGCAGCTTGGTTCTTGACATGATTTGCAAGTTGTATGTCCATCCTTGGATGTTGTCCATAATGTGCAAAGAAGGGAGTTTGCTTTGTAGATGTATGAACACTATTGTTATAGGCAAACTCTGCAAAGGGTAAAAGCTCAAACCAATCATTTTGATGATAGTTGATGGTGCAACGGAGATATTGTTCTAGGACTTGATTCCATTCTGTTTGTCCATCAGTATGTGGATGATTGGCTGTAGATAGTTTAACTTGAACACCAAGGAGCTTGCAAAGACTATTCCAAAAGCTCGATATGATATGAAGACTCGATCACTGACACTATCATCAGGCAATCCATGAAGCCTAAAGATGTATCCGAAGAAAAGCCTAACAATGGCTGCGATTGCCTTGGTAGTTGGAATGAAGTGTGCCATCTTTGTAAATCTATCCACTATAACAAGAATGGCATCATACTTGTCTGACTTTGGTAGGTCTTCGATGAAGTCCATAGATAATGAAGCCCATGGCCTTTTTGGAATAGGTAAAAGCTGCAAGAGGCCATGAGGTTTATGTCGTGGTACTTTAGATCTATTGCAAGTGTCACAGGTTCGGATATATTCTTTGACTTCCTTCCACATTTGAGGCCACCAAAAATCCCTTGATATAAGTTCTATTGTTTTATTCACTCCAAAATGTCCTGCTGCAAGGTTGTCATGATATTGTTGAAGTACTTGGATCCTGGGAGTTCCTAGAGGGACATACAATAGGTTCTTATAGAATAGTAACCCATCCTTTTCTTGGAATTCATTTATTTCTTGAATTCTTCCTTCTTGAGTTTTTTGCTTAACGTTACAAAACAATTCATCTTGTGGTAGAGTCTCACTGATCAAATGATTCAAGGCTGAATCTTCATGATGGCTTGAAGAGATAGCTGCTAAGTGGAGATGCTCAGGCTTGAGTAATATGCTCTCCTGTTTATCAAAGGCCTCTTCACCCTTCTTTGGTGCAAGGTAAGATCTTCTTGATAAGGCATCTGACTGACATTGTTGCCGTCCTACACGATATGTGATGACAAAGTCGAATCTGGATAAAAAGTTACTCCATTGAGATTTCCTTCTGTTGAGGATGCGGGTGGTCAGGTTCTTGTGATCTATATACACGATAACTTTATGAGCTGCTCCTTCTAGATGGTGATGCCAGGTATCAAACGCGTCCACTATGGCAAGAAGTTTCTTTGTCATGAATTTCATAATTAATTTCTGGAGGAGAAAATTTCCTTGAATGATATGCAACTGGATGTAGGTGTCCATCATCTCCATATTGGGAAAGAATGGCCCCTAGGGAAAAGTCTCATGCATCTGTCTCTAGGAAGAAGGGCTTACTAGAATCAGGATGAACTAGAATTAAAGCAGTAATGAATGTTGATTTCAAGGTCTGAAATGCTTTTTCTTCTTCTTCGGTCCATGACAATTTGGAGTTCCCTGTAAGCTTGGTAAGAGGTGTCACTATCTTGGAGTAATCTCTTATGAATATCCTATAGAAGTTTGCAAACCAAACATTGTACACCTTGAACAATGAAGGTGGTTGCCAATCAAGGATTGTTTGAATCTTCTTAGGGTCCATAAAAATTCCTTTATTTGATACAATGTACCCTAAAAATTCCACTTCTGTCTTATGGAAAGAGCACTTCTCCAATTTCATATATAATCCTTTTTCTCTTAGTTTCTCTAGGACTATCTTTACATGACATTCATGATCCTCTAGATTTTTGGAGAATATCAAGATATCTTCAAGGTATATTACAACAAAATCATCTAAATACTCTCGAAAGATATCATTCATCATATGTTGAAAGATAGCCGGAGGATTTGTAAGACCGAATGGCATAACTACATATTCAATATGGCCGTACCTTATTCGAAATTTTGTTTTCCATTCGTCTCCTTCTTTGATCCTGACAAGGTTGTAAGCTCCTCGAAGATCAATATTCGTGAAGAATTTTGCTTTTCCAAGGCGTTCCAAGAGCTCTGATATAAGTGGTAGCGGGTATCTGTTCTTTATAGTGACTTTATTCAATCCACGATAGTCTACACACATCCTGAGAGTCCCATCCTTCTTCTTTACAAATAAAATAGGAGCTCTTGCTGGAGACTTAGAGTGTTTGATAAACCCCTTTGCTAGATTCTCATCAATGTTCTTGCGTAGTTCTGTAAGTTCCCCTAGGGATAGTCTGTAGATTGGTCCAAAGGATGGTTGTGCTCCCTCTTGAAGATCTATGGGGCAATCGTAAGGTCTATGCTCTGGGAGGATATCTGCATTCTTCTTTTCAAAAACATCTTCAAAGCCTTTGTACTGATTGGGTAGCTATACCAGATCATCTTTCTTGGATTCTTTAGCTCGTATGGCATAGATCATATATGTAGATTCCTTCCTTATTGCATGTATGAAGGTTTTGGCTGCAGCATATGTTGGGTTCTTTTGGATATCTCGACGGGTGATTTTATTCTTTTCCTAATTAATGTCTGGATTATGCTTCTTTAATCAGGGCATTCCAATGATAACTAGATGTACTGGGCTCGATATTACATTGAAACATATGTAGGATTCATGGTCACCAAGGTGTACTCTTAATGGTGTGGTTTCCATGGTTATAGAGGTCGTCCATCTACTACTTCAGCTATTACTGGTTTGTTCTTTCGAAGTACAGGAATTCCATATTTCTTAACCAATCCTTCATCGATGAAACATGAGGACTCTCTTGAATCTACTAGGGTTGTAAGGGAAAGGGTCTTCTTGGGCATGATTAACTTGACAAGTGCAAGACATGTTTCTATGGGTGTAGCTGGAATTATGAGACCCTTTCTTATATCATGGTCCGGCTACAGGGTCTCTTTTACAACTTGACTTCCTCGTTTCCCTGCTCTACAAGGATGGCTTCGACTCTGGAGTTTGTTCTCTTGTTTGGACAATTAAATGCACTATGTCGAGGGTTTCCATAATAGAGACATAACTTATTAACTCTCCTTCTCTATTTCTCTTCTAGTGTTAGAGGCTGAAACCTAGTTACATCTATTTGCATAGGTTTAGGCATAGACTCATCTTTAGGAGTGGGCTGGAAGGGTTTTCACTGGTGAGGTCTTCCTTCTACTTGTTTTTCTTGTTTCCTTTCAAAAAGTCGGTTATCACATTGAATAGCTTGCATGATATATTCATTCAATGTTTTAACCTCTGGCATCGTGAGCAAAAGGTCCTTCACATCATCTCTTAAACCCCATCGAAATTGGCTTTTGAAATAATCTTCATGCCAAGTGAGATCACATATCAACTCCCTAAATTCAGATGCATAGGTAGAGGCAGGGCGATTACCTTGACGTAACTTTCAAAGTTTTGTTTCTTTTACTCGACTTGTGTCTGCATCTCCAAATGTGGCGGTGAGTTCTCGAAGAAACCCCTCATAGTCTTGAAGTATTGCCATGTTCTTCTCCAAGATTGGGGCAAACCATGATAATGCTTGGCCACAGAGCAAGGTACCAATAAACCCGACCTTGGATGCCTCGTCAGGGTATCTATCAGGTTGCATACGGATGTACAATTTAACTTGCTCGAGAAATCCACAAAACTTTGTGCGATCCCCATCGAACTTTTTTGGCATGCAAATCTTGGGTTCCTTCATAAATGATGTAGTAGGTCGTTGGTTCACTTGAATCCCCCCTTGATTTGCTTCAAGACTCCCGATTCGTTCTTGTAATTCTTGGAGTGCACCTACATGCACTGGATGTCCCATCTCGACTTGTGTCATTCGATGAGTTAGGTCCTCAACTTGTTGTTGGAGACTCTGAAGTGATGCTAATTTCTATTCATAAGCGTTCTCCATGATGCCTGGTCTTTGATAGAAGTTTGTCTTGCCAAAATGTCAAGGGAGCACTAGATTGTTCTCTTTGACTACAGGAGACAAGATTTCGGAAATACACTTTTGATTACAAGAATACCCACGAAGGGAAACGATACAAGAATACATGACTGATACAAGATGTCCCACAATCCGGGACTGATAGGTATGAATAACTCGACTAGAGATGATAAAGGAGATCCCACAACCCCGGATCGTAAGTATGGAAAACGATATCTGGATTACAAGAACTCCCTTATAGGAGATGAACTAGATACAAGAAAGAACTTGACAGGATCTCGTACTACGAGATTACAAGAGGACAAGATAGGATGTCTAAGAACTAAACTAGACAAGACTAGAACAAGGAACAAGACAAGAACTGAACTGGAACTTGGAGAGTACTTACTTGGGAGTCACGACTCCTTGAGCTCGCAAGACTGGTATTGGAAAGACTGATTATGAATGTTGCCAACCCCTCATTATATAGGTTTTCAAGGGCGGTTCCCAAGGGCGGTTGCGAGTTGATGATGTCATCAATGATGTCAGCAAATCGATCAGGACCTCAGAATGTCAGAATTTAGCAAATAGACAGTCGATCTTAGGGTTTTGGCACGTTCCGGACGCAATGGAAGCATTGGTTTCTCCTAATTCTGAACAAATCATGAGATATAGGATTCACATGGAATCTAAGGTTCAAGATGGTTTCCTTTGTCCATGACACCATCGATCGTCTATGAATCCTTTGCATTCAAGTGGCTGAAAATTTAGTCCATGTGCAGATCTGGAAAATTTATTTGCTTTTTGAAGTGCAATAGTCGAGCAAATCAGAAGTAGACCATTTTCTTAAAAAATAGGCTATTTCACAAAAAATGGAAAACTTTTGAAATAAGTGGACTAAATTTAAAAATGGTCAACTTTTCATATGAGTAGACCAAACTTATAAAAATGGTCAACTTTTGAAATAAGTCGGCCAAACTTATAAAAAAAGGACAACTTTTGAAATGAGACTAAAAATATGGTCAACTTGGGCAACTAAGAGCTAGAAAAATAGTTGACTAAAAAATAGACAGCTTCCTAGATAAATTGGTCAACTTAGAATTTAGATAACTTAGGGAATTGGTGAAATGAGAAATTAGGAAACTTAGGAAATTGGTCAAGTGGGAAATTCGGCAACTTAGGAGTTTGGGAATTGTGCCTCCTTCATGAACCGATGAGTTGGATCCTCTTTTCTTCATCTTAGTTCTCTTTGTTTCTTCTGCTTCTCATCTTGCTCGATATCGAGGTAAATTTTCTTGTACTTGCCTTCTGTATCTCGAAAAGAGAAACATAAAATACATTATTTAAGGGACGTATCATAGTATCCCGCTACAACTTTGAAAATTTTAATGGCTTGGCTCATCGTTATGTAAAACCTTCCCACTACTTGATTGTTTTTGGATGCTCTTGAATGGTTCAAAAAAGCTTTAATACTAAGATTGGTATATATTCACACCTATATGCAAATTAATGCCAGCGTGGGCTCTCCCAAGATCCTCTATACACATACTTCATACCTGTTTTCATATTCTACATAAAGTAGCAGCTCAAAACGCATATCGAAAGCTTTTCTAGCTAGCCAAAAATTTAATTGCAAAGGAAGAAAATTTTTTGATAATGTATGAATGTTCTATTACAAGAAGTATTTCTTCTTGCAATCAAACTTCATAGAGATAATAGAAAGAGGTACCTAGGGTGAACACGATGGCTTCTTTGCATATGCTTACTCTAGTACAATATGAAGAGGTTATGGATGTTCTTACACTAGTATGGAGGCCAATACTTCCAAGTTCCAATTTCATATCGGATAAGCTAGGTTTTAGAAAGTTGGACTCGTGTCATCTACTTTTCCTACTTGAGCTGTTCCATGTTTTGAAAATGTGATTAGAATTTGGTCTATAGGGTTTACTCTATGAATTTCATTGGCTCAAGAGTTTAGAACTTATTAATGATGATGCAAAAAGTATATTGATATTGTTTCACTCTTTGAAGCTTGTTCATGCTAGCTTGCCTCTTTTTAACAAAAATAATAAATAAATACATTGGCATCTGATAAACAAGTATAGATGAACATAAAATGCATTAGAAGATTGTGATAGACACTATGATAGACCATTATATTGCTTATGATCATTACAAAAGCCACATTTATTATGGTTTTCTTTGTATTATCAAGCTTCGTCAGTCATTCCAAACAATTAAAAATAATGGGCATATTGGATTGTTGACATTCTATATGTGATATAGGTAGCTTCATTTCTTGCTCAATGCAAGGGAAGATAACTTGAGATAAGGTTGCCATTCTACTAGCCCTTTGAGGATTATGAGTGTGTTTGACTACTAAGTGATTCCAATATGGTTGACCAAACCTCTAGTTCAATGTATATGGACATATAATTGTCTTGGTATGATGATACTTTGAGATAACATTTCCATTATTGTAGAATGTTAAGGATTATGAACATGTAAGGCTGCTAGGCGATTTCAAAATGGTTGAACACATATCACATCACCATCAAGCGTAGCAAAGATGCTCTCTATTAAAAAGATCAACAATTCATTTTACTTAGTTGGCATTAATAGGATCACAAGTTTTCGGTGCTTTGTTAAATATATAGATATTGAATTTGGTTGTGATCCACGTTCACATTTTAGAACTTGGGCCACACTTGATGAAAAATTACAAAATCTCGCTTTTCAATCATGTTTGACATATCTATACTAGATAACAAATCAGTATTTCACATTTTAACCACACAATTATTGTCATTCAAAGATAAAAATAAGGCCAATTGGGCCAAACTGCTCAAACTTACTCAATCATGAAACAAGCTTTCTTCTAACATAAGAACTTGCTTTTGTTCACAATATGAATCAAGTACTATATTCTTCCATCAATAGATATGAGTATTTTATTGAAGATGGGGAAAGATTCGTGATACTAAGAAAAATGGCCAAGCCTATCCTAGACTTTCGCAATTGTGAGGGATAGTCAAATTGGTATTAAGCTCGAATGGAGCATAGTCAATATTCACCTAGAAGAAATCCTAGATTTTCATAAGTTACACAATCTTACAAAATAAAATGTTATCTTTTGAAATAGAGAGTTTCAATTCGGTTATCCTTGGAGGAAATATTTTCATAAGATAAAAGGAAGAAGAAGAATATTACATTATACTAAGTGAAGGTAATAGAAGTGGTTCATAAACACCCTAGAAAATTATTGATGAAAGCCAAACGGAGCATAATTTTGATGAAATGGATTTTTCTTATTTTCCTTTCGATAAATATATGGGAAACAAGAAAACATCTTGTAGAGATAGTCTTTCCAAGGAGTCTCTGTTACATTATTGGGTTTTTGTAAGATATTGTTATGCATGTTTGTATTGAATAGTGGTACCTAGACATCATGCAAAACAATATTAAGGAAGCTATACCAATCTTAGAACATAAAGGGGATAATTGTGTACATGCCTATTAGAGACCCACCATTTAGAAAGAACTCTATATAAAATCTTGATTAAAGTTTTAGTAAAGCGAATGCAGAATCTTATGGCTTTATATTCCAATACATCTTAGATATGATTCACTAAATGAAAATCTATATATGATATAACGTTTATAAAAGTAATTTTTTAATTGATAAGCATCTAAACCTGGTCTAAACACTACCATACTGTTGATATATTTAGGTAGTAATGTGTATGAACAAAGTAGGACTACCGGGGCACTCTTTTCCCTCTTTAGGAGGTTTTTTCCCCAAGCTTGTATATACGCCTATTACCCTAATGGGTTACTTATCTTTATACATTATCTTGGTAATACATTCAGTATTGTGTGTTGTGCTCCAAGCTTCTTCTTCTTCCTTGTGTTGTTCGCATGCTTTCGAAGACGTGAAACTCCAACAATTGGTATCAGAGAAAGTCGTCGTTCCATCTAGGGTGTCGTCGACACCCCTCCGATCACAGCCTTGAAATCGCATGAAATTTGGCAAGCATACTCAAAGTGATTAGGAGTTCACAACAGCTTTGTTGCGTGGTGTCAAAATCACGATCTAAGTTCATTCTGGCCTCCGAACACACTATTGCGGCACCTATGTAGACAATTTTGTCTTTTTGTGCCAAAGATATATACAGGTTTCGATTCACCAATATTAGCATCTCAAAGTCCGCTATAGATTTAGCAAAACTCGACAGGGAAGTTTTGTTCAACTTTTTGAGATGCAATTTTTTTTGCATCAGGGTATTTTAGTCAGTGGCCATGGTTGAAAGTAGTGATGTATTCCGTACGTTGGCTGTTGAGGATAAGTTGGATGGTACCAGTTACCCATTATGGGCTTATATGATGCGTCATGTATTGGTTGCAAAAGGACTCTGGAATATTGTGCAGGGTGTTGAAAACATCCTATTTCACCTACAAAGACAGTTGCTGAAGGTGATGTAGATGGTGATATTCTTTAGGTTCTTGTTCGTGCTTCAGTTCCTCTCAGGCACATGCATTGATAGCCTTGTGTGTCAAACGTGCCATTATTGCCCACATTTGCTCCTGCAAAACAGCAAAGGATGTTTGGGATACACTAACTACTTTATACGAGGCAATGAATGAGGCTCGTGTTGCTTACCTCCTAAAACAATTGGAGAGTGAGCACATTAATGAAGGAGATTCCATGGACAGTTTTTTGACAAAGATCAAAGATTTGAAGGGGAAGTTGAGTTCTGCTCATGAAGACTTTCCTTACACTTTCGCAGACTGTTCTAAATAGTCTTCCAGATTCATATTAGAGTTTTGCTTCTACTCTTCGATTGATGATGAGAGGCAATCCAAATTTCTTAAGATTTGAGGAGTTGATCTTTGTTCTGTTGTAGGAAGATTAGTCTTGGCAGAACAGGGCCATTATGCGTGTTGCAGATCAAGCTTTCATTGCTAGTCAGAAGGGCAAAGGTAAATGGAGCTCTTCTATTAGTACGCAAAAATTTGCTAATTCTGCACAATCAAAGAAGGATGACAGAGACGAGAAGAAAACAAAAGAGCAGAAACTCTTTTGCAAATATTGTAAAGCAAATGATCATGGCATAAAAAGTTGTCCAAAATTGACGGAAAAAGAGGCAAAGAAGAATGGTTGTTGCAAAGGACTCTACACCCAAAATAGAGTGTGCTAATCTTGTGGAGAATGAAGAGTGGGCACTTACTACTATTTGCAGTTATGATCCATCTTCACATGTACAGTGTATGTCTGTAGTAGATTCAGATGTTTGGTACTTTGATAGTGGGGCGACCAAACATATTACCTTGGAGTGTAGTTTCTTCACTTCACTTGAGCCTACCCCTACAAGAATACTATCACATGTGCGAACAACTCCTCTTATCTTGTTATGAGAGTTGGTAAGATCATTATGACTACTGCTAATGGTATTTCTTTTACATTGTCAAATGCTTTATTTGTGCCAAGGATCAAGAAAAATCTGTTATCAGTTTTAGCGTTAGCCAAGATTGGCTTTGTCGTGAAATTTGATGATGACAGATGTACAATTCATGATATGTCAAATGGCGACATCATTATTGCTTCTCGCATTTTATGTCGTGGGTTGTATAAGCTCATAGATTATGCAAAATCTGTGAATGATTCAGCATGTGCATTTCAAGATTCTCAAGCTATGTCAAATGCAAAGGTTTGGCATGCTCGCTTTGGTCATCTGAAGTTTGCTAGTTTTCTACACATGCAGAAATCTGAAATGGTGTCCTCTTTGCCCAAACTTGAGGCACCTAGTGAACATGTATATGAAGGCTCTATTTTGGAAAAATAAAGCGTTCCTCCTTTTCAAAAGATCGTTCAATTTGAGCTACTCAGAAATTGCACCTTGTTCACAGTGATGTCTGTGGTCCTATGGAGACACCTTCTTTTGGGAACTATCTTTACTTCATGACTTTCATCGATAATTTTTTGAGGCATGCATGGATATAACCATTGAAAGCAAGGTCGGAATCGTTTATGTGCTTCAAAGAGTTTATAGTTTTGGCTAAAAATTTGTTGGCATGTAAAATGGGCATCCTCCATTCTGATCAAGGGAGGGAATATATGTCTTCTAATTTTAATGCATTTCTGGCTGAACGCGGGATAAAACATCAGTGTACAGTGTCGTATACACCTCAACAGAATGGAGTTGCTGAAAGGAAGAACAAGTCACTCATGGAGATGGCGAGGTGCATGGTCAAGAGTCAGGCTTTACCACATAGTTCCTAGCTTGAGGCTATTATGTATGCAGCATATGTGTGTAGCATCGTTCCTAGCTTGAGGCTGCTATGTGTGCAGCATATGTACTTAACAAATGTCCCACTAAATCATTGTATTTTATCACTTCATATGAGGCTTGGCATGGTCGTAAGCCATCTCTTGCTAACCTTCTTGTTTTTGGTTGTCTGGCATATGCATTAGTGCTTGAACAACAACGTAGGAAATTGGATGATAGAGCAGTGAAATGTATTTTTGTTGGGTATAATTTTGAAAGCAAAGGCTATCGTCTCTATCATCCACAAACAAACGCATTTTGGTTATCCGTGATGTTGTTTTTGTGTAAGATGCTGTTCAACCATTACTTTCATGTACTGAGGAGACATCAGTTAGCTCCAGAGACATGTATGACGCTTTGCTTTCTCTTTTTACATGTGGACAGTCTAGTGCTCGTCCTAATGAGGAAACTTCTAAGCCTTTACAGGTTTCATATGATGATGCATATCATTCCATTTTTTATGCATATTTACATGATGCACTTGTTGATGAGAGAGCTAATATTGAGAAGCATAGTCGTTAGCAACAGGATGGCAAAGTCGTAGTCAACTGGTTGCTAACGCGTTAACAATGGGTTCAAGTTGCAAACCCCAAGTTGCGATAAAATTGCATACAGATCCAATTTTATTTTAGATTTTTTTTTTTTGAAAATTCTAGATATCCTAGGTATAAAAATCCTCCTATTGATGCTTAAGAATGATAAAAAAGGCATGAAAACAAGACACATTAACATTTATACAATAGTTATATCAAATCTATGGATTCTCGATGTGTCTTGTCATGTACATAAATACATACATACATACATGCATGCATACATGGATTATATTATATTACATATGTAGCGGTAAATACATGCATGGATTACATACATACGTGTAACGTAATACATACATTTATATGTACATATACACATAGTATATACATATTATATATATACATATTACATATATACACAACACATAGATATATACATACATGATACATAAATGCGTACATATCATGTACATAGATGATAGTAGGTACATACTACAGGAAAAAAAAATAGATACATATTTAAGTAAATACACATGCCTTTCAGTAAACATACAGTAATAAATTTTAAGAATGAAATCATACATACATACATGCATATATAGATACATACATACATACATACATACATACACACATACATACATACATACATAGCTAAGTAACTAAACATATCTTTGGGTAAATATGAAAAAATAGGAATATACATCATAGATTACACATATAGTAAAACATACATACATATATATTACATAAGCACATACATATATATGCATAAGCATGATGTGATATGGTACATGATGTTGGAATGGTCATATGGTAAGTGGGACATTGTATACTCTCTTTATCTCCTTGCATATTGTTTCCTCATTGAGGCATTGGACTTTCTTGGACTTTTGGGAAGGAATTTTTTTTGAAAGATAAGAAACGTGTAGCGAACGTGCACGCAACGTGGAGTTGTGTTGCGAAAGTTGCAAATGTTCAAAACATGTTGCGTATGAAACACTATTGAGGAGGCAAAAACTATGCCAAAATGGAAAATGGTTGGTGCAGACTTTGCGTGATAGCAAATTAGATGCACCTCTGTCATATCGTACTCTTTTAGGCTCTCATAGTGCTTCTTTTGCATCAGATTGCTATGCTATGGCTGCCTTGAGTCTTTGTGATGAGAATGAGCCAATTTCATTTGATGAAGCATAAAATTCCGAAAATTGGATGGCTATAATGCAATCAAAATATGATGCTATCATGAAAAATGGTACCTGGTCTTTATTGGACTTGCCTCCTCGCAAGAAGTCCATTGGTACTAAGTGGGTATACAAGCTGAAATGTAAGCCTGATGGAACAGTTGACAGGTATAAGGCTAGGCTTGTTGCAAAGGGTTATGCTCAAGAAAGAGGCATTGATTATGATGAGACCTTTGCTCCTACATGCCAAATGACTACTTTTCATAGAATCTCTTCACTTTAAGCTCATCATGGTTGGAATGTACATCAGGTGGCCATTAAAACTTCATTTCTGAATGGTGACTTGCATGAAGAAGTGTATGTTTTTCAGCCCCGTGGCTTTGTGCAGAAAGGTCATGAAAACCAAGTGTGCAGGTTGAAAAAGGCATTATATGGTTTGAAGCAAGCACCACGTGCATGGTACGAAAAAATACATGCCTATTTGATTGCACATGGTTTTGAGATCAGTCTAATTGAGAGCACCTTATATGTTTAGCGTGCAAGAGCACCTTATATGTTAAGAGTGCCAATGATGTGCTTATGATTATTGTTGTCTATGTTGATGACATGCTTCTCACTGGTCCTCATGAAAAACATATTGCCGATTTAAAGGCTGATTAGCATGCCTCGTTTGAAGATGTCAGATTTGGGGCATTTGCATCATTATTTGGGCATTCAATTTATGCAAGTTGATGGCGGAATAGCTTTCTATCAAACAAACTATATAGACACATTATTGCAGCGTTTTGGCCTTGAAGACTGTAAACCTATTGCCACTCCTATGGAGACATGTTTATGGTTGAGTCTTCATGATGTTGTAGATGCATTTGATGTTGTTCTCTATCAGGAGGCAGTTGGATGCTTTTTTCACTTTTGCATAAGAATTCTATTATACATGATGTACTTTTTATTATTGTTGGACTTGAATATCACTTTTATTTGTGTCCCTTTACAAATGTGTCAAAGGTCTACTAGTGGAGAAAAAAAAAACCTAATTTTGTATCATGCCATGTGCTTCATACTACAACCAAGTAATTGCAATATTCTTAGGATAAGCACATAGTCATGCCATTTTGGTTGAAGTACTTGAGGCTTATGCTACATAGTTAACACTAATGGAATACTTTATGAATTTGACACATCATGATATAAAATGGCATGGGGATCGCACAAATGGATGGGAATTTTGTTCATATCCTTCAATCGAGTCTCACTTCACAATTTTGGCAATGTTGATGACCTTTAGGACAATACTGGCTACAATTTTGATTTGGAAGGGAAGATATACAACAAAAAAAAAAAAAAACCAAAATTATGTCTTAGATATCATTATGGTTGACGTGTTTGAGAAAGCCTACACCATACAAGATTGGATCAATAGCCTGATACTTGCATAATAAAGGCATTCGAAGACTTCACCATTATTATTATCTGAATGGGATCGGATTCTTTTACATATGCTAAGTATGCTTATCACATAGGGCCTACATGAAAGAAGTATCAGGTTATTTATGTATAACTTAAGTTTGACTCAAAGATAAAGTTTCATAAGATAGAGCTACATCTGACATAGACCACAAACATGAAATGGCTCTCTAAAAGCAGTGAAAAAAATGTAGTTAGCTATCATATACGATATGGATTGCATCACTACATGTAATAAGAGATTGTGCACATTTAAGGCCATCAGATAGAGCATAATAGATTTGGGTACGCAAGGCTCATTTAAGGACTAGATTCTGCTCTCGCATATTACTCTTATATATATGAAGATAGATAGTTTGAAGATGCTATCATCCAGAAAATAGTTCGAAGATGCTATCATCCAGAAAATAGTTTGAAGATGCTATCATCCAGAAAATATATCTCTCTTGTATCCTAAAAACCATACGCATGGAGTCTGTGGAGCACTTATTTTGACATTGCACGTGGATGCTGGGGAGAAAGCATTTTGAACTACTGAAAATGGGTTCTCAAGACAATCAATTTAAAACAACCTTTGAACTATACATTCATCATGATAGAACTGTTACCTGAATCTTAGGTCAGATAAGGATGTAGATGCCTCCCCACCCCCCCCCCCCGGCCCGACGCTTTTTGGCGATCCACAAGTGCATTGCTTTTTGAAGGCACGTGAATATTTTCTGAAATTTTCCCTCAAATGCTTCTGGCAAGATGTATACTGGATGAAGCGAATCATCCTCCTACTAATTTTGGTAATTATATGCTCCAACAAATACATATGAGTCTTTATACTTGATTTTCGAGCCTGCTGATCTCTTGAGCCTTACGTTTTCTTGTATTTCAAAACATTAAAAAAACTGGTTGCCTAACGTGCCCAAAATGTTCGTATGTATGTAAATATGTACGTAAAGTTTGAAATGCCTTCAACAGACAACCAACAACTAAGGTTTGGATGCATGTGCTTATCTGTTCATAGAGGCATGCACTTATTTATGCATACATTATGTACATGTCGTTGAACTATGCATGAGCATAAATCAATGCATCTGTTTGCTTATATAGTGTAATTTTGTGCCCATAGCAAAACCATGTTATGAATATATATTAAAAGAAATTCATTTTAAGTATAGAAGAACACAACCAACCTCATCCATCATTAATAATTCATTGAACTCCTTGTGACAGATTTTATTTGTTATTGCGTCCCAACTAGCTGTGCTGCATATAGAACAGAAATAAATTAGGTTACGCACCCTCAATTCTTGAGAAAGGCATAAACTGTATATAGTTTGTTGCAATTGATTTCAGCTTTGATCTAACTTTGAGAATGATTGCTTGTCATTTGTTCTCTCTTCCCTGAGCCTGTAGTTCAGATCGCCAAGCCAAAACACATGGTGGAACTGATTCAAAATATCAGTATTTGTACTCAACATCCGCAGATTTCCCACAATCTCTGAAAGAAAAATAGAATAAAGTGTTACCGTAACGTTGGATGAAGACACAAGAAGAAGAGTATCTCTGACCTACCTTTTCTATAAATATGGTTTAATCATGGTCATGATCACCAGTATGAAGAAATTCATTCACAACTAAGATCAAGTAGATGTAGATGAATGGAACATAATCCATGGAAACATTAGAATTTGAATCCATTATCAAGATTCATCCATTTAGGTTCTATTGGATAGACCGTTTCTGAAGATACATCAAGATTAGCACTGATTCCAAATTTAAAGTTGCTTCATGTTGAGTGGTTAAAAATTACCGACACCAGAAAACGGAAATAATTTAGTGCTGAACTGAATCAATATGTCTATTTAGTTTTACCATTGGTTAAAGTAAGATTTCACTTGACTTTGATAATAATAACAAATGTGAAATAATAAAAAATTCTTCTGAGCAGGTTATATTCTTTAAGAAGAAGTGAAATTGAATGAACAAGAAAAGTGGCATCCCAACCACTGCAGCCCTCTAAACTCTGTCTTTTCACAGGAAGAGACAGAAAATCTTCTTGTGGAAATCAGTATATAGTAGCCCATGTGGGTGGGCCATAAATATAATCAATGACTATTCAAGTTGAGCACGAGTCAGGGGTAGAAGATACCTTCTGGCAACCTGTGTATTCTAATATTAAAAGTTAGTATTTTCCCTTAATAAGGTTTAAGAAACTTCATTATTCTAATCACATGGTTTAGAGTATGAAATTGTTAACAGATTTCTTAGTTAACGTCTCTGAGACCCTAGTTTTAAGGTTATTTTTTGAATTTATGTCATCAAATCTCACTTTATGTATGAAAAAGAAAACCAAAAGCATACAGTTTTTAACCCAAATGCCATCCATCCCTTTTAGTGACTTAGACATTCTGGGAGCCTCCACTCTGTGTCTGCCTTTGTAACATAAGCTTCTTGGACAAACCTTAATTAACCTGGTCATAAAATTGATTTGCAATTTCTGCTTGTTTCCTTACATTTGGAAGTGTCTACAACAGATTGCTATATTTGTGCTATAAAATGCTTCCTTTCCACCCTCCCACACCCATTTTCAGTTTGTTTGTTTCTCTCATGTGCATGTTTTCTTGTTAAAATTGTGCACCCCTAGACAGCCACAAATGGTGGGTTTTTCGCCTATAGGACAATATGTCTTTTCACCTCCAAAGGGTAGAATACCAATACAAGGACAATGGATTGAAAGGGGGTGCAATAGACAAAGTATGACATCAGTGCTACAAGCCCAAATGGTTTACAAGACATAATAATTACAATGTGGATTTGCCCAAAGATTAGACAAGAGGGTCCACAATACCCCACATCATTGATCTGAGAGTAGGCTAACCTGCATGGAAGTAGACTACACTCTTCAGAAAGGTTTTAGTGTGCTCTACCAAATACAAAGGGAAGTAGATATAATGGATTCCATGCTTCAATGGGGGGAAGGAAACAGGACTCTATCCTTACAATGATTCTACAAAGCATGCAATCACTCACAAAAAAAAATAGACACCCTCGCCATAACTGAAGAGCATCATTGAGTTAGACCAAGGTGGAAAAAGGTATGCAATCTCCTCTCTGGACACCCATAGGGATGGGTAGAAGATTTCATTAGTGTACTCCAAAGCTACAATCTGCTTGACTTCCACACCCAAGTATCTTGCAAAGCTCCTCTCTAGAGTCTTCTCCACTCGGCCCCCTTCCCTAGGCCTCTACAAATCCTCTCTGTGGAAGTACAAACCTCCAATTCACTTTGCTGCTTTTGTTGTCTAGTCTGGTGTATTTCCATCTTCTCAGTAAGAACTACACGAGAAGATAATAAGCAAAAGGATAGGCTTCACATATCCAAGATCCTTTAGAGGGGTGGTTGAGGGTCCTCCTTGTCATTGAGATTGGGTGAGTGTCTATATCAAAGCACTCTTCTTGACAATATGTCTATCACCTATTTCCCCTTCTTTTTCTCTAATTGGTGAGCATAACCCCAAGTCTTTCTTAAACAGCCTTCTTGCCGAAGATCATGTATGTATGTAAGCGGTGGTGCTGAAGATGTTACCAAAAGATTCCACAAGGATGTGACTTTGCACCTAGTAGAGGCTCTTGTTGTTTACCATTCCACCATTCTTGAGGAGTTTTTAGTTTCATGGAACTCTTTTTCAACATCTTCAGATGCAATGTATTATATATTTCATAGAGGATTGTACTGAGGAGAATACCTTCTTTTTGGTATTTTCGGATGCAATGTATTATATATTTCATAACGGACATGTACTATTTGAACTACCACATTCATCATTTTACACATAACATGTTGTCTTTCATTTTTAGTAGTCTGAAGTTTATATAGGTTATGTTTATGGTTATGAATATGATGTTCAATATGCATATGGTTATGATGTTCTTGTAGTACGTGATTATGTAGGTTCATGTTCACTTTTTTATGTTTATGTTTACGTTTATGTAGGTTTTGTTTATGGTTATAATATGATGTTCAATCTTATGTTTATGGTTACTTTTATGCAACTTAAGGTTTACATTTTTGCAATTTATGGTTATGATGTTTTTGTAGTACGTGATTATGTAGGTTCATGTTATAAAGTGATAGGTAGAAGATGGTTGAACCACAACCTCGACACACAAGAGATGGTTGAACTACACCCTAAGAGGGAGGATTAAGATATATTCAACCATGGCTTTTAGAGCAACTGGTTAGCCCATCACACTCGTAGATGGGAGGTTGTGAGCTCAAATCTCCTATAGTTCATTACACTAGTATCAGAGCCTAGGAAGTAGGCTTGGGCAAGGTGGATGGACCGAATGGCCTCTGAAAAAGGTGCTTGAGCACTCTATCATGCGGAAGGGTACTAAAGGGGAAGGCAGCGCCTTGAGAATTCTACCGAACAAAGATTGAGGTGTATCTCTCGATCCCTAGGTCGGATTGAGGTGTGTAAGATACTTGGAAAGCTCTGAGAATGAACTTTCCAAATATTGTGAGCTAGCTAGGAAATGGGAAGCCCTTGGCACACCTTGTGTAGCACTTGATTGAGGGTTCAAGATACTCAACATGGGTGAGAATAGGTTCAAGATACTAAGGTTGAGAACACGGTTCAAGACACCAAGGTTGCAAACAAGGTTCAATGTCGGGAATCGAACTCACAACCTCCCGGTTAGGAGTGCGATGGGCTAACCACTTGCCCCAAAAGCCATGGTTGAGGATTACTTGCTAATCCTCTCTCTTAGAGCGTGGTTCAACCATCTCCTACTAGGATTATGTGACATTCAATAAACTATGCGAGGTTGAGAACATCAATTCAAGGGTACCTAGGAAGTTTAGGAACTAGTCACCAAGGTTAGAGGGATAAAGTGAAGATCATTGAGGACAATGGTCGACCAAGGGGGAAAGAACATCATAGAGTGATAGGTAGAAGATGGTTGAAACACAACCTTGATTGGCAGGAGATGGTTGAACTACACCCTAAGAGGAAGGATTAACAAGTAATCCTCAACCATGGCTTTTGAGGAAAGTGGTTAGCCCATCACACTCCTAGCTGGGAGGTTGTGAGTTCAAATCTCCTATATTCCATTACAGTATATGTTCAACTTTTTACATTTATGTTTATGTTTATGCAGGTTATGGTTAACGTTTATGGTTATGACATTATTATAGTATGTAATTATGCATGTTCATGTTGTATAGGCTTGCACAAGCCTGGAAGCACATTGAATTATTTTCTTATTTTTTTCTCATATTGATGTCCATACCAACGAACATACCGATACAAACACCAATTATTATTTTTCTAAATATTCTTTTGGCTTGTTCTATTTCTGATGTGTATATAAATAATTATACAGATGCATATATGGACAAACACATGTAATTTCTCTATTTTTTCTTTTTTATTCCTATTGGACAAGCACATCCATGCATGTATTGATGATTCTACCGATGATTGTGCTGACGAAAACGACGAATCACTGATGTGCCTTCAGATGAGTCCAATGTTTACAATTTTTCAATGCTTTTACTTCAACATATATGTTGACGATAGCTCGTTGGAATATATGATGTATCATAGTATTAGATCCAAGGCCTCGAAATCACATGAAATTATTTGAGTAGGTACTCCCTTGATGACAGGTGAACAGTGCACCTATCTGATCAATTGTTTTTATTTATAGCTTATGTGAACTCTCTAGAAATAAATATGCCAGGTGTGCTATGATATCTTCTCGTGATTTAGCCTCGCAAGGAGATAGATTTTGTATAGATGACAACCTAATTCCAGGCACGTGGTTTTATGATGAGCAAACATCTTCCTTCAAATACTATAGGAGGTGTCCTCTCTTACACAGTTGGTAAGAGATTACCAGAATCATTTACTAGAAATTAATTCAGCTTGACACTTAGAAGATATGGGTGAAGCCAGTTCGTGAAATCTGCACACAAATGGCTCTTTATAAAGAGCATTTGCTCCAGCTCATGAGAGATGATCCTCTGATGAGACAGCATTAGATGGATACATAATTATCTCATGGGTCAATATAGGCACATTCCTGAACCAGCTTGAGACTATGACTTCACAAGAGGTGTGGCATACTAATGGGTATGCAGTTGCTTTCCATGCCTATCTAGGGAGAGATTCCAGATATTCTCTAGAGTTATGAGATAAGAAGACTAGAGATATTTTTTTGGATACTTGCTAAAGCTACAGGGATATAGAAGATCATAACAAGGAGATCACAGACACAGTTCCATAGGCAATTTACAAATTTCTGTAGGCCAGGCATAATCAGGCAACCACACCAACAGCTATTTTAGTAGAATTCCCATGTTAGAGACATATTGCTTAACCATGCACTTCTGACCTGCCCTTGATCATAGAGGGCCTCACAATACTGGAATGGATTCCAATTCATGTTGGAGTATTCAGTCTCAACAATGTGTAAGTGAACCCCTGTATAGATGGCGTGCAAAGAATCAACCCTAAGCCATGAATCAAAGGAACCAACAGGTCCATAGCTCATGATTACTATTATCTACAAGTTCAATATATCTCGACTAGAGATTCTTCCGATTATGCAGGTATTAAACATGATGAGAAAGTCTTAATATGCTCTCTTCACTCATGGTTACAAAGATGCTTCACAAAGAATTCATTAAATGCACATTATATATCGGAAAGAAAACAGATAAATTTACAATGCAAAGAAGAGCATTGGATATCTTGATTAATAAATTTCTAGCATATCAATGCTCTTCATGTCCAGAGAGATAAAAGACATGATTATAGGAATAGAGAAAGGCCAAATAAAATGAACTCGAACAAATGACTTCGATGGAAAGAGGTGTTAGTAGAATTTCCTGAAATTTGACATTGCCAGTATGTTTGGAAACCAAACTATGTTCTTTCCACTAATGAAAGAGTATTTGATACGCAGGAGTCATCAAAGGTCAACCGTTTCAATTTCCCATGCTCCCTGAAATAAATTTTAGCAGCTCACTCTGCTTGATTTAAAAGAATGGATGGAAGTCCAATTCAATTTCTTAACCTGAAAACCCTTATATCTATTATGTACACAACAATCTACGCACCTCTATAATTTTCGTTCCTGGCCTCACATTGTCCCTCGTGAGCAGCAAAGTGACAATTCAAAAAGCATAGAGATGTATCCCAAAACTGGTGATAAAGGAAGATTTTGTTAAACGAAACAAGAAGACAGTGTAAAAAATCGCAGTGATCACTCTCTATGCATACACTCACCTTGAGGGAAATACAAATTCCACCTTTGTTTGAAACAACATGTCCAATGCCAGTTGCTTCACTCCCATTTAATACTTCAGAAATAGCATTCTGCACAGACTTTGTCTTGAATTCATATACGATGAATGCACACACCACTCATACCTAGCATAGAAAAAAGCATATAGATGTAGTATTCCTCCCAGGTTCATAACTTGCCTGTGAATCTTTATGTACAAACAACACTAACTGCATCTGGCCTCTTGAAAGTCCATGAACAAGCTTATAGTCAGAACCTATGGCAGACCTGGAATCATGTCATGTATGGCTACAATTAAAAGGGTCTGTGGAACTTCAGATGTTAGATCTTATATGTTAAAAAGAAAGCCCACTTTATGGTTGCCACCCAATCTTTTGCACAATCAGTATGAGGTGGCCGTGGTGAATACTCACATTCCTTCATATGTAGCACATTGTCAGTAAACCTTGATACAATCGATTTGGCTTTGAATCTAAGATTCTCAATCCAGAACTCACTTTTGTTTCATTCAAAATACCTGGGATCCAATGGCAATCAGATCATATGCTGAAGTGGTGGAGAACCAGTCATGAAGATTATCTGCCTGCATGGACAGGAGACTTCTGATTTTAAATCATTCAAATCATTTGAATGAGGAACCAACGCAACACACGAAAGATATATTTACACATTTTACAACATATACAATAGACAGTCATATATGTGAGGTTTAAATGTGCAGTATCGAATTATATGTGATGGCATCATGTGAATAGATGAACTAATATAAAGAAATTCTTTACATAAAACAAAATCCTTTCTATGTATATTTGATTGAATAAAGTAAAAACGTTTAAATCTAGCCAGCTAGCTTGTGAGAGATAACCTTTCTTACATCTACATAATCACCCATTGTAGAATCTTGAAAGATCTGGGTTACATGACTTGCCACACGAATGTTTGAGGCTAAAATTCAGTAAAAATCAGCATATTTCATAAAGATTAAAGATTCGGCTACACAATAGTATGGAAGACGGAGAATGTTCATCACATCTTCTCAAGACACACTTTTATTGATTGGTGAATAAGGTGCATGTCGAGATCGTTATGAGAGAAATTAGACTACATCTTTTTCTTGTGTATAATAGGCCGCTTGCTTTACATTTTAAAATCTCTTTACATCGATACAAACATGGGAATATTATTGAAATCAAAAGGTACTGAAGGTTTAAAGGAAACGCAAATCAGTTCAGGATTACATAATAGTGAGAATAGACATCAGAATTACATAACAAAACAAATCAGCAAAGATGATGTCTAACAAAGGCAATTGTATCATTTGTCTTTCAGTACACAAGCGGTTGCTGGGCGTACTTTCAGAGGTGGTGATGGTGATGAATAAGAGAGAAGATCTAATGAGAACTTACCTTAGTATACTACCTCAAGACGAACCTGGTATAATGATTGATATATGTAAGGTGATGTATTGTGTTGTATACTCTCATTATCCCAATTAGCAGACGTTACCTGTTTTCCAGAGATCACTTTAGATACATCAAGGAAATTTCAAGTCAACGGTGACTTCATAAAAGCAAAGTAATTTTTTGTAGGAGCATCTGGATTCAGCCATTATGATAGCATGATTCTGGTGACACCTGGATTTTGAATGCCACACTGTAGTGGGTATGGAGCGCACAAGATTGTTGAGTATACAGATGCATATGGATACCTTGGGTGGTCTTCAATGGGCCAGTATGCATCAGAGACCCTGGAGTGTTTAGATCAGCAGAGACCCAACTGATTAGAGCATGTGCATCAAAGCTTAGCTGGTTCACAGAAGATATGTTCTCAGTAACTCAGTTTCAGGAACCTTGAACAAAATTATTGCTCTCTGAAATTCTTGTGACTCCTGTTATACTATATGGAGTCGAAATACTGGGACCTTCAGTGTAAAACCAGAGGGCATGGCACTGATGGATGAAGAGGGCTGAAGGGATACCTTGTCTGTTTATTTTTTCACCTGATTCAACAAGACTTCACTGATCATGAAATTATTCAAGCATAGATGGGACCAGCTCCTTTGATGATTGCAAATCTTACTGCATTGGTCTCCTTTGTTCACAGCTTATAGGAGCTTCTTACAGATAAATACACTTGGCTTGCCCTAGACTTCTCTTGATGGTTGGCTCTTTAGGGAGATACATCCTGCTGTAATCGACCGACGACTTCATGGTTCCATATGAATGAATTCACTATGGATACATTAAACCCTTTCAGTATCCTCTAGATGCACCCTCTCTTGCTCTTACACAAAGAGAGATCACCAGACTCATCCAGCAACACCTGCTTCAGCTGGACAGTGGATACCAGGAGGACATAGATAGAGCTGTCTTAGGAGTTTGGCATGAAGATGGCTTTCTAGAAAGAGCATCTTCTTCAACTCATAGACAATGGGTTTGTGGCTACGAAAGCTGTATGAATGTGTATTATCTCATGGAGTATGATGTGCCATAGGATAGATACATACATCTTCTCATCAGCTAGAAATACACACACACACACACACGCACACACACACACACATATATATATATATATATATATATATATATATATATATATATATATATATATATATATATATATATATATATATATATATATATATATATATATATATATATATATATATATATATATATATATATACAGGAATGTAAGCTGGGAGATTAATCTCCCTATCCCGAGCCAAAAAACCCAAGAACACTAGGCTAAGAAAGCCGATCCTCCGTGAAATCTACATGTTCGAAAAAACAATCCCGCAAAGGACCTACAACACTAAACTAAGTAAACCGATCTTCAATATACTCTCCATGTACAAGAAACAACCCTCAAGTGCACGTTCAAATGGCCTCCAAGAATGAAGTGTAGGCGGGCCTGTCCACAAAAGGCATAGCAGCTATATCCAACCTCAAATGCACTTTACATAACTTCCGAGAGAAATTATGGACTGATATCTGTTTTCAAATAATTTGGCATTTCTTAGCATCCATATGTTCCAGAGAAGCAAAAATATACATCTCTTTCTTACCCAGTCCAAAATAGTATGCTCATTATCAAAGATCAGAAAGGTGCAATCTGCCTTAGTAGGTTTTCTTTCCCAAATAGGGAACAAGAATAAGGTATTCCACCATCCTTGAATGCGTTGGCACATCCAGAAGGCGTCCCTCATGTTTTCAGCATATGAGGAACAATGCGGACACCGGATACCTTGTAAATCATGTTTGGAAAGAAAAGCCCCAAGAGTAAAATGGCCCACAAAGATCCTCCACATGAAAATTTTCATCTTAAAAGTGAAAGAGGAGTACCAAATGCTGTGAAATCAAGAACGCCACCATGAAAGATGTTTTCTGAGCTTCCATATGGAGTTACATTGCGAGGCAATACTATCCGAGAAGATAAACGAATGATAAAAGGTGCTAGTTGTACCTGCCCACCACCTTGTATGTTTTGTGAGTAACCAATCCCTCCAGGGTATGATGCATCGATAGACATAGGCATTTGAAATTGGTGCAGGAAAAGTAATAGTTGAACCCATGCGGACCTATATGTAGGCCCTACCAAATATTTTTTCCTAATAAGTGGAAAGGGAAGCAAATCCCACTTAGAGTCATAACATTTTTCAATAGAATCAATCCCCTTATTATTCAAGTATCTAGCTTCTGCTCCCAATGAGTGAGGAATAGGAGGATTTGACAAAAAAGACCAGTAGGGAGATAATGAAGAGAAAGAATTCCCTACATAACGCTACCTTCCATTTCCATTTCAAATGTATCATAGCCGATTTGAGGGCGAGGAAGTATACACTGGCGCATGTGAAAAGAACTTATTCCAAACATCTAATTTCCAAGTTCCCTTAAAACGGACCTCTGCATTTTCTATAATCTTCCAAAAACATCAAGCCAAAGCGGCCTATGAGCAGATGTGATCCGCATTATGAAGGTTTCACGTCTAACGATTGTGTGAGCGTGCAGATTCAGAATTCCAAGACCACCATTGGCCCTGGGTTGACAGACAAAGTCCCAAGCCAAAAGCACCAGTGCACGATTATGTTCTTTTTCCCACAAAAAGTTTTTAAGCAGACATTCAAAATCTCTAATGTGGCATTTTTTCCAATCCAGAAGCAATAAGCAGTACATAACGTCAGGTTGCAAGAAAGCTTGTACGATTCTGACCCTTGCATGTAATGGCCACTGCGTAGCATGCCACATGAGAGTTTTACACTTAAATTTATGCATCACCCATTGAATCTTATCCTTATCTGATACATTAATACCCAATGGGTACCCGAGATGTATGAAAACTGTGCCCTTCTCACTTCTGGTTCCTTCCCATTGAATACCCTGAAAATCATGCGCAAAAATATCAACAAGTGCTGATTTTCTCCTATTTATATAGAGAGCCGATGCTTCAGAAAAAAGTGCCAAAGTATCTATAATGTTATCCACATTTTTCTTATCAGCGTTTGCAAATATGAAAGTATCATCCGCAAAACCGACCGCAATTTGCTGAACACCGTGAAGAGAAATTCCATGGATAAGTCGCGAATTCATTTTGGCCTCCAATAAATAGAACATAGGTGAAGAAGCTAAAGCATAAAAAAGAGGACTTAAAGGGAAGCCCTGACGCACCGATCGTTCAATAGGGAACGCCTCTATAAGTCTTGCATTTATTTCCACATGAGAGGCACTATCTTGAGCCAAGATATAAAGCAAGCGACAAAATTTGGTTCCGAATCCAAGTCTTTTAAGCACTATGGCGATAAAGTCCCACCGCATGCGATCAAAGGCTTTCTCAAAATCAATTTGCATACCAACCACTTGTTGATTAGAAACAGTAGCATGCTCCATCAATAACTGGGTAATGAGAATATTATCAAAGATAGATCTCCCGTTCACAAATCCAATTTGCGAGGGGTGGACTACCTTATGAATAATAGATTTAAGTCGCAACGCAAAAATTTTTGCGAAAATTTTGTATATTATACTCATCATCGTGATAGGTCTCCAATCCCCTATCAGTTTAGGGACATCCAATTTAGGAATAAGCTTAACCTTGCCTAGCTTGAACGAGTAAGGCATTTTGTTTCACCCATATTTCATTACAAACCTCCCGGAGCAAAGTTTTAAGGAAGGGCCAAAAAGCCAAAAGAAATTCCTTCGTAATGCCATCCATTCCCGGTGCCTTTCCGTTTTTGAGGAGCTTAAGAGCCACAAAGACCTCTTCCTCAGATATAGTTTTTTCACATGCAGCAGCCATATGTGAATCCAATATTTGCGGAGTAAAAGCAAGCAATTCCTGCACCGGCGTGAACCAGGCCTCATCAGAATGAAAGGATGCAGCAAACAGGTTACGAAAATGATCCGTACAGTATGCAGCTATGGAGTTTCCATCCCTAAGAACTCCTCTATCTGTTTCCAGCATGGATACTTGAAGTTTAAGATGTTTAGCCCGTAGAAAATAAAAAAAACATCGAGAATTAGCATGAAGATCAGTCACTTCAGCACACCTCGCTCTAATTTTAGCCGATTGAATAGCATTATTTTCAATTATTTGCAAACATGTATAAGCGTCACACAATCGACTGTATTCTCTGTCTGAAAGCAATTGTCCCGTATCTATCTTTTCAGTCATGAAAAGTATAACCTGCTGAGCTTCTGATTTAGCCGAGTTGAGAAAAGTAGAGAAGTATTTTCCACACTGTCTAATTACATCTTGCATAGCAATCACAAAGACCTCCCATTTCATACATGCAGATATCCTTAATGAAAGCACGTGTTGAATTAAATTGCAAACTTCAGATTTAAACATTGATGTTTGCAACCAAGAATGGTTAAGCCTCAATGGAATTCTATAGAGTTTATCAGGTATACAAGAGGTCCATTGAGGTTCCCGAAGGTCAATCAACAGTGGATTATGATCCGAAAGAAGCATCGTAGCATCTATCCACATTGTAGATGTTGCATCTAAATTCTGTACATGAGAAAAATAGCATCTATCTAGCGTACTCATGGCTTTTTTATGCGACCTCGAATGAAAGGTATATCTGATTGTGTGACCTCCAATGAAATTCCATAAATCCTCGCAATACAACTTATCCAAAATTCCTTTCCAAATCACTTTTTCTTGTGGGGAAATAAGAGAAGAGACGGTTGTGTAGTCCGCATCTGAATCAACCATATTAAAATCCCCGCACATCAAGACACGAGCATCTTTCCACACTTGAAGGTTAACACAATTTTGAATTGCCTGCAAAAGGCTTTTCCAAGCATGCACTCTTTCCCAGCTGAGTTAGGCGCGTAAAGATTTATACATATATAAGACACCTCATGTACCAGAAGATGCAGAACAATGAATCTTCCTAAGGGGTCATCAAACAGAACCGAAAAGTGAATACTCTTCCTAATAATGAAAAGACAACCTGAATACTTGTTTTTAATGCCGTTATATCGCAATTGAAAGTCCTTCGTGGAAAAAGATAATCCAGCATGATCATGCTTTTTATGTTCTTGTACTGCCACCACATCTAATTGGTGTCTGATAATCCATCTCCACAACCTTGTCCATTTACCATATTGGCCTAAACCTTGTATATTCCATGTAGCTAGTTTCATGGAATCAACGAAACAGGCTGAGAAGAATCCTCATGAGCCAAGGCTAGAGCCAATTCTTGCAACACAATATCCATATTATCCAAGTAATTGGTCATACATTCTTCAGGATGAGATGCAGGATTGGCTTCATTCAGAGGAAGTGCCGAATAACTAGATTGGAATTTGCTTCTTTTTCCTCGAAGAAGAGCCTTTTTATAGCTAACCTGAGTAAATCCATCACTATCAACCACTCTTTTTCCTACGTCAGCTTCCCTGCGACCTAACATTTCCTTGCTCTGTCCTTCACCCTCCCTACGCTTATATACATTCAGTTTAATTGGAGTGGAAGGAGCTAACGGGTGTCCTTCCCTTTCATTCACTTTTTCTTTCCCCTTAAAACTAAAACCCTGGCATGCTTTTGGCCTAGAAACTGACACGTTCCCAGCGGACACATTAGTAAGAGGTACCATCCTTTGTTTACCAAAAATCTGCTCCTTAGGAACCAATACTTTGCTACCAGGACACGTCGGAATAAGATTAACACCCTCCCTTTTCAAAGAGGGGCAATTTTTGGAATAATGCCCTAAATTTCTACAATGAAAGCAGGAACCATCCATATTGCCCCATTTCAAGTAAATGACAATTCTCCCAATTGTAGGCACACTTATCCCAAGAGTCTTGGGGAACGGTCTTGAAGTGTTCCAAAGCACACAAATCCTATTCTTATTTGGAGCAGAAATAGCTGGGGTGTATAACACTTTGCCCAAAACTTTAGCCACATTCCCGATATTGGTCCATAAAAAAGAGGGCAAATCCACAAGCTCTACCCAGACCGGGCACTTATACAGCAGTTCTTCTTTTATCGCCTTAACCGGCTTCCAAGGAAAAACGTGTGCGATTAAACCACATAGGAAAACCGTCTGCTGATATAAAAACTGTGATTTAATATCATTATCATTGAAAATGATCTCAAATAATCCATGTCCTGAGTAGAAGACCTTCTCAACCACATCTTCCCCTACATTAGCATTGATAGCAAAGGCTACATCTGTTGCCAACGGGATACGCGAGGTGAAAAAAAGGAGTAAGCCTTTCTCATAAAACATCAA
>CM035436.1:20545123-20825123 GCA_020310875.1 Ceratopteris richardii | reverse complement strand
ATTTCCAGCATCATGAAGACTCAATCGTAAACATGTCTCCATAGGAGTGGCAATAGGCTTACAGTCTTCAAGGCCAAAACGCTGCAATAATGTGTCAATATATTTCGTTTGACACAAAGCCATTCCACCATCAACTTGCATAAACTGAATGCCCAAATAGTGATGCAAATGCCCCAAATCAGACATCTCAAATGAGGCATGCAAATCAACCTTGAAATCAGCAATATGCTTCTCAATAGGACGAGTGAGAAGCATGTCGTCAACATAGATAACAATGATCAAAAGCACATCATTAGCACGCTTAACATATAAGGTGCTTTCAGTTGGACTGTTCTCAAAACCATGTGCAACCAGATAGGCATGTATCTTCTCATACCAAGCACGTGGTGCTTGCTTTAAACCATATAATGCCTTCTTTAACCTGCACACCTGGTTTTCATGCCCTTTCTGCACAAAGCCACGGGGCTGAAAAACATACACTTCTTCATGCAAGTCACCATTCAAAAATGTTGTTTTAATATCCAACTCATGTACATTCCAACCATGATGGGCTGCAAGTGCACAAATGCTCCGAACAGTAGTCATACGGCATGTAGGTGCAAAGGTCTCATCAAAATCAATGCCTCTTTCTTGCGCATAACCCTTTGCAACAAGCCTAGCTTTATACCTGCCCACTCTACCATCAAGTTTACGCTTCAGTTTGTATACCCACTTAGTGCCAATGGCCTTCTTGCCAGGAGGCAAGTCACATAAAGACCAAGTACCATTCTTCATTATAGCATCATATTCAGATTGCATAGCAGCCATCCAATTTTCTGAATTTTGTGCTTCATCAAACGAAACAGGCTCATTCTCATCACAGAGACTAGATGCAGCCATAGCATAGCAATTTGATGCAAAAGAGGCACTACGAGAGCCTGAACGAGTACGATATGATAGAGGTGCATCTAATTTGCTGTCACGCAAAGTCTGCACCAGCCATTTTGGCATAGTTCTTGCCTGCTCAATATCAGCTCTCTCATCAATAAGTGCATCATGTACATCTGCATCAGAAATAGAATTATCTGCATCATCACATGAAACCTGCAAAGGCTGAGAAGTTGCCTCATTAGGACTAGCACTAGACTGTCCACCTGTAAAAAGAGGCATCAAAGTATCATACATGTCTTTGGAGCTAACAGATGTCTCTTTGGTACATGAAAGCAATGGCTGAATAGCATCTTCCACAAAAACAACATCACGGCTAACCAGAATGCGTTTAGTCTGTGGATGATACAGACAATAGCCTTTACTTTCAGAACTATACCCAACAAAAATACATTTTATTACCTTATCATCCAATTTTCTGCGATGTTGTTCAGGCACTAATGCATATGCCAAACAACCAAAAACACGCAGTTGAGCAACAGATGGCTTGTGGTCATGCCAAGCCTCATATGGAGTGATAGACTGCAGCGCTTTAGTGGGACACCTGTTAAGTACATATGTTGCACACATGACAGCCTCAAGCAAGAAACTATGTGGTAAAGCCTGACTCTTGACCATACACCTCGCCATCTCCATGAGTGACCTGTTCTTCCGTTCAGCAACTCCATTCTGTTGAGGTGTACACGGCACTGTACACTGGTGTTTTATCCCACGTTCAGCCAGAAATGCATTAAAATCAGAAGACATATATTCCCCCCCTCGATCAGAACGGAGGGTGCCCAGTTTACATGCTGACAGATTTCCAGCCAAAACCAAAAACTGTTTAAAGCACATGAACACTTCCGCTTTGCTTTGAGTGGATATACCCATGCATGCTTGGAAAAATCATCAATGAAAGTCATGAAGTAAAGGTAATTTCCAAAAGAGGGTGTCTGCATAGGACCACAGACATCACTATGTACAAGCTCCAATTTCTGTGTAGCCCGAACTGAACCATCTTTTGGAAAGGAGGAACGCTGCATTTTGCCCAAAATACAGCCTTCACAAACATGTTTTCCAGGTGCCTCAAGCTTAGGCAAAGAAGACACCATATCAGATTTCTGCAGGCGTAGCAAACTAGCAAAATTCAGATGACCAAAGCGTGCATGCCAAAGCTTTGCGTCTCACATAGCCTGAGAATCATGAACTGCACATGCCGAATCATTCACAGATCTTTCATAGTCTATGAGCTTATACAGCCCACGACATAAAATGCCAAAAGCAATAATAACATCGCCATTTGATAGATCATGAACTGTACATCTGTCATCAACAAATTTCAAAACCAAGCCAATCTTGGCTAATGCAGAAACTGATAACAGATTCTTTTTGATCCCTGGCACAAATAAAGCATCTGACAAAGTGAAAGAACTACCATCAGCAGTAGTCAGAATGATCTTACCAACTCCCATAACAGGATAAGAGGAGTTGTTGGCGCATGTGACAGTATTCCCTGTAGGAGAAGGCTCGAGTGAAGAGAAGAAACTGCGCTGCGAGGTAATATGTTTGGTCGCCCCACTGTCAAAGTACCAAACATCTGAGTCCACTGCAGACATGCACTGCTCATGAGAAGATGGGTCAAAACTGCAAACAGTAGTAAACGCCCATTCTTCTTCCTGCACAAGATTAGAAGACTCTGTTTTTGGTGTAGAGGCTTCTGCAACAACCATTCCAGCCTCCTTTTTCTTTGCCTCTTTTGCAGCCAGTTTTGGACAGTTCTTTATGATATGATCATTCCCTTTACAGTACTTTCAAAACAATTTCTGCTTTTCTAATTTCTTCTCATCTTTATCCTGGTTCTTCGAATGTGCAGCATTTGCAAATTTCTGCTTACTAGTAGAAGAGCTCCATTTTCCTTTGCCCTTTTGACTAGCCAGGAAAGCTTGATATGCAATACGCATAATGGACCTGTTCTGCCTGGACTGATCTTCCTGCAACAGAACAGAGACTAACTCCTCAAATGATAAGGCATTCGGATTGCCTTTCATCATCAACCGAAGAGTAGAAGCAAAACTCTGATATGAATCAGGAAGACCATTCAGAACGGTCTGCACAAGTGAGCTATCTGGTATAACCTCATCAGCAGAAATCAACTGTTCCTTCAAATCTTTGATCTTCGTTAGGAAACTGTCCATAGAATCACTTTCATTCATGTGCTCACTCTCCAGCTGTTTTCGGAGGTAAGCAACACAAGCCTCATTCCTAGCTTGGTACAATGTGGTAAGTGTATCCCAAGCATCCCTAGCTGTTCTGCAAGAGCGAATATGAGGAATAATGGCACGTTTGACAGACAAAGCTATCAATGCATGTGTCTGGGCATCTCTGCCATCCCAACGAATCTGCTCTGCAGTAGGTACAGAAGAAACACAAGCACGAACAAGAATTTGCACAATATCATCTTCGACACCATCTTCATCAGCTCCAACACCTTTATTCGTAGTACCTGTTGTTACAGGTGTAACAGGACATCTTTCAACACCGTGCACAATGTTCCACAATCCTTTTGCAACCAATACATGTCTCATCATATAAGCCCATAATGGGTAGTTGGTACCATCCAACTTATCCTCAACATCCAACATACGGAATACATCACTGCTTTCAGCCATGGCCGGTGACTAAAATACCTTGATGAAGAAAATTGACTGTATCTCAAAAAGTTGAACGGAATTGCCCAGACGAGTTCTGCTAGACGAGTTCTGCTAAACCTGTAGCAGACTTCGAGATGCTTATACTGGCGAACAAAAACTGGTATATACCTTTGGCACAAAAAGACGAAATAGCCTGCACAAGCACTACGATAGTGCGTTCGGAGGCCGAAACGAGCTCAGATTGCGATTTCGGCACCGCATAGCGAAGCTGTTTTGATCTCGAAAACACCATCAGTATGCTCACCAAAATTCGTACGATTCTGAGACTGCGAACGGAGGAGTGTCGACGGCGCCCTAGATGAAGCGACGACCTGCTCTGATACCAATTGTAGGAGATAGATGTCTGCAGAAGAACGCGAACAGCACAAGGAAGAAGAAGAAGCTTGGAGCACATCACACAAGACTGAATGTATTACTAGAGAATGTACAAAGATAAGTAGCCCATTAGGGCAATAGGCATATATACAAGCCAGGGGAAAAAAAACTCCTAAAGAGGGAAAAAAGTGCCCCGGCGGTCCTATTGTGTTCACACACATCACTACCTAAATATATCAACAAAAATCTTCATCTTGAAGGTTAGGGAGGAGTTCCAGATACTATGAAATCTTCAATGCCACCATGAAAGGGATTTTTGAAGCTTCCATATGAGATTACATTGAGAAGCAATACTGTCATAGGGAAAAAACGAGTAGTAAAAGATACTGGCTGTACCAGACCACTACCTAGTGTGTTTTGGAAGTAACTTGTCCCTCCAAGGGTCTGATGCATCAATAGACAAAGGCACTTGAAATTGATGCAAAAAGAGTGACAGTTGAACCCATTTAGGACTATACGCAGTCCTACCGAATAAATTCTTCGAACGAAGGGGAGAGGTAACAAATCCCATTTAGAGTCATAACATTTTGCAATAAAGTCAATCCCTTTGGTATTCAAATATCTCGTTGCTACCCCCAACGAGTGAGCAATAGGTGGATTTGACAAAAAAGACCAGTATGGGGACAATGAAGCGAAAGAATTCCTATATAACACTATCTTCCATTCCATTTTAAGTATGAAGAAGCCAATTTGAAATTTCGTAGAAGAAAGTGTGGCCGAAGAAGTATGCAATGGAGCGTGAGAAAAGAACTTATTCCAAGCATCTAATTTCGAAGTCCCCTTAAAGCGGGCCTTTGCATTTTCTATAAACTTCCAAAAAATATGAAGCCAAAGGGGCCTATGAGAAGAGGTGACCCGCATGACAAAAGCGGTCTGCCTAGCCATTGTATGAGAATGTGAATTCAGGATTCCAAGACCACCTTTAATCCTGGGTTGACAAACATAATCCCATGCCAAAAGTACCGATGCACGAATATGTTTTTTATTCCACAAGAAGCTCTTCAACAGGCATTCCAAATCACGAATGTGACACTTCTTCCAATCCAAAAGTAGTAAGTAATACATAACATAAGGTTTTAAGAAAGCTTGTACAATTCTTATCCTCACATGTAATGGCCATTGTGAAGCATGCAACATATCAGTTTTGCATTTAATTTTATCCATTACCCATTCAATCTTATCCTTATATGATACATTATACCCAATAGGTACCCTAAATGCTTAAAAACAATACCCTTCTCAATTTTAGTTCCTTCCCATTAAAGAGCTTGAAAATTTTGTGTAGAGATATTAATGAGTGCTTAATTTTTCATATTTATACGAAAAGCCGATGCTTCACAGAAAGGTGCTAAGTATCTATAATGCTATAAACATTCTTCTGGTTAGCTTTTGCAAAAATAAAAGTATCATAAACAAAACCAACTACAATTTGTTGAGCCCCATGAAGAAAGATAACATGAATACAACATGAATTCATTTTGGCTTCTACTAAAAAGAACATCGGCGATGAGGCTAATGCATATAGGAGAGGACTTAAAGGACAATCCTAATGTACAAAATGTTCAATGGGAAATGCTTCAGTAAGCATTGCATTTATTTCTACATGAGAAGCACTGTCTTGGACCAAGGGATAAATCAAGCAACAGAATTTGGTTCCAAAGCCAAGGTTTTTAAGCACTAGGGCAATAAAGTCCCAACGTATAGTGTCAAAGGATTTCTCAAAATCAATTTGCATACCAACCACTTCTTGATTGGAAATAGTGGCATGTTCCATCAATAATTGGGTAAGAAGAATATTATCATAGATGGATCTTTGATGTACAAATCCAATTTGCGAAGGGTGAACTACCTTGTGGATAATGGTTTTGAGTCTCAATGCAAAAATTTTAGCAAAAAGTTTATAATTTATGCTCATCGTCGTGATAGGCCTCCAATCCCCTATCCATTTAGGAACATCCAATTTAGGGGTAAGTTTAACCTTGTCCAGTTTGAATGAGTAAGGCATCTTTTCCTCTGTCCATATTTCATTACAAACATCAAGAAGCAGAACTTTAAGAGAAGGCCAAAAGGCCATCACAAATTCCTTCGTAAGCCATCCATTCTTGGCTCTTTTTCATTTTTGAGGGATTTAAGAGCCATGAAGACTTCGTCCTCAAATATACTCTTTTCACAAGAAGCAGCCATATATGAGTCAAGTATTTGCGGAGTAGAAGGACATGATTCCTACAGAGACGGGAACCAAGTCTCATCTGATTTATATGATGTAGCAAAAAGGTTGCGAAAATGATATGTGCAATACACAGCCATGAAATTTCCATCCCGAAGGGTTAATCCGTCCGTTTTGAGCAGGGATATCTCAAGTTTGAGATGCTTAGCATGTGTTAAAATCAAAAGAACATCGCGAATTAGAATGGAGATCAATCATTTCGGCACATCTAGCTTTGATTTTAGCCGACTCAATTAACTGCAAGCATGTATATGCATCACATAATGAGTATACTCTTTATCGGAAAGGAACTATCGAGCATCTATCTTTTCAGTCATGAGTATAATCTGCTGAAGCTTCAGATTTAGCTTAGTTGAGAACATTAGAAAAGTATTTTCCACAATCCCTAATCACATCCTACATACCCATCACAAAGAACTCCCATTTCATACATGCAGAGACTTTCAATGAGAGCACATGTTGAATTAAAGTCCCAACTTTAGATTTAAATAAAGATGTTTGTAACCGGGAGTGGTTAAGCCTCCATGGAATTCTACAAACTTTATCTCATATACAAGAGCTCCACTGAGGTTCCCAAGGATCAATCAGCAAAGGATTATGATATGAGAGAAGCATCATAGCATCTATCCACATTGTAGATGTTGCATTTAAAGTATGGACATAAACGTAATAGCATCTATCAAGACTACTCATAGCTTTCTTATGCAAAATGCCCTTCTTTGAAATATGAGGGAGTCAACCTTATTCCCACTTGTCCTCGTAGTAAAATATTGGTTCATGAGGAGCACTTATTTGCAAGCAAAGGATAATGCCTCCTACTAATTTGTTTGTTAGATGCATGACAATCCCTAGACCACAAACGGATCAAGATTTTGGTCCTAAGGGGAAAGAAAAAGTGAATGAAAGGCAAACGCACCCATCAGCCCCTGTTACTCGAGTCAAGACTTAATGTATATAAGCATAAAGAGGGTGAAAGAGCGAGCAAAGAAGCTATTGGTCACAGGAAAGATGATGCAAGCAAAAGGGTGGTAGAAAATGATGGATTTACTCAAGTTAGTTATAAGAAAGCCCTTCTTCAGGGCAAAAGAAGCAAATTTCATTTTGACTACTCGGCCTCCCCTTCAAATGAGGTCAATCTTGCATCTCATTTTTAGGAGTGTATGACTGATTATTATGTTAATATGGATATTGTGTTGCAGGACTTAGCTCCGACCTTGGCTCATGCTGATACCTCTCATGCTACTCCTTTGATGTCATGAAGTTAGCTACATGGAATATACAACATTTGGGACAATATGGTAAGTGGACAAGGTTGTGGAGATGATTTATCCTACATGATTAGATGTGGTGGCAATACAAGAACACAAAAAACATGATCACACTGGAATATCTCTTTGCATAAAGGACTTTCAATTGCGTTATAATGGCATTAAAAACAAGTATTCGGATGATCTTTTCATTATTAGAAAAAGCATTCGCTTCATAGTTCTGTTGGATGACCCTCAAGGAAGATTTATTGTCCTCCATCTTATGTTGCACAAAGCGTCTTATGTTTGTATAAATGTTTATGCGCCTAACTGGTCTCGGGAAAGGGTTAAGACCTGGGAAAGCCTTTTGCAAACAATTCAGCATTCTATAAGCCTTCAATTGTGGAGAGATGCTCGTTTCTTGTTCTGTGGAGACTTTAATATGGTTGACTTCGATGCTAACGACACAACTATTTCTCTTTTGATTTCTTCACAAGAGAGTGTGATTTGGAAAGAAATTCTAGATATACTTAATTGCAAGGACTTATGGAATTGCATTGGAGGACATACAATTAGATATACCTTTCATTCAAGATCATAGTGTCCTAGGTTTCCACGGTGAAAACATGAACCAACCCTATTACCCCACTTCAAATAAATGGCAATTCTATCAACATTAGGCATATTTATACCAACAGTCTTAGGAAAAGGTCTAGAAGTATTCCAAAGTACATAGATCCTATTTTTATTAGGAAGAGAGATGGATGGGGTATATAACACCTTACCCAAGACTTTAGCCACATGGCCAATATTAGCCCATAGAAAGGAGGGGAAATCCACAAGCTACACCCACACCGAGCATTTATAAAGAAGTTGTTCTTTCATTGTGTTAACCGGCTTCCAAGGAAATACATGTGCTATTAAACCACATAAAAAAACTGTCTATTGCTCAAAAAACTGCAATTTGATATCATTGTCATTAAAAATGACCTCAAATAACCCATGTCAAGAGTAAAAAAATTTATGAATCACATCTTTGCCCACATTAGCATTAAGAGCAAAGGCCACATCAGTTGCCAAAGGTATACGTGAAGTGAAAAAGAGAAGTAAACCCCTCTCATGAAACATGAGTGCTGATTCCCAAATCAGGGATGGATCCATATCGACTTTTAAATCTCCCTGCACATTATCATCATGAGTGAGTGCATCTTCCATCATGCACTTCAATTTTTCCACATCCACAACATTTGACACAGAGGTTTGAGGGACAACATCAACTTCGGAGGGTTGATGAAAAGTAGGATTTGAAATTGGTATAGTATCTTGTATATCTAAAGAAGATGCCATGTCAATCAACTGTCTCCTGTGGAGCCTCCACAAAACCTGTGTATAACAAGCTACTTGAAATTACGGATCCCTTCACAATATTGGCAAATCGTTCAAAAGTTTTTGCTAATTGCGATCTCTCTTTTTATGTGCAACTCTCAAAGCCTAAAATGGCATTTTTTGCTATTTGTATTTGAAATCTCTGAGCAAAACCCTAATTGTATCTAACGGAAATACTTTGTTCGATGAGCTGCTGTATATTCTCCTACCGGAACGTGATATATATATATATATATATATATATATGTGTGTGTGTGTGTGTGTGTGTGTATGTATGTATGTATGTATCTATCTATCTATCTATCTATGTATATATATATATATATATATATATATATATATATATATATATATATATATATATATATATATATATATATATATATATATATATATATATATATATATATATATATATATATATATATATATATATATATATATATATATATATATATATATATATGTGTATATATATATATATATATATATATATATATATATATATATATATATATATATATATATATATATATATATATATATATATATATATATATATATATATATATATATATATATATGTGTGTGTGTGTGTGTGTGTGTGTGTGGGGCGAACTAAGGGACATTCTTCAGAGAAGCTTACTTGCCGAGGTTGGCAATTTAGTTGATATTCAGACCCTGGGTCGAAGCTTTTATGAGGTGGAGCTCGAGTCTTCAGAGGCCGTTGTCTCAAAGGATTACTTTATTCTCGAAAGCAGTTCACGCTTTTTGAGCTTGTCTATTCTTGGACACATGGCTTTGATCCGTCGGCAACTTATTCGTCAACTTTCATTCCTAGGGAAGCACGTTGTTTTCCTGTGATGGCCTTCTTTCGTGGCCTTTCGCCGCGAGTATATTCCTTTGTTACCTCATATTGGAGGATCTCTTTGCACTTTTTTGGAGGTCAGGAAGTCATTGGCTTCAGTTTGGCCAAGGATGTGGGCCTTTTGCGAGTGAGGATCCTCAACTCTGACCCTGTACAGTTACCATCAGAGATTGAGCTCCCCCTTCTTTCAAGCGATTGGCTGATTCAGAAGTTCTAGACTCAGACCTTCTAAATCAATGTTCTACTTGTCACAATGTTGGTCACCTTGCGAAGGCATTCCCTTCGAGGACCCGACATCACTCCAAGCAACACTCTCGCCAAAAGCCACACCGTCCTCCTATGTAGGCATTTTGTCCTTCCTCTCCCTCTTCAGCTTCACCAAGCTCTTCACCTTCAAATGAGGGTGGGCTCCAGCACCATCCAAATGCCTCAGCTCAAGCTAATCCCTCTTTGTTTACCACGAGTTGGCGACAACCCGGATGGAAGGAGAAGATGGGATGATGGCTCTATCCAGAGGCCCGAGAGACTTTTGTTCCCACGGGGAACCGTTTCAATACACTCTAGGAGGAACTTTCTATGACCCATGGCCCGGAGTTGGAGCATGGCACGGAGTTGGGGCAGGATCCCCAAACTTCTGTTCCCACTCCCTCAGTGCCCTCTCCTTGGCCTTCTACCTCTCTGCGGCCCTGCCAAGCGCATGGTACTACACCTCCCTATTCTCAGTGATCTCTCAATAGTGACTTCTTGGTGAGCTTGGGCAGCCCATGAGGGACAGTCTCCTCTGCATCCTCCGATCACAATGGGCACGTTGCCCTTGATTGCTATTCCCCTTGGGCTAGTGAGTTTTGATTACAACCTGCGGGGAGAATGCTTTGGGTATGAGCTCTTGTAGTTCTTTGGTGCATAGGAGGACTAGGTCTCCTCTCCTATGTGAGTCCATGCTGTGGCTCTTGTGTGTCGTAGCTAGTCTGCACTCGCCTTCTCTTTTCCTCTATGTAGAGCCTCGTAGCCTGATTGGTCTCTTGGGGAGGCATTGAGCTTTGTTCATGCTTAGGTTCTTGAGTTCTCCCATCACCTCAAGGAGCTTGATCACACCAACCTTTTCATCAGAGCCTAGGATACGGCTGAGTTTCTCTTCATTCCTAGTCCTAAGGAGAGTCAACTCATTTTGTATGTGATTGCGGACACTTTTACTCCACCTTGTTATATGTATATATATACATGAGGAGCTCGGCCAAGAGTATACATTTTGATGCTCCAGGATCCTCATCTCTCCTTGGGCTGTATGTGGCAATGTAGGTGGCCACGATGAGGTCTTTCGGTCACAGACCCAATGGGTCCCAGGGTGGTGTATGTATTTCATTTGGGGAGTCCTTAGAGTCTACGATCATGGATAGAGGGAAGCAGATTATTCCTGGCAAGGCAATTTGGTTGATTTTGCTGCAAGAGAGCATTAGATATGGCTTCCTGAATCTTAATGCTCTGAACAATGAGAGTGCTCCTTCCACTTTTTAGTCTCAGTTCACTGATGCGGTCCGGAGTGTTGATACTTGGTGTGTTGCAGGTGAGTTCAACATGATTGAGGCACTTGAGGGTCGCCAAGGAGGTAGTCAGATCATTGTGCATGGATCTGAGCTGGCAACTTAGGAGAGATTAGGCATGATCTTGAGGTTACATGATGCATGGCACACTGAGGGCTTTGTTAGGGAGAGAGGGAGTCTCCATTTCTCACACTCGAAGAAATGGATTGGTGGGATGAAGGTCAGGGATTGGTGGTCTTCCTTCTTCCACCATAGGCGTGCTTCTCATTGGACTTAAGTTGGTGATTGTGTTTTCGGTGAGTTTTCCTCTGGCATCCGGTCACGGCATGAACGAAGTGGGATCAAACACCTCCGCCGAGTGGATGGCTCTATGGCTATGGAGGTTGGGGAGCCGAGAGAGATTGCCACTAAGTTTTACCACACCTTCTTAGCTGTGGAGTATCCCTCGGAGACGTGGCAGGAGAGGTGAGCAGACTGCATCCTTCACCATGTGCAGTGTTCTTTGACCAATGAGATGCAGGCTTTGCTTCTTGCCCCGTTTACTCACAGTGAGCTTCTTGATGCATTGCATGGCATGGCTAGGGACAGTTGCCCTGGAGAGGATGGTCTCTTGCCTAGTTTCTTTCTCCGTTACTTTGGGATCCTTGGTGATGGGTTCAAGCTTGCCTTCTAGGAGGTCATGGAGCGGGGTGATCTCCCTATGTCTCTTGCGGAGGGTCCAATTTTTCTCATCCCCAAGGAAGGGAGGACCTTGGATGATATCCGGCACTGACATCTAATTATGTTTCTTAACTAAGCCTACAGAATTCTTGGGAAAGATCTACATTTGAGGTTGCATCCATTGCTTGAGACTTTGATTCACCCAACATAGACTGGGTATGTCAAGGGTCGTAGTATCCCTGACAACATCTTTACTTTCTGGGAGGTTGTCTCCCTTGCCCGGATACGTGATGATCCTCTTGCAGTTCTTCTATTAGAGGTTGAGGGCACAGTGCACTATGCTTTGTATGGGCTTCCCCACTGGCTAGACCAGAGGTGTTGCTTCCCTCTACCGCTCCTCCCATGGTCACGTTCATGTGGCCGGGGGCCTGGGGGAAAGATTTAGCATTCCGAGATCAGTCATAGAGGGTTGTTCTCTAGCTCCTACGTTGTTTCTCTTCTTTTTTGAGGCCATGAGTACTTTTTTGTCTTCTTAGGACACTGGGTTACACTGTATAAGGCTACCTATTAGAGAGGAGGTTCTATTGGATGCTTAGTTTGCTGATGACACTGCCCTCTACTTGCAAGTCCATGAGGCCAATTTAACCAGGTTTCATTATGCTTTGGATAAATTTTTTGATGCCTCTAGTGCCAAGATCCATTGGCACAAGTCATGTGGTTTTTGAATTGGCTTGGATGATTGCCCTAGCTGGCTTCCTTGCGCTCAGTTTCAGTGGATCCCCCTCGCACTACAATTCGGTATCTTGGGTGCCATATTAGTCTTGAGCTCTAATTAGAGCAACCGATCTCGCCTCTCCTCACCATCAAGAGGAAGTTATTGTACTAGAGCACTACCCGCTTGTCTCTGGCTGGGAGTGTTGTCATGGCTAACAAGGTTCTACCGGCAATGATGTGGTATCTTTTTGAGCTCCTGTACTAGCCAAATTAAGTGGCTAACAAAGAACTTTTTATGGTCTAGTAGAGATGGAAGCCCTACTCAGGCTAAGGTAGCTTGAAGGTCATCACCCTTCCTACGGAGAGTGGTGGCGTTGGGATAATCGACCGTGCTTGCCAGCCTAGCTTGAAAAGTTCGTTGTTTGAGGTCTCCTTCCTAGCCCTAAGCCCTAGAAGGATTTTCTTCATTAGAAATTGGGCCTCTTTGCACTTGCTACTTGAGGGCCTTGGCAACCTCATATTAGATGGATTTTCGTTGAGATGATGCATATAGAATTCTCGAGGAGGAGTGAGGATTGTTTTGCATGCAGTATTTTGAGGCCTTGAGAGCAATTGCAGCCTTCTCTTATCCAAAGCTCTCCCTCATGTTAAAAGGAGAAGCTCCGTTAGCCCATTACCTGGAATCCTCTCATTCGTTCAGAGAGAGCATTCATGAAGAGTTTGCCAGAGGTCCTCGGTGTAGTGTGGCCGATTGGATCAGTTTTAGGAGCCTCACCGAGGCGCCATAGGACCGTTGTATGGGCATGGGTTGCGTGCCTTAGATGCTCAGGGATATTGAGGCTTCTATTATGAGGGATTGGGGGACCCATATGATCTCTCTCCTTTGACGGCCTAGTTAGGTGCGTTCACTCAAACCGAGGTCTTGATTGCTGCTCGAGACTTTACTCAGAATAAGACTCTCTTCTTTGAGATTGGTGTGGAGGGGAGGATCATCAGCACATCGGAGGAGTCTCATATCATTGCAAACTGTACTTTTCAATGGATTCGAGTGGTTGGCACTCTTGGTCATGATTGGCACATTGATCCTGACCTGAGGACATTCAAGCTAACCACGGTTGGCGTCTCTAGGTCTTCGAGGCCCGACCATTTTCGTTCCTCCTTTGGGATCCGGGAAGTGGCAGTGGTGCGATCCTTTTTCTCCATCGAGATCCACACTATTCCTTTCTTTCAGTATTCTGCGTGGTTGGGGTGGAGGATCATCCAGTCTCGTCGCTCTATCACTCGTGCTACAGTTGAGGCAAGTAGTCAGTATGGACTCACGGAGGAGTTCCTCCATTCCTTTTGGCAGCGGATATGGGGCGCCCCACTGTCTCATCGGGTTGTCCTTTTTCAGTCGTTGATTTCCCACAAGAGCATTGTTGTCGGCACCTGGCTGAGTTATGGGGCCTTGCCTCCGGATTGCACGGGTTGTGGCTATCACATGGAGTCTGAGCAACACTCTCTTTGGGATTGCAAGCTGGTCAAGCAGATTTGGAGGCAGATCCTGAGACTCCAGACTTGGAGGGTGGGACCTCAAACCATTTCTTGGGGCACGGTTGCTTGGGGCTCACTTATTGGCCTGACCTTCAGCTATGAGTTTTATTGGGTTTGTAGCCCTTTGGGCGTTTTTTGCTAACTAATGAAAAGATCTTTCTTTTTTTTTGGGGGGGGGGGGGGGGGGGGGGGGAGGTTAGTCAGAGTAATAGATGTGCAACCATTGTACTTGGAGCAGCAACAAAGCAAAACTCTAGCACTTTGCTTCTCTCCTTGTAATTCCTTTAGTTATAAATATCTCTAGTGCCTACTTCATCTCTCATCTGGTCTTCCCCTCTCCCCCTGTTGCCCTTTTTATCTCTGTTCTTGTATTTCCCTCACCCCTTACTGTCCTCTTGTCTTGGAACTAAGGACTTTTGTTATTGATGATGACATCTTCCATTGAACTTTGTGAACTGACTGATTATTGCAAAGAGTTGTGAATAGCTGCATTACTTTCCATTCACCATAGCTTTATGCTTTCATGCATATTGTATCAAGCTGAACATCCACTCCAAGAGTAGGATTTCTATCTACAACTAGGTACTTGCTAATGATTATGTCTAGATGCTTCCACAACAATTAAAGCCATGTTCCTCTAAGATGGTACATCCAGTGAAGAAGGCTTAAAGCATAGTTCAAGCTACAAGTTATGAGTATCCGGTAATAAAGACTTAAATATAGTTTAAGCTACAGGTTATGATCATAAATACTTTGCTCTTGTGAAACATACAAATACTCTAGTCTTTAACTTCTAGAAATCTAGATTAGTCTATGTCATAACAACAATTCATAATCTTTGAAAGGTTGTCTTAATAACATCTATGTTAAGAATTTTGATGATGTTGGATCTTGCATACTTCTTCTGGGACTCGATAGTTAGTTTTAATGACAAGTAGTATATTTGCACCTTTGAATAATTATTTTATTTCTTTCTAATTTTTCATGTGCATCATTGGTGAACAAAAAAACTAGAGTAGTTGCAGATCACTCTTTTTGGGTCTATAAAAGGAATTACTTATCTAAAGGATAATGTATTTTATGTTAAAAGTGGAAAATACTGATGAGATATGAAGGAGGAAGCTCTCAAGCAAGTAACAATGGAATGGGATAAGTGGCGGATCAGGACAAGTGGTAGACCTAAACAGTGCCGAACAAAGACAAGTGGTGGACCAAAAACAAACAATGGACTTGGACAAATGGTGGTCCAGGATAAGTGGTGGACTAAGACAAGTGGCAGACTTGCACAACTCGACAACTGATGGACTAGGACAACTCTGGTTGAGTAAGGTAGTGTACCTAGGCAGGCTAACACTATCAAAAGCTGTCAATCCAACACCACCTCCCTTGCCACTCCATCTAAAGAAACACCTCAAATAATTTGGGAATTTGTCAACCAAAGATATCTAAAAACACCCTAATCAAATGAGGGAAGGGGCATCCTCCATCCTCCCCATCAGTTTTTATCTTGCCTATCAAGAATAATTCGTCCACCTTTCATCTTTGGGTTCCTTGAGAGGTGACACTATACATTCGCTCTACTTGTCCCTCTTTACAATAGTTTGTTCTGTTGCCTACTTCTCAGATGACTCTACAAATTTGGTGAATATCTTTGGTCAAAATCAGCCTTCATCGATGGTTCTGGATCATATCCTTCAGGGGGAAAATCAATAGAAACTTTTCCCATTCACACTTTGGGACATTGTTTCCATCAATTTCTTCTTGGTGGGGGACTGATAATGCAAACCCTAACACTCAATAATGGCTTGGTTCCATCTCTCTAGCTCATCATAAAAATATGGAGACTGAACGAGCCCACAAATTGAGAAGCAAACCACCACCCTCACTTTTCCGCTCTATCCCCTCCCTTCAACCCTCAAGCTTTGACAAGGATAAGGTGAGCTTCCAAAACTAGACATATTTGCTAAGAAAAGCATTGATTGTTTGGAGGACCACCGATAAACATACCACTTGTGAAGAGCTTAAGACATTGTCCGATTAACATTCTTATCAATCTGGTGAGTAGAATTTTAAATATCCAATCATGCTTTCATCAAGTGCACGCTCTTTAGCTCTCTTCAATCAGGGATGCATAATTATTGAGAAATCTTATTAAAGCATTATCTAATATTCGAGCATCATTGAATTCTACTTCTATGAGTGACAAAATGGCTTTGGGATCCCTAAGAACCTCATAATTTATATCAAAGAAACCATAAAAATCTCTATCTCATTGTCTCATACAAGGATTGCAAACTAGTTCTTTTTCTGATTGATTATGACCTTGTTGAGTATGAACCCAAGTCTAAAGCATTTGTGTGATCACCACTCAACAAGAAAGGCTACCATTCAAGCCTTGTAAGAGATTAAGAAAAGTAATTGGACAATGCCCCTCTTTTTCCAATGTTTGAAACCTCAGGCAGTTAACTTGAATAACCTTCGTCATCCAAGACTCTCATCTTATAATTGTCATTTCCACAGATATGAATCCAGTTTTACACCTACTTCTGGTCTCGCATTCGAATTTGACAAACTTTGTATCGATCCAACTCGATTTTTTCACAAATGTAGCGAAAATAATAGAAATAAATTTTCTCTTTCATCTGAGCCTCAAATATTCACATATCCTTTTTGGATGATAACAAAAATTGCAATGGAGTCATCTGTAGGAACTCAAAAAAATCAGGAGGTAGTGAATGAGTTGTTTTTGTAGGTAAATAGTTAGGATCCTGCCCAAAGTAATTTTTCTTATAATTATCACAAGATACATCCCCTGCAGAGAAGGTACCACATACCTATCTAAGTCGAGCTACATGAAGGAATTTCGAAAAGATCAATTTTAATGCTTCTTGCCAGTATGAAAGTTATTAATGAATTAAATAAGGACAGTATTGCAGTGCTCTGATGAGAAGCTTACTGGGTGAGCGTTTCCTACATTCCAGGTTCCAACAAAAAGATGTACATTTTGTTCTGGTTGTGGAACTCCAACACTGATTTGCATCAGGATCTGGAACAGGAAACAGGGTAAAAATCTCACAGACCATCCAATAGATTCAGCAGTAATCAATTGGCATCAGATGAAAGCACAGACCTTGCAAGGCAACTGCTTTCTCTCATCTTTTGAGAAAACATCATACCACTCTGATCTGAGACTGATCTCACACTCTAAAATAATGGCAGCATAACAACACCATCTGTGATGTCTTCTATGAGACCAATTGTAAGCCATCTGAAACATTGTTGATTAATTTACCTTCTTCTGTCTTTAAGAGATCCGAAACTAGGATGCTTTTGCTTTGGCCAAGAATCTTATTTCCAAAAATTCCAGAGGTATATACTTGTACTAATAAAGTAGACCTCTGCTCAAATTAAAACAAAGTTGAAGCACTTGCTGAAAATAAACTGTTGGCGGAATCATCAAAAGCTTCATCCTTTAACAAATATGACATAATTTAACCTTAATATCTGTAATCTCAAATGCAAAGCTTCGGTTGATGATGATCCCACCAAGTTCATCTGCTTTCACATTCATCTGCACATGGTGATTGACAGGGATAAGACCTTAGATAAAAATGTCAGATTCTAGGGTTATGCAAATAAATGGTGTTACGTTTGACCAGGAAGATCCAGCATAGTAATAGTCAAATTACATCCATTTGAGACATATATTTATGATTTACATTACATCAAGTCATTCAAATAAAAAACATTAAATCTGATTCAACTGTGATGCTCTATCACAGGTAATCCAAATACTGACTTTCCCCACAATAATTAATATCACGTGGTTGTATAGTACTTCAGAGGAGATATAAGTCTAAATAAACTTCAAACTTCCTCCCCAGCTTTTGAGGAGTCCAAGAAAAGAGGGAGGAAAAACACCAATACCATTAACTTCAGTTGAGAGAAAAGGAGTTAAAGGGTAACTTCAAATGAGGATCAAGTACAGATAGGAGAGATGCAGATTGGATGCACGTGTTGCACATGAAAATACCATGAACAAAGAGCATCCCTTCCTTGAACTTTCCGATACCGTGATTACAAAGTGAAAGAGGATGGAGCTTCATGCTAATCACAGGTATTACTATTTCAAATTTGAAAGGGCCTGAATTTAAGAGAAGGAATGAAGGATTTGGGGGTCAAAACCTTTGAGGGAAATCATATCTAAGGGGAGTATGAGGTATATACTCTCATCTTGAGTCCAAGATTTCCTCAAAATACAAAAAAGCACAAGCTAAGGGTATCTCAAAAAGAGCCATTTTTCATGATTTTCACATAAATTTCAGGGGCTATTTCGATAAGAAGCCATTTTAAGAGGAGGAAATAAAGAGAAATTTTCCATAGTTTGGTATGAAAAATCATGCTTACATATAGTATAGTGAATGTACTTCCATTTAAAATTAAGAAATTCAAAAATTGGCCGAGTAGGATGGGAGTTCGAGGCTCCGCAAGACTCCCTTCCATCACTGTTTGAGAAAAAATTCCAGCACCTAAATTTAATAAGTTCCCACTTTGGGAGAGAGAAAAGGGGTGCATTAAGATATTGATGAATGGGAAAAAACATATATATTGAGAGTATGACATATGGAAATCCCTATGAAATCATTAGATTCAAGAAAAGCATAAGTTAAGGATGTATTTTACATCCTTAAAAACCACCTTTCCACACTTTTTGAAAAACATTTCAGGTGCAAATTTTAGTAAATCTCCACTTTTGGGAGCAAAAAAAGAGATAGTTTAGGACGCGTCTCATGGAATATTGCATACATACATGAACTATGATATATATATATTACCATAAAGAATTTGAAAATCCAAAAAGAAACTACATTAGGAATGGATGAAAAGCTTGCTAAAATCTCTGAATCTAACTTTTTGCAAGAAAAGTAAAAATCTTGGTTTATACCTTTTTCGGAGAGAAAATTAGCAGGCAAGAAGAGAGGATTTAAAAATGTGAAAATATGCCCAAGCATCTTCATGTATACTCTATGAGGTTATGGAGAGGATTTTAAGAACTCCTTGATGGAAAAATGTTTTTAGGCATCTCCAAAATCACATTTTCACACTTTTTCCAACACCTCGACCAATTCACTAGTTTTGCATGTCAAACTTGTAGATGCTATATCTTGCTCTAGGAACTCCGAATGAAATTTTGAAAATTATGTATTTTTCTAGCTATGTGCACAACTGCAAAGTTTGAATAGGTTTCGAAAACTATCTTCTGGAAGTCATATCTTGCAAACCGGGAAGGCGATCGAAGTAGTTTCACTTTTGAGGCACTTATACATGATATATATTACATTTTGTGATTATTTGCAGGTCGTAAAAAAGTTTTTTCAAGTTTACAGATGGATTACACATGCATTCTTTTATATTTGCATTATTTTGGTAAGCATTTGACCATGGCTTGATGTTTTTGGAAGTGATCCGATATCTTCGTACACTTCAAAGTTTGTTTTAGGACCTCACAAGGAATGTGCAAAGGTCTCGAAGCTCATCGAAAAGGATTGGATGCATGCAATTTCGACATCAAATCATTCAAGGACATATGGCTTATATTCTTAAGCATTATGATTTATGTTTTGGCATGCTTGGTATATACATGCATGGGTATATGTTTGGAATACATACATCAAAGTTTTCATGATCAATTTGTTAGGAATATACCTTTTTGATGGTTTGTGAGAAATATGATTGTAGAAAGTACAAGGTTATGACACAAATATGTTGTTAGCATTTTATGTTTTTTCAAGTTATGGAGTTCATATATGAGTATATGTCTTGTATGCCATGGGCTTGCCAAGCCCTATGCTTTAGTGAATGGCATGTATGTCATTGGCCACAAGGCCTTATATTTGATATTATAGTTAAATTTTTTTGGAACTCCATTTCTTTGCGGAAATGTTGTCAAAATTTCTCCCACCTCATGGTATTATATATGCACTTATCTTTAGGTAAGAATTTTATGGCATTGTAAACACACACTTACTACAAACATCAGTAAGATATAAGCATGCTTGTAAGCATGCATTTGATGGACTTAGGATCATCAAAGCATCATAGATAAGGAAACTTCTTCAGTAATTGGATCCCCGCACATAATCCTTATGGATTTAGACAATTGAATTGCTAAGGGGAAGGAGATATACCTTCACCATTAGGAATGTGCACAAGCAATCCTATAGGTTATAGGAAGTTCCTTAAAGGCACAAGAGATACATTTATGATAATCTCCAATGTACTGAAGGTTTACTTACCTTCAAAAGATTCTCACAGTATGACTAGGAGACTATGGGTATTATAATGAATACCCAATGAGTGTGTAGTTTCACTCAAGCACATCAATTGTGTCAGTGGTGAAGCATTTTTGCTACACTACTAAGGAAACCAATTAGATGGGATAATAGAGATGGGTGTCATGAGAGAGCATCCACGACTTCTTATGCAATTTGAGTGATGGTTAAGAAGGCCATAGTCATGGCACTAGCTCTATGATTTAGAGCATAGATCCCTCAGTGAAGAATATTTGGGGTATCTAATATATATATGTATGTCGAGATCTAAAGAGAAGTACTTAGACATAGTCTTGGTACCTAGGAACAAGTTAGTTTAGAATACAAGGGGATACCCATTCTCACATGTTGACTAGAACCAAACTATACTAGTTTAAGGATATGGGATTCATTAGAGTCAACTTACTTGAGTTGAGGATATGGGATTCATTTGAGTCTGCCTACATGTTCCATTACATATGTATGGAATATACATTGGTTTTGGTGTAGGTATTACACAATGAATTGGAAGAAGGCTCCACCGGTATGGGACGGTGGAAATGACTTCCCTTTGAGCACTCTTCTTCGATGGCCAAGAAGAAAAAGACTCATCATTCATGGTAGCAAATCTCACTAGATCAGAGGAGAGCTCTTAGTAGACATCTCCTTAGGATTGAGAGTTATCCTTCATAGTTTAGGGAAGATCTATTCTTCCAATAGAGTATGTGGTGGGTGATTTTATCTCAATTGACATCACATACTCACTTTATAGTTATCAAAAAAGATAATTCCATTGGGGCGAATGGATCATAGAGATCCATGCACAAAAGATGATTGGTAGAGATAGTTTTTAAAGTATGGATGTATATTTATGTAATATGATATCATGTCACATCATAGCCAACCATTTTAGCAAAGGGCTTTGACCCTAAAAAGGAATTTATTTCTCCACTCTTCATCATATATACTTTCATTATTTATAGGAGATTTGTTGTCCATCTTCATAGGAATGTAGGTAATGAAGGATTATGTATTAATTTATGGAAGAAAGGCGCAAATGAATTCGTAAATTTCTCTTTTAAGGGAAGGAGAAAGTGAGAATCGAGGAGAGATCTCACTTTAGTTTAAAGGTCTCAATATAGCTCTTGTTCCTTGAAAAAGAAAAAAAAAAGAAAGGAAAACATGATTTCTTTATAGAAGAAGAATAGAGTATGTTTTCTACTAGTGAGAGAGGTGATTAGAAAACATCTCTTATTCTACATTTTAGAAGCAATTCATTTACTCTACTTTTCAGTGTAATTTTCCTTCACATGGGAGTTTCATTATCCACTATTTTGGAAGGAAAAACATGAAGAACGTAGGTTCATGTTCTCATTGTTGGATAAGTAGAGCAAATGGATTCAACAGAATCTCTTTCAAAGGGAAAGGGAAAAGTGGAATAGATTCCAAAACTAGAGCTCTTTTCCTTAGATGAAATTAGAGAGACAAAGAGAGAGAGTTTCACTTTCTCTTGATTAGATTGTCTAGATAGAAGTGGCTCTCTTCTATCAAAGACTCGTCGGAGATCAAAAAATCAATGGTTAGATTGAGTCTCACACAGAGACTCTAGAGAGAAGTACGTATGTTTATTTCCATTGATGGTCCTTGACTAGATCAGATGATCTAGTTATTGACATTAGTGAGACTCGGAGTAGAGTTATCACACCTTTCTTTAGGGTTTCTGAGAGATAGGGATAGATCTAACCTATCGAGTTACCAAACTCTTAGCATCAATTAGGAGGATAGGTACGTATGCATTATCTGAATCTCCAAGGGAATGCTTTTGCATTCACATGGCAAACTAAAAGGAAGAGAAAATTTTATAGTTTGCACTAGTGCCAATAGATGCTCTTCCACTAGAACTAAGTCCAAAGGAAATGGATGACAAACCAAAGACTTCTTGGTCGATGGAATGTAGAGACTGCATTTTACTACCAAAAAATTCTTACATATGAACTAGATGGAATTGCATAGTTCACAAGGTAGCTCACAAGGTAGTTAAGATTAAACTATTACTTGTGAGCACACTCAAGGTTAGGAGAACCTAGAGTGGTGCAAGGGCAAATCTATCATTTAGCCCTAGATAGATTTCGAGTCACTTTTTACAGGACTTACTTCTATATTTCAAAGGCTCCTATGGTTTATTATCTCCATTATGGTATAGTCAAGCTTATAAGCTTAGCACTTTACATTTTCTTTTCATACTATTACTCCACAGAGGATACATCATATGGACTTAAGTCATTTTGAAGATGTTATATGTCATGGGACTAACAGTCTAGAAGTTGAGTGTGTACGGGAGATAGTAGGCAACACTCAAACAGTTTCCCATCTTTTAGATGATCTCATATGAGGCTTCTTAAGGGGAAGGATGCGGGGAAACAACACACACAGAGATGACTGGATATATAGAATACATAGGGTTGACGGGAGTCCAAGAACTTTCTTCTACCATGACGGACGTTACAGCACATTTTCTAGGACGAAAATGTTTTTAAGGGGAAGATAATGCCACAACATATTCATATGGGTATCTCATCATATGTATCACATGATAATTCATATGGGTATCTCACCATATGATAAAGGAGAGTAGAACAATAAAAGAATATAGTCAAAAAGTGAGAGCTCGAGCATGGCTAGGCAGTGAACTCGAAAGTGATCTCCGTGTGCGTGACCTACAACCATGAGAGAATCAAATGTTGGAGCTATGGCAAAAGGTTGATCACCACTTCTCAGAGTTCCTCCTTCCGTGCCTCCTCATTGACCTCCTTCTTGATCCTCTTGTGAACTACTCCCACCTAGGTTTCACGAGTGGACTCTACTTCCATCTTGATTTCCTTTTGGAGCTCTTCCCTAAGCTCTTCTATGTTAGAGATCTCACCTTGCTCTTTAAGCATTCGCCCTTCAAAACATTCATGGGTTGCTCATCATGCATTTCAAACCTCCATGATTGTCTTTACGTGCTCCTCGGATCCTTTTATTTTATCCATCAATTTATGGATTTCTTGGTTGAGAGCGCGGTTTGCTTCCTTCTTCACATTCTTTATAGCTTTGGAGATTAACTCTTCGACTCCTCGTCGGTCTAGGGGTGCCATCTAGAGAGAGAGAGAGAGGGAGGGGAGGGGGACGCGGGGGGAGAGAGAGAGAGAGAGAGAGAGAGAGAGAGAGAGAGAGAGAGAGAGAGAGAGAGAGAGAGAGAGAGAGAGAGAGAGAGAGAGAGAGAGAGAGAGAGGGGGAGCTAGGGTTAGGGTTTCAAGCATCAAGGTTAGGGTTTAGGATTAGGGTTAGAGTTGGGGTTAGGGGTTAGGACTTTTGGTTAGGGTTAGGATTAGGATTTGGCTTACGGTTAGGGTTTAGGGTTTCAGGTTAGGGTGGGAGGTTAGGTTAGCCATAGGTATGGTTAGGGTTTCGGCAATGGAGGGCAAGTTAGGCTTAGGGTTAGGGTCAAGGTTGGGGGTTAAGGTTTTGGATTAGGATTAGGATTAGGATTAGGATTAGGGTAGGGTTTAGGGTTTTAGGCTAGCTTTAGGGTTACGGTGGGAGGTTAGGTTAGGCATAGTTATGGTAGGGTTTACGCAATGGGGGGGCAAGTTAGGGTTAGGCATTGGGGGTAGGATGGGAGAGGGTATGACATGGACAGCTCCAGAAGTCTGCAGTGGGCAGTGAGGGGCAGCGAGGGGGGCAAGGTGGAGAGAGTGCAATGGTGGGATACAACCGTTGGGCAGGGAAGGGTGGGGTGCAACGGGAGGGGGGAGGAGATGCACAAGATGGGCGACAGGCAAGAGAGGAGGGCAGCGGGCAGCAAGGCAGGAAAGGAGGGCAGAAGGCGAGAAGGACACACACACACACACACACACACACACACACACACACACACACACACACACACACACACACACACACACACACGCACACACACACACACATGCACACATGCACGCACACGCACACACATACATACATACATACATACATACATACATACATACATACATACATACATAGATATATATATATATATATATATATATATATATATATATATATATATATATATATATATATATATATATATATATATATATATATATATATATATATATATAGAGAGAGAGAGAGAGAGAGAGAGAGAGAGAGAGAGAGAGAGAGAAAGAAAGAAAGAAAGACTTTTTAACGTCTATTAGAGGCCAAAATCGGCCTATGAGACAAAACATATACATCAGTATGATCCAATCCACTGTGATCCCAAAAGGAAAATAAAGTGTGAGTACCGCAAACGGGTATAAAAGGAGTGGATAGTAACTGGCATCAAGGGTGTGGGGTGCTATGGGTATGCACTCTATATGCTCTACAAACATGATATGCATAGGGAGGGGAGGCTCGATGGTATCACAACCCACTAAATGCCTGGATATAATGCATCGGTGGGTAAGGCATCATGGCGATCCTCAAAATGCTGTGAGCGTCCAAATCGAGAGGGGTGCGCTGCTGCGTCTCCGTATCTCCATGTCATGGTGTGCGTGAATCACCCGAATCTCTCTCTGATGTGGACGGGCTCTCCGGACTGGGGGGTCTCGGTAGTCGACGCTGTCGTCTAAGCTCCTCTGCCCTGTGTAATGTGACACCCCGCATCGAGCTGGGTCCTCGAGTGGATGTGGGTCTGAAAAAATCTGTAATATAAGTCTGAGCGGGAGGGGCTAGGTGTATCTCCATCTGCTGCTGGAGGAGTGATGCACGGCGGTTGCTCGAGCTCTACTAGGAAACGACCTAGAGGGCCCTGGTCCTCTGTTCCCAATAAAGCCCTGATCTCTCTGGGCGCCCTGAAGAGCTGTGGGTAGCGGTCTCTGATGTCCTCATATGCCTGGCATCTACATGTGTAGTGCTCCTCATCCTCCACCTCCTCTCTACATATCCTGCATAATCTCTAATCCCTCGGGATATGTGTGGCTCGCCCAACCTCAATCTCGAGCTGGTGTGATGATACTCTGAGCTTCCCAATGGCTACTCTCTCAGCTGGTGCCATATATGTATCCATGTGTCGTGGTCTCTGAATGAAACCATCTGCTGTCACAGTCAGGAAGTGCTCTCTGTAGTGTTGCCTCTTTGTGGGAAGAGGCTCCCGTGGTGCTATCCATGTCTCCCTGATGTGTATCTGTAGTAGGTCCTGACGGATGATCCTATTCCTCTCCGAATGAGAGAGGGTAATGTAGGGGGAAGAGAGGTCATACTGAAAAGGGGGGAGATCCGTAATGCTCATGCCATGGTCTGCTAACCATCGTTAAGTCTGTGCATACCATATTCTCTCATGCCGTGTCTCTTCCAAATGTCTGGAGCTCTCAAATGCAAGCCTGGTGAGTCTGCTGGTGGGGAGCTCTCTGACTCTCAGAATAAAGGTCACCAACTGGAAGAGGGCCTCCACTAGCATCGGTGGTGTGCCAAGCTCAGCTCGTATAATGTCATGTGGAACGGAGGGCTTGCTGCGCAGCAAGCGTGAGATCATGGTGACCTAGGGTCTCTCAATCCGCGCCCACATCGCCTCTGTGATCCCTGGTGCCCATACTGCCGCTGCGTACATCAATGCGGGTGTCACTAGATTGTCAAAGAGCCACCCCTTAGTCCGGGGCTCCTGAAAATGTGTCTGAAAGCAGCGTCTCTCCAATCCTGCAAGCGCCGCATAGCCTCGCGTCAATCTATCTCTCGTGGCCTGTGCCATGGAGAATACCCCTGTGCTGCCCGAGAAGGGGGGGGGGAGAGAGAGAGAGAGAGAGAGAGAGAGAGAGAGAGAGAGAGAGAGAGAGAGAGAGAGAGAGAGAGAGAGAGAGAGAGAGAGAGAGAGAAGAAAGAAAGAAAGTGTTTTTACATCTATTAGGAGGCCAAACTCAGCTTATGAGACAAGTCAATGTACTTGAGTGTGTCTTCTGTCAATCGGAAAAGATAAAAGTGCTGAAAAAATTGGTAAAGGTTATATAGATCTCCGTAGTATGCATGTGGAGATATGCATGAAAGTGGGGGGGTGTATGGAGTGCTATATCTATGATAGTCTATATGCAAAAGGGTAGTACAAGCATGAGAATGCATATGAGGGACCGACTAGCTCCGTCGTGTTCTAATGGGCGGGTGTAAGATATGGTACATAGGTGGAGGTGGAGTTAGGGCCACCCTAATGACTCCAACGAGATTGACCATCATCTCGGAATGTCTCTCCTCCATGGCAGGATGGTCACGAGCCTGGATCTCTGCAATCTAGTGTCAGTGAAGTTTCAAGGCCCAATATCCTATAGCACGGGGTCGTCTCGTAGCTCGAGAGGTTTGAGCCTGCTGAAGAGTCACCCCTCTCAATGTGTGAGCTGAGAGGGGGAGGGCCGCTCCATGTCCTGGAACAAAGAAGTCAATGAGATGACTCTGTCTCCTTGCTGTCTTGGCTGTTGTGGTGGGCTGGAGAAGGGAATCCCTGTGACTCTATATCTCTAGTAAGAATCACCCGAGCTATCGCTAATCTCTAGAGTCCAAGATCTCTCGGAGGGTGGCATGCGCTATGAACAGAGTCTTGTATCTTCCTCTGATATCATCATATGTGCTACATCTCCATACAAAGTGCTCCTCATCCTCCATCTCTACTCTACATATCCTACATATCGGCTCCTCTTTGGAAATGTCTATGGCTGTGCCCCTCTCAATCTCTAATCAGTGTGATGAGACCCTCAACTTGCCAATCGCTACCCTCGAGCTATGAGGCACGTAAGTATCCATGTAGCATGGTCGCAGGATGAAACCATCCACTAGTATGCTAAGAACTAGTCTTGGTAGAGTGATAGTCTCGATCCCATGTGTGGTGTGAGCCATGTCTGACTAATGTAGAGCTTCCAGAGATCCTATCAAAGCACAACGTTCCTCTCACGACGGGAGAGGTGGATGTGAGGTGAATAGGGGTCATACTTAAAAGGCGACAATCTTTTCATATCAAGTCCATGACTATCAAACCATGCTCTAACTTGAGTGTAGCAAGCTCTCTAATATCGAGACTTTGATACCTGTATAGATGCCTCAAAAGCTCTATGTGTGAGCTTGTCTATAGGGAGCTAACTCATCCTCTGAATAATGCAGATAATCTAGAATAGTGCATCTACTACCATGGGTGGAGCAACTAGCTCTGCCCTCATGATGTCATGTGGCATTGATTGTTACCTGCGACGGCGAAATAGTCGTGAGATCATACATATTTGTGACCTCTCGATTGCACTCCACTGGGTGATTGTAAGGCTTAGGGCATCATAGCTGGTCTGACTAGTGTGTCAAAGAGCTACCCCTTTGTGCGGGGCTCCTGGAAGTGTGCTTGGTGACATCTCCTCTCTAACATGGCTAAAGCTACATATCCTCATGTAGCTTCCTGTCTTATGTTGACGAGGCCGGACAAGCTCGTAAATGTGACTCCGAGGTAGACATGGGAAGTGGCCACCTCAATCTGTCCATCGGAAGCTCTGAATCATGCCCCATTCCTCACCTTGGGGGAGGTGTGGAAGATCATGACCTTGGTCTTACCAAGGTTTACTGTCAAGCCCTTCTGTTACAAAATGCATCTAGGCATCCAGGTTGCACTATAATCCCTCGGGTGACTTTGAAATCAATACAATGTCATTGGCATATAATAAAGTGTGGACATGTGTACCTACGAGGTCTACACCCTCTCCTCCAACTTGGAGAATGTAGTCCTCAATCTCGTCGCTCTAGAGACCAAAATAGAGTGGGGGAGAGTGGGAAGCCTTGCTTAACACCGATGGTGCTATCAATGGCATTAGACAACCCACCTGGACACTGTACCCTCCCAATCACCTGCTCAAAGAGTGCATAGATGGCCCAAATCACCTCTGATGGTACTCCTAAGCTCTGGAGGCTTGGAAGAGCCTCTCTCATGGCATTGTATCAAAAGCTTTGCGGAAGTCGACAAAGCAGCAATATAATTTCTTCTTCCGCACCTTTGCCCCATCAATGAGGCGACACAAAATGAAGATGTGATCAATAGTGGAGAAAGCTCATCGAAAACCTGCCTTGCCTCATGCCCGTAGCCCCTCTAAGTATGGACCAGTATAGTTTGGCCATGCTCTAGCCAATCATTGTGGTCCTGTAGTTCCTTGGGTCCAGGGTGTCACCAGATTTGTGGATCGGCACAATGGTGTGCCTAGTCCACTCCTCTAGGAAGCTCTCCCCTATAGCCCAGTTGAAAACATGTGCAATCAACGGGGCTATAGTGGAGGCTTTGTATATAAGATGCTCGTTCTTCGATCCCATGTGGTCTGTCGAATGTCCATGTTGAAGTTGTCCTATGGGCCTCTCAACCATCTTTGCTCTAAAGAGAGAAGAACTAGTAGGGCAAGGTTCAGGTGGCTGGGTGATGGGAGGTTTCCCAAGTACCTCATATAATCTCTCAACATAATCATGCCATGTATTTGGGTCCCCGATAGGTGTGGTTGGATGTGGTTCTTGTAGGGTACGCCATGCTTCAACGCTATCCATACTCATAAAGAGGTGGTATAACTCAATATCTTGTGCCTCCTCAAAGGCTCACCTCTTCCGATGTGTGAGGGTCTTGATCCGTCTCCTGACACATCTCTCTCTCTCTCTCTCTCTCTCTCTCTCTCTCTCTCTCTCTCTCTCTCTCTCTCTCTCTCTCTCTCTCTCTCTCTCTCTCTCTCTCTCTCTCTCTCTCTCTCTCTCTGCGATCTCTCCCAATGCTCGCTGAGCTCGTAGTCAGCGGTAAAGATCTCTGCATTCCTCATCATATCAGCGATGTTGTGGCATAATCCTAGGAGGAGGTATGTGATGAGAGTGGAGGTGTCTGACGAGAGTAGATGGTGTGTGGGAAGGAGCTAATGGCCGATTTCTAAAGGGTTAATGCTATCTGTGATGTGAGCATGGGGTAGTGGAGTATCAGAATGAAGCAAGAGAAGATCCTTCTTGACTTGAGCCGCAAATATGTGACCTAACTCGTGTGTGAAGTGGATGTTGGTGTGTGGGATGTAGATTGTGGGTGTGTGCGTGGGTGTCTCCTCTGAGGGAGAGCACGAGGTATGTGTGATCGGCCCCAATGCATATGGGTGGGATGGTGAATGAGGTAAGTAGGTGGATGGCCTCTTTGAATCCCATGATGTAATCTTCTATACTCCCCCTTGGGTCATCTGTAACCTAGTGTGGTTTGCATGTCAATCCTCTCAAGGTAGGCCATAGAACCATTGAGAGCCTAGTCTGAGTAGATGAGCACCATAGTGAGTGTGTGTAGAGTGAGCTGAAGCTAGAGCTGTAGACTCATCCTCTATCATAGGTAGTATCTCTGGGTCCTTTGGGTCAAATATCTCACACTAATCATTGCCTGTCGTGTCACTGAAGTCTCCCATAAGGAAGACTTCCCCTAGTGCAGAGTATTCTCTAATCTACTCTGACAAGAAGGTGTATGGTGAGTCCTCCTATCAATCTATCATAGCAAACCATGAGCTAGAAGGATCAAAGTAACATAACGCTATGTAGATGATCCCCTCATGTGAGAGTTGGAGTCGGATGCAAGGATATCCGGCATGTGAATCAATCACATGCAACTATCTGCTCTGAAGTCCATCTCTAAAGAGTATGGCTACTCCTGATCCTATGGTGGTGTTCTTGTGTGTACACTCTCTGTATGTGGGCTCCCACTCGAAGCCCTGAACTCGAGGTAGGATCCAATCTGAAGAGAGAGATAGAGATAGAGAGAGAAGGGTGGGAGGATGTGGATATGCTTCATGAAAGAATTTCAGTTTGGAACCATTTATTAAGGGCAAGGACTCACCAAGAAGTGCGTGTAGCTTCAAAGCTGTACTAGAAAACATTCATGTCACTTTTTAGAGTCTTCTCACTTCCAAAATAGCTTCTTAAACTTGTACTTTAATAACCAAGACTCGTATATCGGATCTAGGATCTATTTGAGATGGTTAAGTTCCAAAAACAGTAATTGTGCCAAAATTTTTTTTCTTTCTTTTTTTTTTCTTTTCTTGTTTTTCTTAAGTGGAGTCCAATGGTTGAGCGGATAAGGGCAATTTTTTTCCCAATGCTTGTATGTGCAATAGATGAGCCATCTTGATATGGTTCAAGTTATTGGTTTAGAAGGGCCCAACTTGCAGGGATACGAATGGGAAATCGCTTATAGGCCATAGATGAGCTCAAATGGATTTTGAGCAGGAATAACTTTGAGGACCATGTCCATGTGAAAACCAAGTCTAGATAAGAAGTTGGGTGTTATACAGCCTTCTTGAGTGATGACAGCAGCATCTTACTGGTGCTTATTGCTTAGCTATTTTCCAAAGATTATATTGCACAATTTTTCTAAGAAAGATCTTGTACTTAATAAAGATTTTGTAGAACTTTGTTTATGAAATGCATATCTTTGTCACTCGTGATTTCCAAAGCGCACTTGAACCTATAGAAGATGCTCATGCTCCCATAGAGGAATGTAACCATTATTATGTCATGCAATGTTAAGATGCAATGACCTCTACCCAGATTGCTGCATAGGTGGTGGTGTCCATTAATCACTTTACTTGATTGATTATGTTATAAGTTAAATGGGACCAATAAACTCATGCCCCAATTTTAAAATGGTTTTCCATGTTGTGGATATGCATAAGGACCGGGTCACTGATTCAATGGTTTGGATGCACACCTTTGACTTGTATCAGATGTCTTCACATGTTGATTTTCCATGGGCATGCTGCCTACTCAAGATCATCCACTACAAGGAGACTTAGGTCCATTGTATTTGGAAATATTACTTGACTTGAGACATATGGTTCATAGTATTCAACCTCACAATGGTTTCAACTAGAATTTGACTAGGGGTTCTATGGTTAGGAGCGAAAATCAAGATTAGAAGCTGAATAATAAACACATAAATATAGAGAAACTCACATTCTGATCCCAACTTGTCACATTGTTTAGATCAACATTTCTAAAGTGCCTAAAGACTGCAAAAAACTAGATGCACCAATAACTACAATGTAAGAATGAACAAGAAAGGCTAGAGGAAGGTCGGAATGCTAAAGGGTGGTTACGGATAGATCATATCTTTGAAGGCACATATGAGGCCCATGTAGGCTCTAACGACTATTAAGTCATTGGAGTACCATGATGAATAAAGATTTAAATAACTAATCCAATGATGTAGAAGACCTCATTGAGATAATCTATGATTGCATTAGGAAAGACTAGGGAGGTTCTAGGATTCTCCACTTCATAAGTATGAGAATTACACTAATTATAAGTGACCCAAGTAAAAAACATAACCTTGAAGAGAGATCAGCAAACTTTTTAGTAAGTTTAGCAATTGAATCTTATCATTTTTCCTTCCTAGGCACTATATTTAGAGAACTTAATACTGTAGCTTTTTCTATACATTTTCCAGGTCTCAGACCTTTATCTACTAGTTTGAGATTTAAAGTTTCTTATCATCAATTAGCTCTAGGAAGCCTTCTTCCGACTATAACTAGACTGAAGATGCTTTTCTATTTTATCTTTGTACATAAGCATCCTTTTGATGAACAACTTATTTAGAAATATCAGCTTCTAAGAGTCAAGCTAAATGCTCATTTTCTAGAAAGGATACTTGTGTTTTAAATTACGATCATTTGATGCAAAAAGTATATTTACACTTGTCTATATTGAAAGACATAACGAAGAATAAAAGCTTGTGTAGATATTCTGAATTGATATTATGAGAACCCAGCAAGTATCTCCTGAAGTGAAATTTCATGCTTATAACTATGTCGTTGAATTTATCTCTAGGAATAGAGGTTGACGGTTCAAGGATTATTGCTGTCTTTGAGATGGTTGTCCACGAGATGACTTGGGCAAGGTTTTGGGCATGTTTTCTTGACCATTCGTCTCTATTAGAATATGTTGAAGTGTTGGAGTGTTAAAGGGATTTGGAAAGTTGTTTCATAGCATTATCTAAGATTCTTGCTCTATTGTTTTCAAAATATCTGTCTACATGATCACTATATTTGCATCCATACATTAACCAACTACCCCATCATTTAGCTGCTGCACAGGAAAATGATAAATACGAGCTGATTGTTCGCGCGAAGGATAAAGACTTCTTCTCTACCTGAAGCTCTTCTAAAGAGAGTGCTCAAAATTGTTGAACTGTGAGAATCAGGCCATGCAAGCAGGAAAAATTAGTGAGGATGGCTCACCTTCCGAAATGGAGAAAGATTCTTGCTCATGCTGTACAAGAAATATTTAGAAGAAATATCTAGAGTGCCATTTTGAAAACCCAAGACATTTGGTTCAGCACACTTGCCCTACACTCTAGATGGGTTGTGCTCTATGTCACAGGAAAGGTCCCTGCTAAGGCTCATATTTCCCATGAACTAGATAGAGTTATAGGTGTACTGCTGTTGAGGCCATATTCCACTCTGTACAGATTTCTGTGTGCAGATATCCCACACTTGGTATTGCTGTGGTCAGGCCATCCTCAAATCAGAAAAATGGATCCTTCCTAAACATTAGTACACTTTGTATATTGAATATAGTTGAAAATATACCAAAGAAGAATTCATGCTCCTACAAGTTCATACTGTCGCAAATACTACACACTAAACAATAATCTTCTGCATGGGTGACTTTAAATCGGACTTTCCAGTAGATTCAAGTTACCTGCGAGAACTTCCTTGACTTTCCTTCAGCTGTGACTTTAAGCACCAAATCTTTCATACTCTTGTTCGCTCTCTTTATGTGTTTTAATGCTTCTATGGTAACTGTAAGCCGGCATATCCTGTCTGTATTGTTGACCTGCATAACGTTGGATATTGAACTCCTTTCATCTTATTGCTGTTAAGTCTGCAGTGTGTGCGTGCATGCGTGTGTGTGTGTGTGTGTGTGTGTGTGTGTGTGTGTGTGTGTGTGTGTGTGTGTGTGTGTGTGTGTGTGTGAGAGAGAGAGAGAGAGAGAGAGAGAGAGAGAGAGAGAGAGAGAGAGAGAGAGAGAGAGAGAGAGAGAGAGAGAGAGAGAGAGAGAGAGGTCAAAATCATCTATGAGACCAAAAAAATGCAAATGATGAATCTGGTACATTGTCTGAAATACTGAAAAAGAAACTAAGAGGCTAAAAAAAGAGTAAAGCACAGTATAGTACTCTGTGTGGGATAGAGGCATTAGTGGACTAGAGACTCTCTATCTGATATAAAGATACAAGATCATCAGGAGCAGCTAATGGTGGTCAATACAATGGCATGAGGTATACTCCTCCATCTCAGAGGTAGTCGAGCATCAGTCAATGCAGAAGCTCCTCAATATCCTGGTGGGGGTCCTCGCATGGCGTGCCAAGAAGCTCCAAATCCTCCTCCATAATTTCCACCAATGATGGCATACCCTCCTCAATAGATGTGGACCTCTAGATCTCCCTAGGTCTGTCGTGCAGTCAAGCAGAATATCTCCAGCATGGATGGTATCCAAGGTCTGCTACGTAGTGGTAGTAACAGGTTGGAAATAATCAGTTATCTACTGCTAAGTGTGACCTCAATGATCTCCTTAGCAGCCTGTATCTCTGTCTCCAGAGCTCAAGCAAAAAAAAACTCAAGCATCTCTGGCCCTGGTATCCCATAACTCTAGATAGTGGGTGCAAATGGTGTGTATGCCATCTGCCTATCAGAAAGACAAATGAAACAAAATTGTTACAAACTATATTAGACTGAACATAGGTAGAAACGTACTGGGGATGGTGGTAGTAGTATATCCATGGGTGATTGAATAGATAAAATGTGGTTTCAACATCTGGTAAAGGCCAGAATGAATTATGAGACCGAAAAAATTATAAAACGGTGAAGCTGATTTCATGTCTGTAAGCTCAAAAAGCACGAAGAAACTAAGATGCTGAAACTGGATACCTGTACGTTTATGAAATGACCTCACTGTTAAGAGCTTAACAGGAAACTTCAAGAAAGCTTAACAGTGAGGTCATTTCATAAACATACAAGTAGCATATTATTACAATGGCAATCTAATGACTAACAGACCTCAAAATATCATTGAAAGTGATAATAATGGAATAGAAACATCGATAGGAGCCTCTTTCTGCATCCACAGATGGCCTCCAAACACGTTGCTCGTCCAACATAGGGTAGTCAGCCAAGTCCAACGGGCAGCTCAATAATCGACCGAATTGTGGTCTAGTGGATAATCCAGCACAGTGAACTGTCCAGCCACTTAGTCCACCAAATAGTCCAGTCGCCTCTCGGGAGAGCCTTCACCAAATTTCACCCAAGGATTACCTTAGATGCAACTCATAGATAGACAAAACCCTCAATCACTTCAAGGGTCTTCACAATCAAGCTTGAAAAATCGACCTCAGGACCACTAAATGGGAGAAAAGCATGTTCACAGAGTGAGAAAAGTTGCACAATGTCACCTTGGAGAGTACACATAACCTTGATCAAGGTAGGCGGAGCCTACTTCTGTTTGGGCTATGTCAAAAGCCCACAGCAGCAGGTTCCTTCCCCTTGAGAGCAAGCGAACACTTCAAATCAATGTCATTCTTAGAGCCACACCTTGTAGTCGCCTACTATGAAGTTGTATGTGCAGAGCCCTCTCCTCTCCTGACTGGATTGAAGAAGGTGCAGAGGGCCACTATGTCCACAAGCATGTGTATGACCCAGAGCGTGTATGTCCCAATGTATGCATGGACTCAAAGGAATGCATCGACTCATAATGACAACTCAAATTGATGCTTAAATAGAAAGATCAAGTTGATTTTATGATCTAAGATGACTTTTCCTAAAATCTACGTGTTCGATTTTGGGTACAATGAGTTTGGATTTGAAATAGATTTGAATTGAATTTGGTTGATGTCTTCTCGATCAACTTCCAACCTGCATGGTTCACGTCCATTGGCTTCTTTGATTGAAGCTTTATCTTTCAACATGGATGTGGTCAAGAAAGTACTTTGGTTTGGATGATGTCCACCTTCTAAATTCAGCCCACTTGAACATATTTGGTTGATTCCAAAAGTTGGACAAATTATTAAAAGCCGTCGATTGTCGAGTTTCAATCAATTATATATAACTTGGACGTTTTCCAATATTACGTGGTGGAACATGAGCAAATCTAGATCCATTGGCCCACTTGGACAAATTGGTCTATCGGTTCAAGTTCATTTCCAAAGTGGTTGATTGCTCTAGCAAAGTGGGTTATGAATCCAAAATGTGGAGACTGGAATATTTTTGTCCTTCATATCAAAGTTTTGAGTGCTTCCTCTAGGAGCAAGTTTTGTATTTTCATGGAGTACATATATCACATTTATAGGGTTTCGATTGCGAATAGCAGCTTGACCTTGACTTGTTCAAAGAAGATACAAGGGGATCCTTCAAGATCATAACATTTACTCTCAAACTGCCCATACTTTGCACATATATAACTAATATTTAGCCAGAAAGGTGTCTTGCCTTGCAAATTTATTTGATTTTGGTTAATGAAAAGGTTCATGGGAGTGTCATGTGCTGTAGTATACAAACCTTCCAGTGCAAATCCTTGAGAGGGAGGTTGAGGAGATATTAATTGATCGCTTGGTTATAGTTACCTAATGAGCTTGTAGACACTTTAATAAAGCAATTACGTGCCTCACAGCTGTTATTTTCATAATTGGCCCCACCTTCTCAAGATAGTCTCAAGCAAAACATCTAGATTTTTTCATGAGGTGTACCAAACATGAGACCTTACCTCCTTTATGACTTGTAATCTTCTTGTTGCTAATGCAATTGATCCAAGATGTCAGTCTTGTCTTTCCCTTCTTGCAAGGGCACTTTTTTCTCCTATGATACAATTTAAACTTCAATGCCTCTAGCTTGTTGGTGTGACAACCCGTGGGCAAGAGCCCCCCTCCCCCCCCTTCTTCCTGTATTTCTATCTAGTCCCTGTTGGTGCTTGTGTGGTTTGCCGACCGGCGCCAAATTGCAAGTACTTATAGGGGGACATAGTGAGCCTCCGACCCAAGTGACCCAAGCGAACCAAGTGACCCTTGCGCTCAACATGCGGCTGCCTTCGTGCTAGTCCCCTCCGCACGCACCTCTCGAAAGAGCCGTTCTGCCATCGAGGGGCCGTTGTACGCGTTTGCCCTGACGCTTAACGCGGGCCGGCTCACTGTAACGCGTTTACCCGCGACGTTCAACGCGGGCCGGCTTAGGCCGTTCTTTCTATAATCGTTCTCTTTCTAATGCAAGCAAGTTTTTCATTCAACAAGTGACTTTCTGCTTTCAAGCAATTGAACAAACACTCAAGCAAGACACCCTACCGACGGGCCGGTGCGAGTCGCCGAGCGAGCCCGGGGTGCTTGTTATCTTTTTCATCACAGTTGGTATCAGAGCCTCGCTCGATCCAAGCGGCCTTGGAAAATAGGACGGACCGGTTGTCACACCAGTGCTGGGGACCGCGTCTTAACGTCCTACTTAGTACATCGTGATGGAGGGTGAAGGTAACGATGTCTTTCTTAGCGACGTGGAGCCGCGCGGTGGCGGCCACAAAGAAACGGGAAAAGAAAGACGGAGGAACAAGGGGAAACGACCTCAGACCCCGCCTCCCATCACACGAAATTATGATTTTGAGACGATGGAAAAAGATAAAGAGGATAGGCCGGTAGACTGGATGTTGGCTCAAGCCGTCTTTAGTCCACCATTGCCGACTTAGCTAAGCTCCTCAAAAGTCAGGTGGAACTGAAAGGAGATAAGAATAAGGATACGGGGAAGCATCCAGAGGCACAAGAGGGTGAGACCTCGGGACGAACATCCCGGCAGGACCGTTGGCCACATACACGGCGACGTCGGCCCGTTTCCTCCTCTGACGATGGGAGCGACTCGGATTCCTATGGAAAGTTCAAGCCATGTCCACCAGAAAAGTTTCGGGGTAGACGCAACTCTCTCGTAGTCTCCAAATGGCTACGAGACATGGAGCAATACCTCGACCTACAAAGGGTGGGCAAACGGCACTGGGTAAAAATCGCCGCATCCTTCCTGGCCGACGACGCCGATGCATGGTTCTTGGCAGAATCAGCAAGGGAGGAATTCACGTCATGGAAGGACTTCAAGGGGGCATTTGAGGAGTACTTCATCCCTCAAAATGAATCCTTCAAACTCAGGGACGAGTGGAGGGACCTCAAACAAGAAGGCCCGTTGTCTGAATAGATACGCAAGTATAGAAAGCTCATGTTCCAGATAACGGAGATGCATGATCCCGATCGGTTGCATGGGTTCCTATACGGGTGTAGCGTTTGGACAAGATGCGAGATAGAAAAGCAATCGCCCAACACATGGGAGGATGGGATTGTCATGGCGGAAAGGTACCAAGATGCTGAGAGCAACCGAAGGGCTCAAAGCATGCGCAAAACGGACAACGTATCACCACGAAGGAATAAGCAGGGTGCGGGAAACACTAACACAAACACCCGCCCGACCACAACTCAGAATACGGGCAATGCTCAAGTACAGAGAAATACAAACAACTTTGGAAATAATCAGCGGAGGGCGTTGCCAGCGCCCCAATGGCAACGGAACGATCTCCGGCCGTTTTGTAGAGTATGCCGTAGGAATCATTGGACACATCAATGCACGCGCAATAACAATCAAACGAGAGTGCAAACGGCTCAAGTAGAAGAAGAGCCACAAAGACGTAACACGAATGTGGTCCTAACAGAGTTAGATGACAACGAAGAAGAAGTACAAGCGAGTAACAACGCGCCTCATGTAGGTACCGTGGAAGCAATGCCAAGGTGCTTCCCGATGACGTTACGAATGATACAGAACATGTACTTCTGGGGAACTTTTGGAAACAAAAGAAAAGCAGTACTAGTTGATTCAGGTGCGACGCATAACTTCATGTCGCCACAATGTGCAGCAAATTTGCAGTTGGCCTTGAGTAAACTTCCTGAATTGTCGGTCACTTTCGCTCAAGGTCGGGATGATAATGTAAAGATTGCCCTCAACGTCCGCATGACAGTGGGAGAGTGGTCAGCAAAGTTAGACTTTCTAGTAGTGCCATTGGAATCGTTCGATGTAATAGTGGGACTATCTTTCATGGACCGTTATATGGTCAGCATGTTAGGTAAGGGGATTGATAAACTCCTGCTTGACATGCAAGGCAACATAGTGGTCGTAGATTGTCATAGAGTTCCGAAAAGGACCCCAGATGGAAGTAAAGAGCCACAAGGCAAGTCAGAAGTGATAGAGAACCCAGGATCAAAATCGCAAGAAGTGAAATACAAGGCCGTCGCTCCTCCCACATCCAAAGAGGAGTTGGACAGACAGAGAAAAGGAAAGGCACTGTAGCCACAGTAACAAGAGCAGAGAAAAGACAGCAAACACAAGGGCCATTGACGGCCAAACAGGTAGAAAAAGCAATGAAGCAAGGGGCTGAGGCCCATTTGTGCCTGATAAAATGTAACACCATTGACTTAGAAGAAAGGGAAAACGACAGGATGAAGGTCGGCGATCAAAGAGTGCATGAAGTACTAAAGGAATTTGAAGATGTCCTACCAAGTCAGTTACCAAGCGGGCTGCCACCACTTAGGCAAGTCCAACATAAGATTGAAGTAATGCCAAACCAAGCTCCACCGGCCAAAGCACCCTATAGAATGAATGAAACAGATCTGAAAGAGTTAAAAAGGTAATTAGTAGAACTAGAACAACAAGGCTTCATTCGACCCAGTAGTTCACCCTATGGTGCTCCTGTCCTATTCGTCAAGAAGAAAGATAGAAGCATGCGGTTATGCGTGGATTATCGGGCCTTGAATAAAATTATAGTGAAAACAAAGTATCCAGTGCCAGTCATGGATGAGTTGATGGACCGGTTAGGCCAGGCAAAATTTTTTACACGAATAGATCTAAGATCCGGTTATCATCAGATTCGCATAGCAAAGCAGGACATTGAAAAGACAGCATTCAGAACACTCTATGGAAGTTATGAATGGTTAGTTATGGCTTTCGGGCTCACAGGCACGCCAGGCACGTTCTGTCGAGAGATGAACGATGGATTCAGGGACATGCTAGATGAGTTCCTGATCATTTATATAGACGATTTATTGATATACAGCCGTACTCTTGAGGAACATTTAGATCATGTGAGAGCCGTACTTCAACGTCTAAGAGAAAGACAACTATATGCAAAACCAGAGAAATGTGAATTTGCGATGACATCAGTTGAATTTCTCGGTTTCATAGTCTCAGATAAAGGGGTGATGATAGATCCTCACAAAATCACCGCCGTGCGTCAATGGGCTCCGCCGCGAACAGTGAGAGAAGTAAGAGAATTCATAGGGTTCTTCCAGTTTCCAAGAAAATTCATAAAAGATTTCAGTAAAGTGGCGGCTCCGCTCACAGAGTTAACTAAAGGAAAGGATTGCTTTGTGTGGGGGCCTAAGGAACAAGATGCTTTTGAGCAACTCAAACAGGTGATATGCGAAGCCCCTGTGTTGAAGTTGCCAGAGTTTGACAAAGAGTTCGAGATCCACACAGATGCGTTAGGATTAGCAATTGGAGGGATCCTTATGCAGGAAGGTCGCCCTGTGGCTTATGAGTCACACAAGTTTTCAGGTATAGAGTTAAGATGGAGCACTCACGAGAAGGAGATGCTCGCGGTGATCCACTGTTTGCGAAAGTGGCGTCACTATGTGCAAGATAAACACACAAAGATCTACACCGGCAATATTTCACTCAAGTATTTTTGTACTCAGCTTAAGTTATCTCCTAAGCAAGCAAGGTGGCAAGATTTCTTGGCTGAATTTGACATAGACATAATTCACAAACTAAGCAAGCAAAACGTCATGCCAGACGCCCTGAGTAGAAGACCGACGCTGGCCGCGATTTCCATGGCCGAGAGTAAGACGAAAGATCAAATTCGTAAATTGCAACAAACGGATCCGGAAATACAGAGGATCATCAAAGATGTACACTCGGGCTTAGACCATAAAGGGAAATACACAATTATGAACAACATGTTATATAGAAAGGCAAGGATTTACATACCAGATAATGCAGAACTACAGAAAATGCTTTTATGGGAAGCACACGATTGTCAATTAGCCGGACATGGAGGACAAAGAAGAAGTTACGAACATTTAAAGGAGCATGTATTTTGGTCGAAGATGAAAGAAGACGTGATTGTGTCCAAACGTGCCCAACCTACCAACTAGTAAGACAACAGAAGGTCAAACCAGTAGGCCTACTTCAGCCCATACCCGTCCCGAACAGACTGTGGGACATGGTAAGTATGGATTTCATAACTGATCTGCCAACGTCAGATGGACACAATGCAATCCTTGCAGTGGTAGATTATTTTTTCAAAGCAAGCGCACTTCATACCTATGAAGCCACCCATGCCGGCAAAGGTGGTAGCACAAACGTTTTTTCAAAAGGTCTTCAAATATCATGGCCTTCCATTGGCGATTGTCTCAGATCGGGATACAAGATTTATGAGCGACTTATGGCGCGAGTTATTCTCCATTTTGGGTACGCAACTTAGATTTTCATCGGCATATCATCCCGAGACAGATGGGCAAACAGAAAGAATCAATCAAACAGTAGAAAATTACTTGAGGAGTTATGTACAAGCAGACCAGAAGGATTGGGCTAAACACTTAGACATTTTAGAATTCCATAACAACAGCTCCATCCATTCCAGTACATACATGTCGCCGTTTGAAGTGGCTACCGGCAAAAGTGTAATCACACCCATGGCACTCATCTCAGATGAGGTGCTAGTGGCAGAAGATCGTGAATGTGGGAACTTTTTAAGAGATTGGTAGTCCAAGCTTCGTCAAGCAAAGGAAGCTCTCATAAAAAGCAAAGAAAGGATGGTTAGGATTGCTAATCAAAATAGAACAGAAGCTCCAGACTATCAAGTGGGAGACTTAGTCCTTGTGAACGCCAAAAATATCATTTTGCCAAGAAATTTCACTCCAAAGTTTAATCACAGGTACTATGGGCCGTACAAGATTCGTCACCGGTTCAATCAAGTTACATATCAGCTTGATCTTCCACCCGAAATTCATATCCACAACTCATTCCATGTTAGTCTGCTAAAACGCTTCCGCCTTGATACTCGTTTCGGACGTAAAGTCACTTTGGTGGAAGATCCAATTGAACAAAGACAAGCAGAGTTGATACTTAAGGACAATAGCACTCAGTTTCTGGTCAAGTGGCGTGGAAGACCCCTCAAAGAAGCATCATGGGTAAGTAAGAACAACATGCCTCCAACAGCCCAAGCCCTGATTGAGACGTATGAAACGACTCATCCTTCAACATCCCAGGCGCGAATACCTTAGCTTTACGAGGACGCAAAGCTCTTCAAAGTGGGGGAGAATATGTGACAACCCGTGGGCAAGAGCCCCCCCCCCCCCCCCCTTCCCCCTCCCCCCCCCCTCTTCCTGTATTTCTATCTAGCTCCTATTGGTGCTTGTGTGGTTTACCGACCGGCGCCAAATTGTAAGTACTTATAGGGGGACATAGTGAGCCTCCGACCCAAGTGACCCAAGCGAACCAAGTGACCCTTGTGCTTAACGTGCGGTAGCCTTCGTGCTAGTCCCCTCCGCACGCACCTCTCGAAAGCGCCGTTGTGCCATCGAGGGGCCGTTGTACGCGTTTTCCCGCGACGCTTAACGAGGGCCGGCTCGCTGTAACGCGTTTACGCACGACGTTCGACGCGGACCGGCTTAGGCCGTTCTTTCTGTAATCGTTCTCTTTCTAATGCAAGCAAGTTTTTCATTCAACAAGTGACTTTCTGCTTTCAAACAATTGAACAAACACTCAAGCAAGACACCCTACCGACGGGCCGGTGCGAGTCGCCGAGCGAGCCCGGGGTGCTTGTTATCTTTTTCATCACAGTTGGAAGTAAGGTGGGCCCTAATAATAATATTCAAAGGTTTACAAGATCTTCCAACACAGGAACCTTAGCATGCACACCACACCTTAAGACTCAAAATTAGATGAACGAGAAATAGAGAGAGAATACACAATTTTCAAAGTGCAACGGTAAGTTGAATGCCTACCTACACTATCTAATATGAATGTCAAATTACAATGTGTGTAATGATCCAAAACTGACTGTATGCTATGTAGAGTAATTTTTTTGAAGAACAGAGTAAAGGATGGCACCAAGGAACCAGATACCGAAACTGGGCGCCAAGACGTCCAGAAGCTGGAGTTGGGCGCCAAGACATCCAAAAGCTGGAGTTGGGTGCCAAAACGTCCATATGCAAGAGTTGGGCGCCGAAACGTCCAGATGCTGGAGTTTGGTGCCAAGATGTCTAGATGCTGGAATTGGGCACCGAGGCTCCCAAGTTCTAGAGAAGGGTGTCCGCATGCCTAGATTCATCAAGGGAAAAACCATGCAAGACAACAAGTAGACCTGACAAGGCGGCCGAGTGGACCCCCGCCACTCATCACTACAAGACAAAGTCTGGTACTCATCACTCGGCCCCTGCCACTCATCACTCGGCCCCTGCCACTCATCACTACAAGACAAAGTCTGGTACTACTGGCCATGCTAACAATTGAAACCGCCTAGTGCATTAACTTTCCATTACTCTTATGTAACAGACTCTCCTATTGTAACCGGTTCCTCATCTCTCCTATAAAAAGGGGAAGCCTAAAGAGAAGAGGATATAGTACACACTACACACTATATGAGACTATAGCTGAGAGAGACTTGGAGAGAGTGAGTGAAGGCTTAGAGCTTGTAGAGACCAGAGAGACTTATTTGCTTATGTTGCTTATGTGAGAATACTTGGAGATTGAGTTCTATTGTTCCATTGTTCTGTGTTTGTATGACAAGCGGTATGATTAGTTGATGGTTTATATGGATTGTGTTACATTTGGTTGTTAACTAGTGATATACTCTTCTCTGTTATGCCGTATTGCAGTTCTAGTTGGTTGTTGTCTTGTGTTTTATTCTGCATGTTGTTTGTGACTCTTAACTCCTAAGTATAGTTTTGTTGTGACTCTTAGCTCCTAAGTATAGTTTGCAGTGATGGTATGGAGGATTCTCGGTGATAAGTGTGTATTACTGTAATGTGCTTTAATGTGTCCGTGTGCTTAACGTGCTCCAGGAGTAGTGCATTTTGCATTCCGTGCACCCACACACTTCACTTCACCATCTACAGGTGAAAATTTGGCACGCTCGACGGGACAGGGCTTCCGGAGATTTCCTTGAGAAATCACTATAGACTTTTAGGTGCTAGACTCGGTGCCCTCCTCCAGACTTCCTACTTCATAGCCTTTCTCTCTTCTTGGGCGACTCTCATCCACCTCTCCTCCTGAGGACCACCTCTCCTCCTCTGGGCGACCTTCTTAGGTCACCTCTCCACCTCTGGGCGACCTTCTCCTCAGGCCACCTCTCCTCCTCTGGGTGACCTCCTCTTCAGCCTCCTCTCTTTTGGCTTCTTGGGCGACTCCTCCTCTTGAGCCTCCTCTCTTTTTGGCTTCTTGGGCGACTCCTCCTCCTGAGCAACCTTCTCTCTTTTTCCCTCAAGCTTCTCCATTGGGGCGACCTCTTTTCATTTGGGTGACTTCCTCTTCCATTAATCTTCTCCATTGAGCTTCTTCATCAATGTGAGCCGCCTCCTCCCATCTGATCACTCTCTCATTATTTCCTCTCTTGGAATTAGTTCCCAAGATGGTCCAAGGATTGGCCGACAAATGGTTCAGCCAGTATGCAGTCAACCATTTCCAAACATGGGATGCATTGAGGAACGAATTCACGGAAGCATTTCGGCCAGTAACTCTACAAAAAGAAGAGTAGATGAACTTGAGAATCTAATTTTGCATATGGGAGAATGATTTTCAGAACTTATGACACGGGCAAGATCACTCGTGGCAAGATTGCCGGAACCACCAGGAGATTTCCTTGTCAAGAAATGGGTGGAGAAAGCCTTGCCGACATCCACACAACATAAGCTGAGAGAGCTTTTGCGATCGGCTGCCACCTTAAGAGAATTGGAAGGAGCTTCCACAAGGATTGAGTCTGCACGGGTTCATTTTGGAACACAGCCAGGTAAGACTTTCCCCCAAGATGAAGATGTGGTGACAGCCTTGAGGAAGGAACTAGATGCCTTAAAGATTCAAAGAAATCGAGAAGAGGACAAAGGTACCTTAGAAGGTCTCCCTCAGATACGACAAGAGCTTGAAGAACTAAATAACATTAAGGGAGGTAAGAACTGGACTATGGTGTTCTCTCTGTACTCAAGGACACACATCACAAGAGTGGCCAAGAAGGCTAACATGCCAGTTTTGTGGAAAGACTAGCCATGAGGCCAAAGATTGTTATTTTTTGAAGGGTCTTGAGCAGCTCAATGGGTAGGTATGGCTCAATCCTCCTTATTAGCACAACCACCCATACCATCCAGTGGAACATCTTCTGTAACAACTTTTTACACCAGTCAAGGACATCAATGACAAGAAGGTATGCCTCGTCAGAATCGGCCACCTTGGCCTATAATGTGTTACCGATGTGGGGAGTATGGACACTTCCAAAGTAAGTGTTCCCTTCTCGAAGATGCCCCACCATGCAAAAACTGTCGAGACACAAGGGATCATTACACGAAGGACTGCCCGAAGTCAATGCCGTCCACAAGCACACAAGGTATCTTTTGCCCCCTACATATGATCACAGTAACTAATGATGAGGGCAATGTAGATTCTCCAAGTGCCCCAGTCGTCCAGCTTGAGGAACTTCCCAGAGTAATGACTAGGGCACAAAAGTAGAAGGCAGCCTTGAAGGGTGCTGCCAAGGAAACAACAGATCTAGCTTGTTCAATGAAGGACAAGGGGAAAAAGACCATGGAACACGAACCTTCTCAAGAATTCAAACACAACCAAGACAAGGAGACAATCTCACCGGGAAGAGTAAGAAGAAATGAAGATACTCTCGAACATGTTATCGACAAAGCCTATGCAGTATCTAAGGAGGACCTAAGGCAGTTTCAGAATGGAGCTACTTCAAGGAACAATCAAGAAGGTTTTCTCACTATAGTTCCAGTCTTGCAAAACACCTACCAACAGGTATCTCTATATAACCTATTAGCTATGAGTCCTCGATTTAGAGAAGTAATGGCTTAGAGGAGAAGTAATGGCTGCCATAAATGGGTTAGATCCTGGTACCATATTAAGTGGCGGGCAAGGCTTCATATCTCTAATTTCTCAACAAATACCTGTACCCTCAACTTATAGCTTGGAACCATCTAAGATGGCACCTCATACTGATTACAAGAGCCCTAGGTTAACTGTAAATATCAAGGGAACTCCCTTGGTAGGAGTAATAGTTGATGGGGGGATCTGGAATTAATCTGATGCCTGAATACACAATGACGTTGTTGAAGTTAAAACCAACTAAGGCTGCTCATTTTACAGTATCATTGGCAGACCAAAGCAAGGTAAGCCCACTAGGCATAGTGGAAAAGGTCGAAGTCGTCATTCATAAGCTAAAATTAATGTTGGAATTTGTGGTAATAACACTCCCAAAGGTGAAGGGAGGATTTCCACCTCTTGATAGGAAGGCCATGGCTACGCCAGAGTAAAGTGGTACATGACTGGGGTAGTGACACCTTATGGGTGGCTGGACCAGATAAGGTGATGAGGCTCCTTCAGATGGAAGGAGGAACAGACGAAGCTCTAGGTACTTCTCAAGTTGTTCTCCATCTAGAGCAAACTATGGAGAAGATGAAGAACAAGAAGGAGCAAGCATTTGGGCCATCCCTCCTCCACCATGGGTTTTGGAGAATGTGGAAATGTCCAAAAAAGAAAGGGCGCCTTCACCTCCCTCGGCGTCCCCACCTCCTAATTCAAGTTGGGCGTCTCCACCTCTTAATTCAAGTTGGGCATCTCCACCTCCTAATTGAAGTTGGGCATCTACACCTCCGAGCTCAAGTTGGGTGCACTCACCTCCCTGAGGCAGAGATAGGATGACTTCACCCCCTAGTCCCAGTTCGGTGCCTCCTCCACCCCCAAGTAGCTGGGCGACTCCACCTCCGAGCTGGGCACCTCTGCCTTCAAGTAGCTGGGCCACTCCAGAGGCTTGGGCTCCATTCTCTGCTCAAGGGCCTCCACACTGGTACCTGAATGGTAAGCTTATCCTCCATCTTGGGCTACCCCTACAATTGGTTGGGCGGCCCAATGGGCATCCGAGAAACCTCACACAGAGTCAACTAAAACAAAATCACCTCATATTAAGGAAAAAGTTGATATAGGAGAAGAATTATCTATAGAAGATCTAAGCGACATCATGGATTGGGTTGAGGAGACTAATAATGTTTCATGCTTTACAATAGCAATCAAGGAGAAAGAAGAAGAAGAACCTACTGTGGAGTCTGTAGTATTAGGAGAACCGGCTAAAGATTCGAGAAGAGGTAAAGTTTTCAAAGGAGTTGAAGGTAGCTGAACAGAAGAACATCTAGTAGAAAGCATATTCCCATTGGTGGAAGTCTGGGATGGACGCAGGAAAAGACCCAGAAATCACCATCAATGATAGTCCAGCATTCACCAAGGAAATGTTGTTTAAGGACGAGGAAGGGGCAACTCCGGAGCCAGTCAAGGAAGTCAACTTAGGAGGAGAAGATAATCCACAAAATCTTCTATTGGCAAGTTGGTTGTGGGACCACCCTTTGCTCCTTATAGAGGCAATAACATTCATGAATAATTTTAAAGACGTATTTGCATGTAGCTACAAAGATTTGACAGGAATACCAAAGGAATAGGGAATACACACTATCCCTCTAGTGGAAGAAGCTCGACCAATTAGAGGTAAAATCTATAGGCTAAATCCAAAATATGCAGATGCCGTCAAGAAGGAAATCCAAAAAATGGAGGAAGAAGGTATCATAATTCCGTTAAAACATTAAGAATGGTTGTTTTCCATGATTATCGCACCTAAGAAGCAACCTAATAAGATCAGGGTTTGTGTGGATTTCCAAGCATTAAACAAGGTAACCATCCCTAATGGGTTTCCCACACCCTTTTCTGAACAAGTGATTGAAGATGTGGAAGGACATGTGCTGTATAGTTTCATGGATGGTTTCAGTGGATACAACCAACTCGAAATCCATCCTAAAGATCAACCAAAAACATCCTTTGTAACCCCTTAGGGAACTTATATCTACACCAAAATGGCTTTTGGCCTTAGGAATGCACTAGCCACTTTCAACAAGACAGTATATCTTAGCTTCAAAAAGTTGCTCCTAAAATTCTTAAGAATTTTTATGGATGACTTTTCAACCGTCTTTGGAGCAGCCTTCACCACTGCAGTAGAAAATGTACCAGAACATTTGAAGCAATTAGAACAAGTATTCCAGCGTTGCAGAGAGACGGGTTTGAAACTTAACCCTAACAAATGTCATTTTCTGGTAACCCAAGGCACCTTGTTAGGACATGTGGTCTCTACTAAAGGGATGACTCCAGATCCAGATAAGGTCATGTCAATTCTTAAGCTTCCAAGACCTATAAATGCTAAAGAGGTCCATAGCTTCTTGGGGCACACTGGATATCACCGAAAGTTCATACGCATGTATGCAGAGGTAGCACGACCACTTTCACTGCTTACTAGCAAAATTTTTCCCTTCCAATGGTTGGAAGAAGACGAATCTGCATTCACCTATTTAAAACAGAGATTGGCATCTGCACCTATACTTATCTCACCAGATTGGTCTAGAACATTTCATCTGCATGTAGATGCAATCTTGTATGCAGTAGGAGCCGTACTGACACAACCAAGCGAAACACACAAATCAGACCAGGCCATTCATTACGCAAGTAGGCTCCTCTCAAAAGTTGAGAAGAACTATAACACTACGAAATGGGAAGCATTAGCTATTGTATTTGCCCTTTGGAAATTCAGGCACTATTTATTATGCACTACATTCACAGTGATTACGGATCATCAAGCCTTAAAATATTTGTTGAATAAACCACAAGTCACAAGAAGAGTATGGAGATGGTTGTTTCTCTTTCAAGAATTTGATTTTGAAATTGTACAAAGAAGCGGTAGTCAACATGTCATTGCAGACCACCTTTCTCGCATGAGACACCCAACTCAAGCAACAAAGGGAGTAGAAGATGATTTCTGAAACAGTCAAATATACAAGGTAAATTTAGCACCTATATGGTATGATGATTTGACTCTGCTCCTAGGAAAGGGTCAATTCCGTACTGGGACTCCTCCATTGGAAAGGCGTAGACTCCTCTTGAAAAGTAAGAATTTCATAATGGCAAAAGATAACCTCTATAAGGTTGGCCTTGCTCGGATGTACAGAAAGTTTCTTCAACCACATGAAACAGAAATTGTTCTTTATTTGGCACATGAGGGTAAGTCTAGTGGTCATTTTCTTGGACATGTCACTGCACTGAGGATACTCCAAAGTGGCCTATTTTCTTCAGAGATTCCACTAAATTTGCAAAGGCATGTGATGTTTGTCAACTATGTGCGCCCAAACCAACACGATAAAGGAACCAACCACTTAATATCTCTATAGCTTGGCAACCCTTTGAGCATTGGGGAATAGACTTTGTCGGCCCAATTTTTCCTGTGGCACGAGAGTCAGGTGCAAAATATCTTCTAGTGGCGACGGATTATGCCACTAAGTGGGCTGATGTAATAGCTAGTAAGGAATGTACTGCTGAAACGGTAGCCTCCTTCTTGTATGATTACATCTTTTGCAAATATGGATGTCCAATAGAGGTAACAACAAACGAAGGATCCCATTTCATCAACAAGATACTGACTTTAATTTTTGAAAAGTATCAAATATTCCATAAGAAGTCTTGTGCATACCACCCAAGGGCAAATGGTCAGGCAGAGAGCACAAAATAAGGTTCTCATGCTCCTACTGAGAAAAACATGCTTACAATTTCCTAATACATGGGGACAGGCATATCTTGGTACATTGTGGGTCTACAGAACTTCATTCAAGGCAACAACACGACATACTCCATTCGAATAAGTCTATGGGATAGAAGCAATTGCTCCTTTTGAGTTCTTGCATGGCTCCAGCCGCATTGGAACCAATCCAATTCCTCGGTTTACTAGCGCACTCTCAGCCAACATCGTGAGGCTACAACTTCTTGAAGAAAAGAGAAAGATAGGCAATGAGAATCTTGTCGCGGTACAAGAAAAAAGGAAACGGAATCATGACCCAAACCTCAGGAAATCAAAGATCAAGGAAGGAAGCTTAGTTTTTTTGTACTACCCACGGCTCTTTGAGAAGAAAGCCAAGAAGAAATTGATGCCGAGATGGAACGGATCTTTCAGGGTCATACGAACACTTCCAAAAGGTGCAGTATAAATCTCCACATTGACTGGCACAATATTGCCCCTAGTCAACGAATCTAAGCTAAAACCCTATGTGGAATGATAGGAGAGAAGGAAAATGACCTTGTACATAATGTATATAACCAGCTTATTTCTTTTCCTATTAGCTTATGTCCTTTCCTTATTAGCCAGTAGAATGATGTAGATTCGGTCTGTTATTCGTCTATCTCCTTCTCGTTTCCAGATCTATCTCCTTCGCCTTTCCACCCCCACTACCACTACTACTACCATTTTCCTCTGCTACTCACTTCTTCTACCTATTATCACATAGGCATTCTCCTTCTACCTATTATCACATAGGCATTCTCCTTCTACCTATTATCACAGAGGCATTCTCCTTCCTTATCCTCCCTATGCAACTTCTTTATGCAAGGAATGGCACAAGATCACTTCCTAACATTTACCCTTAAGCGACCAACTCGTTTGCACCTTCATCGAGCGGTAGTTTCTTGGGCGACCACCTACTTCTTCTCAACCCTTCCTTCCCTAGGGCGACCATCCCAACCGTACTTCCTCTTCTCACTAGTAACCACTCCATTCCTTCCACCACTCTACTCTTTCCCTCTAGGAGCAACTTCTCCATCTCCTCGCATCCCTAATCCACCACTCCACCCTTTCTCTCCAAGGGCGACCTCTCCTCCTCTACTCCTTCCTCCAATGTTGACAAGGGCGACCTCCCCTCCTTCCTCCAATGCAGGCAAGGACGAACTCCCCTCCTTCCTCTAAATACTAACAAGGCCACCTTTCCTTCACTTCCTCTAAATAGGCAACCACCTACTTTCAATCCTCCATTCCCCTTCTTGAGCGACCACCCCTCCACTCCTCCCCTCATACACCCTAGGCGACCACTCCTCCAAATTTGCCTAATTTAAGCGACCAACCCTCCCTCTCCCTCATGCATAGGGGCAACCTCCCCTCCTCCCTCTAACTCTGACAAAGGCGACCTCTCTTCCCTGACTTCTGGCATCGACGACCCCAATCCTCTCTCATGCATTTAGACATAAGCAACCACCCTCCTATGCCCATACCTCCTCTCTAGTGCATCTAGCAACCATCCCTCCAACTTTGCCCTAAAATGATCGACCTCTCCACCCTCCCTCACTTTGGCAACTTCTCCAACTCTCCACCTCTACTCGTCCTCAAATTGGATGACCTCTCCACCCAGCGACCTCTCCACCCTCCCTCACCTTGGAAACTTCTCCAACTCACCACCTCCACTCATCCTCGATTGGGCGATCTCCCCACCCAGCAACCTCTCCATCCTCCCTCACCTTGGCAACCTCTCGAACTCCCCACCTCCACTCATCCTCAAATTGGGAGACCTCTCCACCTAGCGACCTCTCCACCGTCCCTCACCTTGGCGATCTCTCAAACTCCCCACCTCCACTCATCCTCAAATTGGGCGACCTCTCCACCGATCAACCTCTCCACCCTCCCTCACCTTGGCGACCTCTCCAACTCCCCACCTCCACTCATCCTCAATTGGGCGACCTCTCCACCCCCAACTCCAACACCACCTAGATGACCAACCTCCCAAATCCTCTCCAACCTAGATGATCAACCTCCCAACTCCTCTCCAGCCTCACCATCCATCCTCAACCTCCCAACCTCATTTCCCTTAATCATCTTTAAGGCGACCTCCCCTCCTCCTCCTTCTAAAGTTGACTAGGGCGACCTCCCCTTCCCTCCTTCTAAATGGGCGATCTCCCCTCCCCTGGCGACCAACCCTCCCTCTCCCTCATGCATCAAGGCAACCACTCCTCCTTTCCCCTCAAGCATATAGGCGACCTCCCCTCTTCTTTCTTTAAATTTAACTAGGGCAACCTCCCCTCCTCCTTCCCCTAATTCCGGTGACCTCCCTCGTCCTTCCTCTAGATACTAATAAGGCGAACTCCCCTTCACTCCCTCTAAATTGAAGACCAACCAACTCCTCATCCTCCAACCCCTTCTTGGTGACCACCCAACCACATTTTATCCACATCATTATTAAAGGTCCCTTACAACCCCATCATCATGGGGGCAACCCCTCCTTACTTTTACCATTGGGACCCTCTACTCTACTCTTGCACCTAGCTTGGGCGACCACCCTCCATCCTCACCCCTCCTACTTAAGCCCACTACACCTTCACTCCATATTATGATAAGAAGGGATTTCAACTCTCACTCGTCTTCCTAACACATCTACTAACTTTTTACACTCTTTTAGGCACACCCATCACGCTTAATCTTCTTCTCATTTTTAAACTCTTCCACTCGAGCACACCTCCTTCTAATTCCTATTGAATTACCCCTCATACCCCTTCTCAATACTTGGGCGACCACTCCTACCTCCCCCTCATGCCTAGAGGCGACCTCCCCTCCTCTTTCTCTAGTTCGGGCTAGGGCAACCTCCCCTCCTCTTTCCTCAAATTCTGGCGACCCGTCCTCTTCCTCTCATTCTGGCTAAGGCGACCTTCTCTACTCCCTCCTCCTACCTCTAATTCTCCTCCTTCCTCTAACTCTGACGACCTCCCCTCATCCTTCCTCTAGCAAGGACAACCACCCCTTCTCTCCACCTACATGGGTAACTAACCACATCCCCATCTTCAATTTGGCATATTTTACATACCCTCAATAGTGTTGTACTTGCCCACTGGTGACCTGACCACTACCCACCTCGGAATCAACTTGATGGAGGGAGAAGTGAGCTATGATGTCTGGGGCGCAAAGGTAAGTCTCCATCGATGCGTGGGCGACCACCCGTATGGAAGCTAAAGGTTGGGCGATCACCCTCTTAAAAGAATAAAAATAAATTGGACGACCACAAGGCAACCACTAGACATGCGTCAATTTCTCACGATGGGTGAATGTTCTCTGAACCCGCCTCATATTTCCCAATTTCTCCGAACTGCAACCTTCGCACGCTGGAAAATCCAATGTTGCCCTCTCCCTTATCCGTTCCGAATTCATCCCCTGACCTCCATAATTAGTGTACTTCTAAATTGGACGACCACGCACCAATTATAGCACTCTCTTTCTGCTGATTAGGGGCTCACATCACTTCATCTCAATCCTTATAACCTACAGCTCCCCATGCCATCACATCTCCATCAATTGTAGGACAAGCCTTATGTTATGCTGCGCTTCATCATTTTTGCCATGGCTTCTTGCGAACGGCCGTCGACACACAGAGCTTTTCGTTTCGTTCATCCACCCGACCGCCGAGCTCCTCCTGAAGTCTCACTTAATCATGAGAATTAAGACTTCTCTCTTCTTAGTCACTTCTACCTTTCTCCAATTAGATGCCATGTGGCACAAGTGCCACCTCATCCAAGAGGATATACATCCATAATATAACATTTCCTTCCCCTTGAAGCATTTTCGTCCTCGAAAATGTAAATGAAATGTCCATAATGGTAGAAGAAAGTGCTCGGACTCCCCTGAACCCCATGTACTCTATGTACATGGTCATCTCTGTGTGTTGTTTTCCCATATCCTTCCCTTTAAGAAGTCTCATATGAGATCATCTCAAAGGTGGGAAACCATCTGAGTGGTGCTTAATATCTCCCATATACATTCCACTTTCCAAACTATCACTCCCATGACATACAACATCATCCAAATGACCTAAGTCCATATGATGTATACTCTATGGAGTAATAGCATGTAAAGCAAGTGTAAGAGTGCCAAACTTATAAGCTTGACCATATCATAATGGAGATAATAAACCATATAATCCTCTAAAATATAGAACAAAGTCCCATAACAAGTGACTCCAAACCCATCTAAGACTAAATGATAGATTGCCCTCGTAACACTCCAGGTCTTCCTAACCTTGAGTGTAATCACAAGTAATAGTTTTGTCTAAACTACCTTGTGAACTATGCAAATCCATCATCTAGCTCATACATAAGAATTTCTTGGTAGTAAAATGCAATCTCTACATTTCTCCAACCGAGAAATCTGTGGTTTGTCATCCTTTACCATTGGACTAGGTTCTATTGGAAGAGCATCTATTGGCACTTGTGCAAACTATAATATTTCTCTTCCCTGTAGTTTGCCATATGAATGCAGAAAGCATTCCCTTTGAGATTCAGATAATCCCTAAGTACCCATCCTCCTAACTGATGTTTACTCATCATACTCATGATGTAACACCAACTAAGAGTTCGGTACCCTAATAGGTTAGATATATTTCTATCTCCTGGAAACTCAAAAGAGAAGTATCATGAATCTACTCTCAGTCTAACTAATGTGAATAACTAGATTATCTCATCTAGTCAAAGACCATCACTGAAAAATAGCATAACTACTTCTCTCTAGAGTCTCCATATGAGACTCAATCTAACCATCATGATTAACTGATCTCCCTTTTGTCTTTAATAGAAGAGTGCCACTCCTATCTAGACAATCTAAATGAGAAAGTGAAACTCTCTCCATGTCTATCTCTGTAATCTCTTCTAAGGAGAAAAACTCTAGCAGTGGAAACTATTCCACTTTCCCTTTCCCTTTGAAAGAGATTGTGTTGAATCCATTTTCTCTACTCATCCATAGGTGAGAACATGCACATAAGTTCTCCATACTTTTCCTTCCAAAATAGTGGAGAATCATATTCCCATATGAAGGAAAATTAGATGGAAAAGTAGAGGAAATGAATTCCTTCTCAAATATAGATTAAGAGATGTTTTCAGAGCACCTCTTCTATCTAAAGAAAAACATAGTCTATTCTTCCCCTATGAAGAAATTATATTTTCCTTTTCTTTTTTCTCTTTCAAAGAATAGGAGCTAAAGTGAGAGTACTGAACTAAAGTAAGATCCCTCATGGATCTCTGAGCTGATTCCCACTTTCTCCTTACCTTAAAAGAGAAACTCATGAATTTATCTAGTCCTCTCTTCCATAACTAATGCATAATCCCTCATCACATATTCCTATGAAGATGGAGAACAGATCTCCGCTAACTAATGAAGGCGTATGTAGTGAAGAGTGGAGAAAATAAATTCCTAATAAGGGCCAAAGCCCTCTACTAAAATGGTCAGCAATGATGTGACATGATACCGTAAACATATGTGTATCCATAGTGAAGAACTATCTCTCCCAACCATACTTTGTACATGGATCTATACGATCCAATAACCAAATGGAATTATCCTTCCTGAAAGCATAACATGAGTATGTGATACCCACGGTGATAAAATCACCTATCACATTCTCTAGTGGAAGAATAAATCTTCCCATACTGTGAAAGATAAGTCCCAATCTTAAGGAGATGTCTACTAAGAGCTCCCCTCTGATCTAGTGAGACATGATGCCATGAATGATGAGTCCTTTTCTTCCTGGCCATAGAAGAAGAGTGCTCAAAGGGAAGTCGTTTCCACCGTCCCATAGCAGTGGAAACTTCTTCCAATTCACGGTGTCATACCTACACTAAACCGAATATCTATTCCATATAATGGAATATATAGGTGGACTCCAATGAATCCCATATATTAGAATCATATCAGTGGACTGGAATGAGTCCCATGTCCTTGAACTAGTTAGTTTGGTTCTAGTCAACAATGTGACAATGGATATCCCTTTTGTTCCAAACCAACTTGTTCCTGGGTACCAAGACTAAGCCTAGGTACCTCTCTGTAGATCCCAAGGTACATATGTATGTATTGGGTACCCCAACTGTTCCTGACTAAGGGATCTATGCTCTATAAGATAGAGCTAGTGCCATATCTGTGGCCTTCCTAACGATCACTCGAATCACATAAGCATCCGTCGATGCTATCTCATGAAACCCATCTTTATGATCCCATCCATTTGGTTTCCTTAGTAGTGTAGCAAAAATGCTTCACTACTTGGTCAAGTGATGTGCATGAGTGAAACTAGTCACTCTTTGGGTATTCATCATGATACCCCATAGTCTCCTGATTCTACTGTGAGACTCTTGTGAAGATAAATAATTCTTCACTAACTTGGAGATTATCATAAATGTGTCTCCCGTGTCTGTATGCAACTTCCTAAAACCTATAGGATTGCTTGTGCACATTACTAATCGTGAAGGTGTAGCTCCTTCCCTTAGCAATCCTATGGTCTAAATCCATAAGGATTATATATAGGGATCCTGCTACTACCGAAGTTGCCTTATATATAATACTCTGATGGTCCTAAGTCCATCAAATACATGCTTATAAGCATGCCTAAAACTTATTGATGCTTGCAGAAAGGGCATGCTACGATACCATAACATTCCTACCTAAAGGCAAGTGCGTATATAACGCCATGCGGTAGGAAAAATTTCGACAGCATTTCCCCAGGAAATGGAATTCCAAAAAAAATTTAAACCATAGCTCAGTGGCACTCAGGCCACCCAAAAACATAGGGCTTGACAGACCCATGGCATGCACGCCATAAACTTATATATGGATTCCATGACCTGCAAAAACACAAAAGTATTTGCTAGCAACCATTCCCGGTGTTGCATAGCCATATGGTTTCTGTAATCTTCTTTCCTGCAAACAATCAAAAGTATACTTCCTGCATGTTGATCCATACTTTTAAGAGCTTAAACAATGATCAACACTTGATGTATGCAATCCCATTCATGCATGTAGATACAAACATGCCATAACATAAATAAAATGCCAAAAAGCATAAAATATACGTCCCTGAGTAGTCTAATTTTGGAATTGCATGCATCCAATCGCTCTCGACAAGCTTCGAGACCTCTGCACCTTCCTCCGGTCCTAAAATACACTTTGAAGTGTCCGAGAACATCGGAACACTCCTCAAAACATAAAATATGGTCTAGTGATTACCAAAATAATGCAAATTTAGTCAAAAAAATGCATTAGTAATCCTTCTTTAGACCTGCAAAAACCACTTTAGGACCTGCAAATGTTCATAACTGAAATATATAGCATGTGCAAAGAAATCGAAGTGAAATTACTCAATTCGCCTTCCCGGGTTGAAAAATATGGCTCCCGGAAGGTAGTTGCCAAAACTGTTCAGACTTTGCAGAGATGTTCAGACCTGCAAAAATACTTATTTTCCAAAATTTCTTTTCATAAACTGAAAATAGACCTTGTGCTCTTCGAAACGAGCCATAGCACATCCAATTTGGAGTTTCCTAGCCCAAGATATGGCCATTCCAAGTGGGACATGCCAAACTAGTGGACTGTTGGAGGGGCTGGAAAAAGTGTAAAAATGTGATTTTTGGGGTGCCCAAAAACATTCTTCCATCATGCAAATCCTAAAATTCTCTCCATAACCTCAGAGAGTGGTATATGAAGATGCTTGATCCATTTTTTACCTTTCCAAATCCTCCCTTCATGCATGCTAATTTGCTCCCCAAAAGAGGCCTAAATCAAGATTTTGCTTTTATGCAAAAACTTAAATGGGAGCTCTTAGCAAGCTTCTAATCCACTCTAAATGTGGATTTCTCTTGGATTATATAGAATAATCCTTGGGAAGCCTCTAAATGATCTTTTTCTTACTCCAAGAAGTGGAGTTTGGCAAAAGATTAATTTCTGAAATTTTCCAAAAAGTGCGGGAAGGGGGTCTTTGAGGAAGTAAAATTCCTCCTTCACTTATCATTTTGATGAATCTAATGATTCACCTAAGAAGTCCATATACCATATTCTCAGTATATATACTTTTTCCCATCCATCCATAGCTATAGCACCTATTTTTCCCTCTTCCAAAATGGGAATTCCTCAAATTTAGGTGCTGAAATTTTTGTCAAACTGTGATGGAAGGGGGTTTTGTGGAGCTTCAAACTCCCATCAAACTGAGATATCTTATGGATTTCTTGATTGTATATGGAAGTCAATAGACTAAACTCTAAGTGTGCATGGTTTTTTCCATAAATCTATGAAAAATACCTTCTCTTTTTGCCTTCCCAAAATGGCTATTTATCCAAAATAGTTCCTGAAATTTATGCAAAAATCATAAAAATAGAGTATTTTTGAGATACTCTAAACTTGGCCTTCTTATATTTGGAGGGAATCTTTAATCCTAGATGAGAATATATATATACCTCATACTCTCCGTACATATGATTTCCCTCCCGGATCTTGGCCTCCTAACAGTTCATGGTGCTTCTCGAAATTTCAAATGTAAATTCAAATTTACATATACCTGGAATGGAGTTGTAGATATCCTTCCTTGGCTCATATCTCATTAGCCTTGGAGACAAGGATCTGTACATTGGCTCCTGTAACAATGTTGGGTTTGTCGAAAGGCCTGCCTTCTGATTTGCATTTGTTTTGCCACTTTCTTTTGAATGCAAGGCCAGCCAACATGATTGCTTCTGATGACCCAACTGTTCCTACTCCAAAAGCAGATTCTCCCTCCCTCAATGGTGCATCAGCATGACCCCCTATTGCCCATCAATGGTTCGAGGCGGGCAGTCCTCACAACTATACGTGAGAGTGTGCACAACATACGAGAGGAGGCGCTCATACTCTTCGAGTCCCATTTGATGATACCCGGGCAGTACCTTCCTCACGTCGAGCCTCGACAGCTGAAAACAGGCAATATTATGACTTGAGCAGGATAAAGAATCACCATATGGGCGTGGCATATTGGGTAGGACGTTGGCCTTCCTATAGAGACGTCGAGGGATCAAAACCCCCTCTCTGCAGCGTTCAAAACGTGCCCAAAACCATGCTCTGATACCAATGTTATGCTTCGCTTCATCATTTTTGCCATGGCTTCTTGCGAACGGCCGTCGACACACAGAGCTTTTCGTTTCGTTCATCCACCCGACCGCCGAGCTCCTCCTGAAGTCTCACTTAATCATGAGAATTAAGACTTCTCTCTTCTTAGTCACTTCTACCTTTCTCCAATTAGATGCCATGTGGCACAAGTGCCACCTCATCCAAGAGGATATACATCCATAATATAACACCTTACCTTGCGTCACCCAGTATAAACCTATGATTCTGTCACCGATCCTATAGGCTGAGTTGAGCGTTGATCCGCATCCATCCTTGGCTCTAATCCCTATTTGATGGCTCTCAGAGGAGCAATATCAGGTGGCTACTTTGATTCTAATTGCTCAGCTCTCGTTTTGACCGGTGACCGCTTCTCAATATAGTTGGCTATCAACAACTTCTAACCACCAGCAATCCTCATTCTTGGGCATCATATCTCGAATTAGGTGGCTACTTCGATTCTAATTGCTAAGCTCTCGTTGTTGACTGGTGACCGCTTCTCGATATAGTTGGCTATCAACAACTGCTGACCACCAGCAATCCTCATTCTTGGGCGTCATATCTCGATCTATCTTACCACAACTGCCTACGTCTATACCACACTACTGCTCCAAGTGGCTTAAGACTCACGTCTACACCACACTACTCCTCCAAGTGGCTTAAGACTCAAGGCTGAACCACATTACTGATCCAAGTATGCTGAAGGCTACACCACATTGCTGCTCCAAGTGGCTTATGGCTTAAGGTTGAACCCCACTCGACTGATCCAAGTCTGCTGAGGCTACACCAGCTTACACAAGCTTAATTATCAGGTTGTAATGTTGCCTCAATCTCTGCTCATTAATTACCACTCCCATCTCACAAGAAGCTATTCAGGTATTATGGCATCTTCTTATGTGGAAATAGAAGACACATATTCTGAATTTAAAACAGATACAGAGAGTGGATCAGAACAATCCTCTTCCAATGGAGACTCCAGCGATTCATTGTATGTGGTCTCTGAGGAGAATTCTTTAGAATCTGAGCCACTAGAAGAGGAGAATCAAGAAGATGAGGATACATCTACAACAACCACTCAGACCAGGGATTCATTGTATGTGGTCTCTGGGCAATATGGGACTTCTCATGATAGCAAAAGCCACGCTTCCCTCCCTTAGTGACCCTCAAAATTGTGGTACAGAGATTCTAAACCTCTTCAAATCATTTCCATCCCTTTCTGGAGGCAGGGTCACTAAGGAGAAACTAGCCATTATGTTACGCAGCCAAATGATTCCAGAAACAAAGAAATCAGGCAGTTATGATGAATTGCCACTCCCAAATATCTTACAGACATATGTAGCTAACTTTTCGGTTGCCAACTGTAATCAAGTCATGATGAAAAGACTACTCTTATTCAAGGCTTTTTTCCTGCTTAAAGATAATTTACACTTCACGGATATCAAGATACATGAACCACTTCTCCGCTTCATCAATGCAAAACCATATCCTTATCATAAAACCCTTCTGGAGATGCTCGCTGAAAGAAAGAAACGCTATGGGCGGCACGTAGCCAAGAAAGCTTTTACCTTCAAAATTGTAGAAGTTCATATTATGCTCTACATCTCTAGGTACTTTTCAGCACTGCATTCGAGAGATGTGTCTCTCTCTGCATCATCTAAACAACCTAGTACAGGGCATCCTTAAAAGAAACGAAGAGTAAAGATACAAAAGGATTCTAGAGAAGCGCTCGATGCTCTTCCCATCACCCAGCAAGAGTATGCCCGCACTACAAAAAAGGTACACAGATGAGCAAATACTCCATTTCCATCCATTCGTCTCACGCCTACTTCCTCTAAGAAGACATCTTCAGCCGTTTCATCTCCCCCACCTTCACACACCCCACACCACACATCAGACGCACCTACTCGCACACCCCATTCCACTTCAGCTCCCACCCCACCCACTCACATCACCATCGACCCATCTATCGACCCCAATCACCTACAATTTCAAGGATTACCTACACCACCACCGTCTCCTCCACAACCTGCACCGCCCCACTCCCCCTCGCCACAAGCACCATCACACCCCCCATTGCCACCCCAACCACCACCGACAACTATCCCTCCAAGTGATACACCCGCTCCTCCTACTCAAAGACAGCAGACCATTCAACAACCACCGTTCAATACCACCCTTTCCCCCTCCATTTAGGTTCTCTCCTAGTAAGCATAACCGAGCTATAGAATTGCCTCCGGACCCCATACTTGACTCTTTCTAGTCCACCATTTCAGAATCACAATAGCTCTCCGCAAACGAAAGGTACAAACTGCATATCTGGCCATTAGTTCCCGATCACTTACAAAATATGTCACATATGGATGCCAAGAATATGTTTTCTGAAATTACTGATAAACTTTTGGAAGACAGGCAGACTTGTGTCAATTTAGAACATCGACTACGCACTCATGTTAGTATGCTGAAGGAAGAATGTCTCACGGTGTGTCTAGCCACCAAGGAAATGTACATGCAAATAGTAGAATTGTCTGGGCACTTCAGGGACGCGAACAGGCTTGAAGAAAAATCAAAGAACCTAGAAGCATTTTTGCAAGATGAAGAAGAGAAGAATAGGAAATTGAAGGTTGAGAACAAGGACCTTAAGAAAGAAAACAAAAAGCTACACGTAAAAAATTCACTTAAGAAAGCAAAGAGACTCCTTAAAGTCCAAATTTAGTGCCTTAACATTCTTGTTGTCTTCTTCAAACAGAGAGGACGTCCAACAAGCAGAAGCAGTAGATGAAGAGAGGACGATCCAACTGAGAACAGAAGGCCTCCGAAAGAACCTGCATGTGACTAGCATACTTGTCATTTTGACCAGTAGCATATATTTTATTACTGAAGAGTGTCCTAGCATTTTATTTTGTACCAGTGTTATAAGACTTCATTTTGTATTGTCAGACCTCTTTGCAAAATTATATTTGGCACTTCATGGGCAAATCTCTATTTCTTTATGTTGATGTAATAACTCCATTTATTCTTTTTATGTAACAACTGAGTATTTGATTTTTCTTTTCTCTCCGAGACTGAGAGACACTAGTGGCGGACAACCTGTCGAATAAATTTTTTGAAGAAGAGAATAAAGGATGGCACAAAGAAACCAAATATCGAAACTGGGCACAAAGACGTCCAGAAGCGGGAGTTGGGGGCCAAGACGTCCAAAAGCTAGAGTTGGCTGCCAAGATGTCAAAGCTGGAGCTGGGTGCCAAGACATCCATATGCTGGAGTTTGGCGCCGAGACGTCCAGATGCTGGAGTTGGGCGCAAAGATGTCCAGATGTTGGAGTTGGGCGCAAAGACGTTCAGATGTTGGAATCGGGTGCCGAGGCGCCCAAGCTCTAGAGATGGGTGTCCGCATGCCCAAATTCATCAAAGGACAAACCCTCCAAGACAACAAGCAAACCTGACAAGGCGGCCGAGTGGACCCCTACCACTTATCACTACAAGACAAAGTCTGGTAGTGACGGCCATGCTAACAATTGAAACCGCATAGTGCATTAACTTTCCATTATTGTTATGTAAGAGACTCTCCTATTGTAACCGGTTCCTAACCTCTCTCCTATAAAAAGGGGAAGCTCAAGAGAAGAGGATATAGTACACACTATACACTATACGAGACTATAGCTGAGAGGGACTTGGAGAGAGTGAGTGAGGGCTTAGAGCTTGTAGAGACATGAGAGACTTATTTGCTTATGTTGCTTGCTTATGTTGCTTATGTGAGAATACTTGGAGATTGAGTTCTATTGTTCCATTGTTCTGTGTTTGTATGATAAGCGGTATGATTAGTTGATGGTTTATATGGATTGTGTTACATTTGGTTGTTAACTAGTGATATACTCTTCTCTATTATGCTGTATTGCAGTTCTAGTTGGTTGTTTTCTTGAGTTTTATTCTGTATACTGATGTGACTTCACCCACACACTTCACTTCACCATCTACATGTTAATACAAAATTAAATCTAGGCTGAATTTAGGGATCTAGATACAAGAAATTGTGCATAAAGTGCCTAAGAGGTATGAAGAGTGTGTGTATGTGTGATTGAAGTGAATATAAACAGTTTAGAACTGTTTGTACAACAAACCCTAATCATGAAATTAGAGTTTCAGAAACCTTACAACATAAATTGACCTAAATAGCAAGAAAACTCTTCCTTGTGTTGAAGTAGAAGGCACAAAGCCTCGAAACAACAACAACAAAAGAAGAGAACTGAATTTAGAACTTGCTACTTTCAAAACTCAGTAAAAGCTGAAGATTGGCTGCCAAAATCTCCTCCAAATCTTCACCAAAACTTCAGTACACCTCCAATTTGTAAAGCACTTGAACAAGCCTTGAGTAATCTTGGATGATGCTTTGGTGATGCTCAAAGAGACCCCCATGCATTCATTATATAGGCTTTGAGCTGATTTGGGATAGTTTTGTGAAAAACTTGCGTTACCTTTTAAAAAGCAATCAACTTTTCGTGATTATTGATCAGCTTTTCAGGCCATAAACTCCAACAATCTCATAATATGACCATCAACTAGTTAAGGGAGTTAGCTTTCCTAAAAGATCATGAGGTTAGGAAGAGGAATATGAAAAAAAAAACTTTTTGAGCAAAAATTAGGGTTAAGGTTTTCTTTCATTTTTGAACCTCTAATGACAAAATGTTATATACCAAATGAAAGCTCTCCTCAAGTACTATCTGATGAGCTAATACAAATTTTTAACCTTCTTTGATCAAAATTTGGTTAAGTACCATAAATTAGGGTTTTGTGTGATTTTGACATTATTTCCAACAATCCCCCCTTCAATTTCATAATGGCATAAGGTTCAAAAATCTTCAAAACTTTTGATATCTGTAAATATATCTCTTAACTGCTTTCCAATGAATCTTAAGTGGACTGTGCATGAACCTTGATACTTGAGAAACTGCAAACTGAATGTCAAGAGGTGTATTACATAACTATATCAAGCAACCAACTCCTTGACTATACAAAGTAGCATCAAAAGGTTCTGAATCTGCATTTGCCTGTAATGACACATTAACATCCATAGGTGTTTGCATAAGTTTGGATCTGTCGTTTCAAACCTTTCCAATAATGTCTTAATGTATTTTTGTTGTGTTATGTAGATACACTCATTCTTATATTCGAACTCACCCAAGATAATAATGTAAAATACCTAAATCATTTATATCAAATATATGCCTAATTTGTGCTCTAAAAAACTGAAGGTTTGAATCCTTGGGATATGTCATAATCATATCATGAACATATATGATAATAATAATTAAAACTTCTGTTTCAATTTTAACATAAAGAGTAGGAGAAGCTTCTAAGTTTCCAAAATCAATAGATAAAAGATAAAAATGTTATCTTCTCATAATATGCTTTTGGTGCTTGCTTTAAACCATACAATGCTATAATAAGCTTGCATAGTAAATGCTCTTTACCTGTCTCTTCAAAACCTTCTTGCTACGTAATGTAGACATCTTCATGAAGATCACTAACTGGTATACATTCCAACCAAAGAATGCAATAAGATAAACTATGGTTCTAACTATTGTCATTCTAGAAGTAGGTGCAAAAATCTCATCTTTCTCGATTCCTTTCTTTTGTGCATAACCTTTTACAACTAACCTTGCTTTATACCTATTAATAGTACCATCTTCTTTTCTGCTGGTCTGTTGTCTTGCTTTTTGCTCTGTTGTCCCCTTCATTGTCTGCACAATGTGGATGTTGATCTAGCCTTGAGTACTTGCTTTGCTCATCACCTTTCGTGCTCACAACCTGGTGTGAAGCTTGAAAATTATCTTCCGTACTGCTTTTTAAAAGATGATACAATTTTGGCCCAACCCTCTCTTGTCTGTGCATATTCTGGTTATTTGAATTATTTAATGGATCATTATTACAAAGATTGCCTGCTGGATCTTTCATACAACTATTGCTGAGACTACTACTCTGCCTAAAATGGTTATTACAATCATTCTAAACCTGAGTTACATTAGCTATTTTGCTGCTGGCTGACATCTTTGTATCCTGCTAGTTTTTATCTCAGCCAATTGTAGAGTAATACTTGCTTTATCTGATGGTGGTTCATGCTTTATAACAGGATCCAGGTCCAACATGAAACCATTGTCTTATGCTTGATCTTCCACGGGAGGCTGACCCATCTACTGCCAATAATTCAGTGGACTGGTATGCTTCTCATAATCCATATGTCTAGTGTGGTCCAGCCAGCTTCCATAACACAATCTGCATTGCTTCCTATTGCACCTCTAGAGAGAGGTCTTTGATTCAGCACCTCCTTTTGGTCCAAAGTCCTCTTTCCTGCACAAGGTTCAGCATGCAAAGAGTCACATAATGCCTTATCATACCCTTGTTTAGCCTTTGACATTTGCACGAACTCAGAAGGATTGTCCAGCTCCTCAATTTCTACTTGGCAACAATCTAGGTTACCCATTAGCGAAGAAAGCAAAGCGTCATCATCTTTGGAAGGATAAACTTGCATTATATCTGTAAGATTGTCCTTGTCTAGATCCATATGCAATTGGATGTGGTTATCGCTTGAGGTTGTTACCCAAAGAAGATTTTTACCCCAATCTTGGAGTGCTCGGGCTTGTCGTAGCCATGGCCTTCCCAACAAGAGCAGAAAGGAACTCTCTCGTGGTAATGAAATAAATACAAATTCCAGCTCGAATGAACAGCCTTGTATTGACATGCTTACCTTTCTACTACTCCAAAAGGTTTGACCTTGCGTTGGTCAACTGAGCTGACTGTGAATGATGCACTTTTGAGAGGCCCAACGTCTTCATGCTAAACTCTGGCATTAAATTGATATCTGAACCACGATTAACGATGATTCGAGTGATCAAATTGTCTTTAAATTCCACGGTTAATTTAGAGTTTTTATAATGAGCTACTTCCGATGGAGGGAAGTAGACTAAAAAACCTTTGGTGCATGGCAGTGGATTCATTGCTGCGTGAATGATTTCCAAAAGATCACTTCTTACCTTTGGGTCTATTTGAATCAACTCAAACCAACTTATACTCTAATAATTATTTTTTTAAAACTCCCCGATGTTGCTGGAGGTTGTGGGTGAACAATTGATTGCTTGGTTCTGAAGATGAGAAGCTACCGAGTTATAAGCATCTTTGATGTCTTCTATGAGCTCCATACTTGCACTCTTTTCTTCGTTGGCCTTGCTTGTCTCTACTTTGTTAGTTTCTTGCACTTGTTTGCCCTTGGTCTTTGTTATAATAGGTTTCGTTTGATTAGATGATAGAGTCAAAAGTTAGGGATTATTACCTTTCTCTGGCTTTACCTCAATCATATGAATTGTTGTTCCCTTTTGTTTTGGACAGTCATGCGTATAATGATCCCTTGCCTCAATGCAATGTTTGCATGGTGGAGCTCCCTCACGTAAATTGCACTTGCTTTGCACATGCCCATACTCACCACACCGGTAGCACATGAGTGGGCGAATAACCTTGGCTTTGTATTCTTTGCACCCTCTCTACCTTGTCAGGATGGTCCAGCATAGAAAGACTCCTTTTGTTGCAATCCCTTCACATAATGGCATTTCCTAGCCTCATGCCCTCCTTTGCCACAAAATTGATACGATATTCGACTTGGGCACTCCTGTGGTATATGCCCAAAATGATGGAAGGTATCACACCAAAGCGAAGATTTTACCTTTTTGATGGTCTTCAAATCTTCAAGCTCTTGCCTTAATCAGTATAGCTCCTCAGCCTGAGCTCCTCGAAATGAGGTTTTTTCTTCCATCAGTCATTTTTGAAGCTTCAATGCCTCCAAGTCCTTCCGTAGTTGCATGAGAGGATCTTCTTGATATGTTGAGGTAGGCTCTCCAAAATGAATCCTTGCTTCTTCAATTCGCATGGCTATAGCTTCAAACTCTCTTAGGTTCGCATCAGGTCGTAGTAGTAATGCTTTCTCAATCCATTTCTTAATGAGAAAGTCCCCTAGGTTGTTAGGTAGTCTAGCTACTAGTGCCCAAGCTCGTGTCATTATTTCCTAGAAACTTTCACCTTCATGTAACTTTAATCTTTCGAATTCATCCAAAATACATTCATTAGAGTTGCCCGACTCAAATGCCTCGATAGAAGTAGTCTTCAGATTCTCCCATGTGGCGAAATGCCTATCATTATATTTGCTGAACCACTTATCATCCAACCCTTCAAATGTGGAAGGAAAGAGAAGAAGAAAAGCATCCTCACAATCTTGAAGCCCTCTACTTTTGCAAATAGATAAAGACTTACGGACATGATCTTCCGGGTCTTCTTGAGCTCTTCCTTGATAAGAAGGAATCGAATGTTGATGCAAGAGAACAATGCCATAAACTCCTGAGCCATATTCTCCGTTTGTGGCACACCTCCTTCAGAGCTTGAAGCCAGCTCTATGAACTCTAAGTACTTCGGTTTTTGGTCCTCGACTTGTTGGAGTTCTCCTTCCTTTGAAAGTTTTTATTGTGCACAAATAGGGCTCAATGCCTCCTTTTGAGAATGCCATCGGGTCATAGAATGCTCATAGCCCCACAAGGAAAAGCATGTCCCACCGAGAGTGCCAAACTGTAGTTGGACACCCCGGACAGCCATGGTGGTGGGTTCTTGCCTTGGGATGAGGTATCCACACGTGGCTAAGATGAGGAAATGAGCAAGGTTGGGGTGTCTCTTCTATTGCCTTAACTAGTTGATTAATATACATGCAAAAGCTCGGATAAATAATCACTCAAAATCAAACGGGAGACACAAGTTAAGCATTTGATGATTCAAAGCTTCCAAATGGTGTGACCTGAAACAAAGACATGTACAGAGTAGCAGCAAGTAGACTACAGGTAGAAGATATTAGCCTACACAATTATGGCAGTACACACCAACATGAGACAACATAGAGCTGCTGTATACAAGTCTGCACATGGGACAGAGCAATGCCAAAGAAACGAGCAAGCCAATACAAATGAACAGGCCGAAAGGCTATGTACCATGTAGTCGTCAGGTCACTGGACCACCCATGGACTAAGCACTGCCTAATTCAGCAACTGGGTCTAGCATGATCATTGAGCCCTCCTCCTAGTGCTGTCCAGCACTACTCTTGGTCCAGCAGAGAAGTCCAATGAGTACTCCTGATCCAGCAGAGAAGTCCAGCAAGTACTCCTTTTGAGAAGTCCTCCTTGACTAGAGAGAATGAACTGAGTGCTTGAGGAAAGAAATTGCCACTAGCTCCAGGAGCATCAGTTCTCTTCCTTCACTGGCTTCATACAGGCCAGCAACAGCACTTGCCTCCTGAGAACAAACTGCACCTCATGCCCAACAAGCAGCCCAGTGATGATACTTCAACGCTTCACATAGACGTATGTACCTCCTTTTCTACCTTCACAAGCATACTGGATAGTCCACTCACAAGAGCACTAAGTCTACAAGATACCAGCCAATCTACAAATTAGCAGCATGTATGCCTCAAGGGTGTGTCAAATGAGTTCCTCATCCCCATTTATATAGAGTTCGAAAGCCCCAATGAGTGGCTTGGGAATCAAGAGCAATTCATGGTGGAGGGGAAAAGGTGACTCACTGGGCACCACAAGAAATTTAGCCTCGTACTGCACATGGGATCTAACAAACTTAATCACTCTTTCTCTACAGATTTTCCAGAAAACCGTTTCAATATCTAGCTTTATTGATGTGCCCCTTAGTTTACCTTTGATTACATGTCCTGTTGGAGTGTAGCCTAATTGTGAGTCCAAAAAAGTCGATCCAGTATAAAAAATAAGGTCAATTTCTTAGATTATAGATTAACTTATCTTAGAAGATGGAGTCAGAAATGAAGTCGACTGGATATCTAACTTAGAAATGAGGTCGACTTGAATCTTAGACTTAGAGTTTAAGTCAACCTGGATTTGGATTAAGTCAACTTATATTTGGAGTCGATTTGGTATGAAGTTGAGGTCCATTGTAGTCCGCTTAAGGTGGCCAACTGTGATATTGTTACATGGGACTTTTGTGGATTTCAAGATTATTGATATGGTGTTCATGGAAGAGGCAATTAATACGAATGTGATTTTTTTCTGCAAATGTTCATGGAATTGGTTGTGTATTTGCATTTATGGATAGGAGTGCACATGTCAGCATAGATAGGATTCTGATTGTGTATAAGCATATTTAAATTTTGCCAAGAAAAAATAATTGAGATGATGAAAGGATTAGTGAAATAAGCACTCATGGCCATTTTGATGTCTTTGGTATTGTCAGGTGTGTGTGGAATGTCAGTTGTTGGAATGCTTTAGTCAGAAGGTAGGTCCAAAATGGAAAGGTCGCAGAAGCATCAATCATTTTTTATGATATGAAAATTGAGGGCCTTTCTCCTGAAGAGATTCACGACAATTTACATGCATGATTGATGGTTTTGGGCATTTAGGATGCCTCACTCAAGTTGTGGAGATGATTGAAGACCTAGAGTATATTTCACGCCGGGATCTAATTGCTAGAGAAGTTTGGCATGTGCTGCTAGGTGCACGTTAGAGATAGGGTGATTTGAATGTTGGCAGATGAGCATGTGAAGGTGGTACCTTATTGAGGAATCTCATCCTTTAGTGCAGCTTAAGGAAAGGTTTTCTAAGATGGTATAGAATGGGCCCCGTCTGTGCTGCATGTGGAAAACTGCCAAAAGGACAGCAAGATACAAAGTAGAATAACCTTCTTTATATGTATAGTGAAGTTTTTCTTGTGAAAGGAAGTTGATACACACTATTAGTGGAGCTATCTTGGTGATGAATCTAAGTTGTAGGATATGAATGATATATCAGCATAATACATGTACACATACCTTCCATAAGTTACACATAGCCCTTGCTAAAACATATTTGCATGCCATATATACTGATTGGTGAACAATTGAAGACAATGTCAAAGGAAGGTCCTCAAAAAAGGGAGGGCTTTATTTGATCGTTTTTTTTCTCTTTTTTTGTGGCTGTGCAGGTACATGGAGGTCATGGAGGGGGCGATGCCCCATGAAGACGCACGCTTGGCGGCCTATATGGAGGTACTCGAGCTCTAAAGGGTTGGGGGGTTCTTTTACGGGAGGACACACATCAAGAGGCTGTCTTTTTTCTTCGCTTGGGGTCGGGAGGCGACAATTTCCTGGATTGTGTGGGAGACTTCTGCACTATCGAGGGCTGGGGGTGACTCTTTGATCGGAGGCAGTTGACCGGAGGTCTTCTCAGACGGATTTGGGAATGTGCTCCTGCGACAACCCTGAATAAGATGTAAAGCATCATGGTTGTGCTGATGAGACGATCCTTAACACTAATAATTTCCGTTTGCATCCTCACTTTTCCGTTTGCATCCTCACTAATAATTTCCGTTTGCATCCTCACTTTTCTTGTGTTTTAAGATCCTCGACCTCGATAGGCTCTTCCTTTTAGTGTAACCTTTTGACATACGCATTTTATTCATCATGCTGCATTCTCCTCCACTTCAGTCTCTTTTTACTCAAGCTTGCATTATGATTGCTGGTGTTGTCAACCATCGATAGAGCGATGCTTTTGTTCATGACTACTTGATGACTGATTCTCTCTCTCCCTTGGTTAATTGAAGTTGTAAGGTCGGGCCTTGATCATGTTAGAAACTTAAGCTTTTATGATTTACCCCACACGGAACGGATCCATTCTAGCACTAAGTGAACTGGTAATTTAGCTACGACCATCTGCTAAGTACAGTTGCTAGGTAACGGTGGAAAGCAAGAAAAAAAATTCTGCCTGAATAGCAAATGCAGGTTATATAAAAATAATGGGGTTTTTTTCTTGCAACAAGGACCAGAAAAGTTTTTAGACTTGTAAGAAAGGAGTCCCCCTTCTAAAAGGAAAAGTATTCAGCCACAGTTATGTGATACATTCCAGCTACATCCACTTCGTTTTCGTGTGTGGGCGGTACTCTATTTATTGTATAGATCATCACAAATATCCACCATCTCGTACTGGTATATACATGCATGGAGGGGAGTGAAAGAGAGCTCTGAAAAGCAAAGCAAAGAATATGTGTGTGTGAGAAAGCGTGTGTGAGTAAAAAAAAGAGAAAACAAGTAGGGTGAGTGAGTGGGGTTGTGCGCATTCATGTGTGGGTTGGTGATTCGCAATCGACATCTCTTAGTGGAAGGTGACTTAGGTTATGGTTTATGAGTCACTTAAGTCCCAAAGGACATGTGAGTTCCTATTACCGTTAAAACGAGGCAAGGTGTGAAGGAAATAAAGTGCATGTGAGTAGGCGTCAGTGTGAACGAGGGTGGAAGCGAGAAAAAAGAGAGGGTAAGTTGGTGTAGAACATAGGGAGGAAGTGAAAAGAGAGACCTTTCCTTCTACTCTTCGTGATAAGGCAACGAATTGGTATGGAAATCTAACACCACATGAGTTAGGGACCTATCAAATGCTTAAGGACTCCTTCTTGGTGAAATTTCGAAGACGGGGGTTCCAAGATAGACTTTGCCCAACAGATGGACTATCTGCGGCAAGGAGTCAATGAAAGCATCGACCATTACATCCAAAGGATGGAAACCTTGGTAAGAAATATGGGCGCGAATGCCCCAAACGATGAGACTTTGAAGAGTAGGTTTATTGTCGGGCTGAGCGATCCCACAGCGTAGCACAATATAAGTTTTACACAGCCCGCCTCTGATAGCTTCCAAAGAGCAAGCTAGGTTATGGGAGAAAGTGAAGTTAGGTCAACAGAGGAGGATAGAGCTCCTATACGAGCCAACAGGAGGACTACGAAGCATACCCGTAAGAGATCCTCGCCAAGGAAGCCCTACATTGACAACTCCAGCTTTTGTAGTCTCCACTAGTACCCGAGGCGAGGTTAAGCCTGCGTTGACCGAGGAAGGGATTCTAGAGTTAGTGACTCAAGCAGTAAAGGCTTCCATGTCAAGAAACATACATTGTGAAGCATGAGGCGGCCTCGGATCCTAATCAAGGTGTATTGAGGTCAACACATGGTGTGGGAAGTGCCAAGGCTATGGTCATATGGCCACCGAATGCCCCACAGTCTCGAGACTTTTTGCGGATAGACTGCCACCTAGGACGTTTTGCACCTTTTGCAATAGGGCAAACCATACAGAGGACTGCTGTTATAATAAGAGGGCTTATGAAGAATGGACCATGCACTCATGAAACAAGAGAGAGCTTCCTTACATAGGACTTCCGGCTCAAAGTGTCCCACCTATACCTCGTTGGAAAACGAGACAGACTTCTAGGCATGGTGCTCAAGGTCAGGAAGGTGGCTATCCTGGAGAAGCACAGGACCAGAGAAGGGATGCTCCAATCTAGTGTTGGAGATTCTACGGTTTTGGACATACTCAAGCTACGTGCCCAAATGAACGGAAGCCAGTTGACTACACTCTGATGTGCAGGTACTGCATGGAGAGGGGCATTTCGACAAAGATTATCCAAAAAGGAAAGCTAACACTGGCAAAGGAAAAGGGCTAGTGGAGTCTTCGAATTATGTTTAGACCCAGGTGCATCCCGCTCCTAAAGTTCAAGAGCAAGTTCCTACAACTAGAGTGGTGTTTAGGACACCGAATCCTCAAGAAGGATCTAGTTCATCCATGTTGTGCAAGCTGACCAAGAAAAGAGTGCATGAAAAGAGCCAATTGTGGCAGTGGTCACGAGGGCACAAGAATATATGAAAAAGGATGGAAGGAGTGAAAATTCCAGCAAAGAAAAGACATTTGAGCATAGTGAAGTAGAAAAAAGAGTGGAGGGACTCTTTGAACAACAAGAATTGGAAGAAGGTGATGAAGTGGAGATCCTTCCACCAGTAACAAAGAAATTCGTGCCAGGCATTGCTCCATTCCTTGAGAGGCTGAAGGTTCCAAAGCGTTGAAAAGAAAAGCAAAGCACGGAAGAAATTGACATTGTGCAGAAATTGGCAGAAATGGAAGTAACCCTGGATATTAGCACCCTATTGAAATATTCCCCCACATGTAGGAAGCAGTTCTACAATGAGTATATCGAAAAGCCCCGAAAATCCCAAGATAAGAGGAAATGGGAAAAGGAGGTTCAAGGCATCATTCAAAGCATTGCTACGCAGATTGATTCCAATGCCCCGATGGTAATTATCGAAATTAAGGGATATGTGGTCCGGAGTGCCTAGTTGTATAGTGGGGTAGGAGTTAATCTAATGACTGAATATATGATGAAGGCCCTCGGCCTAAACCATATGGAAGACACACCAATGTCCCTAAGGATGGCAAACCAGATGCGAGTGAAACCAACCGGCTTTCTGAAAAATGTGAGTACAGCCGTGGGAGGATTAGAGTTTACCATAGACTACCTGATAGTCAGACTCAGGACTTTAGAAGCCACGTTTTCGATCTTATTGGGACGACCATGGCTAGTAAAAGTCAACTGAGTGCATGATTGGCACATAAGCTTTATAACAATTGGGTCAAAGTCCGACCGAGTACAAATCCAAGTATCTTCAAACTTGAGTGGTAAGAGAACAACAACAGAGGATCAAATGGAAAAGAAGGCAAAAGAGAAAGCAAAGCAAGAAAAAGTGAGAGTGAGGTTTGCCTTGAATACTGAATCTTACAAGAATCTGCTCCAAGATGGATTCAACCTGAAGCTCTCCAAATCCCAAAACACGAGGATGTGAGAATATAAGAATCCGTTGCTTTATAAGGATGATTCGATCAAGAGGTATTAGGATGTTTGGAAGGTGCAAGTTGGGTTGAGTGTTATACAATGCATATGGACCCGACAAAGGGCAAGCTAAACAACTCCCTACCTTAGAAGATGAAACGAACCTCGAATTGGCTACTGCAGTAGAAGTACGACAATTGAAGAAAAAAGTCAGGGCTTTGGAAGTTGAGCTCGAGAATTGATGTCACGAGTTAGAGATGACGATGCAAAGAAAACGAACGGCACGAGGATTGGATGTGAGAGTCTGACTAGAGGAAGAAAATCCGAATAAAGAAGGGAAAGCCAAAAAACTGTTGGCCAATGGAACCTGGCTACTATTAGATCAAGAGAAAGCAAAGACAGAAGGAGGAGAGATGGTAAAAGTGGGTGTTGTAGAGGAAGAGAAGGGAGTTAGCAAGATGGATGACCTTTGCATAGGAAGACGAAACTCTTTGGATGCCGAGAGCCATTCCCATAAAGCTCATGATCAGGGATGTCGTGCAAAGTTGATGAGGGGTCAAGATGGTCAAGATGGTCATCGAGTTTCTGGCACAAGGAAAGTGCACGACATCATGAGCAAAGACATGTGCGAGAAATGCCACTAGGGCAGAGGTAGATCTAGGAGAGAGAAGTGGTGCATAGACAATGAAGGTTATAGCAAGGAAATAGGTGATTAGAAGAGAGACCTCTTCGAGAGTGGAAATGCTTGTGAGAAAAGGACCTCTAGACACAAGGGATTGAAGAAAGGACATGCATTGGATAATGAACCAGAAAGGATTATGGTGAGTAAAGGCCCTCATGTAAGGGTATTGGTGTTAGGATTGGGTTGTGTCCAGCATATCAAAGTCATCCATTCGATGTCTTGTGGAGATAGGTGTCGAGATAGCCAGCGAAACATACATAGGACAATTGGAGAGGATGCATGGGAGGGATTTTAAGAGAGTGTTGGAAACTGCATGAATGATGTGTGTGTGACTCTCCTCCTATCCATATATACCCTCTTGTACTCTAAAAGTAGCAATGGTATACTCTAAAAATAGCAATGATCTTGAATAGTCTAGTGTAAACATGTGGCCATCATGCAACACTTATTCCCATTACTACCCAAGTAATTCCCATTACTACCAAAGTACCTTAGGATATCCCCTGAGCTTGGGACCTTGGCTAACTGGCCCTTGTCCCTCACACACATGAACTGATCCCTGTGGATCATATGGACTCATCCCTCTGGATCAACGATCCCTGTGGATCAATGATCTCTGTGGATCACATGCACTAACCCCTGTGGATCAATATCGGACACTCTCTCCTCCTTCTACAGATCATTGTCCTCAATGATTCCCAAGTAGAGTCAGTAAGTGGTAATCCTCTTCAGGCTATTAAATGCTCTTGGATGACATGATTCCTCAATCGCTTCTGTCTCTAATCTAATATCCTGTCTTGAGAGTGATATGTGCTATCACTTTCTTGCAAAGAAACAATACCTTCTATTAGATTATCCTCCCTAAAAACACTAGATGAAACACTGGATGAACTTTGCAATCTGTAGGAAGCTCTAATCGGTATGCAACTTCACTTAGCTTTTAACTATCTTCCAAGGTCCACAAAACCTTGGTGAAAGCTTACTACACTTCCTTGTGGAGAGTGAAGTAGATCTATCTGGTACCTGAAGAAAGACTCTATCTCCCTCCTCAAAGGATCTAGGAGATCTCTTCCTATCAGCATACTCTTTAGCCCTACTGCATCTTGGCTTTAGCTATTTCTAAATTTGCTTCAACGTTCATCGAGAACTCCGAAGCACTAAGACATTTCTGTGACATGCCTATGGTATTGAGAGCATCGGGATTCATGCCATTGTTCATCGAAGAAAGAAAATCAGCTAGTGGCAAATAAGTATTCCAATCTATCTGGCTCTCAGACACATATGCCCTCAACATGTCCTCTAAAAACTGGTTGACCCTCTCAGTCCTGTGAATCTGACATCCCTATCGGAAACTATGGATGTCGGCAACCCATGCAATCTGAAGAAATGTTGGATAAACAACTCTGCTACCCGAGGATCAGATGGACTAATCCCTATGGATCAATGATCCCTGTGGATCAAGTGGATTGATCCCTGTGGATCAATGTGTGACACTTTGATCCCTGTGTGGAGTTTCTATCGTCTCCTGTGTGGGTATGAATTGATCCTTGTGGACCAAAGTCATGATCCCTATGGATCATCAATCTGTCTACCACAACTAGGATAGAATCCCACTTCCTTTGGGTCCGTGGTAACCCGACTCTAAAGTCCATGGATACACTGTCCTAGTTGTGATTTGGAATCTATAAAGGGTACAAAAGAGACCTGGTGTCTTTACTATTTTTACTTTGTTAACTTGATACATAAAGCCTGTTAAACATAAGTGTGGACATCTCTAGCTATCCAGGCCACCAAAATGTTCTTCTAACAAGCTATATTGTCTTGTCAACACCTCGATGTCCTGTGCAAGGCACATCATGGTTATCATGCATGACTTTTCTTCTCAAATCCCGGGAATATGGTACGCAAACCTTTCCTTTCCGTCTAACTATTCCATTGTCCTGTGAGAAATTGGAATACAGAATGGACTTATTCGCTCTGCTAGGGGAAGAAACAGTTAAAACTATCCTGTCTCCTATAATAGAGTCATCATTGATGGCTCGAACAAATGTGGATCTTCCACTTGTGCTTCCTTTATCTCTTGAAGCAATGAACTTTCTAGAACTATAAAGCTCATGTGATACATTATCAGTATAATGCATCAACTACTATATTCGCTTTGCTCTTCTATACAGGATTTCCATGTAAAACTCCTGTATGAGCTCAGCCCAACGAGCCTGACTGCCTCAAAGATCTGGCTGCCTACTAAAATACTTAAGTGTATGGTGATCTGTGTGTACCTTAAAGTCTACACCATAAAGATAGTGTCTCTAGACCGTAAGTGAATACACACTGTATACAACTCCTATTAATGCATTGGCCAATTGCGTTGTGCACTGGTCAATTTCTTACTCTCAAAAACTAACGGCCTTCCATCTTCGTGCAAAACTGTCTCTATGGCTATGCCACAAGCATCTATCTCTAACTCAAAGTCTGTGAATCTACCACTTTGAGTATCGAAGCCCCTAAAACAGTTTGTTTCAGAGTATCAAAACTATCGAGAAGCTCTTGCTTCCACACAAATGGAACTTTGCCTTGAAGCAAGTTCGTCATAAGCACTGCTATCGACGAATATGAAGAGATGAATGTCCGATAAAATTTTCGAAAAGTCCTCGAAATGACCATAATTGCCCCTCATCCCCATGTGTATACCAAAATAATATAATTGAAACCTTCTTGATATCCATCTGAACCCCATCGATAGATACTCTATCCTTCTTGATATCCATCTGAACCCCATCGATAGATACTCTATCCTCGGAAGATACAACTAAGTCTTATCATGATCTCTTACTCTAATATGATGGTAGTCACTTATGAAATCTATTTTACTAAATAAAACGGCTCCACCTAGAGTGTCTAAAAGATCATTAGTTTTGGGCATAGGATATCTGTGTCTGATAACAATCTTATTGAGTGCTCCATAGTCGACACACATCCTATAAGATCCGTTTTTCTTCTTCACTAACAGAACTGGTGCTGCAAAGGGTGAATAGCTCTTTTCTGTAATTCTTTCAAGGACAACTCATGGAATTCTGCTCTCACTTTCATTGAAAGTGCTAGAGCATTCCAACTAGAGTCTCTATGATTGCGTGAATTCATCATAGTACACGATGAATGCATACAATATAGAAATAAATAAACTCACAATCAATTTTAAGCAACTTGGTAGCTTTTACTAATCGTGTCTCTTGGAGATATGATTCTCCGCGGATCAGTAGTCTCCTCCTCTCATGCTCAAACTTGATCACTTTACTTGGTCATTATTTATGATGTAACTATAAATAGAGACATCAAACTTGCTTCTCAACTTGTATTTCATTTCTTGTCTCACTCCCTGTTAGGGACATAGACTATAGCCTTGCGTTATTTACTCTTTGCAAACCTTGCCTTTCTGTATATCTTGGCCACTCTTGAATATTTGACCCACAAACTTATCATGCTTGTTCGCTACAAACCTTGCCTTTTTGTGTATCTTGGCCATTCGAGAGTTCTTGGCCTACAGACTTGTCTTGCTTGCTTAATAAAGATGAGTCTATCTAGGATCACTGTCCTTTACTCTAGGTAAATAGATAGATGGAACTACTTGATCTACCCATATTAAATTGTTAGAGAATCAAGATATGATTCCTTTTATAGAAATAGTAACTTTAAAGTCTATGTCTTAACTTCTAAATCTAGGAAGTTCTTACATGACTTTTCTTTTACTATTTCTATCTATGGCATTCTAATCAAACTTGATTTTCCCTTTTAATTCCACAAATCAGAATTCTATACTTCTTGTGAAATAAACTTCTTTGTTCTATACACATAGAAATGTGCACTAGAACTCATAGCTATGAAATTATAGTAAATATTTATGAACTATATACTTAATTTATAAGCATCCTAAACTTGTAGGTGTTCTTAGAGTTCTCCTCTAAGGGATTAAACTACCTTAAGACCTCTTACCTCTAAGTTTCTAACTCAGGAGACCTTGGTAAAACTATTCCTTATCTCACTTTGTCCTTTCTACAAAAGGTCAATTCTTTTCACTTGAAGAAATTCTTATCTCTTTCTAAATGTATTGCTTTAAGTATTTTCCTTTTAAAGCTTGAATTTGTTTCTTTGGATCATAATGCGAATTGCATTCTTTCTTCCTCATGAAATCTTTGAGGATTAACTACCCTCTATTCTAAGTCTTAACTAGACATCTTAGAATTCTAACTTGTGAACTACTAAGTTCCTCATTCAAATGACCTTGGCAATACTTGCCCTTGTCGTAAACCTTGGCTTTTCCTTGAATTAATCTTTCTGAAATAGTGATATCCACTACATATCCACAAGCTTATACAATTCTTTGATCAAAATGCTACTAATTATTCATCTTGATCATTTTATAATTTGGATATTCTATGTATACTTACAACAACTAAGTGGCAGCAGAAAATAAACTACTCACAAGCCTTATGTTCTATATGCTTGAATGCATATGTATACTAATTTTCTAAAAATTTCGGAAGCATAACGGCGTAATTTTGAAAACCGGAAAAATTACGACAAGCAATTTCTGTGATAATGGTGTCGACAGGCACAATCTATCTACAAATAGATCGAAAGGGGATTACACACCCTGACAAATTTCGCAACGATAGGAACAATATGACTACAAGTAGACCGAAAGGAGATTACATATCTTGACAAATTTATATTTTTCTTCTCGTTAACCTGCAAGAAAAATACTTAGCTTTTCCTACAAGAAGAATACATGCACCGAACAATACAAACTCACATCTAAACTACGCGTATAGTTTAGGTGCTATGCAAAATTACGTGTTCTATATGCAACTTGATGCAAAAAGAGAGCAACAATTCATATAAATTGACAAGAGACTTATCTGGAGGTTCAAAAAGTAATTTGCAGGTGTGTGTAGGTGCTGAAGATGGTCTATCCTTCGTCGAAGTAGCTTTCCAAGTCTCACCCAAATAGTTGTGCTTCAAAACATTGCTCGAAAGAGGGTTGTTGAAGATGAACGAGCAAACTCCAAATTCTTTGATAACTTAGATTGAAGCCAAAAGGGGTATTTTAACCACTCTCTGGAAAGAGCTCTGAGAAGGCAATCCATGGCAAGAAAAGTCTCCAAATTTTGAGCTCATATGCTCAAGACATAGCCAATTATGTGGAGCTAGGTAATACCAAATTTCTAAATACTCAAGCTCTTGGCTATGGCATAACGAAGAGCTTCGAGCTCAGCGCCTTATCTCTCCTGCAACCAGCGATAGCATAGGGGATAATCCCACATAGACCGTAAAGGAGGAGCTATATATAATACTGAACGATCGTCGTTCTTCAAATGCAAAAAGAGTGCTTTCTCTTACGATCACAAGCTTCTAAAAAGTAACGCAGGTGCATCTGTAAAGGCGGGAAGACGTTCCCTTCAACGTGAGGGACTCGTGCAAAAAGTGTGCTATTCCCTGCATGAAACTTTACGCGGGTATGCACTTAAACTTCCGGCAAGAAGATGACCAGAGTGATGTGCGCGTATGGCACGTATGCGCATGGGCTCTTAGAGCTCTTGGATCACCTTCTAAGCAGAGGTGCGCATGGAGAGGAAAGAGTGCGTTCCGGTGGTTTCTTCGGCCGGTTGTAGCTTCCTAGGGCGGGTTCCTATGGAGATTCCAAAAGGCTCCTTAAACTCTTGCTCCAGCGTCTGCTCCAAATGTGATGGGCGAACCGGGCTGAAGACGACGATGAAAGAAAACGCAGATGCTCGCGAATAAACGTCAAAAAGCTCATATGGCTCTGATACCAAGTGTTGGAAACTGCTTGAATGATGTGTGTGTGACTCTCCTCCCATCCATATATACCCTCTTCTACTCTAAAAGTAGCAATGGTATACTCTAAAAATAGCAATGATTTGGAATAGTCTAGTGTAAACATGTGGCCATCATGCAACACTTATTCCCATTACTACCCAAGTAATTCCCATTACTACCAAAGTACCTTAGGATATCCCCCGAGCTTGGGACCTTGGCTAGTTGGCCCTTGTCCCTCACACACATGAACTGATCCCTGTGGATCATATGGACTGATCCCTGTGGATCACATGCATTGATCCCTCTGGATCAATGTCTGACAGCGAGGTGTTGGATGATAGGACTCTTTTGCTTGATTTGGACAATCCTACAAGAGATATATGGCTCGATACAAGAACAAAGCAAGAGTGGCTTTCTCTTTTTATGAGACAGTTTACCTTCGATTTGTTGAGATCGCAGAAGTTGATAAACCAATTGTGTTGCTATGCAGAATCATTAGGAGTTAGGTGACAGATGGTTGATCAAGTATACCAAAATTCTCTATTCGACCTTGTGATATATTTTGGAGATCAAGCACTAGCGAGCATGGAGATACCTGTCCAAAGTTTGCAGACGGAATACGACATGGAGAAGGCCCATTGGCTTGCACATTTCCTGAACCAAGATCTTGATATCGACTTTCTATTTTCGCAATCTGAAGCGTATTTGCTTTGTTGGGTAGGGTATGTAGAGGACTGCTATTTTTACTATGACAACTCTCAAAGGATACCTAATGAGGTAAATGGAATTTGTTGGGCTTGGTCAGACCAGTTAGTTATAGGTAGCGATGATGAGGGCTCCTAAGGTGGAGCTTGACTCACCGCCTGGAGAGCATTGGTCACTTGCAGTGAGCGAGATGAGGTACGAATTTTCGAGGTTGTCGTGCAACATTGCATTTGAGGAAGGAACTTAAGGATAAGATAGGGAAATACAATTTGATAAGCCTATTTGCGAATAGTAAGTTATGTCATATAATCGTTATGACCTAGAGGGTATCGGCAAAGGGATGATAGATCTATCAGTTGTCATGGACGTATTATTTTTGTGTATTTTTGTGTATGCATGATGTGCGGGAAGGTTGGGGCAGATGCTCCTTCTGCCTCTCACTAACTCTCAAGACATGGGAAATGAAAAAAGAATTGGGAAAAAAAGAGAAAAACAAAAACAAACAAAAACAAAAATCGTGTATATATGTGCACCAGTGCGCTATGACGGGCTGTAAGCAAGTGGAGTCATCTTGGCCGGGTGGCCAAGATCGCGAGTTGACGCTAGCTTCGTCATGGGCCTCGACAAATACGTGTTCATATCTGCTTGGCGTTTCGTGCCATAGCGGGTTGATAGGTGAGTGGAACCATTGGCCACGTGGTTGAGACCATGAGCCGCACCCAGCTTCGCTATGGGCTAGCACGTATATATGTGTATATATCGTGTATGTGTCATTGCATGCTATGTTGTGTTGGTAGATGGGTAGAACTAACCTTGCCAGGTGGTTAGGGCCACGAGTCTCATCCAATTACACACCCACTCCTGAGCGGGAGAGATAGAGAGGAGGAGGACGATGATCACAGGGTGTGTTTTTGCATGGATGTATCTTCGCGACTGAAATGTTGGCTACTGATAGATCGATGAGCTCGAGTCCAATGTGCCTCCACTTCCGAAGGTTTACGGGTTTGCACATATCAAGAAGTTCTGGCTCATGCATAACTAGATGGAGATAGAAAATAGGACTCTTTTGACGTCTTCGTCCCTCTTCTGGAATCTCCCTCTTCTAGAATCTGGACTCATCAGAGTTATAGTAAACATGATTCTTGATCATACAAATGTTTTCACGAAAGGGCATTATGCCATGGAAAATTCCGTGATGGAGTCATCTTCCACATTTCTTCCACTAGAGGGGCAGTTATCACTACAGAGTGTGAGCAGAGCTTCCTGTTCCTAGTGCCAAACTACCATAAAGGAAGAAACAGCGACTTGGGTAACTGTATAGACCTCCCGCAGACAGGGGAAAGGAGTGTGGATGTTTTTGGGGTTGCCAGGCCATCAGTTTGTGATCCGTTGTGGTTCAGGATAGCTTGTTGCGGGAGGCAATGGAGTATTAGGGCCGATCTTCCCCGTGGCAACAACATCATCCCCTTCTTCCTTTTCTGACCGATGCTACCAAGAGCTGTTAGCAGCTGCATATATAAAACAGGAACGTGGTGTTGCTCACTGGATGTACGACATTAAGTGATGGTAGCCGTTGGTTCTGTTGGTAATCCAAGGGGATCTTGTAAGTGCATGATGCGCGTCGTTAGAGTGGCTATGGTAATAAGAGCAGAGTACAATTAGACAAGGTATGATCACACACATGGGCACTTGGCTCCTTTTAAGGAACAGTTGTTGTCATGTTTTACAGTCCGGACATTAAGCTTCACTGTATGTAAATGAAAAATTGTGTTCTCACTGGCAATGGAATGAAGCAAGTTTAACTTAGTGGGATTGGGCACCCAAATTGAGGGGGGGGGAAGCGCATAGTTTCTTGTTGTTTTCTCTTTGTTGTTGTGGCGGTTATGCATGACCCGAGAGAGAGTTTGCAGACATTTAAGAGCGGAACAACTTCTGATGACAATCCCCCCCCCATCTCTTTTTACTCAAGCTTGCATTATGATTGCCGCTGTTGTCAACCGTCGATAGAGTGATGCTTTTGTTCATGACTACTTGATGACTAATTCTCTGTCTCCCTTGGTTAATCGAAGTTGTTAGGTCGGGCCTTGATCATGTTAGAAACTTAAGCTTTTATGATTTACCCCACACGGAATAGATCCATTCTAGCACTAAGTGAATTGGTAATTTAGCTCCGATCGTTTGCTCAGTAGAGTTGCCAAGTAACAGTGGAAAGCAAGAAAACAATTATGCCTGAATAGCAAATGCGGGTTATATAAAAATAGTGTTTTTTTTTTTTTTTTTTTTTTGCAACGAGGACTAGAAAAGTTTTTAGACTTGCAAGAAAGGAGTGCCCCTTGTAAAAGGAAAAGTATTCAGTGACAGTTACGTGATACATTCTAGCTACTTCCACTTCATTTTCGTGTGTGGGCGATACTCTATTTGCTGTATAGATCATCAGAAATATCCACCTTCTCGTACGGGTACATACATTCACGAAGGGGAGTGAAAGAGAGCTCGAGAAAGCAAAGCCGAGAATGTGTGTGTGTGAGAGAGCGTGTGTGAGTAAAAAAAAGAGAAAGCAAGTAGGGTGAGTGAGTAGGGGTGTGTGCATTCATGTGTGGGTTGGTGATTCACAATCGGCATCTCTTACTGGAAGGTGACTTAGGTTATGGTTTATGAGTCACCTAAGCTGCTCCCAAAGGGCATGTGAGTTCCTATTACCATTAAAACGAGGCAAGGTGTGAAGGAAATAAAGTGCGTGTGAGTAGGCATGGGTGTGAGTGGGGGTGGAAGCGAGAAAAAGAGAGGGTAAGTTGATGTACAACATAGGGAGGAAGAGGAAAAGAGAGATAAAGAAAGAGTGTGGGAGGGAATGTGAATATGGGTGTGTGGAAATAGGAAAGAGGTTATGTGAAAGGGACATGGGTGAGAAAGAAGAAGAAGAGTGTGAGAGTAAGGAAAGAGGGAGAGAGTGGAAAAATTTAGTGTATATGTGGGAATGAGTGTGCGTATATGTGGCTATTTGTGTGAGGGGGTGTGTATGAGCGTATGGGTGTCTGAAGAGTGTGAGAGCAAGGGAAGAGGAAAAGATGGGTGCATATGAAAGTAAGTGAGAGTGAGTAAGGAGGAAAGAGAGAAGGGAAAGGAAGGAAAAGGAAATAAAGGAAGAGTAAGAGAAAGAGAGAGAGGGAGAGCACGGAGAGAGAGAGAGAGAGAGAGAGAGATAAAGAGAGAGAGAAGTCACGGGAGTCAACCATTGAGGTTGAATCTCTGCTTGTGCATGTACTCAGGTTCCAATCCTCTCCATCTTTTCCCATCACATTGAGGTATAATTGCGGACTTAGAGCAACACAACTTGCCAGATTTCAAGAAGTTTGGGCAAAGTATAGACATAATCACACATCTTTTCCTTGGGCATAGGACCCTAACAGATATATCTCTTTTCATTTCTTCACATAGTTGCTCTACTAGGTGAATTCAAAGAAAGATGAGAATGTGCAAATAGAGTGGGGAAAATGTAAAACTAAAGGATGATTTATGCTAAAAATAAGGAAGAACTAGACGTGTTGATACATGTGAATTGAAACTCCTAGTACCTATGATTTTATTTGGATGCAAAACCAATGACCACGTAAGGAGATTGATCTCCTTATACGGAGGATAGGATTGCAAAATCGAGAGGATGCCCATGCTTGCCCTCTTTCCCTCTACTCTTGATGGGCTTGCACACAAAAGGTATAGTCAACATGGAGTCAAACACTTTGCCACTTGGGAAGCTTTGAAGTCCTCTTAGACATTTTGTACTAGCAATTCGTCAAACTGAGCTTTGAACCAACTCTAAAACTTAAGGCTCGAACCATGTGAATCATTTCATGAACTCTATATGCATGCAAAAGCTCTTCTTCCTTGCTTGCCACATGCCCCAAGTGACTTTTTAATGAAAAAATGGATTCAGAAGGCCTTGCCAAAATCTTCTCAACAAAAGTTACGAGAGTCGCTAAGATTGGAGGCTACATTGGAGGACTTTATCGAAGCTTCCTCATGCATAGAAGAGGCAAGAGTACATTTTGAAAGTGGTAATCAAACTAACTACTCTAGCTCCCTCGACTCGATTGAGCAACTAAGAAGGGAGTTAGAAGCACAAAATGCAACAGAGCCAACATGAAGAGAACGTTACCTCGCCATTCACACAATACAATGATGTGACTTGCCAATTTTGTGGAAAAAATGGTCATGAGGTCCGAGATTGCTACTACCTCAAGGGCATTCAACAAAGAGATAAATCTCAAGTCCTAGACACTTTTTATGCTAGCATATCAAATTCACACAACACGGACCAAAACTACCCAAACCGACCAAAGTTCACAAGACTGCTGATGTGCTATCAATGTGGTATGGGTATATTCAAAGTAAGTTCTCTCTACCTTAGATGAACCTCTCTATCAAAATTGGCTCGATGCAAAAGACCATTATACAAGGGACTTCCCATGCAACTGCCCCGATCCAATTCACATGATTGGAGTCTCTCCACAAAAAGAAGGTGTGGCTCCACATTCTTTTGTTCTTTCATCCTCTATGGCACGGCAAGGGGTGGTGGCATAGCTAGAAGAAAAACAAAGACCCAAAGAGAACGGAGATGGGAAGAAGGCAGAATTGAGCAAAAATGAGGTCATTGATGAAATTGAAGACACGTATGAGAAGATGAGAAACTCATTAAAAGACCAACCAGCTCACCCTCAACCATATGCACATGTTATCGATATTAAAGAAATTCTAAAGGAAACTCATCATAAGGTGAGCCTGCATGTATCAACTCATTAAGATGGATGCGAAGGTAAGAAGTGACCTACTCAAGGTCATACACTCTACCTACCTGAGCCCGCCTCCAAGTGTAGATGGGTACATGATAGACGTCCTCCTAGTTCCATTGGCAAACTAATAGAGTTCAAGGTTGACTATGTCTATTAAGAATGAGATTTTGACAAGAGTTATGGATGGTGGGTCCAGTATGAACTTCATGCCTAACTTCACCATGAAAAAGTTGAAGTTGGACTTACAAAAGAAGCCCCATTCACCATGAAATTAGCAAGCCAGTACCAGATTATGCCTTTAGGGATTGTGGAAAAGGTACTTTTGTTAGTATAAGGATTCCAATTCATGTTGGATTTTGTTGTCATTGTTACCCTAGGAAACCTCATTTTCTTTGCTCTTGAGGAGACTGTGGCATAAGGGCATTGCAAGATTGGGGGAGAAACATGTTTTGGATCTCCACCAAGACCAATAGATTGCAAATACATTTGGAATAAGGACAATATAATGCTAAAGAAACTCAATATACCATAGTAATGCTCTCCTTGCCACTTGAAGAAGATAATCTATTAAGTTGGATTGATGGAAAACTATAGAATTAAAATTTTTCAGGGTAGAAGACAGGACATCCCAAGTGTTGAAGTTGGGCACTAAGAAGCCCAAGCACCAAAGCTGGGTGCCAAGGAGCCAAAGTGTTGGAATTGGGCTCTAAGGAGCCCAAGTACTGAAGTTGGGTGCCAAGGAGCCGAAGTGCCGAAGTTGGGTGCCAAGGAGCCCAAATGCTAGGGTTGGGCGCCAAGGAGCACAAGTGTTTGAAAAGGGTGCCAAGAGTCCCAAATTCACCAAGGGACAAGTGGGCTAAGCCACAAGGCAATGGATGCAAAACTAACAAGGCAGCCAAGACAAAGTCTGGTACTGGCGGTGCTCACAATTACCACTGCCTAGTGCATTAACTTCCCATTATCCTTATGTAATAGACCTCTCCTCTTGTAACCTATCCCTCACCTATAAAAGGAAGGAGCCTCAAGAGAAGAAGACACAGATAATGTACTACAGATGAGATAAGAGACATCTATAGCTGAAGATAGAGATTTGAGAGGAGAGATTGCAAACCTATAGCTAGTGGTAACAACTGAGAGGTCTACCTTGCTCATTCTTCGACCAACACACCTACTAGTTGGTGCTAGTGTGAGGATACCTCGGAGGCTCAAAAATGATGGACTACACACTGAGAATGGTGTTTAGCAAATCAAAGAACCTTTCCGACAATTAGGGGATGCATCGGCCAACAAACCAGAGCGTAGAGATGTGTTAATATCTCACGATCCAGAGAGGCAATGATAATGAGACTTTGTAATCATATACTAGACAGTATCCTGAATCTACCACGCTTTAAATCATGGAAAATGATCAATCATACACTGAGAACAAGCTCTTAGAAAGACACTGTTCTGATGTAGTCATAGCAGAGAAGTGAATTGAGAATGTAATGATAATATATGTATTAAATCCTATACAAATACAATGTCATTGGCAATCATATATTGCTCAATGTGTGAGAGGTGAATGAGCTATGAGATGAGCTCTCAATTCACAATAGGTCCCCTTCATAATGATCTCATGGAATCGAGATATCCCACGAGTTCTTTGATCCTCTATTTATAGTTGTATTTGGAGCCAAAGTTTGAATCAAATTCAAAAAGGTCTACCTCAAAGTGAATCCTAAATCATAGGATATAATCTCTCATCAATCACCTACCAAATGAATCGTGATTTAAAGCTTCCTAACTCGACGTGGTTGTAGAACAATTTTACAAAGGTAAATGTGAAGAAATTTTACAAGAGGTTGATCATATAGAGTCTCATATGGGTTATGCCAATAAATCAAGTATGCGGGCTTGGTTTCTATTGCACCAACAGCTCTCCTTCAAGCCTAACATGCTTGGTCTTCATTCCCCCTTGATTTCGTGCAAACCAATCATCAATTTGAATCTATTCATCTTGGTTCCATCCAAGGAGTTTGTGAGTATATCTGCACATTGTAAATGAGTTGATACATGGGATAGTTGAATATCCTTGCTGAGTAAGTTCTCTCTTACATAATGATAGTGCACTTCAATGTGCTTAGTTCTTGCATGATATGTAGGATTAGCAACCAAATGAAGTGAACTAGTGTTGTCTCCAAAGATTATTGGAGTGTAAGAGTGTAACCCCAATTCTGCATAGAGTTTCTTAAGCCACATAGCTTCTTGAGTTGCGTTTGCCGAACTTCTGTATTCTTCTTCTGGAGATGATAAGGCCCCAGTTGGTTGCTTCTTAGATGACCATGGTATAAGCTTTGAACCTGCAAAAGATAGGTACCCTGAACTAGTCCTCCTATCATCCTTGAGCAAGCCCAATCTGCATCAGAATACATCTTTATATATAAGTCAGAAGTGAAGGGATAAGACAACCCTTCATTCATGGTACCCTTTAGATACTTAAGCACCCTTTTGGAAGCTTCCATGTGAGGCTTCCTTGATGCATGCATAAACTCACTCAATGTACTTACTCCATAAGCAATGTCTACTCTTGTTGGGGTAGCATAGTTGAGGCTCCCTACAAGCTTTTGGTAACCTGTAACATCCTCAAGAAGTTCTCCTTCATGAGAACTAAGCTTATGGTTGAGTTCCATGGGTGTACCTGCAATTTTGGTATTCTCCATCTTTATACTTTCTCTAAGTAATAAAGATACCAGAATCTGTGTACACAATCTCTAAGCCAAGAAAGTATGTTAACAAACCAAGATCATTGATTTTAAATTCTTCCATTAGTTAGCCTTAACCTTCTTGATGCCATTAGCATCATTCCTTGTAGTGATAATGTCATCCACATAACACATAAGTAGATAACTTCTGAATTGTTCTTCTTTATAAATAGAGAAGAGTTTGCCTTGCTAGAAACAAAACTTTGATCCTGCAAATAAGTAGCAAGCCTATGGTTCCAAGCTCTAGGAGCTTGCTTTAGGCCATAGAGTGCCTTCGTTAGCTTGCATACAAAACCTCATTTGTCTTTATCTTCAAATCCTGGAGGTTGTGCTATATACACTTCTTCTGATATCCATCCATTTAAGAATGCATTCTTGACATCTAACTGATATAGATTCGAGTTCTTAGAGGCAGCAATGCTTACCAAAACCCTAATTGTTTGCATCTTTGCCACAGGTGAAAAGGTTTCTTCATAGTCCACTCCATGGGTTTGAGCAAACCCCTTTGCCACTAGTCTTTCCTTGTACCTGTTTATAGAACCATCTTGTTGTTATATTTAGGTAGTGATGTGCGTGAACACACTAGGACTGCCGGGGCACTTTTTTCCCTCTTTAGGAGGTTTTTTTCGCCCGGCTTGTATATATGCCTATTGCCCTAAAGGGCTACTTATCTTTGTACATTCTCTAGTAATACATTCAGTATTGTGAGTTCTGCTCCAAGCTTCTTCTTCTTCCTTGTGGTATTCGCGTGCTTTCGCAGACGTCTAACTCCAACAATTGATATCAGAGCATGTCGCCGCTTCATCTAAGGCATCGTCGACACTCCACCGGTTGCAGTCTCAGAATCGCACGAATTTTGATGAGCATACTCAAGGTGTTTTTGAGATCAAAACAGCTTTGCGGTGTGGTGCCGAAATCGCGATCTGAGCTCGTTTCGGCCTCCGAACGCACTATCGAAGCGCTTGTGCAGGCTATTTTGTCTTTTTGTGCCAAACGTATATACAAGTTTCGGTTCGCTAGTATAAGCGTCTCGAAGTCAGCTACAGGTCTAACAGAATTAGTCTTGGCAGTCTTGTTCAACTTTTTGAGATACAGTCAATTTTTTGCATCAAGGTATTTTAGTCACCGGCCATGGCTGAAAGCAGTGATGTATTCCGTATGTTGGCTCTTGAGGATAAGTTGGATGGTACGAACTACCCGTTATGGGCTTATATGATGCGACATGTATTGATTGCAAAAGGATTATGGAACATTGTGCAGGGTGTTGAAAAACGTCCTATCACACATGCAATTGCAGGTACTAAAGCTGATGCAGGTACTGAAGTTGTTACAACTGCAGGTACTGAAGCTGACGCAGAAGGTGTCAAAGATAATGATATTCTACATATTCCTGTTCGTGCTGTGGTTTCTGCTGCACCTTCTACAGAGCAGATTCGTTGAGATGGCAGAGATTCCAAGGCACATGCATTGATAGCTTTGTTTGTCAAACGTGCCATTATTCCTCGCATTCGCTCTTGCAGAACAGCTAAGGATGTTTGGGATACACTTACCACATTGTATGAAGCTAGGAATGAGGCTCGTGTTCAGTGTTGCATACGCAACGCGTTGCGAACCTTCGCAACGTACGCAACGCAACGCCGAGTTGCGTACGCGTTCGCAACGCGTTGCGTATATTTAAAAAAAAAAAGGGCCCTTCCAGCGGGCCGAAAACGGCCCGCTGGAGGGCCCTTTGTCATTTCATTCCAGTGACCAGTCTTCCAGAGCAGTGAGCACAGCGCGGGCAGAGACAAGTCGAGAGAGAGAGAGAGAGAGAGAGAGAGAAAGAAAGAAAGAAAGAAAGTCATATTAACGTCTTCTGGAGGCCAAACTTGGCCTATGAGACAAAAACCATGTACAAGTGTAGTAACCCTGTGTAGAAGATAAAATGAAATAAAAAGTATATCGCTACACAAAGCTATATAGGGCTGGAAAAGGCTGGGGAGATGTGGCTCTGACTCTGCAGATAGTGGCCACCTAATACATGGGGGGGGTCCAAAATGTGAGTAAAACGCCCTAGCTACTGGTGATGGGTGGAGGTGGGTGTAGTATGTGGTACATCGGTGGTCGTCTGAGTGCCTCCTGAAGGAAGACAACCCAGGGGGTGGTGGTACGCCTATGCTCCATCATGTGGTCGTAGGCAATCCTGATGCGTGAGATATCCTCCTGATATAGTCGTGGTCGACGATATCCGCCCATGCGTGGTCGGCGCTGTGCTCTCTGTGCTGCTGCCTGGTGGAGCGTGAGCCCTATAGATGGACCTCTCTGATGTAGCTCAACTCGCTGAAAGAACTGGGTAATGGTCTGCTGGGTACTCACCCGTGTCTGATGTATGGGCTGTAGTGACTGCTCTCGCCTCTCGTATGCTGCTGTGAGAAAGCGTCCCAAGCGTCTCTGGTCTCCCATAGTCATGCACAGCTGGAATGACTCCTCGATCTGGAACTGTGCTCGTAGGTCTATGTATGCTGGACATCTGATAACAAAATGCTCTTCACTCTCTACCTCTGTCTGGCATACTGGGCACCACCTCTCCTCACGGGGGACTCCCCTGGACCGACCCCTCTCAATCTCGAGCTGATGTGATGAAACCCGGAGCTGCCCAATGACGACTCGTGGGTGGTGGGGAAGGTAGGTCTGCATGTATCTCGGAATCTCGATGAAGCCCGTGCCCGATATATGTAGAAAATGCTCGCGGTAGTAGAGCATTTTCGGTGGCAATGTACCCCTAGGGCTCACCCATGTCCTCTGTATGTATGTATGCCATATCTCCTGACGAATGATCCTATTCCTCTCTTGATGAGAGAGCGAGTAGGTGGGTGCATGAGAGTCGTACTGTAGTGGTGGTAGCCTGTCTATGTCAAAGCCATGGTGGGCAAGCCAGTCTCGTGTCTGTGCATACCATGAGGAGGTGTCGCCTGCTAATGCCATATCACGTGAGAGAGAGAGAGAGAGAGAGAGAGAGAGAGAAAGAGAAAGAGAGAGAGAGAGAGAGAGAGAGAGAGAGAGTTTACAGCAGTCAAGAACTTTCAACCATCATGCCTAGAGCTAAACAAGGCTGTTGGCAATATGTCACGAGCCAAGGAAAGTTTGGAACAGGAGGTAGTGAGAGATGGACCTTCAATTTGTGTGGGTACAAAGAGACAGGAGGGGCAGATAGAATAAAAGCACATTTAGCACGTTTTGGAGGTATAGGAGTTGGTCCTTGCTCTAAACCAATGCCAGAGAAGATGAAAGAAGAGCTTTTGGAATGGGTTGCAGCACGGGAAATGAGAAGAGGGGTTAGAGCATCAACAGAAACACTTAGTAGTGCACAGAGCTCTATTCCTCCAGGACATTCATCCCATGCATCTCAAGGGGAGTTTCCTTCAGCCCCTCTTGTTGAGGACTTGGAGACAGAGGAGGTAGCACATGCATCTGGGCAGCAGCAAAAGAGACCACGGGAGAGTCAGAGCATTGCTACAGGTCGTGGCAGCCTACATGCATCATCCATACGGGCTAGTTTGCAAAAGCAAGGGAAGCAGGAGGCCACCCAAGGTATTATGAGGCTCTTCATTAAATGTGGTTTAAGTTTTAATGTGGTGCGCACTCCCGCATGGAAAGAGGCCATGAAAATGGTGAGTAGGCTTGGGATTGAGTGGGAAGGGCCTTCTTATGAAGAGCTAAGAGGAAGTGAGCTGAGAAGAACAAAAGAAATTGTGCAAAAGCAATTGGAGCCTATGGCGGAGACCTGGAAGAAATATGGCTGCACTTTGATGTGTGATGGATGGACAGACATTAGGAAAAGAAATGTATATAATATACTTGTTCATTGTTGCAAAGGTACCATGTTCCTACGTGCCATTGATGCATCTACTCCAGGCCTATCCATCACAGGGGAGTACATTTTTGGACATATCAGACAGGCAATCTTGGAGATTGGAGTGCAGAATGTTGTCCAAGTCATAACGGACAACGGAAGTAATTGTGTTTCCATGGGGCGGATGTTAGAGGAGGAGTTCCCATCCATTGTATGGACTCCATGTGCAGCTCATAGCATAGACTTATTGATTGAGGATGTTGGGAAGGTCCCTTGGATACATGATATTTTTTCCACATGTCAGAGAGTGGTCACCTTGTTCACGAAGAGGCCAAAGTTGCTTTCCATTTTCAGATCATACAGTGATTTGGAGCTTCTTAGGCCAGCAAAGACTAGATTTGCTTATATGTGCATTGTGATGGAGAGATTGCTTCGAGTGAGGCAATCACTTATGCAGACAGTTGTTTCTCAGGAGTGGCTTGCATGGAGTGGCCATACATGCAGTAAAGCAGAGTCAGTACGCATTACATGTTTGAGTGACAGTTTTTGGAGAGAGGTAGAGGCTTTGGTGGGAGTGATGCAGCCTCTATACTCCATGCTACGCATTGTTGACATGGAGGGGAGTACTATAGGCCTCGTTTACGAGTATATGGACCGTGTTGGGGAGTCCCTTGGTCGATGCACTTCTATTTCTTCAGACAGGTATGCCATATGCATTTTGATAATGTTACATTCAAATTTTATTATTCTTATTTATATTACCAATCATCAATGACATGTCACCTGCATTCACATTGATTCTTGATTCTTGACTCTTGGATAAATAGGCTTGATGAGATTAGATCTATATGGAGGGATCGATGGGGTTGGTTCCATCGACCGATTCATGGTATGGCTCACATTCTACACCCATTATGGAGAACTGAGAGGCAGATGTTGGATCATGAGCTTGACAGTGCATGGACTTCATACATAGGTAGATTATATCCTGATGATATTGATATGCGCTTGACACTTGAGGATCAGCTCCTACTATTCCGGAACTATGGGGGTAGTTTTGGGAAAGATACCGCCATGCTCCGGTCTAGTCAGTTGTCACCTGTGTCTTGGTGGGAGAAATATGGCCTATCTGCACCTGAGTTGGTAAGTAGTAAGTACAAACTTCTAAGTTTCATTTAAATTTTAATTCATAATTTTGAACTCATAATTCAAGCAAATAATGCATACTTTTTATGGAACATGCAGAGATCAGTTGCCATCCGCGTTCTTTCACAGGACTGTAGCGCTAGTCCATGTGAAAGAAATTGGAGCACTTGGGCCCTCTTCCACACAAAGAAGAGGAATCGCTTATCTACTGCACAGTTGGAGCGGCTAGTATATTGCCACTGCAACTTGCGCCTTTTGGAGAGCGGAGGTCATATAGAAGATGTGCGACAGGTCAACATTGACCACATTGACATAGAGAAGGTCCATGAGATGCCTACTATACCTTCAGAGGAGTTGGACCTTTACAGCATGTTATATCAGGAGTTGACCGAGCCACAGCATCAGACTCGCTCCCAGAGACGTACTCGATCACGAGCCGTAGCATTTGCAGGGGCCTCTACTAGTTCCGCTCCACATGGTAGAGAGGATGAGGATGAGGATGAGGATGAGGATGAGCCTGATGAGGATGAGTTTTCATCAGATACTGAGTCAGATTCTGATGATTGACTCTTGGACTGACTTATATTTGTATATTTATTTGGACATGTCACATGAGTCATGACTCATGACTGATGAGTCATTGATCAGTCATCAGTGGTTATGGACATTGGATATGTATTTATGACATCAGACATTTAGATGATAGTATGATTGTCTTGACTCTTGACTTTTATTTTGACTCTTTGAGATGACTCATGTACCTAGATTTTGCATTATAATTGATTATTGTATTTTGTGGCATGTGCTCATTGCTCACTTCCAAGTTCCATCTCCATTCTTGTCACTTGAGTATTTGAGTTTTAAGGGTGATTTGTGAATTTATTGAGTATTCCTATGAAGTTTGAAATGTGATCTATATTAAAAGTTAATGTGCATTCACATTGTGATCAAATTTCTAAGTTGAAATGCAGGTCAGGTGTCGACGTCAAATGATCTATATATGAAATGTTTAAACGTTGATATATAATGCTTATGTGTGTTTTTGCATATATTAAAGCATTTATAAGAGGATTTATACAGTTAGGGTATTGAAAATCTAAAAAAATAATAAAAAATTGATAAAAAAAATTGAATTATAGGCAACTTTATCGCAACTTTAGGTTCGCAACTTCATCACGTTGCTAACGCGTTGCTAACGCGTTGCCTACGACGTTGCCATCCCGTTGCTAACCACACTGCTCGTGTTACTTACCTCCGAAAACAGTTGGAGAGTGAGCACATGAATGAAGGTGATTCTATGGACAGTTTTCTAACAGTGATCAAAGACTTGAAGGAACAGTTGATTTTTGCTGATGAGGTTATACTAGATAGCTCGCTTGTGCATACCGTTCTGAATGGTCTTCCTGATTCATATCGGAGTTTTGCTTCTACTCTTCGGTTGATGATGAAAGGCAATCCAAATGCCTTAGTCTCTGTTTTGTTGCACGAGGATTAGTCCAGGCAGAACAGGTCCATTATGCGTATTGCAGATCAAGCTTTCCTGGCTAGTCAGAAGGGCAAAGGAAAATGGAGCTCTTCAACTAGTAAGCAGAAATCTGCTAATTCTCCACAATCGAAGAGGGAAGACAAAGATGAAAAGAAATCAGAAAAACAGAAATTGTTTTGCAAGTATTGTAAAGGAAATGATCATATCATAAAGAAGTGTCCAAAACTAGCTGCTAAAGAGGCAAAGAAGAAAGAGGCTAGAATGGTTGTTGGAGAGGCCTCTACACCAAAAACAGAGTATGCTAATCTTATGCAGGAAGAAGAATGGGCGTTTACTATTGTTTGCAGTTTTGACTCATATTCTCATGAGCAGTCATGTCTGTTGTAGACTCAAATGTTTGGTACTTTGATAGTGGGGGGACCAAACATATTACCTTGCAGCACAGTTTCTTCTCTTCACTCGAGCCTGCCCCTACAGGGAATATTGTTACATGCACCAATAACTCCTCTTATCGTGTTATGGGAGTTGGTAAGATCATTTTGATTACTGCTGATGGTAGTTCTTTCACTTTGTCGCATGCTTTGTTTGTGCCAAGGATCAAGAAAAATCTGTTATCAGTTTTTGCATTAACCAAGATTAGCTTGGTTGTCAAATTTGTTGATGACAGGTGTACAGTTCATGATCTATCAAATGGCGACGTGATTATTGCTTCTGGCATTTTATATCGTGGGCTGTATAAGCTCATAGACTATGAAAGATCTGTAAATGATGTTGGTGAAGGTCACAAGCCTACACATTTGGCTTGAGGTTCATAAAGATATGAATTTTCACGGAAACCATTGCTAGTGAAAACTTATCCTTTTACCTTTGTAAAAGTCATTTTTTGACTTGAGAGAATCTTTGTAATCACCTATCATAAACTCGTGGTCATAAACTCGTGGACTTGTTAGTTAGAAAAGAATCTCTACACTGTAGCCTACACTATTCTCCATCATAAGGCTATGATTACCAAGCCCATGATCTTGTACAACATTGTTCATTAATACATTATACTTACATTGTTCATCTATGATATCTCTGTTATAGTCATTCTTATCTGTCAACTTGTGCTTCTCATATCTCACACATTTCTCCACCAAATGCAATGATCTATAGCTTCTTGGAATCACCTCCAAGTTATCTACATGATGACAAAGTTTTGAAGCAATCCATTCAGCCAATTTGAAGAAAACTGCATCAAAGCACTCACTGATCAAACTCTGCAAAGGTCCTAAAAAATCGGGGGTAATGATATGTTTGCTAAATTGATTTCTCTATGTATAGTGGATCATTTCAAGTGATTCCACTTGGAATCATTAGCTTACTAAGCTAAGTAGATACCTCTAAAAGGAATTTTTTCAAATTCCTACTGTACTGGTAGCTCTGAGAAGTACAAGCAACAGGTGTATGATAAAAAATAGAAGGTTTTCATTGAGTCTTCTATTTGGAAGTAGTCTGTTTTTATTCAATCTTTTCATACATCATTTCCAAACTACATAGACAATTTTATGGTGTCATTGGAAAGCTAAGAGGGCCCACATATCAACTCTGAAGTCACAAAGGACTCGTACCAAGCAGGATTTGGTTGTACCAACTCATCACTTGAAGTGTCCATCCATCTTTCCCAACAGTGGTATCAGAGCAAAGCTAAGGTAAAATGGAAGATGGTTTTCCTTCTTTCATTGATAAATTGGACATGAACAACTATCAAGCATGGTCTCTAAGGATTAAGGCATACTTACAAGGAAGGAGCCTTTATGGATGCATCTAAGGATATGAGGAGATGCCCATATTCAGAAGCAAAGGACAACCAACAAGGGAAGAACATGAAAGACTCAACACATGGTGTGCCAAGGATGCATTAGCAAGGTCTTACTTACTCAATTCAACCTCTGATTTTCCTCTTCCACATATTAGGAACTCTAAGACATCCTAAGAGACTTGGGAAACATTATCTTCTTATTTCTCTTCCAACACAAGGGCCAGAAAGAATCAATGTGGATTGAATTCACAACTCAAAAAAAGCAACTTAAGCAAGCTATCTCAGAGTATGTGACCAAGGTTAAAGATGTAGCAGATCAGTTGGCAAGCATAGGAGAAGAAGTTGAAGAGGAGCAGATTGTAAGGAAAGTAATCAATGGTATTAAAGCTGATGACAAATGGGAGAGCTTCACAACTGCCATGGATCTATACATGGACATGCAGATTCCAGACCTTACCACACTCATGGGGAAACTATTTACCCATGATGCCAAGCTCAACAAGAATGGAGATTCATCAAGAGGTAATAGCTCTTCTTCTCTATACACTGATAAGAATAAGTCTAAAGAGAAAGGAAAGAACAAGAAGGTAGAAGATGAAGGAACTACCTCCCAAGCAAACTATGCAAGGAGAGGTAGATCATCAAGAGGAAGGGGCAGAGGAGGTAAGCAAGGTAGGGGGAAACCTTATAACTCCTCACCATGCAATATTTGCGGTTTATCAAACCATACTACAGAGGAGTGTTTCAAGAACTTCAAGAATCAGAGAGGTAGAGGTTATCAAAGAGGTGGATACACACAATCAAGAGGCAGATTCAATCATCACCAAGGATACAACAACAACTACAACAACAACTACAATAGCAACTACCAAGAAGGATACAAATCCAAAAAAGATTACAACAATTCCACAGAGGAGCAAGGAGATTCTCTTTTGATTATGAACATGACTTCAAGACCAGGTATAAATGATGACCATCTCTTCTACATTGACTCAGGATGCTCAAATCATGTGGCAGGCAATGTCGCTCTTGTCTTTGACCTTGAGGAACCAAAGAGTAAGTATCAAGTATTAAAGTTGGAAATGTTAAGACCTCTGATGGGAACAAAAATCTGTTGAGTAGGGTTCTATATGTACCACCTATTACCAAGAATTTGATGAGTGTTGGACAGATTGTGGAAAAAGGTTTGCAGGTTAGATTCAACCAATATGAAGCATTTGTGGAGGATCCCAAGCATGGGTTCAAGAGAATTGCCAAAGGAGAGAAGACAGGTAGACTATTCACTTTTAAACTTGAGGATACAAGGAACATTGCACTTTATAGTTATAAAGATCAAACATTATCAGAGCTTGAAATTTGGTATAAAAGATTAGGGCATGTAGGTGAAAGAACCTTGAAACAAATATGCAGAGATCAATGTCTGCTTGGGATACCTAATGTATCCAAGCAACACATGATCTATAAATGTGGTGCGTGTCAGTTTGGAAAGTCTCACAGGTTACCCTTCTCAAGGAAAGGCTATATGCATGAGGACTACCTAGAACTTGTTCATACAGATGTATGGGGACCAAGCAAGGATCCCTCAATCTCTGGATCAAAGTATTATATATCTTTCATTGATGATTATAGTAGATGGACTGTATTGTACTTCATGAAGCACAAAGATGAAGTATTCGGTTGCTTCAAAAAGTATCTTCCACTTTTTGAGAATCAAACAGGGAGAAATCTAAAAAGGCTAAGGTCAGATGGAGGAGGTGAGTACTTCTCAAATGATTTTGATGCATTCTTACAGGACAGAGGAATCAAGAGGAAAAGAAATAGATTGATTGTTGAGACAGCTAGATCAATGCTAAATGAGAAAAAATTACCTAACTATTTGTGGGAAGAGAGTGTATCTACTGCCACTTATCTTGTAAACAGGTTGCCATCCAAATCTCTTGATGGGGTGACCCTATATGAAGCATGGCATGGTAGAAGACCTTATTGCAAGATATTTGGATGTGTAGCATATGTGCATATCCCTTCTCAGATAAGAGGTAAGTTAGACCCTAAGGTAGAGAAGTGCATCTTCATTGGATATGATCTAAATCAGAAAGGATACATATTCTACAATCCTTCAAACAACGGATTCATGGTCAGTAGAGATGTTGTCTTTGATGAAAATGACTCTTGGTGTGATAGTGAATGCAGGAAGATAAAACTACCTTATGATTTGGAAGAGGAATTCCCAAGCCTCACTAAGGAGGAGCCTACTTAGAATGAAGACACCAATTCAGATAATGAGGACATCATCAACCTTGAAGAGTTCAAAGCATGGAAGTCCAAAGGCAAACTCAAGATGAAGAAATTGGAAGATATACCTGAATCCTCCAACCAAGCAATTAGGAGATCACAAAGGGAGAGCAAGAAGCCAATCAGATATGGGTATGACACTTCTCTTCTTACTAAGCACTTTGTTTATCTTGCAAAAGATTTGTCAATTGAAGAACCAGCATCGTATGAAGAAGCAAAGAACAAAACAGAATGGAAGGAAGCTATGGATGAGGAGATTGAAGCACTCAAGGAGAATGATACTTGAGAATTAATACCAAAGAAGGAGTCTATGAAGGTAATTGGCTCTAGATGGATATATAAGATCAAAAGGAATTCTGATGGGTCAATAAGCAAGTACAAGCTAGACTTGTGGCTAAGGGTTTTGCACAAACCCAAGGCATTGATTATGAAGAAACTTTCTCACTTGTGGCCAAAATGCCAACCATCAGGGTATTGGTAAGTATGGCTGCATCAAAGAATTGGAACATGTATCAGTTGGATGTAAAAAATGCATTTCTAAATGGCTGGATTTCAGAGGAAGTGTACATGTCACAACCCCCTGGGTATGAGGACCCAAACAAGGTAACATATGTATGTAAATTGAATAAAGCTCTTTATGGATTGAAGCAAGCACCTAGGGCATGGAACCATAGGTTGCCTACATACCTTCAGGATCAAGGTTTTGTCATCTGTAAAGCAGACACTTCTCTATTCATCAAGAGAAATAATTCAGAGGTAATATACCTATGTGTATATATTGATGATATCATACTTACAGGTAATGATGCTAAAGGCATCAAAAAGATCAAGAATGAGATGATGGAGTTCAAAATTAGTGACCTAGGATCACTAAAATACTTTCTTGGACTTGAATTAGTCTATACTAACTCTGGAATTTACATTACTCAGAGGAAGTATATACAGGATATGTTGAAGAAGTTTCATTTGTAGGATGCCAAAGTTGCAAGTACTTCAATGGAGATAAACCTAAAACTTAGTGCTCATGAAGGTGATGTACTTGAGAACCTTGCAGTTTACCAAAGCATAGTGGGAAGCTTGAATTATGCTACCTTGACAAGGATTGACATTGCTTATGGAGTAAGTGTGCTAAGTCAGTTTATGCATAAGCCTAGGGCACCCCACTTGGAGGCTTCCAAAAGAATCCTGAAGTACCTTAAAGGTACTCAACATCATGGTCTGTATTTTCCTTATACATCAGACTTGGACATTAAGATCTACTGAGATGCACATTGGGAAGGATGCAAAGATGATAGGAGGAGTACCTCAAGATACCTTTCATTTGCAGGTGATAAGCCAATATCATGGTCTTCAAAGAAGCAACCTACTGATGCTTTATCTTCTACAGAGGCAGAGTATAGAGGATTGGCCAATGCTACTCAAGAGGCCATATGGATGAGATTATTGTATACAGAATTAGGATTGCATACTACATCTCCAATGATCTTTGGAGACAATACAAGTTCTTTACACCTTGCAGCTAATCCTATTTATCATGCTAAGACCAAGCACATAGAGGTCCACTATCATTATGTGAGAGAGAAGCTATTGAGCAAGGATATTCAGTTTGCATATGTATCAACTAATATGCAATGTGCAGATTTGTTGACTAAAGCATTAGATGGTACAAAACTTTGTAGGTTCAAATCTATGATTGGATTGCAGGATATTCATGAAGGTTGAAGATGAAGACCAAGCCCAAATGTTTGGCTTGAGGGGGAGCTCTTGGTGCAAGTCACAAGCCTACACATTTGGCTTGAGGTTCATAAAGATATGAATTTTCATGGAAACCATTGCTAGTGAAAACTTATCCTTTTACCTTTGTAAAAGTCATTTTTTGACTTTGAGAGAATCTTTGTAATCACCTATCATAAACTTGTGGACTTGTTAGTTAGAAAAGCATCTACCTCATCAAGGGAATATCTCTTAGAATGAAGGATCACTTTTTTAGAGAGAGCCGAAATTTGAATTCAAATTCAAATTTGAATGTAACTCCTATAAAAGATCACTTGAAAAAAGTCGCGTGTAGAGTAGTCATTTTCCCGAGCTCTCCATTGCCATTTTTGTTGGGATAGATGGATGGATGCTCCAAGAGACTGAGTAGGTACTGCTAAACCTTCTTTGTACCAGCCCTCTTTTGCTTCAGAGTTGATAAGTAGACCTTCCTAGCTTTCCAATAACACCAAAAGATGGCCTATGTGCTTTGGAAGTGATGTGTGTAATGATTGAACCAAAACAGATAACTTTGAAGTTCACAAACTCAAGAAAACCTTCTATTTTAGTCTTGACACCTGCTGACTATTTTGCTCAGTGTGACCAATACAGTAGAAATTGATAAAATTCCTTCTAGGTGTATTTAATTAGCTTAGTAAGCTACCATTTGCAAGTGGAATGATGTAAAAAGATAAACTATGCTAAGAGAAATCAATTTAGCAAGTTTAGCTATACCCCCGACTTTTTAGGACTGTAGCAGAAATTGACCAGAGTTCACCTCGATGCAGATTTCTCTGAAATGGCTGAATAGAATTACTTCAAATTTTGATAGAATGTAGATGACTTTGAGATGAATCCAACAAGCTTTGAATCACTCGATTTGGTGGAGAATTGACTGAGATATGCCCTGACAAGTTGATAGACTTTTGAGTAGACTAACAGAGAACTCAGAGATTAATGATGTAAATGTATCTATTAATTAACACTTGTATACAATCCCATTGGCATGAATAACATTGCCTAATGGTGTAGAGAGGTGTAGGCTATGGTATAGTCCTCACACACACTCAAACTCAGTAGAATGAGACTCGGGAATGATCTCTCTTACCCGTGACTTTTCAAGTTCATTTTTATATGTGATGAGCAAAGATTTGAATTCAAATTCAAATTTTGGCTCCCTATGATCAAGCTCCTAAAAGCTTGGAAATATTCCTTCAATCAAATGTGCTACTTTTTCCACGACTCACTTTGGTAGGTGATTACAAAAGATTCTAAGTCAAATTGACTTTCACAATGAGGTAAAGTGGTAATTAACCACTAGCATATGTTCCTATGCTTCTTCATGTATGTGTAGACTTTAATGCATCCTTTGAGCCAAATGTGTAGGCTTGCAAATTACACCAACAGCTCCCCCTCAAGCCAAACATTTTGGCTTAAGTCTTCATCTTCAATCTTCAAGCATATCCTGCAATCCAATCATGGATTTGAACCTGCAAAGTTTTGTTCCATCCAAAGCTTTAGTCAACAAATCTGCACATTGCATGTTGGTTGATACATAGGTAAGTTGAATGTCCTTGCTTATCAACTTCTCTCTCACATAATGGTAATGAACCTCTATGTGTTTGGTCCTAGCATGATAGATAGGATTAGCTGCAAGGTGAAGAGAACTTGTATTATTCCCAAAGATAATTGGTGACCTAGTATATAAGCCCAATTCTGTATACAAAAGCTTAATCCAAATTGCTTCTTGTGTGGCATTAGCTAGTCCTCTATACTGTGCTTCTGTGGAAGACAAAGCAACAGTAGGTTGCTTCTTTGAAGACCATGAAATTGGTTTGTCACCTGCAAAAGAAATATATCCAGAAGTGCTTCTCCTATCATCCTTGCATCCTGCCCAATCTGCATCTGAATAAATTTTGATATCAATATCTGAAGTGTAAGGGAAATACAAACCATGGTTATGTGTACCCTTGAGATACTTCAAGATTCTCTTGGCAGCCTCTAAGTGAGGTATCCTTGGCTTGTACATAAATTGACTTAGCACACTTACTCCATATGCAATATCAATTCTTGTAAGAGTAGCATAGTTCAAGCTACCCACCATACTTTGATAACTTGTAATGTCTTTGACTTCATCACCTTCATGGGCACTTAGCTTTAGGTTTACCTCCATTGGAGTGCTTGCTACTTTAGCATCCTGTAAGTAAAACTTCTTCAACATATCCTGAACATACTTTTTCTGAGTAATGTATATCCCTGAATTAGTGTAAACTAATTCAAGCCCTAGAAAATACTTCAATAAACCAAGATCATTGATCTTGAACTCCTTCATCATCTCGCTTTTGATATATCTGATTCCATTGACATCATTACCTGTAATGATGATGTCATCAACATAAACACAGAGATAGATTACCTCTGAATTACTTCTCTTAATGAACAGAGAAGTGTCAGCTTTGCTTATGACAAAACCTTGGTCTTGGAGGTATGTAGTTAACCTGTAATTCCATGCCCTAGGTGTCCGCTTCAATCCATATAAAGCCTTCTTTAATTTGCAAACATAAGTTACCTTCTTAGGGTCCTCATAGCCAGGAGGTTGTGACATATAAACTTCTTCTGAAATCCATCCATTCAAGAAAGCATTCTTGACATCCAATTGGTACATGTTCCAATTCTTGGATGCAGCCACACTTACCAACACTCTGATTGTTGGCATCTTGGCCACAGGAGAAAATGTCTCTTCATAGTCAATGCCTTGGGTTTGTGCAAAACCCTTGGCTACCAATCTGGCTTTGTACCTATTAATTGTTCCATCAGAATTTCTTTTCAACTTATAGATCCATCTGGATCCTATTACCTTCATAGAATCCTTCTTGGGTACTAACTCCCATGTGTCACTCTCCTTGAGTGCTTCAATCTCCTCATCCATAGCTTCTTTCCATTCTGATTTGGTTATTGCTTCTTGATATGAACCTGGTTCTTCATTTGACAAATCTTTGGCAAGATAAACTGAATGTTTAGTAACAAGAGATGTATCATACCCATATCTGATAGGTTTCTTGCTTTTTCTTTGAGATCTTCTGATTGATTGAGTTGATGATTCAGGTATGTCTTCAAGCTTCTTCATCCTCATTTTGCCCTTGGACTTCCATGCTTTGAATTCTTCAAGGTTGATAGTGTCTTCATCATCTGAACTTGAGTCTTCATTCTGAGTAGGTTCCTCCTTTGCAAGTTTTGGAAATTCCTCTTCCAAATCATAGGGTAGTTTGACCTTCCTGCATTCATTCTCATACCAAGAGTCATTTTCATCAAAGATCACATCTCTGCTTACCATAAATCCCTTATTGGTAGGATTATAAAACCTGTAACCTTTTTTATTTAAATCATACTCAATGAAAATGCATTTTTCAGCCTTTGGGTCTAGCTTACCTCTTATCTGAGAAGGAATGTGCACATATGCTACACATCCAAATATTTTGCAGTGATCTAATGATGGTCTCTTACCATGCCATGCTTCATAGGGTGTCATACCATCAAGTGACTTAGATGGTAACCTGTTTATGAGGTAAGTGGAAGTAGAAACACTCTCTGCCCATAGATAGTTAGGTAATTTCTTCTCATTAAGCATAGATCTAGCTGTCTAAACAATTAACCTATTTCTTCTCTCAGCTACCCCATTCTGTTCATCCTCTTGCTTTGAATGAGGGCAATTCCTCATCTCCTGAGATGTATCCATAGAGACTCCTTCCTTGTAAGTAGGTCTTCATCCTTAGAGACCAAGCTTGATAGTTGTTCCTGTCCAATTTATCAATAAATGAACGAAAATCATCTCCCATTTTACCTCTATTGCTCTGATACCACTGTTGGGATAGATGGATGGATGCTCCAAGAGACTAAGTAGGTACTGCTAAACCTGCTTTGTACCAGCCCTCTTTTGCTTCAGAGTTGATAAGTAGACCTTCTTAGCTTTCCAATAACACCAAAAGATGGCCTATGTGCTTTGGAAGTGATGTGTGTAATGATTGAACCAAAACAGATAACTTTGAAGTTCACAAACTCAAGAAAACCTTCTATTTTAGTCTTGACACCTGCTGACTGTTTTGCTCAGTGTGACCAGTACAGTAGAAATTAATAAAATTCCTTCTAGGGGTATTTAATTAGCTTAGTAAGCTACCATTTGCAAGTGGAATGATGTAAAAAGATAAACTATGCTAAGAGAAATCAATTTAGCAAGTTTAGCTATACCCCCGACTTTTTATGACTGTAGCAGAAATTGACCAGAGTTCACCTCGATGCAGATTTCTCTGAAATGGCTGAATAGAATTACTTCAAACTTTGACAGCATGTAGATGACTTTGAGCTGAATCCAACAAGCTTTGAATCACTCGATTTGGTGGAGAATTGACTGAGATATGCCCTTGACAAGTTGCCAGACTTTTGAGTAGACTAACAAAGAACTCAGAGATTAATGATGTAAATGTATCTATTAATTAACACTTGTATACAGTCCCATTGGCATGAGTAACATTGCCTAATGGTGTAGAGAGGTGTAGGCTATGGTATGGTCCTCACACACACTCAAAATCAGTAGAATGAGACTCGGGAATGATCTCTCTTACCCACGACTTTTCAAGTTCATTTTTATATGTGATGAGCAAAGATTTGAATTCAAATTCAAATTTTGGCTCCCTATGATCAAGCTCCTAAAAGCTTGGAAATATTCCTTCAATCAAATGAGCTACTTTTTCCACGACTCACTTTGGTAGGTGATTACAAAAGATTCTAAGTCAAATTGACTTGTACAATGAGGTAAAGTGGTAATTAACCACTAGCATATGTTCCTATGCTTCTTCATGTATGTGTAGACTTTAATGCATCCTTTGAGCCAAATGTGTAGGCTTGCAAATTACACCAAAAATTTTGTATGTGTGTAAGGCCCACACTGTAGCCTACACTATTCTCCATCATAAGGCTATGATTACCAAGCCCATGATCTTGTACAACATTGTTCATTAATACATTATACTTACGTTGTTCATCTATGATATCTCTGTTATAGTCATTCTTATCTATCAACTTGTGCTTCTCATATCTCACTCATTTTTCCACCAAATGCAATGATCTATAGCTTGTTGGAATCAGCTCCAAGTTATTTACATGCTGATAAAGTTTGAAGCAAATCCATTCAGCCAATTTGGAAAAAACTGCATCGAAGCACTCACTGGTCAAACTCTACAGAGGTCCTAAAAAATCGGGGGTAATGATCTATTTGCTAAATCGATTTATCTGTGTATAGTGGATTCCACTTGGAATGATTAGCTTACTAAGCTAAGTAGATACCTCTAAAAGGAATTTCTTCAAATTCCTACTGTACTGGTAGCTCTGAGAATTAGGAAGGAGCATGTGTATGATAAAAAATAGAAGGTTTTCATTGAGTCTTCTATTTGGAAGTAGTCTGTTTTGATTCAATCTTTTCATACATCATTTCCAAAGTACATAGGCACTTTTATGGTGTCATTGGAAAGCTAAGAGGGCCCACATATCAACTCTAAAGTCACAAAGGCCTGGTACTAAGAAGGATTTGACTGTACCAACTCATCACTTGAAGTGTCCATCGATCTTTCCCAACAAATGATTTGGCATATGAAGTACATGATTCTCAAGCTCTGTCAGATGCAAAGCTTTGGCATGCACGCTTTGGTCATCTGAATTTTGCTAGTTGGCTACGCCTGCAGAAATCTGAAATGGTGTCCTCTTTGCCCAAACTTGAGGCGCCTCGAAAACATGTTTGTGAAGGCTGTACTTTGGGCAAAATGCAGCGTTCGTCCTTTCAAGAAGATGGTTCAGTTTGGGCTACTTAGAAATTGTAGCTTGTACATAGTGATGTCTGTGGTCCTATGCAGACACCTTCTTTTGGAAATTATCTTTACTTCGTGACTTTCATCAATGATTTTTCCAAGCATGCATCAGTATATCCATTGAAGGCAAAGTCCGAAGTGTTCATGTGCTTCAAACAGTTTCTGGTTTTGGTTGAAAATCTGTCAGCATGTAAAATGGGCACCCTCAGTTTTCATCGAGGGGGGGAATATATGTCTTCATATTTTAATGTATTTCTGGCTGAACGTGGGATAAAACACCAAAGTACAGTGTCGTATACACCTCAATAGAATGGAGTTGCTCAACGAAAGAACAGGTCACTCATGGAGATGGCGAGGTGTATGGTCAAGAGTCAGGCCTTACCACATAGTTTTTGGCTTGAGGCTGTCATGTGTGCATCATATGTACTTAACAAGTGTCCCACTAAAGCGCTGCGATGTATCACTCCATATGAGGCTTGGCATGACCGCAAGCCATCTGTTGCTCATATGCGTGTTTTTGGTTGTTTGGCATATGCATTAGTGCCCGAACAACATCGCAGAAAATTGGATGATAAAACAGTAAAATGTATTTCTGTGGGGTACAGTTCTGAATGTAAAGGCTATCGTCAGTATCATCCACAGACTAAATGCATTCTGGTTAGCCGTGATGTTGTTTTCGTGGAAGATGTTATTCAGCCATTGCTTTCATGTACTAAGGAGGCATCTGCTAGCTCCAAAGTCATGTATGATACTTTGCTTCCTCTTTTTACACGTGGACAGTCTAGTGTTGGTCGTAATGAGAAAACTTCTCAGCCTTTGCAGGCTTCATGTGATGATGCAAATCATTCCATTTCTGATGCAGGTTTACATGATGCACTTATTGATGAGAGAGCTGATATTGAGCAGGCAAGAATATGCCAAAATGGATGGTGCAGACCTTGCATGACAGCAAATTAGATGCACCTCTGTCATATCGTACTCGGTTAGGCTCTCATAGTGCCTCTTTTGCATCAGATTGCTATGCTATGGCTGCATCTAGTCTCTGTGATGAGACTTAGCCTGTCTCGTTTGATGAAGCATAAAATTCAGAAAATTGGATGGCTGCTATGCAATCTGAATATGATGCAATAATGAAGAATGGTACTTGGTCTTTATGTGACTTGCCTCTTGGCAAGGAGGCCATTGGCACTAAGTGGGTATACAAGCTGAAGCGTAAACCTGACGGTACAGTTGACATGTATAAGGCTAGGCTTGTTGCAAAGGGTTATGCACAAGAAAGAGGCATTGATTTGATGAGACCTTTGCACCTACATGCCGTATGACTACTGTTCGGAGCATCTGTGCACTTGCAGTCCATCATGGTTGGAATGTACATGAGTTCGACATTAAAACTTCATTTTTGAATGGTGACTTGCACGAAGAAGTGTATGTTTTTCAGCCCCGTGGCTTTGTGGCATGAAAACCAGGTATGTAGGTTAAAGAAGGCATTATATGGTTTAAAGCAAGCACCACGTGTATGGTATGAGAAGATACATGCCTATCTGATTGCACATGGTTTTTAGAACAGTCAAACTGAGAGCACCTTATATATTAAGCGTGCTAATGATGTGCTTCTGATCATTGTTGTCTATGTTGATGACATGCTGCTCACTGGTCCTATTAAGAAGCATATTGCTCATTTTAAGGATGATTTGCATGCCTCATTTGAGATGTCTGAGTTGGGGCATTTGCATCACTATTTGGGGATTCAGTTTATGCACGTTGATGGTGGAATGGCTTTGTATCAAACGAAATATATTGACACATTATTGGAGTGTTTTGGCTTTGAAGATTGTAAACCTATTGCCACTCCTATGGAGACAGGTTTATGATTGAGTCTTCATGATGCTTGAGATGCATTTGATGTTGTTCTCTATCAACGGGCTGTTGGGTGCCTGATTTACTTATGCATTACTTGGCCAGATATTCAGTTTGTTGTCTCACAGATCAGCAGGTTTATGCATTGCCCAGGAGTTAAGCATTGGCACGTGGTTAAGCGCATCTGTCTCTGCTTGAGTGGTACTCGGCTACTTGGGTTGTTTTATCCCAAGGGGGGATCACTACCACCAGATTTGCATGCTTTTTCTGACTCTGATTGGCTGGTTGCTATGACACTCGTGTGTCCACTAGTGGCTTTTGCTTCATGCTTGGTAGCTCATGTATATCTTGGTTGAGCAAGAAGCAGCCTATTGTGCCCACTTCCACTTGTGAGGCTAAGTATAGGGAAGCTTTCACAGCGACTGTTGAGTGTGTGTGGCTCAAACGCCTTATGGGTGATTTGGGTGTTGGTCAATCTTCTGCCACCACCATCTTGACTGAAAGTCAGAATGCATTGGAAGTTGCGAGGAAACCTCTGTTCCATGCTCGCACTAAGCACATTGAGGTGCATTATCATTATGTCACGAAGAGGTTCTCCGTTGGGGAGATCAACTTAGCATATGTGCCCACGCAGGAGAACATTGCAGACCTTTTCACGAAGGCTCTGCCTAGGGAGAAGTTTGAAGCTTTCCGCAAAGGTTTTGGCTTACTTCCTTTTGTGGAGTGATTTCCACATAGCTTGGCACTTCCTTATACATGAGTGCCAGCTCCTTGTTCACCTCATCACTCTCAGGGGGGGATTTGTTATTATTTAGGTAGTGATGTGCGTGAACACACTAGGACCACCGGGGCACTTTTTTCCCTCTTTAGGAGGTTTTTTTTCCCGGCTTGTATATACGCCTATTGCCCTAACGGGCTACTTATCTTTGTACATTCTCTAGTAATTCCATTCAATATTGTGTGTTGTGCTCCAAGCTTCTTCTTCTTCCTTGTGTTGTTCGCGTGCTTCCGCAAACGTCTAACTCTAACACATCTAGTTCTTTTTTATTTTGTATATCCACGTGGATCCTATTACCTTCATGCTTGGCTTCTTGGGAACCAAGTCCCAAGTATGATTTTCTTTGTAGTGCTTCTACTTCTTCTTGCATGGTTTCTCTCCATTCTTTCCTCTTACTAGCTTCTTCAAATGAAGAAGGTTCTTATATCAAGAGTCTTTAGTGATATACACAGAATGCTTGGTGACTAATGATGTATCATAGCCATACCTTATGGGCTTTTCACTCTCTCTTTGAGATCTCCTGAGTGCTTGATTGGAGGACTTTGGTATGTCCTCTAATTGCTTGAATTTGGTCTTGCCTCTTGAATTCCAAGCCTTGAAGTCAATGTGCTCTTCATCCTCTGAATTGATATCTTTTGATAATTGTAGATCTTCTTGAGTGAGAGTTGGAAAGTCATTTTCCAAATCATAAGGTAACCTGATCTTTCTGCAATCATCTTCAAACCATGAATTATTTTCATCAAACACTACATCCCTACTAACGATAAATGCTTTGTTAGTGGGATTGTAAAGCTTATAGCCCTTCTGGTTTTGATCATACCCAATGAATATACATGTTTCAGCTTTAAGGTCAAGTTTCCCTCTAATTTGTGAGGGAATGTGTGCATAAGCAATGCACCCAAATATCTTGCAATGGTCCAAAGAGGGTCTCCTTCCATTCCATGCTTCATAGGGTGTCATTCCATCGAAGGATTTGGATCGGAACCTATTAATCAAGTAAGTGGATGTGGAAACACCCTGTGCCCATAGGTAATTAGGTAGCTTCTTCTCATTCAATATTTACCTAGCAGCTTCAACTATTAACCTGTTCCTTCTCTCTCAGAAATACTCACCACCTCCATAAGATCTGATCCTCTTCAAGCTTCTACCTTTTTGGTTCTCAACTAGTGCCAAATACTTTTTGAAGCATGTAAATGCTTCATCCTTATGCTTCATGAAATAAAGGATTGTCCATCTACTGTAATCATCTATAAATGAAATATAGTACCTTGAACCTAAGATTGATGGATCTTTGTTAGGGCCCCATATATCAGTGTGTACAAGTTCCAAGTAGTCTTCATGCATGTACCCATTTCTGTTGAATGGTTGCATGTGAGCTTTATCAAATTGACATGCTCCACATTTGTATATCGTGTGTTGCATGCCAAGCACACTCTGATCCCTGCATATTTGCTTTGATCCCTGCATATTTGCTTTAGTGTTCTTTCTCCTATGTGTCCTAGCTTTTTGTGCTCATATAGGGTTTGATCTTTATAATTGAATAGTGCTATGTTCCCGGTGTCTTCAATCTCAAATGTAAATAATCTACCAAATTTCTCACCTTTAGCAATCCTTTTGAAGCATTGTTGAGGGTCTTCCACATATGCTCCATGCTTAATGAATCTGACTTGTAAGTCCTTCTCAACAATCTATCCAACACTAATTAAGTTTTTGGTTATAGTTTGTACATACAAAACCTTACTCAAGAGGTTCATGTTACCATCAGATGTCTTGACATATTTGCTTGACAGAGTGTTTAGTGTCATCACCTGTCTGTACTTCATGCGTCCCTTTGGGCTCTTCAAGATCAAATAATAAAGCTACATTTTCAGCCACATGGTTGGAACAACCTGAATCAATATAGAAAAGATGCTCATCATCTTTACCTTGCTTGGAAATGATGAGTAGAGAATCTTCTTGGTCTTCTGTATAGTTTTCATAATCTCTTCTTCCTTTGAAACCTCCTTAATAATTGTTGTTGTTGTAGCCTTGATTGTAGTTATGATTATAGTTGCTTCCTCCATTGTTGTACCTACCTCTAGATTGTCCATAGCTACCTCTATGGAAGCCTCTTCCCCTTTGATTCCTTGTGTTCTTGAAGCATTCTTATGAGGTGTCGTTAGTAAGACCACAAATGTTACAAGGTGGATTGTTGTAGTATCTCCCCCTGCCTTGCTTTCCTCTTCTTCCCCATCCTCTAGCACCTCTTCCTCTACCTGTGTAGTTAGCTTGACAGGTACTAGCCTCATCTTCATTCTTCTTGAGTTTACCTTTATCTTTACTTTTATTATTATCTATATAAAGGGAAAAAGATTGATTACCTCTAAAATTGTCACCATTGTTGTTGAGCTTTGTCTCATGGGTGAAGAGTTTCCCCATCAAGGTGTTGAGATCAGGTACTTGCATATCCATGTAGAAGTTCATTGCTGTGGTGAATGACTCCCACTTATCATCAGCTTTGATGCCATTAATGATCTTCCTTACTATGTGTTCTTCTTCTATCTCTTCTCCAATGCCTGCAAGCTGGCAAGCCACATCTTTCATCTTGGTTACATAATCAACCACTCCTTGCTTTAATTACTTCTTTAGAGTTCTAAACTCCATCCATAACTGATTCTTCCAAGCTCTTGTATTTGATGAGAAATATGATGAGAGTACTTTCCAAATCTCTTGGGAGGTCTTGCAATTCCTAATGTGAGGTAATAAGAAATCAGATATTGAGTTTAGTAGATAAGACCTTGCAAGATTATCCTTTGCATACCATGTGGTCAGCCTTTCTTGTTCTTCCCCTATGGGTTGATGCTTTCTCCTGAATGGTAGAATCTCTTCATCTCCTGATATGTATCCATAAAGACTTCTCCCTTGAAGGTAGGCTTGCATCCTTAGTGACCATGCAGAGTAGTTGTTTCTGTCCAATTTGTCAATGAAGGATAGAAATCCATCTCCCATCTTGCTTGTTGTTGCTTTGATACCACAGTTGGAGGAGATGGTGGATAGTCTTCAGAGATGAAGTGGTGTTGCTTGAACTTGCTTCACACCTGCCAAGAATGATTGCTCGAGAGTGTAGTGGGGCTCTTCAATACGCTAATGATCATAAATAATCACCTATGTTGCTTGGAACATGATCCACTAATCAATGGATTAAAAGAGATAGGTAGGAATTGATCCAAGACTAAAAAACTTGCTATTCTTGTCTCTACACCTCTTCAATGTTTTGAACAGTTCTCTGAGCACAAAAACAATTAGCTTAATTCCTCTTGGGAAACTCTAATTAGCTTAGATAGCTACCAATCATGAGTGATTTCATAAAAAATGATGGACTACACACTAAGAATAGTGTTTAGCAAATCAAAGAACCTTTTCGACAATTACGGGATGCATCGGTCAACGGACCAGAGACTAGAGATGTGTTAATATCTCACAATCCAGAGACGCAATGATAATGAGTCTTTGTAGTCATATAGTAGACAGTATGTTGAATCTATCATGCTTTAAATCATGACAAATGATCAATCATACACTGAGAACAAGCTCTTAGAAGGTCGCTGTTCTGATGTAGTCATAGTAGAGAAGTGAACTCAGAATGTAATGGTAATATATGTATTGAATCCTATACAAATACAATGTCAGTGGCAATCACATATTGCTCAATGTGTGAGAGGTGAATGAGCTATGAGATGAGCTTTCAATTCACAATAGGTCCCCTTCACAATAATCTCATGGAGTCTAGATATTCCGTGGGTTCTTTGATCCTCTTTTTATAGTTGTATTTGGAGCCAATGTTTGAATTCAAATTCAAAAAGGTCTACCTAAAAGTGAATCCTAAAGTATAGGATATATTCTCTCATCAATCAACTACCAAATGAATCGTGATTTAAAGTTTCCTAACTTTACGTGGTTGTAGAACACTTTTACAAAGGTAAATGTGAAGAAATTTTACAAGAGGTTGATCATATAGAGTCTCATATGGATTATGCCAATAAACCAAGTATGTGGGCTTGGTTTCTATTGTACCAACATTGTTGAGGGTCTTCCACATATGCTCCATGCTTTGTGAATCTGACCCATAAGCCTTTCTCAACAATCTATCCAACACTAATTAGGTTTTTGGTTATAGTTGGCAGATACAAGACCTTACTTAAGAGGTTCATGTTACCATCAGAAGCCTTGATATTTCCAATTTTCTTGAAAAAGTGTCTAGTATCATCACCTTTCTACACTTCATGCTTCCCTTTGGGTTCTTCAAGATCAGATAACAATGCTACATTTCTAGCCACATGATTGGAACAACTTGAATCAATATACAAAAATGCTCATCATCTTGACCTTGCTTGGATGTCATGTTCATGATGAGTAGAGAATCCTCATGGTCTTCTATGTAGTTGTTATAATCTCTTCTTCCTCTGAAACCTCCTTGATAATTGTTGTTGTTGTAGCCTTGGTTGTAGTTCTGATTATAATTGCTTCCTTCATTGTTGAACCTGCCTCTGGATTGTCCATAGCTCCCTCTATGGAATCCTTTTTCCCTTTGATTCCTTGCGTTTTTGAAGCATTCTTATGTGGTGTGGTTATAAGGCCACAAATGTTGCAAGGTGGATTGTTGTAGGATCTCCCCCTTCCTTGCTTTCCTCCTCTTCCCCTTCCTCTAGTACCTCTTCCTCTACCTGTGTAGTTAACTTGAGAGGTACTTAACTCTTCTTCATTCCTTTTGCTTTTACCCTTATCCTTACTTTTATAAAGGCAAGACGATTGATTACCTCTAGAGTTGTCACCATTCTTGTTGAGCTTTGTCTCATGGGTGAAGAGTTGTCCCATAAAGGTGTTGAGGTCAGGTATTTGCATATCCATATAAAGGTCCATTACTGACTCCCACTTATCATCAGTTTTGATTCCGTTGATGATCTTCCTTACTATGAGCACATACACAATATGTACGCTTTTGTGGATACCTCTTATTTATGTTTGATGTGGTCATTGATATAGAGGTAACGTATTTGCATAAAACCTGTTATGTTTGATAGAGGGTCATGGTGAGGTTTTCTTAACTACAAGACACCCAAATGTCAAGGTCTCTTCGGTGATGCAGGTGGAAGACTTACTAGCGTCACCATAGGAGATGTATCACATGAATTCAGCCTTTTCTATCAATCTAGAGGAATTCTTAGAGAGTTTACAGCTCCTTATACTCCAATACAGAATGGTATAGCTGAAAGGGTGAACAGAACTATTCAGGATAGAGTAGTTTCTATGCTGCATCATGCAAACCTTTCACAAGGCTTTTGGGCAGCAACAATATTGCCAAAGGTATGAAAGTGGCTCAAGAGTTATGGACAGGGAAGCCACCATATCATGATCATCTTTTAGTTTTTGGGTGTGAAACATATGTTCATATACCCAAAAATCTTAGACAAAGGTTGGACCATAAGTCAAAGAAATGCATTTTTCTTGGATATGGTTGAGAAGGACAATTTGGATATCACTTATGGGATCCTGAAATACGATCGATATTCAGAAGTAGTGATGTCATTTTCAATGAGTCTAAGATGCATAAACAACCCATTAAGGAGGTTGAAGTGAGAAGAGTTGTGTTTGAGGATACTAGTTCTCCAGTTAGCATGCATAAAAATGCTTCACATAGGGATGTTAAAGAGAATGTCCCATCACATCAGTCTCCAAATGTTTATGCTCTACACGTGTCTCACATCCATATGATAGATATGTTCTAGGTTTTGATTTTGTTATGTTAACAAATGCTGGTGAGCTTTCTTGCTACAAAGAGCCTATGCAGACAATAGATCATGTCAAGTGGGTGCGTTCTATGAAGAGTGAGTTGGATTCTATTCAAAAGAATGGTACTTGGGATTTAGTACCTTTGCCAAAGGGCACGAAAGCTTTATCATGTAAATGGGTATATAAGCTAAAATTCACATCAGATAGTGCTTCTCCAAAGTATAAAGCATAACTTGTTGCAAAGGGTTTTAAGGAGCAATATGGTGTTGATTTCGAGGAAATCTTCTCTCCAGTGATCAAGATGACTACCCTGCGCATGTTGCTTTGATTCCTTGCGATGGAGGACTTAGAGCTAGTCCAAATGGATCTGAAAACTGTTTTCTTGCATGGAGATCTTACAGATGAGATCTATATGGAATAACTAGAGGGTCATGTAGTTCCTGACAAAGAAAGTCTAGTTTGTAAGCTCAAGAAGAGCTTATATGGACTTAAACAATCCTCTAGACAAGGGTACCAAAAACTTAATGCTTTTATGAAATCTCAAGGCTATTCTCAAAGCAATGAGGAGCATTGTCTTTACACAAAAAGATGCTTAGATGGAAGCTTGATATGCTTGATACTTTATGTCAATGATATGTTGATTGCTGGGAAGTCCTCTTATGACTTGTCAATTCTCAAGAAGAAGTTGAGTCAGATATTTGATATGAAGGATTTAAAGGATGCCAAACATATTCTTGGCATGCACATTACTGGTGATAGGAGTAAAAGATACATATAGTTGTCTCAAAATGAGTACATATCCAAAGTACTTCACAGGCTCAATATGCAAGGCGGAAAGGCACTGAGTAAACCTTTAACCACATTTGTGAAATTGAGTAAGAATAATTGCCCTAAATCAAATGAAGGAAAGGAATTCATGACCAAAATTCCTTATCCGTCTAGTGTTGGTAGTCTCATGTATGCTGTGGTACCTACGAGACCAGACATTGCATTTGCAGTGGAAGTTATGAGTAGATATATGTATAATCCTTGCAAGAAACATTAGGAAGTAGTCAAGATGATTTGAGATATTTGAGTAGGATTAAGGACAAGTTTCGATGCTTAGGTAGAGGGAGAGCATCCATTATTGGTTACATAGATTCTGACTATGCTGGTTGTGTAGACAATCGTAAGTCTACATTAGGGTACATTTTTCATTTTGTCGAAGGTGCTATCTCTTGGAGATCTCGTCTTCAAGAATGTACACCTATGTCCACCACAGATGCAAAGTATGTTGCAAAAAGTGAGGCATGTAAGGAAGCATTGTGGCTTTCTTGTCTTGCTTGTGATATAGGTCTACCTCACCATGTATCTCGTTTGCTCAGTGATAGTCAGAGTTCCATTGGTTTGGGTAAGAATCCGATCTATCATGCAAAGACCAATCACATTGAGGTCAGGTATCACTTCACTAAAGATTGCTTAGTCATTGAGCTCATTATTCTTGAGAAGATTCATACTCGAGATAATGTTGTAGATGCTTTGACTAAAGCTCTACCATATGATAACGTTCGACACTATTGTCACTTGACGGGGGTTACCTGATTCATGATCTTACATAGTCACTTGTATACTCTATAACATGCCCATCAGGTGGGAGGTATAGTTTGTATACTTACACTCGGGTATTCTTTATCATTCTTCATTTTTCTCCCATATTTTCTTTAGCCATATTGGCCTTTAGTGGGAGATTGTTATCGTTACTGTCCATGTGAAAGACCAAATGGCCATCGGACACTTTTTTGTATATGTTTTTTAATAAAACATATAGTGGCCTCGTCAGCCACAGACTTTAAGTTTGACCACATTTGTAACACCCAAGAAGTCTATGTTCGTGCTCCCTTTGTACTGTGTGTTCTACGTATTCTGCAGCCCCTGTGCAGAGTATGGTGTGTGGCACTTGAAGCTAAGTTTTCTACTCCGAGGATATCATCGTGTAGCTCTTGAGAAAGAGAGCGCAGTGTGGTGCATCACCATCGAAATACTTCATACTTCCCTAAGGAGAACCCCCCTTGAGTAGAAGGTGAACTATGAGGTGAAGCATTCATTTTTTCCTCTTCAAATTGGAATCCAAGGGTCTCCCTTCTACAAATGGCACGTCTGTGGGACTCTTCTCTCTTAGGTGTGGAGATGGCAGTATGTTCCTATTCTGCACTATTCTAATCATAGTGTAGCACAGCGAGCTAGAAATAAGGTAGTTGGATTTGGAAGCCGCACCTAGTCCACAACTACAAAAAGATGGGAAAGCTTTCTGTCAGTGAATTAACAGGGCTGTAGTCACATCAGCTGGATGACGTTGTGGTATGTAGTCCAAGAGGCTACTGTCCAACAAGCTGGACCACATCTGCACAGGCATTTCTTTCACCCCCTTGTCATCACCTTCATCGTGCTCTCTCTCTCTCTCTCTCTCTCTCTCTCTCTCTCTCTCTCTCTCTCTCTCTCTCTCTCTCTCTCTCTCTCTCTCTCTCTCTCTCTCTCTCTCTCTCTCTCTCTCTCTCTCTCTCAGTGCCATTTGCTCAGCAGAAGTTGGCCGATTCCTTCAGCACAGACAGTTGACTAATTTTCTCAATGACAACATCAAATTCTTTAGAGAGAAGTCCAGCCAGATTATGCCACTTATTCAGCAGTCGACCACTTTAAAAGTCGACTTTTGAAGCTCTATAGTGACAAGTCGACCAAACTGGGAGAATAATTTTTATTTAAGATGTAAAGTCAAACAGTTTTGGGAGATCAAGACTCAATGCAAGGGCAAGTTGATCAATTTGGTTAATATCCATCTTACATTATAGGATGACTTCTACTATTCGAGTTTTCGCCTTACTTCTCCCAACAAGTCGACTTCTACTGCTGTACAAGGCGCCTTTTGAGATGGGAAGTCATCCGAAGCCTTTAGATTAGAGATCAATCCAATGATGGAGATCTTAAGGGCTCAAGATAGCTTATATTCAAACATGACCATCTGATTGCAGCCATATCTAATGGTTCTTATTCAAATGCTCATTCTAGATGAAGGAATGCATCTCAACCATTGGAGATCATACGAATCCAAGGGCTATAATTGATTTCCAAGCTTCTCAACACCATTCAAACAACTAAAACCACTAGTTCTAGGTGGTTTTTCCCTTTTTGACCACTCAAAAACATAGAGAGGCATATGTCTAGCCTACGTGATTAAGGGACTAGATTGTGCACACCGCCCTTTTCTCATTGGTTCATCACCAATCAGCCCTTAATCTAAAAGGTCCAAGGAGGGCCCATTTTTTTTCCTAATGTGGTGAGCATGAGGAACATCATGCAGTACTAATACTTTGGCAGCAGGCCAAAGTACAAGCTCATACATATTGTGTGGATGGATAAAGGTGCAATCGAGAAAAGCTTTTAGGTGCGTATACCAAGAACAAGATGAGCATGAAAGGACAGGAGTTCTCCTCTCTAAGGAGCTCATGTGCATCACATGTAATTCTCTAAAGACCAATATAACCACATTGGGTCCATTGGTGCTTCCCGTACCAGAGTGGCTGTTCTTCTTCTTCAACTAGATTGCGAGGAGGCTCTTCAACATAAGGGTTAAGCCCTACATACTTGATTTTAAGCTTGCCTTTGAGCATTTCTGCATCCATGCAGGTGGAAGGGCTGTGATAGAGGGGCATTTGTGGCTCTCACCAAGCATGTGTAGGCATCTCGAATGACTCTACCATCGCTTAGGCAACACATTATCCTCTTTGCCAAAATGATAAAATTGGTAGTATGATTAAGAGAGGTGGTGCTATTATTCGCAGGCTCCACCAAGAGTCTGGTGATAAGATTAGATTATGTGGTCCAGTTGGGGATTCTAAAGAATGAGTGATTCATGTGTCTGCAATGAAGCATGCAAAAACTGTTTCCTTTGCCTCATCTGGATACTTTCTAGTCCCTGATGCCACTTTTATAGCCTGCTGGAATGACTTTAACCAAAGGATAGCCTCATTTGACATCTCAGAAAATTCTCAAACATTATGCAATATGACCACATCTTCAATCACATGCTCAGCTGGATCCTCAAACATCAACTCTTTGAGAGAGTTAGTAACAATTGTCCCGCAAAGACAGTTATCACAATCAAGGCAGCAATGTCAAAATGCTTCTACTCAAAGCTTAGCATTTATTCTACATGTACAGCAGCAGTCTCACAAACTGCACTCTGCTATCTCAGGAACACTTCCTCTAAAAGCATCAATTTGTGTTAAGATGTTATGTCTCTTTATGTGTCAGCATCAGCACCAATTTCATCATTTTCAGACGTAGTCAAATGTTTGTTCAATATTGCAATTTCCCCTACAAATGATGATGATAACCACTTCAAGTATATCTTTAGGGGGTTAGTAGCAGCTGTTGGATGCATTAATCCATATTGTTTTTTGGAAAGTCCAATGAATGTGGAGAAAGTGATACTGCATCCAACTTGTCTGAACACAGCCTCAGTTTGAAAAGCATGTTTATTCAGCTTTACGACAAATGATGCCATTGTTAGACTGGAATGGGCAGCAGAAAAAGGTGATGCTATTGCAACTGCAACCCAAAGTGTAGAGTGACAATGGGGTTCAATGACTTCAGAAGCCAAAAAGTTGCAGGAACTTTGAACAAGCTCAATGGTTAACATGCCCGTGGGGATTCTCACATCTAAGGACATTCGAATGAGAGTGATAGTTCTACTCTTCTTCCAGACTCTATAGTTGGAGACAAGGTTATGAGTATGCTCTTGTGATGGGGGCTGGCCACTATGAGGCTGAGGAGCAACAAACAATGCTCATAGCGAAAGGGGGTATTCCTGTTGGCATGGGGTTCACTATTTCCATTACCCAATCCTTTGCATCCTTAACCATCTCTTCCTCCTTCTAACTCCCTTTTCTTCTCTATTGTTCATCTAGTTCCTTTCTTCCCCACCTATTCTACTTTAGTAGTGAGTAAATAATCTATCTTCTATCCCTCCCCCTTTCCTATTGCACGCTCTATTCTTTTCTAGTTCATTTCCCTCTCCAATTGTGGCGTCTCCATAGTAAGTGATCAATCTCTCCCTTATTCCTATTCCTTTCCCCTTCCATATTGTCCTATTTCATTTCCACTTGTTTGAGTATAGATATTCTTCTCCTCCTCCTTATGTGCGTACCTCAAATTTCTTGTACCAATTTCAATTTTTCTTCAACCACAACAATTACTGGAATATCTAAGCCTTCGCAAATGACAAACGCACAAATCTTTTACCTTCATTCCGATCTCCAAAGGATAATAGAAACGATGCATGCAATCATTTGCAAGGCCTTCGCCTCTAATAAGAGCTAAAATCATGAATCGTCAGCCTCTGCTTCCTCATCTATGACTTGACATGAACCTTTTGAGGCAATGTATTTGTACAATTTGGAAGGTTATGGTGATTTACTTTTAAGGACTTTGGACACACTTGAAAGGAATTATTCACTGATTCCTTGTTCAAACACATAAAATGGAAGTGGTAAAATCAGGCCTTCTGATGTAGGAAAATTGATTTACAGAAAAGGATACACTCCACGAAAATTGGATTTCAATGTGACATTAAGCGACAAAGAAACAATTTTTCATTCTCTCATACAAAAAAATGTTGCAAAGCTGAACAGCATGGTAGTTATTGACACCTAAAGGGAATAATGCATATATTGCATTTATTGAACTAAATAATCGAAAAACTGTACAAATAAAAAAACTATATAACCTTCCATTCGATCGAAAATGCTCATTTGAGCTTTTTCAATCGAAAGATACAACGCTACAGAGAGTAGAGAGTATATTGCAGAGAGCACTGAGAGCTACTTCAAAAGAACATTTAGGTATCGTTTATGTTTTTATTTATTATTTTTTAAGTTAGTGTGTATGTTAAATCATACATATGTTATGATTCGCATATGCATCTCTTACATATATGTGCTTTGAGTTTATGTAATTATTATTTATGCTGTTTTTAATAATAATAAGTATAGATGTTATGACTTGCGAAAGCGTTTGTTACTTGTATACTTTTATGAATTAAATTAAAAAGAAAATAAACTAAAGAAAATAAACTGTTGTGATCGTCTCAATAGCAGCATCGATTCTTATTCTCAGCACAGTAGTATAAAAAAATTTGTGTGTGTGTGTGTGCATGAGAGAGAGAGAGAGATCATACATGGGCTTCTGCATGTGATCTGGAGGTAATAGATGAAAGGAAAGTGCTCTCAACCAGTTCCTGCTTTTGTCCCATGTTCTCTGATGCCCTACAGAATCTGCAGGACGGATTGGATTACTAATACAAGGTTTTTGATTCAATAATCAAAACTGAAATTGATACGATAAATGAGGATAGGCGCAACTATTTATTTCAGCAAGAAAGTTTACAGAATGATCCTCCCCTTCCTGTCAAGTGATCCTGAAAGCGCTCCCTGTGCGACTTGTTATTCGACGAGATGAAAGAAAGAACGAAATATCTCCCTCACAACGATTCTACAGAGTGACGTCAATTAGCTCACGCGGGTAGCATGAACATGTACAAGAAGAAATCCACAAAAATAAACATGCACGACCTGCATACAATATAAAGCAGCATTAAGCTGATGTGAGTGGCGCGCTCAAGGAAATCACAGAAGCACGACCTCCAAATTGATATAGAAATATATTTCTCGTTCTCAAAGACCGTTAATTATCACCAGAAAATATACACTTGCAGTAAGTAAGTTCCTTATCAGGATCCTGAAAACTTCGCACATGCAGCCGATGCAGACCGAAAACCAAAGGTATGTTACTATGATAATATGCTGCGTTAGAGATCTTAACATCGTTTCGGTCTGAGGGTCGCTTCAATCGAAAATACTACAAAGCAGGAAGATTCGAAACTTCAAAATTGAACTGAGGAAGATGCAGCAATGCGTTTCCGCATAATTCTCGGTAATTTCCGGACTTATTAGACGGAAATGATTTATACTTGCCACATTATTTCCATTCAGAAAGTAACATGCATTGGCGAAGCAGGAGTGGTACTTGTTTTTGCACATTCGATAGAGAGATTAGAGTTGCTTCATATCACAGACAATCAGTTATTTCATGGCAACAAAGTAAAAACGCTGGTATGTGAAGGGGATTATTTAGCTGCATTTACACTGAAAAGTGAGTAATAACATAGTATAGCCCCCAACAGAAGCCCTTATTTCGCTGCAACTAGTTACAAGAAATGGACTGGCAATTAGCTGATTGATTACGAGAATTAACCTGGATGGTGGACTTAGAGAGAGCTTTCCGCAGTTAGAGAACTGACCCTCTGGAAAAGGGACACGAGGGAGAGTGTAAGCCATATCTCATATTAACGATTAGATGATATCTGTGTTGATCTATTGATACGCTCACAGTATACAAACAGTCTAACAGATCAAGAATAGAGTCAAATTCAAACTGTTGTTGGAAAATAAGGACCACAGATCCAACAGTTGTATCTGTTGACGAAGATGAAAGTCAGCGCCCTTCCATACTAAATATCAATGTCGGAAGTGATTTTTTTATGAACCATTATTCTGAAAGATCAAAGAAAAGTGACCATATTTTGTTTTTGTTTGAAATTATTTTTAAGGCTACATGAATCCATTAGCTTTATTGCTATTATTATTTCTAAAAAGAATTGGTCTTCGACGACCTACTGTCCTATAAGATCAAAATTTGCACATGACATACGTCAAGGCCGAGGACCCTTTCTATCCCGTCAAGGTTCAGCCACTACACCACGCAAAGTTTTATTCCTTGGGACCTTGCAATATGGCCATCAAGGTAAATGAGTGCAGTCACTAGGCAGTCATTCCTCGCTTCACGCAAAGTTTCATTCTTTGGGCTTCTAACATCCAATGGTAAATAAAAGATGAGTGCCAGGCAGTCATTTTTCGCGTCAGAAAGTGTTTTATCTTGTGTATACAACAAACGTTGAAATGAGACAGCGCTTGCAAGTAGCTTGATTAATCTCCGTTCCCTCTGTCGATCATCAAACACGAGTGCTTCTAAATGCGAGAGAGAATGAAAGAAATGTGCGCCGCGCAGTCCGGGCCTGCGGAATGAGCGACAGAGAGCTCATTGTTATTATGTTATTATAATCCACGTTTCACGTCGGGGAATCCATCGTGCAGCGATAAAACACTGGACGAGGAATGCTGCTTTATCTATTATCTGAAAAGTGGGAAATAACCGGATCTCAAAGTTGGTTGAGCTTTGCCTTCCTGAGGCAAAGCTCTAGGGTTCAAGCACTGTACTAGACATGTATGAATTTGGTCAGTTAAATCAGCTGTAATGTTATAACTTTGTCTAATTCCTGCGTTGTGGGATATAGACGGACCCTTGGGTACTATGTTCATTCACTTGTACAATTGCACTTTCAAAGTTAAAGTTCGAAAGAGTAGGCTTCGGTTAAACCTCCATTAAAAAAAAAGTTTGTATATGTGTGTGCGTTCATTTTACAAAATAGCTTTGAATTTAAAAAAAATTTAAAAATATCTTTTTTCCTTTTATAATTTAAAGCCCATATTTATGGCGAAAAAAGGAAAATTAAAGGAAATACAAAGAAAAATGATGACCTTTTGACCTCTCTTGTGACGGATCCACGTATTTTTTTCTTGAGTTCATTGTTTTCTACAATGAACACCCTATTATGTTTGAAGGAGGGGGAACTTTTAGAATTTCTAATCTTTTTGTCAAAGCAATGAGGGGATTTCTCAAGATACTTAATATGTTTGAAGGAGGGACAACTTTTAGAATTTCTAACCCTTTTGTCAAGGCAATGAGGGGATTTCTCTAGAGACCATTGTTTAGGGGGTTTTTTGAAAGTTTTTCACATATCTTTTCTTTGAAATTTTCCAAGAGCTTCACTTCTACTAGCACTCCAAAGATCTATGAAGAAACCAATAGCTTCTCCAAACAAAGCTTTGCTTCTCAATTGATTTGATGAGTCAACAAAAGCAATTTGTTGAGATGCAACCAGATCGAGATGATTTTATGATAGAAAATGAACAAGCCGCCAAGGTTTTTCGTACCACCTAAACATCATTTACACCATCGAGGGACGCCATATATTTTTCTCTCTTTGACATTGGTCCAAATCCCTCTATGCGGAATCTGCCACTTAAGGACCCCTTTCTTATTCTCTATAAGTAGATGCCATAGGTCCTTGAACTTGAAATCCCATCTAATCCAAGACCAATTTGTGCACCACTTTATGTTTAAAGATAAATGAATATTGGGGTTTCAATTATTCTCAAAATATCCATCATCCTATTTCCATTATTCCACTTTAGACCCTTCAATAGGGAGGATCCTAACCAAGTAGGAGTTGAATCTCTGAATCATCCCAAGCGCCAATTTTTGTGTCTTAAAAGGCAATAGTCTTCATAATCCACTTTGCAACTTGGATCAATGTCATCGAATTTGATCTAGTTTCTTTCATCTTGGTTCCCAAAGGTGCTTCCAATTATGAAAGCCTTTGGACCAAAGCTTCTTCGATGTATGTATATTTTCTTTCTAAACACACGATATTCGAGTAATAGGGAACCATATGGAGTCATGTTGTTTGATGCTAGCAGCCCATTTCCAATCATTATTGGTGGGATAGAGGGGATTTACCTTGTTCCAAGGATTCCATAAGGAGCATATTATATCAAATCCCTTGGGGCCAATCAAAATCAGCGAGAACAAAAGCATGAGCCGATCAAGGCCTTTCCATCTTGAGGTTTCAGAGAAGGAAAGGTTTTGCAATTCTTGAAGATAAGCTTGGCATAAGACTCCTTATCATTACACCAGGTTTTGATCATCCCTTTGGCCAATAGCTTGTTAACCATGGACCCAAGCACACATTTCCTTTTAGCTATCATGAATTTCCTTTCTGCCACCACAAATTTTTCCTTTGGGTTGGCATAAATTTCCCACTTAAGCTACCCTCCTCCTATTAGGATCACCTCTCCAACCAAAGCTCCTACGATCACTCCATAATTTGGGAAGCTTATCATTATTTGGTCTTTATCAAGCCAAGAAGTAGATGATAGAGGAAATGAGGAACATGGTGATCATCATTGATTTCCTAGCCACATTAATCTATATTCCCTTCCAACATTGGATTTTATTTTTTATCTTAGCTAGAAACCAATCCCAACATTGGCTCATAGTAACCATCAGGCCAATCGAGATTCCTAACAACTCGAAAGTTTGACGAGAGGAAAGCTCCTTACAACCTTGATCCTTCAAAAAATTTGTGAAAGGCTAAAAGAGTGTTTTGAAGGCTATTTTGGAGTGATTGATTGTGGATCCAAAGGAAATGTAAAAGATATCAAAGTAGTGGAAGAAGATGGAGACACTATCAATATCATTCTAAAGAAACACATTGGTTTCGTTCATGAAAGCTTGAGCACCATTTGATCTTGACCATGGGGGAGAGTGAGACTCCAAATATGACCCAACTACATTTGATCCCTAATTGAGCAACTAAGCCCATCCACAACAATCACAAATAGTGTTGGGGCCAATGGACAACCCTACTAAATAGAGCACTTGAGAATTATGGTCAATGAGAGCTTATCGTTGACATTAATTTGAGCTGAAGCATTTTCCAATAGAGTGGAAACCTTTTTGATGAATTTATGACCGAATCCTAGGTCCTTAGGGCACTAAAGAACTTATAAAATTCCACTCCAATCTACCACACTCCTTTTCAATATCAATTTTTGAGAAGAGAAGGTTTTGGCATTACTCAATATATTTGGGACCTTCCTAAATGTCGATTATGGCTTCAAGGCTCTTCCTTCCTTTGATGAAGGCTTTCTAGTCCTCATGAATCCATGATTAGATATGGCACATAATGCAGTTAGCTAGAGCTTTGGTAAGGACCTTGTAACTAGTTTGGAGCATGGTGATAGGCTATTGATTTCGATCCTATTCTTTTTATCTTCCTTATGAATAGGCTTTATATCATCTTCATAGAAAATTGATGGCATCCTTATATTAGAACATGCAAAATAAGCCACAAGGTCTTCTTCAAAGGTTTGGAAAAACTCATTGGTAAGGTTGCCAAGACTAGGGCTTTTGCCTTTAGGGAGAACATTGATTGTGTCTTTGGTCTTGCCTGTGATGAATGGGCTATTGAGTCTAAGAGCAATGCCTTGCATAACCTTCTTTGATATGAATTTTGAGATAAGAGCCATGTAATAATGGCTCAAAGGAGATAGCCAAGAGGAAACCCCAAATAGATGAGAGGTGTGATTTCCTCCTTTGAAGTGCATTCAACACTAAAATTGTTTATCATTCTTGGGAGGACCTCAATCTAATTATTTTTTTAGGATTCTACACCTTTAAAACTTTAGAGGGTTTGTTTACTTTGCTAGCTTGGTAGTCTCTAAAGAACAACTATAGGTTCTTTCTCTTCATCTCCTCTTCATATAAGAGAATGTTTATGATCTTGAGAAGCCTCTTTTGTACGTGAGTCTTCCTTAGAGTAACTTCAGTCTATAGGTGAATGAGCCTTCTATAAAGCTTCTCTCTTCATTCTTTTCTAATGCTCTAGATCTCGTTATGATTTCTATGCATAATATACTAGATTTTGCGAAGCAAAAAAAGAAAAGTATGTTGAATCCTAGCCCAGTAGTTTCCACCACCTGTCCGGGGTACGCGCCGTTAGCGATGCTCCGCTCGTTCCCTGGCATGGGTGGTGCGTGAAGGCAACTTCCGCGTTAAGTTTTTCTTTTCTTTAAAATTATGTTTCATTTTTTTCTTTTTTGAACCAACACCTAACTTCCCAGCGAGATAACTAAACTAGATCAATACTGTTACTTTTGATTCCAAGCAAGCATGATCTCCTATCGAACATAGGGAAGAGAAAACAACAAAGGATTAGCCAAGGCATCTTTGTACCCTTAACAGAAGGAAAAAAATGGATCACTATATGTAAGAAATTCAAGATTGAAATATCCATGCTCAAGGAGAGGGTGGGAAGCCCCTATTGATCACTAATGCTTTAAGAAAAGTATCCCTTACCAAGTCTACCTTTGCAAATCTCAATGACTGATTAAAGTTTTAAGAAACTAAATCCACCAATAACCTTGACTTTGGTCAAATCATAGTAAATCATTAGGTGATCTTATTGTACTTTTGCAAGACCAGCAATAATGTAGCTTTTCTACTCCCACATGTCTGAATGCAATTCCACCATGTTAAAATCAACAAATAGAATAACATACGTAGGTAGAGAGTCAAGAGAACTCCACATGCCAATTCATTCATTATCCAAGTTAGGGGCATAAAATAAAGAAACGGTGAAGGGGTGTGAGCCATCAAAGGAGGCCATAGACCATATCTGAAGAGGATTGGTGGAAGCACCTACAAAGGAAGAGGACCAATGGGTCTTGTATCTTGTAAACATTTCATCCCACCCACATGGGTGGATCATGGAGACACATCACTATCGATAAGAAATACTCCTCAACTTTTTCAAGAGGTCTTCACCATCAATTTTAACTTCTTGAAGATAGATGAAGTCTATGTTGATGCTCTTATCCTAGAGCCATTGGCAAATAATGGCCACTCTAGTGGGGTTTGTTATCCCTTAAATGTTGAAAGAGAGAACAATCAATTTCAAGTGGGTTGGTCTTTTCAGGTCGGGGACTTGTCTCTTATTTTCTCCAATTTTGCTTCTTCTTTTTTCTTAGTGACATGAGGGATATGTGAGGGGAATCTCCCTTTGATGGGGTTCTTACAAGTAAAATCCATTTAAAGCTTTTCTTTTCATAGCACTGACCTTCATGCCACAGGTATCTAGATCATTGGATCATATAATGGAACTTTTAGTGTATGAATTCTCTTCTTTGCTTGTGCAAAGCCTTGATTATCTTTTTTGGTTGTTGCACAGTCATCTAGAGCTTTCTCATCATCTAAGTCTTCCACTTGGCTAAATACCTCTAGGTGGTCTAAGAGTTTGACCTCTTTCTTCAACCTTTTGGCTTCTTCATTCAACATCGGGGTTTCAACTTCATGAGATGGACCTTATCCTAGAAACATTTTGGAAGTTCTCTTTCTTTTTTCTTCCAAATTCCATGAAGCCATCTGATTTAGCTCCATGGGTTGCATCGTTCTATCATGTTGTATAAATTTCAATGTTTTTTCATAGTCAAGTTCCATCTCCTTTAGATTCATGATTGGCCTCCCCCATCAACTTTGGGATGGTAATTTCCATCATATTATGTTGTTTCTCTGCACCCCTTTTCTCATAGGTCATTCTTTGATTTTATGCCCCTATGTGCAATGAAAGTAGGCATTTACAAGGTTCTTATAGATAACCTCCTTCTCCAAGAGAGCTTCATCTCAAATATCAATATAAATTGAGGGAAATTTATCTCCCGTTCTTCAGCCAAGAGGGCACAAGCCATGCGCAGATGAGGACGATTAACCCCTCAAACATACCCTATGTTAAGTAGATAAGGAAGGATTAAAGAAATTCATAAATCAGTTGAACAATCATTGAAGTAGCAAAAAACAAGATTATAAAAAAAAAAGTTTTGTAGCCCTCTATCTCCGGATTATGCAAATTGTGCTTGGTTGAATCATCAATACCTTTCATGATTAATCATTTTCTTTCTTTGATGATGAAATAGATGAAGATCAGCCTTTTTGTTCAGCCCACACCACCTCAAGAAGGCCCATGTGGTGCACCCATTTGCACATCATCTTTTCTTCCTTTTTTCACTTGCAGACCTACATAAATAGAGAGGGAACACATACAAACAAGGACATGTATACATACAAAGGTATACATATTACATACACAAAGCAAAAATCAAGATTATGCAAAAATAGTGTACAACCTTCTATCTCCACATCATGCAAATTGCACTTGCTTGAGTCATCAATACCTATGATGATTAATCATTCATTTTCTTTGATGACAAAGCAAACTAAGAGCACAAGAGGATGTTGCTCTTTGTCTACCCTCATGAGGAAAGCATCCTATAGGGGATATGTATAAAAAGGAGATATGCATGCAAGCGTCATAGGATATTGTTCTTCTTCATAATGCACTATTGGAGACCAGAGGACATCATAAGAAGGAAATGGATATGCATGTAGAATGGGTTGCAACAAGGCAAAGCGACAACATCTATGACAGAGAGAAAACAACATGTGGAGGATATAATGGTAGACATAGAGAACATAGAGGTGGAGTAATGGGAAATTCGGGTAAGATAGGCTTCAAATGAGGAAGATATTTTTGAGATCCATTGAGAACAAGAGGAGCATTGCTAATGAATTGCATAAATAAATGGTTTTGGGAGATTGCCGTACTTACCATGAGAAAGAAAGGCAATAACTCATTTCATTTTAGCTAGCTAACTAACATTATGGGAAAAATACTATATGTGCATAACTATCATTATGTGATGTTCCCACTAAACCTAGGACTCGAAGTCAAGTCAGCGATATGGATATTAAAAAACAAAGAGTTGCTACCAAAAGTGAAGGCGGGAATAGAAAAGAGGGAAGGAAAAGGTGGCAACCTGTAGGCTTCTTCAATTTAGGAAAGAGGCTAATATCTATGGGTTGAAGGAACCAAAATATGCACTAAGAGGAGAGATGTTACTATTGTGCACCAAAAAAATAGGAGAAGGAAGGTAGTGATCCGAGAGTTCTCAAGGGGGTTCAGACAAGAAGACAATCCAATAGAGAATTTTCTCTTTTTTTCTTACCTTCTCTCCTCCTTTCTTTTCCCTTTCTCTTCCTCTTCCTAACCCCTCTTTCCGATCTTCACACACTCTATCGCTCATGCACATGTCCACTCATATCCTCACAACGCGTACACTCGTTATTCTTTTTCTCATTCTCATTCACTCCCTATCACTCGCTCCTACTCTTCCTCTCTCTTTCTCGTTTACACACTCACACTTATAGGCTTACACACACTCCCTTCCCATCCACTATCTTACACACTTATTTTAAAACACTCAGGACTCACTCGCTCTAATACTCACTTAGATAGCTACTTTTGCTACTGGAACCAGTGCCTCTCACCTGTCCGTTTATCTGAGCTTAAGGCAAGTGGCTGGAAAAAGTTTGCAGACAACTTATTTTTTTGTTTTTGTTCCACAAACTCAGTTCTTAACATAAACAAGGGTGTCTGGTACGGGTTCTATACCATTCTTTTTCCCAGCCAATTGTGTACATTTATCGAGTGTGTGCTATGCATTTCAAATAGGTCTGCAAGAATCCTATGATTAAGTTCTTTTTGTTTCCTGCATATGTTGTCAATTTATTTTTTAAGTTAAGCTTTTGAAAAGGGGCAGGGTGATGTTTTTACCATGCATGACTTGTTACAAAAGTTTACGATTGAATGCTCTAGCAAAATGCAACAGTTCAAGTTATAAGATTAAAGTTTGGCATTTTAACCATTCTAAAAGAACATTTTACAGTTCAAATCTACTATCATAAGTTCCCAAATCACAGCCTTGTCACCCTTGATAGTAAAATGGGGCATGATCGATCATAACTGGTCCTGTACAGTTTTTTCATAAAAAACTTATCGTTGACTGAAGCATCACAGCAAGTACACAACATATGTGTGGTTCACATGCCTATGGAACAAAGAGAATGGAGTTCTCCAAAAGGGTCGATGTGCTTACTACTAGATACAGATGCAGCAGGGTGACTCATAAGCAACTAGGCCACATGCTCACTTTCATAGTTTGAATTCCTTAATGAGGGAGGTCTGCTCCTAATGAATTACTGCGATATGTGATGCAACCCAGCCCAGGGGATGGGAATTTCAGGGAGTAGGGGTATTCCTACCTTGGAAATCGGTGTCTATGACCTCTTCAACTGTGAAACTGCAGAGTCCAACTGATTCATCAACCTCTAGTTCTGGCCCTCTCTTCTCTTCAGGTCTTCTCACAGTTCACTTCTCCTCTGCTCTGTAAATCAACAGATCCTTATGGTCCTCTGAGTCCACAGTATGAAGAATGCCGTCAGCCACACCTTTCCTTTACTGATCACCAACTCTCTCACTCAGATTCTTCGTGGCTCCCAATCAGCCTCCGTTCTCCTTCTTGTATGCTGGGCTGAGTCCTTTTTCTTTATTGCTTTTCCTCTCTCTTGACAGCTTTGTGCTGATAATCTATTTTCTTCCCCACCAGCGCACAACACACAACCACATAATGATAACACATAACATATATGAGCTAGCCCATAACGAAGCTTGATGCGGCTCGTGGTCGTGACTAGCCAGCCACGATGGCTCCACTTACCTACCAACCCGTTATGGCGCGTAGCTAAGACACACACATGTACATCCCAAGCCTATGGTGAAACTAGCTGAGGTTCGTGGTCCTAACCACCCGGCTAGGATAAATCCACCCACCTACTAGCCCACCATAGCGCATTGGTACAATCACAACAACACAATGTTTTTTCTTTTCTTTTTTCTTTTCTTTTTTTTTTCATAGTTAATTAATTTGCCCAGTCCTGAGAATTAGGGAGAGGAAGAAAGGGATTTTCCCACTTTTCCCACACATGCATGCAAACATATACACTCTAGCCTTTGACAGATCAACCACCTCTTCACTCCATTCTCTCAATTACAGACACTACACATGTATTCATCGAGTTGACTTTTCACTTGGTAACTACAGCCGGCTATGCCTTGGTCCCTCGTCTACCTATCCTTAGATGCTCTAGAATGTGAGTCTCCGGGATGTCTCATATAGCCTCAACTCGTACTCGCATCCCGATGACTTCCCTAGGGCGAGTCAGGCTCAACTTCAGGAGCTCCGTCATCACTTCCTATCGTTAACACATCTGCCCAAGCCCACGTGATATCGTTTTCTTCGTTAAACATTTCCCTCGAAGGGTCAAAATAGTAATATCGATCCCCCGCCCATCCTACATGTCGGGTCAGGTATTCCTCAAAACATTCAATATAAAATATATCATCCAAACCCTGGTTTATGAAGCATACCAGCCAGTGCGCTTCCTCCACATCATATTCCGTCTCAAAGTCGTCGACCTCTATGTCCATGCGGGCGAACGTTTGGTCCGAGAAATATATCCTTAGCTCGTACAAATAGAGTTGAGTTATTTGATCTGCTATTTTGTTACTTAGCTCTTAACAGTCTCTGCGCAACACAAAAAAATAATTAGAAGTCCAAAATTCTTGAGCTAGCAAGGGATAATATTTATGACACAAAAATCATAACTAACATATGCGCACATATATATATATATATATATAACTATACATCTATGTACAAGGAGTCTACTACGTCCCTCCGCTTGGACTCCTTGTACATAGATGTATAGTTATATATATATATAACTATATATATATATAACTATACATCTATGTACAAGGAGTCTACTACGTCCCTCCGCTTGGATCCCGTTTGGCTTCTCCCGTCCTAATGTTACTTGAAATAGGGTTTAACTCGAAGCGCGTTAACCTTCACGGGAGCACATTCTTCTCCTAAATCTTGAATTTGCATGGAACCATTGGAGTTGAGTTCCACCACCTTAAACGGTCCTGCCCATCTTGTCTGTAACTTCCCCGGGAATTTATAATATTTACTATCATAGACTAGCACCAAATCCCCTTCTTGGATCACATAGGTTTTGAGATTCTTGTCATGCCTCTCTTTACGTCTTCTCTGAATAGCTTCCAGACTTTGCTGTGCAATGAGTCTCTTTTCTTCTAGCTTGACCAATTGTATGTACCTTTCCTTCAATGGCTCTTCCTCTCCCAGCCTGGCCTCGATGGCCACTCTTAGTGTCAGCACTTCTTTTTCGATGGGAAAGATGGCTTACTCGCCATATACTAGGGAGAACGGAGTGCGCTTAGTCGTCACTCGGTAGGATGTTCGATACGCCCACAAAGCTTCCAAAAGTCTCTCATCCCAGTCTCACCTATGTACAACTATTGTCTTTGTCAGAATCTGTTCAAGAACCTTGTTGGTAACCTCCACTTGTCCATTCGCCCTCGGGTAATATGGGGTGCTTTTCCTATGTTTGATTTTATATAATTCCATTAATTCCTCGATCAATTCGTTGATAAAATGTGTCCCTCTATCACTTACTATCTCCAACGGGCATCCGAATCGGGTGATAATTTGTTCGTCAAAAATTTAGCTACATCAACAGCTCGGTCAGTCTTCAGAGCTTTGGCTTCTACCCACTTGGTAACATAGTCAGTGCAGACCAGGATATACCTATTGGATCTACGTCTGGAGGGAGGATCAATAGGCCCCACAAAATCAATTCCCCATTTTTCAAAAGGCTTAAGAGCCAACACTGGCGTAAGAGGAGAAGCATGTGCTAACGTTGGTTTGCCCATTCTTTGGCATTTGTCGCATTTCTTGCAGTATGTGTGAGAGTCTTTAAACAGCGTTGGCCACCAATACCCAGCCAATAAAATCTTTCTTGCCGTCAGCTCACCAGAAAAATGCCCACCGCAGGGTTCATCATGCAATGCCCTCAAAACTAGGGCTGCTTCTTCTTCCTCAAGACACCTCCGATAAATGCTTTCATGTACAAAATATCGATAGAGCTGCCCACCAATGATGCTATGGTGTTTTGCCAGTGCTAATAGTTTTTGCTTCTCTCTCTTGCTTTCTCCCGGCGGGTATTTAGTGGTGCATAAGAAATTCACCAAGTCGGCATACCAAGGTACCTTAGCATCAACCTAAAATAGATGTCCATCAGGAGCATCGTCGAGCACACCAGAGATTGGCTCCTCATTAATAATTCGAGATAAATGGTCTACCAATACGTGCGCTTTGCCTGGTTTGGTTACCACTGTGAACTGAAATTCTTGTAGGAGTAGCATCCACCTCATCAATCGCCCTGATAGCTCGGGTTTATTAATGATGTACTTTAGGGCTTCATGATCCACATAAAACGTGAAATGTTTTTCCATCAAGTAATGCCGATACTTGTTTACCGCAAAGATCATCGAGAGGCATTCCTTCTCTGTAGTTGTGTAGTTTCTTTCCGTGCTATTCAAGTTTCGACTTGCGTAATAAATAGGGTGGTCCAATTTCCTTCATCGGCTTGACATAGCACTGCTCCAACCGCAGTATGAGAAGCATCTGTGTGCACATGAAATTCTTTCGTCCAGTCGGGTGCTACCAAAATCGGTGCATTTATCAATCTCTCTTTGATCAATCGGTGCAACTTGACACTCTCCAGTCCATTGATATTGTTGGTCTTTCCTCAAAAGATTCGTAAGTGGTGCTGCTATTGATGCAAAATTTAATATAAATCGTCGATAATAATTAGCATGCCCCAAGAATCCTCTGAGTTGCCGCAAGTTTTGAGGAGGTGGAAGTTGTCCAATTTTTTGTACTTTATCCTCGTCAACCGCGATCCCTTTTTCGGAAATAACATGTCCCAAAAGCAATCCTCTTCGTACTCCAAATGTACACTTTTCAGGATTTAATGCGATGCCTTTTTCAATGCTTCTTCTTAGAATAGCTTCGATCCTCTCCATCATATTTTCATCATTGCCCCTTATTGCAAAATCATCGAGGAATATCTCCATCCAATCCTGCAAATAGTCTTGATATGCAGCTATCATTGCCCTCTGGAATGTGGCCGGTGCATTGCATAATCCAAATGGCATCACACGATATGCATACGTACCCCATTCTGTGGTGAAAGTAGTTTTTCATTGATCCTCTTCATGGATTTGGATCTGATTGTACCCACTGAAACCATCCAAAAATGAGTACAATTTATGGCCAGCCACTCTGTCCAAGATTTGATCAGTAAACGGCAAGGGGAAGTGATCCTTCTTTGTGCGCTCGTTCAACTTACGGTAATCTATGCAAATACGGATTTTTTTATTTTTTTTCGGGACCACTACAATTGGTGATACCCACTCGCTGGATGCGATGGGATATATGAATCCTGCTTCCAATAACTTAGTTAATTCCAGCTTGATCAATTCCGAGTAGACTGGATTTGTCCGCCTAAGTCGTTGACATATTGGTGGGGTGCCTTCTTCCAAATCTATATAATGTTGGCAGATTCGGGGATCAATTCCTCTCAGATCACAGTATGACCATGCAAAGGCCTTGCTGAAATTTTTGAGTGCCAATTTAATGCAATCTCGTACTTCATCTGGTAGCTCTGACCCCACACTCAAGAACTTTTCTTGAAAAACTTCCCATTTTTCCACCTGAACTTCTCGCGAATATTCCTTATTCCTTGATGACGTTGTAATTGGAAAGTGTTCCCCGATCATGCGTGCATGGTTGGCCAGTAAATCATTGTTTTTTTCTTTTTCAACCTCACTCAATTTCTTTAGTTCAGCTTTTGCAGTGGCTTCCTTCACTTTATTCTTACTCTTCGCTTCTTTTTCCGATTCTCGACTCCTCCTTAGAAGCTCGGCTTCTAGCACTCTGACCCTTTCTCTCAACTGTTGCACTTCCATTGTCGGAGCTGACTCCAGCTTCAACTCTTCTTTCGAAGTTCCCTTCTCCAGGGATTGGGTAGCTTTGCTTTCCTTTGCGTCTATACTCAACATGTAGCACTCAAATTCACTTGTATGTGTCAACCATCCCAGCAAGCAACTCCTGGTCTGAGTCATCCTTGTAACATAGTGGATCTTTGTACTCGCCCACCTTCGCATGTTGGAGGTTGGACAATTGCAGGTTAAATCCATCCTATGAAAGGTCCTTAGAAGTCTCCGTGCGCAGTGCAAATCTTACCAACGCCATTTCTTGTCTAACTTTTTCCTTTGCTTTCTGCTCCCTTTCCTCAGCTTTTGTCGATCTCTTGCCGGTCAAGTTTGGAGACACTTGAAGTTGTATTCGATCCGCCTTTGGTCCAATTGTGATAAATCCTATGCGCCAATCGTGCACACATTCGACTTGCACCAGCCATGGCCGTCCAAGTAAGATCGAGAAGGTAGCCTTTGAGGTCCTTGGTCTTACTATCAGATAATCAACCTTAAACTCTAGACCGCCCACAACTCTGCTTACATTCTTCAAAAGACCCGCAGGCTTCACTTGTGTTTGATCTGCCATTCTCAAGGACATCGGAGTTTCTTCCATGTGGTTGAGGCCCAAAGCTTCCATCATGAACTCAGTCATTAAGTTGACTGCGGCTCCACTATCTAGCTGAGCACCGGGGACTGCATATCCTTTAATCTCGACTGTCAGAGCTGGAGCATTCGAATCAATTTGCATCGTAATACTTTGAATGATCCCTTGGACGTCTTTATCTTATCTCTTTTTATCTCGAGCTTTCCTCGGCTTCTTAATATATTCGTTGTAGAATTGTTTCCTATAAGCAGGTGAACATTTTAGCAATGTGCCAATGTCTAGCGTGACTTCCGTGTCAGCGAGCAGCTTTACGATGTCCACTTCCTCCGAACTTTGTCTTTCCTTTCTACACTTCGGAGCCCTTAATCTTTCAGGGAATGGTGCTATGCCTCGCACAAACTCCTTGGTCACTGGTGGAAGGATCTCAATCTCTTCCCCATCCTCAAACTCTTGTTGCTCAGCAAATCCTCCAACTTGGTTTTCTACCTCTTCATGTTCGGGTATCTTCTCTTGGCTTGCTTTTCCGCTTTCGCCTTCTCGATGTTTCTTTGAATACTCTTGGGTCCTTGTGACTACTTCCACAGTTGGCTCTTTATGTGGTTTCTTGGCTTGGTAAGCATCCACAAAGTGCATTGACGTGCTAGAGCCTTCTTGAGGGTTCGGTGTCTTGAACACTACTCCGATTGTAGGAACATGCTCTTGAGCTCTCGTTGTGGAATGCATCTGAGTATCAACATAATTCGAGGACCCTACTGGTCCCTTATCCTTGCCGGCGGCGGCTCTTCGTTTTGGACAATCTTCATCAAAATGGCCCTCTCCACTACAGTACCTACATAGCGGGGTATAATCAACTAGTTTCTTTTCATTTGGACATCTAGATTGAGTATGGCCAAAGCCATGACATCTCCCGCACTGGATTGGACCATCTCTTCTTTGATCACGTGCAACTCCTCTTGGATAGTCTCCTCCCTGACCCTAAGCACCATATCCATAAGTCGGTCTGTTTTCCCAACGAGATGTGGGTGGGACACTTTGAGCAGGCAATCCCGTGTAGGGTCTTTCTCTTGTATCTCCCGATTTCATGGTCCTCTCTTCATAGGCTCTCTTGTTGTAACATCGGTCCTCCGTGTGATTTGTTCTTCCACAAAAAGTGCAACGCATTCTAGGTGGCGACCTATCTGTAAATACTCTTGAGACGGTAGGGCATTTTGAAGCTAAATGGCCGTAACCATGGCACTTTCCACACCATGTATTTGATCGAAACACTTGATTCGGGTTTGTCGTGACCTCTGGTTTTACTGTGTATGTTTCCTGGGTCATTGTGGCAGCTTTTATAGCTTGCGTAACCAACTCCAATATTCGTTCTTCAGGTAGCTTAGGTTTTACCTCGCTTGGCGTGCTAGTGGCAGCTACAAAAGCTGGGGTCATCAATGCGGGACTTCCTTGGCCAGGATCTTTCATTGGAATGTTCCCTGGGCCTCCCATAGGTTCGTATAAGAGCTCCATCTTCCTCTGTTGACATAATTGTACTTCCTCCCAAAGCCTTGCTTGTTCTTTAGCATCCATTAAAGTTGCAGGTCTTGTCAGGCTGATATGCTGCTCTGCCGTAGGATCTCTCAATCCCGAAATGAATCTTCTTTTCAATGTCTCATCGTTCGGGGCATTCGCGCCCATCTTTCTTACCAACGTTTCCATTCTCTGAATGTAGTTATCGATGCTCTCATTGACTCCCTGTCGCAAGTAATCCATCTGTTGGGCCAAACTATCTTGGAAGCCTTGTCGTCGAAACTTTGCCAAGAAGGCTTCCTTGAGCATCTGATAAGTTCCACGCTCTTGTGGTGTCAAATTCCCATACCAATTGGCTCCCTCGTCACGAAGAATAGCCGGAAAAATCCTCAACCTTTGATCCTGGTCAACTACCTCATTGGCCTCACAAGTAACCTCAAACAGTTGGATAAAACTATCTGGATCCTTGTCCCAAGCACCTGAGAACTTGGTGAAGTCCCCCAAGTGAACCGAAATCCGTTGAGCCATTTCAAGCAGAGGTGTGATGTCAATATCACTTCGATCCCAGAAATTTAGCACACGCGGCCTCAGGAACCCTCCTTCAAACTTTCGTACTTGATTTGCGACTCTCCTACTCCACGCTTTTGGCAGATTTCCTTGAGCTAATCGAGGTCGACTCACCTGGCGGTTCCCACCTCTTCCTTTCTCTTTCAAGGGCTCTTCTCTGAGCACGTTCCTCTCTTTGCGTTTGTGTTGCTCATGAGGATGAGCTCCCCTCGCTCATGTACTAGATCTGGGGTCCGCAAGCTCGGCCAATGTGTGGCGCTAGGCGAACCTATGGCACTCTCTTATAGAGACGTGCCAAGCTATTTCCCGGCAAACGCACCAAAATGATGTCCCCTTAACCCAAGGGAAAGTGGATACACACAACGATATTTTGCCTAAACTTTCTGATGTTAGGCCAACTTTTATCACCCGAGGTTCCCAATTTCACTCCAATGTAACCTTGGAGAAGACTGAAACATACATGCACAAAGAATTATCCGACCCCAGTGATCACTTCTAATAGCCTCCCTCTTTCCAGGTTCACCCTTTCTTCCTTTTGCTATTTTGCACTCACGCGTACACACACACATTCATACGAGCACCTCCCTCCACATGCGTACTCTCTTACACACTTGCATTCAACACTGTATTGCACATTCCAATAATCGAAGCATTTGTTTAGCCATGCAACAGTTTATATAAGCGCAATAAAGCATATCTAAGCATCCCGATGGCCGAGAATTTTCCTTTTTGTTGTATTCAACCATTGCCTAAACAACTACAACAAAAAAATCTTTTCCAGGCATTTATTTAGTATGGGCCTTGCTTTTGATCTTCATTCGAGTATGCCCATATTGAGAGTATATCCACACCATTTCATTCTATGCCTACTCCTTCCTCGGGTTTGATGGTTCTGTTTTTTTCCGTGTAATTTAGACTATGGAACCGGAATGGAGCTCAATTTGATGACTAAAAAACAGGCCCTGACGAATTAACACTTTCATCGCATTTAGCATCATATATATCTTTACTAATTGCAGAAGAACCTGCATCAATTTGGCCAAGCATTTTTCAAAATAAAAGGGATGCAAATCTCAAGCAGTAGTACTAATTATTTCATGCACAGTGAAGCTTGCATATTTTCACCTGCATCTTTGCTATTACAAGGAAATGAACAATCTACTCATGCCATGATTTTGCATACAATTAGGAACATGTATGCTCACTGAATTTATGCACTTTCCAAGGTTAACACAATACGTGACTGCAAGATAAGGGCAATAGACATAGCGATTTCCTATCGATTTCGGTTCTCTTTTCTCTCTTTTTGTGTGTTCTGGAACCACCCGGAAAATGTACTAAAATGGAACTGGTTTACAAAGTTCAGAACCATAAAAACATCTCTGCATCCGCTTAGCACAACGACTCAATAAGATTATCATTTTCTTTTGTTATGGAAGTACTAACTTAATTGAGAATTTGAACAAAGTGACATCAGCGAACATAGAAAATCCTTTCTCTACCTTATGTGGGATCTCCGGTGCCATCCATTAAATGCCCATAGTATATTAAAATTCTGCTAGGTGTAGTATTGAAACGAACATGTTTTGTGAGCAAGTTGACTGTATGAAGGTTGTTCGTTCAAAATGCACAGTAACATCTCTGTCTAAAACCGAACCTCCATTGCAGAATTATGTGGCTTGAAGAAATGAAAGCTAAATCAATTCAAATTCAGGCGAGAACTCATCGGAATTAATTTGCCAAAGGTGAATGAGTTCAGCTATGCAGGTATGTGCATGGAAAGAGCATAGGGGTATTATCTAAAGCTAATCACATAAAGCCTAGTGACTCCCTTCCAAAATAAACAAAATTTAGGTAAGGTCAAAGCTCAATTTCCTTACATGGAAATAAATACAACTCCAGATAGAAATACTTGGGGTAGATGATGCCCTCTTCCTGCATTAGCCTCAAGCAGACCACGTCCTCCAGCTCCTGCCTCCGGTGCTCGCCCAACATCTGCTCCACTCTACCTTCTTCGACTCGAGATGCCTCTATCGTTCTTGATCCCTTCCCAGTTAACTATGCCCACCGATGATCTTTGATTGTCTCCTTTTGTCCAATCCCACTCCCAAGAGCAAAAGGAAGGTCTTATCTTCTTGCATCCTGATCAGCATCGTAACCCCCCCCCCCCAAAGTACTTTTTACTCTCCCCTGATATGGCGAGTTTTTTTCTGTCTCCGAGATCCCAAAAAAGATAAGATAATGTCGAAGAAGCAGCCGCCCCCACCTTTTGCACTGGGATTGTCGCCCATCCCAAATGAAAAACTGACGCTAAGTTAGATGCAGCTAGGAGTCAGTTTGTATCAAGCTGCGAATGGAAGCAATATCGTGTTCCGAGCAGCCTTTCCAGACTCGGCGATTCTCTAAGCCGACGCCCCCTTCCCGAGCAAATCTGTAGACTCTGCTAAAAACCTGAGAGAACGGAACTTCTGTGTCTACTCCTCACCCTCTTTCCGGCTGTCTCTATGCACGCCATCTCCTCTTCTCTGTCAGGCTATCGCACGTGACATGGTCAAGACGCCCAGAACTTTTTTTTTATCCCTTCCCGCCTGTGCGGTTCTTCTCCCAAAAAAATAACAGCCAAAAGCTTTTGTGTTTTCCGTTTTTTCACGCCTCTGATAGAGGGTCATCTCGTTACTCCCATTCCTCCTTTTTTTTTTGTCATGATCCTCATTGTCTGCTAATGAAGTGCCTTTTTTCCAGATCTGCCAAGAAAACGGCATGAAACGGATTTCTGGTTTCTAACAAGTGTCCATAAGGTGGCAAGGAATTGTTATGAACCCGTAGCAAAACGTGAAGGTTCACGAGACGAAGTGGTCCCATGTGCCATCGACCCGTGACTTTGCAATATCTTGTTTTTGGAACTTCAAGATTATTTTTGGCATGGCCTCTCGAAGTACTCTTACTCTACGAAGGCTACCTTTCGAAATGCAATTTTCCACACTTTAGCAAGCAACCCACCTTTGGCATAGGTGATATAAATATTTCCTTTGGCGTAGGTCCAATGGCAGCGAGTACTTCTTAGACCTTATTCAAGCAATGGCATCCAAGCATGTCTTCCCTTCCTCCCATAAACGTGAATCATCACGGCATAGCAGCCTTGAAAACACCTATGAGTGCCGCACTCTCTAGAGTGATTTGCTATCCCCATCCACAGAAAACCATGCATAGCTTCACCCATACTGCTCTTGATCCCTGTGTCCAGATTTGAGTGGATCTTACTACCCCCAGCCATCAATTCTCCTTGCAAAACACCTATATTCAAACAAATACTTACCGAGATGGAACATGTTAGTGCATAAAAATTACCAACTTTTTAGCTAACAGTGAAGTACACATGTTTTTGGTTAATATCAATCTATTGACATCCGCAGTCGGAGCCTTCGTGTGTTACCTTGTGTCTGATATTGTTCTTGACCATGTGTGCCCTTGCACGAGCGAATCATCATATCTGACATAACCGCATAAAATTGTTCCTAATAAATTTGATCATGCTATGGTGGTTGCTAGCCATGGAGTTGGGCATGGCAAAGACTATTGGATTGTGAAGAGTTCATGGACTAAGCAGTAGGGTTTGGATGGTTAGGTGCACATTGGGGAAAAAAAAAAGAAAAGAAAAGGAAAAAAGAAAAAAGAAAAGAAAAAGAAAAAAAGCACAATGGGGGGTCGTGCGCTGTCTCTTTCCTCGTTTTTTGCCTTTGGTCAGCCTTCTTCCCACATGCAAGGGCAACGGACAGGCAGAAGTGGTCGGGGGAGGGTCTCTCTCCCCTCCCATGCTCCCCTTTCAAGCACACATGGAAGGAGGAGCTCACAAGATCTGCATCTCTCCATCTCCAACACGAGAATTTGTGGTTAGTCTCGAGGAGTTTCACCCTCGATTCTCCAAAATGGTGAAATTTATTGTCGGACAGTTGAGAAGGATTATGGACGAAAAGCACAATATATGTACTATGTGAGTTGTTGCCTATGTGGATCATCGTAAATTTACCCTCACAGATTCTTTGGTGGCAACCACGAGTATTATAGCCCACGAAGTTGCAAACGATGTCAGTCTTACTGATACCCATTCTGACGAAGGTGAGCAAGGCATCACAATCAAGACTATTGGAATCTCTCTATATTATGAACTTCTGGAGGAATTGCTCAAGAACTACAAGGGGGAGCTTATGTAGGAAAATGGCACAAGTTAAGGACCATGCTGAGGTTTTCAAAGGGAGTCGAAGGTTTTTTTGAGAGAATCGCTTGGAATTCAACCAAAAGAAGAGACTACCATGACTGCTATACAAGGAGCACAAATCCTCGGTTGCCCATTTACTCTGCTACATGCTCAAAGTCGTCGCAGAAGAGGCCATTACAGTTGACGACAAAAAGAGTCACCTCATATACAAATACTTCAATACACATTTGATAAATTGAATTTGCTCTTTTTGACTCCACGCTTGCATTCTATGAGTTTCAAAATGAAAGGTTGTCTTCACACCAACTATGCAGCATTATAGCATGGAAACAATTATTGGGTTGTGCATACGTGTACAATTGATGAGGTACTTAATCCTACGTTTCAAGATCGATATTAAAGGTGCACCAAGAACTCATGCTTCAAAAGCTGCATGACGGAATTACATCTTTTATGCGAGACCAAGTATGAGCTCTTAAGAGAGCAAATTAAGTAGGGGAGTATGTTAGCTAAAAAGTTGGTATTTTTATGCACTAACATGTTCCATCTCAGTAAGTATTTGTTTGAATATAGGTGTTTTGCAAGGAGAATTGATGGCTAGTGGTAGTAAGATCCACTCAAATCTAGACACAGGGATCAAGAGCAGTATGGGTGAAGCTATGCATGGTTTTCTATGGATGGGGATAGCGAATCATTCTAGAGAGTGCGGCACTCATAGGTGTTTTCAAGGCTGCTATGCCGTGATGATTCACGTTTATGGGAGGAAGGGAAGACATGCTTGGATGCCATTGCTTGAATAAGGTCTAAGAAGTACTCGCTGCCATTGGACCTACGCCAAAGGAAATATTTATATCACCTATGCCAAAGGTGGGTTGCTTGCTAAAGTGTGGAAAATTGCATTTCGAAAGGTAGCTTTCGTAGAGTAAGAGTACTTCGAGAGGCCATGCCAAAAATAATCTTGAAGTTCCAAAAACAAGATATTGCAAAGTCACGGGTCGATGGCACATGGAACCACTTTGTCTCGTGAACCTTCACGTTTTGCTACGGGTTCATAACAATTCCTTGCCACCTTATGGACACTTGTCAGAAACCAGAAATCCGTTTCATGCCGTTTTCTTGGCAGATCTGGAAAAAGGTACTTCATTAGAAGACAATGAGGATAATGACAAAAAAAAAAGGAGGAATGGGAGTAACGAGATGACCCTCTATCAGAGGCGTGAAAAAACGGAAAACACAAAAGCTTTTGGCTGTTATTTTTTTGGGAGAAGAACCGCACAGGCGGGAAGGGATAAGAAAAAAGTTTTGGGCGTCTTGACCATATCACGTGCGATAGCCTTACAGAGAAGAGGAGATGGCGCGCATAGAGACAGCCGGAAAGAAGGTGAGGAGGAGACACAGAAGTTCCGTTCTCTCAGGTTTTTAGCAGAGTCTACAGATTTGCTCGGGAAGGGGGCGTCGGCTTAGAGAATCGCCGAGTCTGGAAAGGCTGTTGGGAACACGATATTGCTTCCATTCGCAGCTTGATACGAACTGACTCCTAGCTGCATCTAACTTAGCGTCAGTTTTTCGTTTGGGATGGGCGACAATCCCAATGCAAAAGGTGGGGGCGGCTACTTCTTCGACATTATCTTATCTTTTTTGGGATCTCAGAGATAGAAAAAAACTTGCCATATCAGGGGAGAGTAAAAAGTACTTTGGGGGGGGGGTTTACGATGCTGATCAGGATGCAAGAAGATAAGACCTTCCTTTTGCTCTTCGGAGTGGGATTGGACAAAAGGAGACAATCAAAGATCATCGGTGGGCACAGTTAACTGGGAAGGGATCAAGAACGATAGAGGCATCTCGAGTCGAAGAAGGTAGAGTGGAGCAGATGTTGGGCGAGCACCGGAGGCAGGAGCTGGAGGACGTGGTCTGCTTCAGGCTAACGCAGGAAGAGGGCATCATCTACCCCAAGTATTTCTATCTGGAGTTGTATTTATTTCCATGTAAGGAAATTGAGCTTTAACCTTACCTAAATTTTGTTTATTTTGGAAGGGAGTCACTAGGCTTTATGTGATTAGCTTTAGATAATACCTGTATGCTCTTTCCATGCACATACCTGCATAGCTGAACTCATTCGCCTTTGGCAAATTAATTCCGACGAGTTCTCGCCTGAATTTGAATTGATTTAGCTTTCATTTCTTCAAGCCGCATAATTATGTAATGGAGGTTCGGTTTTAGACAGAGATGTTACTGTGCATTTTGAACGAACAACCTTCATGCAGTCAACTTGCTCACAAAACATGTTCGTTTCAATACTACACCTAGCAGACTTTTAATATACTATGGGCATTTAATGGATGGCACCGGAGATCCCACATAAGGTAGAGAAAGGATTTTCTATGTTCGCTGATGTCACTTTGTTCAAATTCTCAATTAAGTTAGTACTTCCATAACAAAAGAAAACGATAATCCTATTGAGTCGTTGTGCTAAGCGGATGCAGAGATGTTTTTATGGTTCTGAACTTTGTAAACCAGTTCCATTTTAGTACATTTTCCGGGTGGTTCCAGAACACACAAAAAGAGAGAAAAGAGAAGCGAAATCGATAGGAAATCTCTATGTCTGTTGCCCTTATCTTGCGGTCACGTATTGTGTTAACCTTGGAAAGTGCATAAATTCAGTGAGCATACATGTTCCTAATTGTATGCAGAATCATGGCATGAGTAGATTGTTCATTTCCTTGTAATAGCAAAGATGCAGTCACCTGTGAAAATATGCAAGCTTCACTGTGCATGAAATAATTAGTACTACTGCTTGAGATTTGCATCCCTTTTATTTTGAAAAATGCTTGGCCAAATTGATGCAGGTTCTTCTGCAATTAGTAAAGATATATATGACGCTAAATGCGATGAAAGTGTTAATTCGTCAGGGCCTGTTTTTTAGTCATCAAATTGAGCTCCATTCCGGTTCCATAGTCTAAATTACACGGAAAAAAACAGAACCATCAAACCCAAGGAAGGAGTAGGCATAGAATGAAATGGTGTGGATATACTCTCAATATGGGCATACTCAAATGAAGATCAAAAGCAAGGCCCATACTAAATAAATGCCTGGAAAAGATTTTTTTGTTGTAGTTGTTTAGGCAATGGTTGAATACAACAAAAAGGAAAATTCTCGGCCATCGGGATGCTTAGATATGCTTTATTGCGCTTATATAAACTGTTGCATGGCTAAACAAATGCTTCGATTATTGGAATGTGCAATACAGTGTTGAATGCAAGTGTGTAAGAGAGTACGCATGTGGAGGGAGGTGCTCGTATGAATGTGTGTGTGTACGCGTGAGTGCAAAATAGCAAAAGGAAGAAAGGGTGAACCCGAAAAGAGGGAGGCTATTAGAAGTGATCACTGGGGTCGGATAATTCTTTGTGCATGTATGTTTCAGTCTTCTCCAAGGTTACATTGGAGTGAAATTGGGAACCTCGGGTGATAAAAGTTGGCCTAACATCAAAAAGTTTAGGCAAAATATCGTTGTGTGTATGCACTTTCCCTTGGGTTAAGGGGACATCATTCACACATACATCCATGCTGACTTTGCACACATATCTATAAATGCAACCATACAAACAATTTCTTTTGGGACATTTGAACAAAATCAGATTTCCAAGAGCTACATTTTTCATAAACACCACATCAGTAGATTTAAAATCAGCGCAAATTTTTTGTGTAACATACTCCCCTCTTCTTGCTTGCGATGTCGTCCTCGACGAGCCAATTTGGTACCTGTACTCAAATCATCCAACATGTGATCATCACTAAATCAAATACAATTTTTTACCTTGCATACCAATTCTCTCCCTCCTCAATGTAAGTCCTGTAAGCATACTCATCCAATCATCTAATTAGTACCAAGATATAATCAATTCACTTACCAACTTTGTCCATTTTCTCGTATCTTCACTGCCATGTCTACATGTCTACAAACTTCATCAAAACATTAGAACCTTTTTTTCATCAAATCACAATAACATTTACAACCAAAATGAAAAGACAATCATCCACATCACACATATATACTCGGCACACACATCATGATCCCATATCACACATGCATTCTCATCGTGCACAACATAGCAAACAGAAAGAAGAAACACATTTCCTTCCCGACACTCTTCTCGGCTATTCATTCAACACGTCATGAATCTCTATTCCACATGCATACTCAACACACTTTCCACACACCATATATAATAAAAAACCATTCCCCTTCTACCTAAGGTTTCCACTACCCGCTTGCTTTTCATCGACTCTTTGTTTTTATTTTTTTATTTTTTTTTCTTTAGTTTTCAACTAAATTCCATGCTATGTCACCACCACCTCTCCTGAAATGATGGGCACATGGCAAAGACCACTCAAGCCTAACACGAGCTCACTCCGACAAGATCGCTCATCGTCGACATGATTCCGAACTTCCCAAGAAGTTGCACAACCTAAGAGCCAAAATGAGCACCTCCCGAAAGTTTGCAGACGAACAACGCACCTAGCACGATTGGATTCCTCAAGTCCAAGCTTTCCACAGACACGTTGCAGCCAAAACCCTAGCCGAGCTTAAGCTTCGATTCGACATGCCTCATCAGGAGTCCACACATTCCCAGATCCCCACAACACATACACATATTCCCATCCGAGCATCATGCTCTCTCACCTCTCTTTTGCCCCCCCTCGAGCGATGAATTTTTTCTCATTCATTTTTTTCCACATTTTTCTCTTTTTTTTCATCATTTTTCCACATATTTACTCACACTTGCCGGCCTACATTGAAGCTGGATGCGACTCGTGGACTCGACCACCCGATCGAGTTTGTTCCACCCATCTACCAACCCAACGTAGCGTGCGACACACAGACGGCTAGCCCTATGCAAAACCGACATCGGTTCGTGGCTTTGACCACCCGGCCGAAGTGGGTCCACCCACCTATCGGCCCACATAGGCGCGTAGCCACATGCACACATCTTTTTTTTTTTTTTTTTTCATTCCCGCATCTCGAGAATTAGGAGACAAAAGAAAGGATCTTTTCCCAACCATCCTGATCACGACACACACATATAGACTCCCTGTGGACATCCCGATGAGACACCTCTCCTCTCTACTACTACTCAAGCCAAAATCCGGCCACTAATGCCATGGTTAACTTTTCCTCTCGAAATCTGCACATACTAACTACCTTGTCGACCTCAAAACCTCAAAAAATGCCACTTCAGTTCCTAAGCGTACAACCAACTCAATCCATCCATCCTCACGTTTCAGATTCACAATCCCACAAAGCAAACCCTAATCAGACCTAAGCTATCCTTGCCCATGACATACCTAGTCAAACACATGCTACCATGAGTTCATTTTTCTTTTCTCTCAAGTTTTTCACTCAAGATTCTCCAATCCTTAAGCTTTTTACTCCCTAAACTAACGCTCAAGTCCACTTTTATTCATTCCCATTCTTTTTATTTCCTGAGCTTCATCTTCTTGTCTCATCTACCCTCACTTCTTTGACTCTCATCTGACTTCTTCGAACATTACCTCCACTCGAGATTACCAGTTACCTTTTGAATCTACTCATCGCCACTCCTTTACCACTGATCATGTCCATTCTATTTTTCACTCACCCGTTGTTCTACCTTTGGTCATCCCTTTTTTTATCCATCTCATCCTCTTTTTCTTTCTCTCTATTGATCATAACCCCTACCACAAACCATCTCTTCAACACCTCCTCAATCATTTCCCCTTTTATCTCCAAACCCGTCTTTGTAAAGATTCCACATGATTTGATGGTTTTTGTAGATAGTCCTCTACCCAAGCAAGACGTTTCGTAAGGTCTTGGGCACTATCTGTGAATATGTTTCTTAATTCGTCAACCTTTGTAGCTAGTTCCCTCAATCCTCGTGTATTTAGGTCCGTATCATTTCGATGTTGTGCTATTTTGCAATCTACATACGTCATCCGTTTTTTCAACTTCTCATTCTCTGGTTCCCACTCATGCATCCTCTTTTCATTTTCTTGGAGAGCATTTTCAATTTTCTCAAATGAGTCATATAGACTCTCAATTTTCTCTCCCAACATCATTTCATCGACCTTCTCCACTAGACTAAGCTCTTCGCATCTTCTTCTTTCTAAATTCTCGAGTTTCTTTTCTAACCCATTCCCTATTGACTCTACTCCTTCAACTCTTCTATTGACATCCTGAAAACTCTTCTCTAATTTACCAATGAGGGCTTCTATAGTTGCCCCCAAAGTGTTCGTCTTTTCTATCTCTCCTCCTAATGCACTCAGCTTATCGACCATTGTCTGCAACTCCTTTTCCATTCTATCTACTTTTTCATCTTTCTCTACACACCTCCGTCTTTCCTGCTCTTTGTGACTCATCCATTTATCCAGCTCTCCTTTCAACCTCGCATTTTCTTTTTCAAGTTCTACTATTTTCTTATCACTCCCGACTTGGGCACAACTAATCTTTGCCAACTCCAACTCAAATTCCTCACTGATCCTACCTGCTTGGACACTGTATCTACAAATAGCTTCTTGCACTCTACTAATCTCCCGTTCTCCTTGCTTGATCCGTCTCACCAAGTCATCCTCGTGTTGGATTTCGTCTTCGACTGTAAACCCATAGCAATCTACTATCACTAAGTCAGTACTGATCTCAAGAGCTTCTCTTTCTATGTTCTTACTCTTCCCAAGAACTTTTCGACTCTGAAGTCTCTCAATTTCCTTCCTTAGGTTTTTGTTTTCCCTTTTCCACTCTTTGTTTTTACTTTCCATACATGTCACCTTCTCTTCCCATTTCTCTAAGACGGCCCTTATTTCAGTTTGATTTTCTTCTAATCTCTCCATCTTGGTCTTGTCACTATCTCGCTCCTCACGTATCCAATTCACTTGACATTGTAGACTTTCCATTAGCTTTGCTAAAACTTTATCACCTTCCCTCGCATAGCCAACATCCTTATCTATTGATAGCTTCTCAAAGCTATTGGTCATGCTAATTGGCTGTATTAGCTTGGGTATGACCCCACTTTTCCTTGAGGTCCCTATCGATGGAGAAGCCTCACCATTTTCAACCTCCACATAGAGAGAAGAGAGAGAAGAACTAGGTTCTTTCATTGAGACATTCTCAGAAGAGACTCCCTTTACCTTGCACACATGCTCGCATAAGCTCTTCTTTCCACAATCCCTACACACGGGTACCAAGTCCAAAGGAGTACACACTTGAGGGCAAAATTTGGCAATATGTCCAATTTCCTCGCAACACCAACATCTCACATAGTTTGAGATTGGGCCGAACCGTGGACCTCTATTCATATGATGTCTCATGGTCGGACCAAAATATATCCATCTCCTATTTTCTCCAGCATTCATTTGCCTCATGTTGGCCTGTTCAAAACCATAGGCTTGCCTTTTTCGGGCCATTTCTCTAATGAAGATCAAAGCAAATTTGGGATCGACTTCGCTCTGCCGCACGATTGGGGCACCAAGTGAACTCGTAGCACTCTCTATGAGATGTGCTAAGCCAATCCCCAGTAGGATCGCCAAAATGGATAAGGCCTGATGTACCAAATTCATGCAAATCAATGCACTTGTTTAGCTTTTGGTCCTATGGTTGGTCCTATATTTCCACTCTGGTTTAGCAAATATCCGCGCTTTTGACTACTTGGAAACCTCTTTTCCTTCTTGGGTTTCTTTCCCTTGGCTTATGCTCACTCACCTTCGTTCACCCACTCTCACATATAATTGCACACCTCTCTCACATGCACACTTACTTCCACCTCCATGCATTCACTACCAACCCTCACCTCTCTCTCTAACTCTCCTTCTCTCTTACCCTCTTAGCCTCACACACATAAATTCACACTTCCCACAACAGCTTACATACATTCACACATTCTGCACTTCTGTTCTCCCTCTTTTACTCCTGCTTCCTCACACTCTTCTCTCGCTTATGTACACACTCACATACATAGACACCCCAAAACGCACATGCACCATGCCCACTCTATCACACTCTCTCTTATATACCCACTTTCTTTCGTTCCCCCTTTTCTCTTTTTTTCTTACCTTCTCTCCTCCTTTCTTTTCCCTTTCTCTTCCTCTTCCTAACCCCTCTTTCCGATCTTCACACACTCTATCGCTCATGCACCCTCACACGCACATGTCCACTCATATCCTCACAACGCGTACACTCTCGTTATTCTTTTTCTCATTCTCATTCACTCCCTATCACTCGCTCCTACTCTTCCTCTCTCTTTCTCGTTTACACACTCACACTTATAGGCTTACACACACTCCCTTCCCATCCACTATCTTACACACTTATTTTAAAACACTCAGGACTCACTCGCTCAAATACTCACTTAGATAGCTAACCCCTTAGTCAAACACTTTCCTTGGCAACCCTTCACATATTCACGTAGACACACATGTTCTGCTCAGCAAGGTTCAAACAAAAATCAGGAAGTTGAGCAAGCCTGGACAATCTTACTCGTTTCTCAATACATTTACAAAATCATATTCTCTTGTACTCTCACGTTCAATAAACTCTCCTCGGGATACTCCCACTCAGATAAGCAGACCATCGAATGCACCCGCCTATATATTTGAATATATATACATGCATACATTTCTAGCCACACCTAACCCGTACATGTATTTTTCTTCATCTCTCTCTTTCCCCCTTCCCGTTCTCTTTCTTTTGCTACTGGAACCAGTGCCTCTCACCTATCCGTTTATCTGAGCTTAAGGCAAGTGGCTGGAAAAAGTTTGCAGACAACTTATTTTTTTGTTTCTGTTCCACAAACTCAGTTCTTAACATAAACAAGGGTGTCTGGTACGGGTTCTATACCATTCTTTTTCCCAGTTCCAATTGTGTACATTTATCGAGTGTGTGCTATGCATTTCAAATAGGTCTGCAAGAATCCTGTGATTAAGTTCTTTTTGTTTCCTGCATATGTTGTCAATTTATTTTTTAAGTTAAGCTTTTGAAAAGGGGCAGGGTGATGTTTTTACCATGCATGACTTGTTACAAAAGATTACGATTGAATGCTCCAGCAAAATGCAACAGTTCAAGTTATAAGATTAAAGTCTGGCATTTTAACCATTCTAAAAGAACATTTTACAGTTCAAATCTACTATCATAAGTTCCCAAATCACAGCCTTGTCACCCTTGATAGTAAAATGGGGCATGATCGATCATAACTGGTCCTGTACAGTTTTTTCATAAAAAACTTATCGTCGACTGAAGCATCACAGCAAGTACACAACATATCTGTGGTTCACATGCCTATGGAACAAAGAGAATGGAGTTCTCCAAAAGGGTCGATGTGCTTACTACTAGATACTGATGCAGCAGGGTGACTCATAAGCAACTAGGCCACATGCTCAGTTTCATAGTTTGAATTCCTTAATGAGGGGGGTCTGCTCCTAATGAATTACTGCGATATGTGATGCAACCCAGCCCAGGGGATGGGAATTTCAGGGAGTAGGGGTATTCCTACCTTGGAAATCGGTGTCTATGACCTCTTCAACTGTGAAACTGCAGAGTCCAACTGATTCATCAACCTCTAGTTCTGGCCCTCTCTTCTCTTCAGGTCTTCTCACAGTTCACTTCTCCTCTGCTCTGTAAATCAACAGATCCTTATGGTCCTCTGAGTCCACAGTATGATGAATGCCGTCAGCCACACCTTTCCTTTACTGATCACCAACTCTCTCACTCAGATTCTTCGTGGCTCCCAATCAGCCTCCGTTCTCCTTCTTGTATGCTGGGCTGAGTCCTTTTTCTTTATTGCTTTTCCTCTCTCTTGATAGCTTTGTGCTGATAATCTATTTTCTTCCCCACCCCCTTCTTTCCAGTCGAATCCCCTACTAATCCCTCCCTGCTCAATCTGCAGACTACCCACACTTAACCTGGTGCTTCTCTCTCTCTTCAGAATGATCGATCAATCACTTCACTAACTGTTCTTCAATAATCAAGCAACCCCCTTTATTTGATAGGAAATATCACTGTTATATAGTGTGGGGAGGGTCCTCCTCTTGCACATAAGGATTCCCAAATCCCTTTTCCACACACGCCATGATGAAGGTTAAGAGGACACAGACTGACCACAGAAGTGGGGGTCAGAATGTCAGAAGGGGAAGAGTGGGCTGGTACAATTTCTGACAAACTAGAGAGAGAAAGGAGGGTCGGTCAAAAAGTGATTGGGGCAGGTCCCTGAAATTTAGGACTTGGGAAAAGGTCCATTTTCAAGAATTTCTTGAAGCTCCTTCAGCATGTTTGCGCACTTATCCATCTACGGATAAGCCCTTCCGGTTGATTATTCTGCTGCTCCATTAGTACCACCAATATTGTTGCCTCTTTGAGTTGCTATGGACTCCCATTCTTTCTCAAAGTAGCACATTGAGGCAGACTGTGTGGCCTGTCACATATATCTCGAACATTGGCCTCACCTGCAGAAAGTAATATAAAGGAGAACCTGACTGAAGGGATAGCCAACTAGGAGGTTGCATACTTAAGGCTATCAATGGCACCTTCACACAAACCACGAGCAACAAAAAGCTTAGTCTGAAACCACCATGTCAGAGCATGAAGGACTCTGATTTCTGTTTTCGCCAAGAAATTCCAAACCCAAGAAAAAAGAAATAGAACAATTGCCACAACCTCAGGCAAGATGAACAATGCTATAGATTGAAGAAACTCTTTTAGCAGGGACTCTGCTTCTAGAGACCAATGTCGGTCTTTCATTCTTTACTGCCAAGCTCGAGATAGCAAAGCAAAAAATGCAGTGGCGCAGCCAGTAGTAGATGCCCCCATTCTTGGTTCAGCTTTTCTCACCCCACCTCAGTAGAAATCATTTTGGAATCGAGCCATTCGTAATAATTCAGAACTTTCGTAACAGGCCTTAACCTTGTGTCAAAATTGGGGACAACTTCAAACTTGAATCCTGCACCATTTATTGCCTTGAGAGCCTTTCCGGCATTCGGGTCTCCAATGCACTAAGCCTTATCTATTGTACAGTACTAATAGATATCTTCTAATGGACCAGGATCTTTACAACCTGTTGCTTCCTGCACAACTCATTGCCAGAAAACGCAACCATCATCTTCATATCTCATTTTGTACCTTTGCCAAGGACGTCCATAGGCAGCTTTGTATTTAGCTGCAATATCATCTTCTGAGAGGGTAACACCAAATTTAAGACCCATTTCATGATAAATCTCCATCAAGTCGATACATCAAGCTTTCATCCTCTCGGGGTTGCCCGAGATGCAAATGTGCAATGCATCAGTGTTCAGCTTTCTCAGGAGGGCAGAATGTACGATCACATTCACACATACCATCCTCATGGTTTTGACCCAAGCGATTGGCAATCCTTCGAGATTCTGTAGTTATATCAAATAAATTTTTTTGAGTTTTCAAGACCATCTTCACAAAGACCTGGTGAAACAACAGAAAATTTCCGAACGATATACAAAAGTTTGAGCTCGCAGCTCCCATTGCAATTGCTTGAGCAGCCATTGCCAACTCAGAAGTAGCACTTTTTGTTACATAAGTACCATCTGTTAGAACAACTGGTCTTCTAGATTGGCATTGAAGCATGAAAACACTGATGCTTTGTTAGTTTGTCCTCGTGATTTTGTGGCAGTTGGATCCACAACTTCACCGTCTTCTGTTGCTCTAAAAAGCAAGTCCCTAGGTTAAATACCACTTTCAACTTCTTGTTTGGAAAGGCAATATTCTCCAATAATCCAGAGTACACATGAACAGACTTCGATGATCCAATCTGATAGAAAAATATATGAAAGTTTGGCAACAACGGATTCCCTGAGCTTTGGATTTGTCTCTGTGATGTCTCCCACAAAGTAAGCCACATTTGTTGCAGAAGCCACGTTTGTGTCACCCAGGAAACTCATAAGCAAAGGAGCCACAATGGCATGGGTAAATATTTGCAATGATGATAATAAACATTGAATATGCGCAGGATCTAACACATGAAAAATTATGACCCTCTCCATCAGTGAACTACCGCAAGCAAATCATGTTGTATTGATGGTGAGAAAACCAGAAAGCTCCCTTAAGAGCTCATACTTGGTCTCGCATAAAAGATGTAATTCCGTCATGCAGCTTTTGAAGCATGAGTTCCTGGTGCACCTTTAATATCGATCTTGAAACGTAGGATTAAGTACCTCATCAATTGTACACGTATGCACAACCCAATAATTGTTTCCATGCTATAATGCTGCATAGTTGGTGTGAAGACAACCTTTCATTTTGAAACTCATAGAATGCAAGCGTGGAGTCAAAAAGAGCAAATTCAATTTATCAAATGTGTATTGAAGTATTTGTATATGAGGTGACTCTTTTTGTCGTCAACTGCAATGGCCTCTTCTGCGACAACTTTGAGCATGTAGCAGAGTAAATGGGCAACCGAGGATTTGTGCTCCTTGTATAGCAGTCATGGTAGTCTCTTCTTTTGGTTGAATTCCAAGCGATTCTCTCCAAAAAACCTTCGACTCCCTTTGAAAACCTCAGCATGGTCCTTAACTTGTGCCATTTTCCTACATAAGCTCCCCCTTGTAGTTCTTGAGCGATTCCTCCAGAAGTTCATAATATAGAGAGATTCCAGTAGTCTTGATTGTGATGCCTTGCTCAGCTTCGTCAGAATGGGTATCAGTAAGACTGACATCGTCTACAACTTCGTGGGCTATAATACTCGCGGTTGCCACCAAAGAATCTGTGAGGGTAAATTTACAATGATCCACATAGGCAACAACTCACATAGTACATATATTGTGCTTTTCGTCCATAATCCTTCTCAACTGTCCGACAATAAATTTCACCATTTTGGAGAATCGAGGGTGAAAGTCCTCGAGACTAACCACAAATTCTCGTGTTGGAGATGGAGAGATGCAGATCTTGTGAGCTCCTCCTTCCATGTGTGCTTGAAAGGGGAGCATGGGAGGGGAGAGAGACCCTCCCCCGACCACTTCTGCCTGTCCGTTGCCCTTGCATGTGGGAAGAAGGCTGACCAAAGGCAAAAAACGAGGAAAGAGACAGCGCACGACCCCCCATTGTGCTTTTTTTCTTTTTTTTCTTTTTCTTTTCTTTTTTCTTTTTTCCTTTTCTTTTCTTTTTTTTTTTTTCCAATGTGCACCTAACCATCCAAACCCTACTGCTTAGTCCATGAACTCTTCACAATCCAATAGTCTTTGCCATCCCAACTCCATGGCTAGCAACCACCGTAGCATGATCAAATTTATTAGGAACAATTTTATGCGGTTATGTCAGATATGATGATTCGCTCGTGCAAGGGCACACATGGTCAAGAACAATATCAGACACAAGGTAACACACGAAGGCTCCGACTGCGGATGTCAGTAGACTGATATTAACCAAAAACACGTGTACTTCACACACACATCCATGCTGACTTTGCACACATATCTATAAATGCAACCATACAAACAATTTCTTTTGGGACATTTGAACAAAATCAGATTTCCAAGAGCTACATTTTTCATAAACACCACATCAGTAGATTTAAAATCAATGCAAACTTTTTGTGTAACAGGAAGCAATAGGGTTAGCAGCTACAAGAGAGTGTCCTCTAATGATTCTCAAGGGAAAAACAAAGATGTGAAGATCTCCTGCTTACAGTAGGAATGTTGAGGGAAAGGAGACATTTCTTCCAAAACTACTAAGATCTTCAAAGTTTGTGTGCACCTTTTTTGCAAGAATATATAAGAGAAGGTTTTCTTTCTGATGGACTAAGCTTCTTTGTTGATGATATACATAAGACTCGGCATATTGTGTTACAAGTTTGATCAAGGGAAAAGCTTTGACAGTAGAGCAAAATAACCAATCTTAATGGAAAAGAAAGTTGAAGACTATCTCATGATGAAAGGACATGTTCTATATTCCTAGGGAAAAGCAACAAAAAGGTTCCAATTTTGACACATAAAAACTAAAGCTATTGGCATAAGTGAATGTTTGTTGTGCAACTTTTTTTTGCCGACATTTAAAGGAGCTCTTCTCCATACATGGGCTGCTGTTTTGCACATCAAACATACATACATACATACATAATACATCAATAGATATACACATACATGAATACATACATACATATAGGTGGAATATTTTTTTGCAAGTGCAATGTTTTTTCTAATAGGTGTTTATTTTTTGCAGGTTCTTGTATGGCATGCATGCCCTTTTGATTTATGGCCTAACAAGCTTTTGTTCTATCGCATGCATGGCCTTATTTTGTTATGATGTGGATGCCTTAGTTTTTTTTTTTCAGATTTCTCTAGTCTATGGGAAATGCTATCAGATTTTATCTTACCATATGGCATTATATAGGGCATGCATAGTTACATATATACATATATTACGTAAAATACAAACAAGCATATATACCTATATACATGCATACATACGTACATACATACATACATACATACATACATATGCACATACATACATACATACATACATACATACATACGTGCATGAATGCATACATATGTACATACATACATACATATTTACATACACACACATACATACATACATACATACATACAAACATACATACATACATACGTACACACATACACACATACATACATAAGTACATGCACATATACATATATACATATATACTTTACATATGAACACACACACATACATACACACATATATATATATATATATATATATATATAGAGAGAGAGAGAGAAAGAGAGAGAGAGAGATACATACATACATACATATAGATATACATACCTACTTTACGAATGCATGCATACATACATATATACATATTTACACATATACTTTACATACATACATACATACACACATGCATGCATACATACATACATACATACATACATATGTACATACGTACATACATACATACATACATACATACGTACATACATACGTACATACGTACATGCATGCATGCATGCATACATACATACATACATACATACATACATACATACATACATGCATACATGCATACATACATACATACATACATACATACATGCATGCATGCATACATACATACATACATACATCATACATACATCATACATACATACATACACACACACACACATACATACATACATACATACATACGTGCTTGAACTTGGTTTGGAGCATAAATTGAAACTTTGGTTGAAGCAAACATCTAACTTAGATGTTTGTACCATGGTACACTTTCAACCAACATTTACTTGACTTTTTCACTCTACTAGAGGATTTCTTTGTCCAACTGGCCTTGAAAATCCTAGACAAAAATGTAGATCAAAGTGTGCGATTTAATTTTGGTCACTTCACTTTAACTTGACCAAAGAAAATTCAAAACGAACGTTGTCAGGCTTAGAATACGTTTTAACTTTTCTTTTCAAGAGTGTTTTCAAGAGTGTTTCTGGAAGGAAACTCAAATGGATAAGTCATCTTAGACTTAGCATCTTTGAAGATTGAATCGATTCTTCATAGAACATCTATCTCATATTTTTTATTTAGTTATTTCAACAAACTAGCCCTATCTGCCTTTACCGAAATGAATCGGATACTTAATCTGAGTTATATCTAAAGGATTTGGAAAGTGAAAGAAAAAACCAAAACCTTGCGTAACCAGTTCAAACTTCTAAGACACTTTGATTTGAGTCAAACTCTATGTGACTCCAGACTTTAACTTTTAAATATTTGTTTCGACAAGGTACTAACATATTTTATCTATCTTTAAGCATCTGTGTGTCAATCCATGAAGCTTAGATTGATGACATTTGTTTTCCCTTTACTAAGAAATGCTAATGCTTCTTCTAGGACTAAGTTAATCTTTCCTATATTCAATGTCTAAGACCTCCTTTCTTGGAAAGGAATTCTTATGCATTACTTTTACTCAAGAGATTAAATTCATCGAATTACACTAGGAACTTGATGCTTTCAAACTAAATTAACCTATCTAACCTTGCTTAAAAAGGATCTTTACCCTTGAACTTAGACTTCATTAAAAAAATTAACTGAGTGAAGCTTTTATAGGCATCAGTTCTCGTCTAAATGTGAGAGTAAAACTCTCCTTCATTTATTTATCCTTTCATTTAGTATTAACTTTATGTACTTTCCCAAGAAAAGGATAACTTGATTGATGCTTTCTATGAATGATGAGTTCTTTTCTTTCTCACCATAAAAAAAGTTCTCAAAGGGAGTTAGCATTCCATTGTCCCATTCTATTGAATAATTTCTCCAATCCACAAAAATAAATCTTGGTTTAGGCCTTCTTTCTATGTCTTTTGAATGCTCTATTGATAATTTCTAATTCTCCTTTCTTCGATCCTTAATGGTGCCAATTTGGAGAGCTAAGACTAAGGTGTTATGACCTAGTCTCACACCTACTTGTTCTTGGAAAGAACTATCAGGCCAAAAATCTAGAGTTTGTCTGTACCCTTTTACCTCTTTATGACTTAGTTTGGAAGAATATAGTCTAAAATCAAATCCTTATTAGGATTTTATACTTTAAGAGGTAATCTCATTTATATATTATAGAAAAGATATAATTGTCCAATCTTCTTTCTCTTTAGCTATGACAATCACGGTATGAATCATATTTTTATTTTTTATAAAGCTTAATTATACTTCATATCCATCTTTGTCTCAAAGACTTATAAGGCTTTGTATAATTATCAAGAAGATTGAATTTATACTAACTTTAATAATTCAAGGAATAGTCTTTTGATTCCACATGTATCAATGTAACTAAAAATGATACTTTGAATTAGTGCATGCTTCCTTTTTCATGATGAAAGCTAATGCATTCTTTTTCTCAATAGGTGCATCTTCTTCAAAACAATTCATGTTTGATCTTTTTTATTCGATTAAGCTCTCAAATTAGAGCTACCAATTTTTTTGTCTCTTGAGGAACTCAATGGAAATCTTTCCATAAGTCTTTCTCATATTAGCTTTGGTACTTTTATCTTTGAAAGCTATAATTTCCAAAGTTGTAACATTCTTTGGGGGTAAACTTTCAAATAAATTGAAATAGTTAATTGAATACCAATTTTGTGGTCTATAGTCCCCCTAGATTCTTTTCCAAATGTTTTGCTTTAAGTGTTTTAAATACTTAAAGTAAACCTTGGAAGTCCTTTTGTATTATTCCATACTTAAGTATAGTTTATGGAATAGTTACATAAAGAATTATGAACTTAACCATTTTCATGATTGATGTGGCAATTATCCTTGTATATAAGTTGACTATCTGCAATGTCATCATTGACTGGAAACAATGTTTGGAGGGGCTACTTTGGATGTCCCCCAAAGTCATTTTGGAGATATATTCTCAACTTTGAAGTTGTATACATGTAGCATATACTCCAAAGAACATATATCAGTTAAAAACAAGAATTTCAGACATCATATGATACCTTTCAAGAGGGTTCGTAGATGCCCTCTTGCATGTTTTGGCACTTTTCTTTGGATGAGCAATCTTCTATCTTGAAAGCTCTTGCTCCATCCTCTTACTTGCTCTTTGGCTTTAATCTTTGGTCCTTGAGGACCTTTGCTTCCTCATTTCCTCTCCTTTGAAGATAAGTGTGTTATGCTCCATTCATTGCACTGAGTTCAAGTTCAATACAAACATCCTCCTATTTAAGCATCCTAATGTGAGTGCTCTAATGGATAGAGAGTTTGACTTTGAATTCCCTCTAACCCTCAAGCGAGTATAGAATGGGATACACATATATTTTTCAAGGAATTAGATAAAGGAGAAGAATTCGAACATGAAGAAGTAACTAATTGTTGGAGTTTGAGGTCTACAAAAGCACACAAACAACACAAGGAAGAAGAAGAAGAAGCTTGGAGCACAACACTCAATACTGAATGTATTACCAAGAGAATGTACAAAGATAAGTAACCCATTAGGGTTATAGGTGTATATACAAGGGGGGGAAACCTCTTAAAGAGGAAAAAAAAATGCCCCGACATTCCTAGTGCATTCACACACATCACTACCTAAATATATCAACAAATCCCCCTTGGGATTGATGCAGTGAACAAGGAGCTGTCACTCATGTATAAGGAAGTGTCAAGCTATGTGGAATCAATCCACAAAAAGAAGTAAGCCCAAAGCTTTGCAGAAAGCTTCAAAGTTCTCCCTAGATAGATCCTTTGTGAAAAAGTCTACAATGTTCTCTTGTGTGGGCACATATGCCAAACTAGTCTCTCCAGCACACAACCTCTCCTTGACATAATGATAGTGCACCTCAATGTGCTTAGTGCGAGCACGGAACACAGTGTTCCTCGCAACTACCAATGCAGTCTCATTGTTAATGAAGATGGTGGTGGCAGAAGACCGACCAACACCCAAATAAGCCATAAGGCATATGAGGCACACACACTCAACAATCCTTACCAAGCATGAAGCAAAAGCACCAGTGGACACATGAGTGTCATAGCAACCAGACCAATCAGCGTTAGAAAAAACATGTAAATCTAGCGGTAGTGATCCCCCCTTGGGATAAAGCAATCCAAGTAGTCGGGTAACACTCAAGTAATGAAAGATGCGCCTAACCGCCTACCAATGCTTGACACCTCGATAATGCATAAACTTTCTCATTTTTGAGACAACAAACTAAATATCTGGCCGAGCTACAACATCATGAATACTCAACGGTAAACCTATCTCCATAGGAGTGGCAATAGTTTTACAATCTTCAAGGCTAAAATGTTTCAATAATGTGTCAATATATTTTCTTTGACACAAAGCTATTCTTCCATCAACTTGCATAAATTGAATGCCCAAATAATGATGCAAATGCCCCAAATCTGACATCTCAAATGAGGCATGCAAATCAGCCTTAAAATCAGCAATATGTTGTTCATGAGGACCAATGAGCAGCATAGCATCAACATAGACAACAATGATCAGAAGCACATCATTTGCATGCTTAACATATAAGGTGCTCTTATTTGGATTGTTGTCAAAACCATGTGCAATCAGGTAGGCATGTATTTTTTCATACCAAGCATGTGGTGCTTACTTCAAACCATATAATGCCTTTCTCAAGCTTGACACTTGGTTTTCATGCCCTTTCTGCACAAAGCGACAGGGCTGAAAAACATACACTTCTTCATGCAAGTCACCATTCAGAAATGCAATTTTAATGTCCAACTGATGTACATTCCAACCATGAGCTGCAAGTGCACATATGCTAAATACAGTAGTCATTTGACATATAGAAGTAAATGTCTCATCAAAATCAATGCCTTTTTCTTGAGCATAACCCTTTGCAACAAGCCTAGCCTTATACATGTCAATTGGTGTATCAAGCTTGTGCTTCAGCTTGTATACCTAGTTAGTGCCAATGGCCTTCTTGCCAGGAGGCAAGTCACATAAAGACTAGGTACCATTTTTTATGATAGCATCATATTCTGATTGGATAGCAACCATCCAATTTTTCAAAATTTTTGTGCTTCATCAAATGAAATAGGCTCATTCTCATCACAAATACTAGAGGCAGCCATAGCATAGCAACTTGATGCAAAAGAAGCACTATGAGATCCTGAATGAGTACGATATGACATAAGTGCATATATTTTGCTATCACGTAAAGTTTGCACCAACCATTTTGGCACAGTTTTTGCCTCCTCAATATGAACTCTCTCATCAACAAGTGCATCATGTAAATCTGCATCAGAAATGGAATGATTTGCATCATCACATGAAACCTATAAAGGCTGAGAAGTTGCCTCATTAGGACTTGCAAAAAGAGGCAACAAAGTGTCATAAATGTCTTTGGAGCTAACCAATGTCTCCTTAGTACATGAAAGTAATGACTGAATAACATCTTCCACAAAAAGAACATCAGGGCTAATGAAGATGTGTTTGGTTTGTGGATGATATAGACAATTGCCTTTGCTTTCGGAACTATACTCAACAAAAATACATTTCACTACTTTGTCATCCGATTTCTTGCATTGTTGTTCAGACACTAATGCATATGCTAGACAACCAAAAACACACAAGTGAGCAACAGATGGCTTACGACCATGCCAAACCTCATATGGAGTGATATATTCCAATGCTTTAGTGGGACACCTGTTGAGTACATATGTTGCACACATAATAGCCTCAAGGCCGAAACTATGTGGTAAAGACTGACTCTTGACCATACACCTCACCATCTTTATGAGTGACCTATTCTTCCTTTCAGCAACCCCATTCTGTTGAGGTGCATACAACACTGTACACTGATGTTTTATCCCATCTTCAACTAGAAATGCATTAAGATCAGGAGACATATATTCCCCCACTCGATCACAATGGAGGGTGCCCATTTTACATGTTGATAGATTTGCAGCCCAAACCAGAAACTGTTGGAAGCACATAAACACTTCAGACTTTGCTTTCTATGGATATATCAATGCATGCTTAGAAAAATCATCAATGAAAGTCACAAAGTAAAGATAGTTCCCAAAAGAAGGTGTCTGCATAGGACCATAGACATCATTGTGAACAAGCTGCAATTTGTAAGTAACTCAAAATGAACCATCTTTTGGGAAGGAGGAATGCTGCATTTTCCCAAAAATACACCCTTCACATACATGTTTACTAGGTGCCTCAAGCTTGGGTAAAGAGGATACCATTTCAGATTTCTACAGATGTAGCAAACTAGCAAAATTTAGATGATGAAATCGTGCATGCCAAAGCTTTGCATATGACAAAGCATGAGAATATTGAAATGCACATGTTGAATCATTTAGAGATTTTGCATAATCTATGAGCTTATATAGCCCACAACATAAAATGTCAAAGCAATGATGATGTCACCATTTGACAGATCATTAACTATACATCTGTCATCAACAAATTTCACGACCAAGCCAATCTTGGCTAATGCTGAAACTCATAACAAATTTTTCTTGATCCCCGACACAAATAAAGCATACGACAATGTGAAAGAACTACCATCAACAGTTATCAGAATGATCTTACCAACTATCATAGCAGGATAAGAAGAGTTGTTGGCGCATGTGAAAATATTCTCGATAGGGGCATGCTCAAGTGAAGTGAAGAAACTGCACTGCGAGGTAATATGTTTGGTTGCCCCACTATCAAAGTACCAAACATCTGAGTCTACTGCGCACATACATTGTTCATGTGAAGATGGGTCATAACTGCAAACAGTAGTAAATGCTCAGTCTTCATTCTACACAAGATTACCAGACTCTATTTTGGGTGTAGAAACCCCTACAACAACCATTCCAAACTCCTTCTTTTTTGCCTCTTTTGTAGCCAATTTTGCACAACTCTTTATGACATGATCATTTCCTTTACAAAATTTGCAAAAAAAAAATTTGCTTTTTTGTTTTCTTTTCGTCCTTTTTATCCTTCTTTGATTGTGCAGAATTAACAAATTTCTGCTTACTAGTAGAAGAGAAGACAAGGCTATCAATGCATGTGCTTGAGCATCTCTGCCATCCCAAAGAATTTTCTCTACAGTAGGTGCAGCAAGGACCGCAGCACAAACATGAACATGAAGATATCGCCATCTTCAATGCCATCTGCATCACCTTCAATAACTGTATTTGTAGGTGTAATAGGACATTTTTCAACACCTTGCACAATATTCCATAGTCCTTTTGGAACCAATACATGATGCATCATATAAGCCCATAATGGGTAATTGGTACCATCCAACTTATCCTCAACAACCAACATACAGAATACATCACTACTTTTAGCCATGGACACTAACTAAAATGTTGGTGCAATTAACCCCAAGCCTACACACTTGATCACCTCACATAAGCTTGTTGTATTAGCATATCATTTGGAAGGATTCATATGTACAAACTCTTATAACTTTGAGTTATAAATACTCATTGTAAAAGGTCAATAAACCCACGAGGAGTTAGGAAGCATATAATCTCGTATCTTTTGGTAGTTGAGTCAAGAGAGAATCAATCCTATACTTTAAGATATACTTTTTCATAGAGATTTGAATTCAAATTCAAATCCTTGGCTCCAACAACAACTATAAAAGTGGATATGAAATGCCTGTGTGTATCTTGAGGTTCAGAGATCATATTCATGCATTCACATTGAGAAGAGGAGCTCACCTCATAGCTCACTCTCTCCACACTCATTGATCAATGACTTATTGCCAATGACATTGTACTTCTACATGATTTAATACATACAAGTTCATTACTTCCTACTCTCATATTCCTATCACACTCCATCAGAACAGTGAACTTGTTTGAATTGGTTCTCACTGTATAGTGCATCATTTTGTGTGATTTAAAGCATGAAATTATCAGCATAATATCTACTTTAATCCTACAACGTTTCATTGATAATGCTTCACTCGATCGTTAGATATTAATCAAACATTGCTCATTGGTATGTGATTGTCAAGGCCCGTAAAAGTCGGGATGCAAGCTTGATTTGCAAAACATATTTCTCTACATATAGTTTATCAGTTTAGATGATTTCACTCATGATTGGTAGCTTGTTAAGCTAATCAAAGTTCCCCAAAAGGAATTTTATTAATTACTGCTATAATCAGAGAATTGTACAAAACTCTGAGCAAGTGTCTCAACAAAAATAGCAAGTTTTGTACATTGGATCATATGCCCACCTATCTGTTTTGATCCTATCATTTGTGTATCATCTTCCAAGCAACATATGTGATCATTTATGCTTATTAACTAGCTAAAGATAACCGCAACACTCTCTAGCCATCACTTATAGCAGGTGTGAAGGAGGTTTTAGCTACACCAACTCATCTCTTGTGATTATCCACCATCTCCTCCAACAATGGTATCAGAGCTATTACAATCAAGATGGGAGATGGATTTCCCTCCTTCATTAAAAAATTGGACTATAACAACTACTTAGCATGGTCACTAAGGATGCAAGCATACCTTCAAGGGAGAAGCTTATATGGATACATCTCAGGAGATGAAGACATGCCAATCTTGAGGAGCAAGACTCAACCAACAAGGGAAGAGCAAGAGAGGCTAACCACATGGTGTGCAAAGGATGCTTTTGCAAGGTCATATCTACTACACTCAATTTCTGATTTCTTGTTACCACATGTTAGAAATTGTAAAACCTCCCAATAGACTTGGGAAGTGCTTTCATCATACTTCTCCTCCAACACAAGAGCTAGGAAGAATCAGTTGTGGATGGAATTCACAACCCTGAAGAAACAACCAAAGTAAGGAGTGGTTGATTATGTAACCAAAATGAAAGATGTTGTAGATCAACTTGCAGGCATTGGAGAAGAGATAGAGGAAGAGCACATTGTGAGGTAAATCATCAATGGAATTAAGGCTGATGACAAGTGGGAGTCCTTCATCACAGCCATGGATCTCTACATGGATATGCAAATACCTGTTCTAAACACCTTGATGGGAAAACTCTTCAACCATGAGGCAAAGCTCAATAGAAATGGTGAAAACTCAAGAGGTAACCAAACTTCTGCCCTTTATACAGATAAGAATAAAGCTAAGGATAAAGGTAAAAGTGAGAAACATGATGAAGACGCTAGTACATCTCAAGCTAATTATGCAGGAAGATGCTATAGGTAGGGTCAGAGGAGGTAAGCAAGGTAGGGGGAGACCCTACAACAATTCACCACACAACATATTAGTCTCAATAACCACGCTATAGAAGAATGCGACAAAAATACAAGGAACCAAATGGGAAGAGGCTTCCATAGAGGAAGCTATGGACAAGCTAGACGCAGGTACAACAATGGTGGAGGCAACTTCAACCATAATTAGAATCAAGGCTACAACAATAACAACTATCAAGGAGGCTTTATAGGAAGAAGGGACTTCAAAAACTATACTGAAGATCAAGAAGACTCTTTGATCATCATGAACATGACATCCAAGCAAGGTAAAGATGATGAGCATCTTTTCTACATTGACTCAGGTTGTTCAAATCATGTGGTAGGAAATGTAGCACTATTATCTCATCTTGAAGAACCCAAGGGGAAGCATGAAGTACAAACAGGTGATGACACTAAGCATTCGGTCAAGCAAATTGGAAATGTAAAAACTTCTGATGGTAGTATGAACCTTTTGAGCAAAGTTCTATATGTACCCAGTATAATAAAAAACCTAATTAGTGTTGGGCAGATTGTAGAGAAAGGTCTACAGGTCAGGTTGACTAAGCATGGAGCATATGTGGAAGACCCCCAACAAGGATTCAAAATGATTGCCAAAGGTGAGAAGTCAGGTAAATTGTTTAATTTTGAAATTGAAGACACAAGGAACATATAAATCAAACCTTATTTGAATCAGAAATATGGCACAAGAGGCTAGGGCACATAGGAGAGAGAACTTTGAAGCAAAATTGTAGGGATCAAAGTGTGCTTGGTATTCCCAATGTGAACAAGCAGCACATGATTTAAAAATGTGGAGCTTTCCAATTTGGCAAAACTCATAGGCAACCAATCAATAGGAAAGGATACATCCATGAAGATTATTTGGAGCTTGTACACACTGATGTGTGGGGTCCTAGCAAAGATCCATCCATCTCAGCTTTAAGGTACTATGTCTCTTTTATTGATGATTACAGTAGGTGGACAATTCTCTAATTCATGAAGCATAAGGATGAGGTATTCACATAATTTAAGAAGTATTTGGCACTAGTTGAAAACCAAACAGGAAGGAGCTTGAAGAGAATCAGGTGTGATGGAGGTGGTGAGTACTTTTCACATGAGTTTGATCTATTTCTAGAGGACATAGGCATAAAGAGGGAAATAACAAACAAGTATAGTCCAAAATTGAATGGAGTGGCAGAGAGAAAGAACAGGTTAATTGTTGAGGCACCTAGGTTTATGTTAAATGAGAAAAAATTACCTAATTTATTTATGGGAAGAGGTTGTATCTATAGGTACCTATTTGGTCAATAGGCTTCCGTCCAAGTCATTAGATGGTATGACACCATGTGAAGCATGGAATGGCAAGAGAACATCATTGGATCATTGCAAAATATTTGGGTGCATTGCCTATGCACACATCCCATCACAAATCAGAGGGAAGCATGAAGCTAAGGCTGAACCGCATGAACGCTAAACATACTTGAGGAAAATAATTTCTTGAATCACTTATTTGCATGGAAGCACATGCATTTGAATGCATGAAAGAACATGCAAGCACATGCATTTTCATTTAGTTCCATGTATTTTCATTCAAGTACATGCATTTACATATTCTAGTTTATTTTCTAAGGTTATGAAAATAATTCAATGAATGTGTTACCATTAGTGTCCATGTGAAAGGCCAAATGGCCACTGGACACTTCTTTGTATATGTTCTTCAATAAAACATACAGTGGCCTGGTCAGTCACAGATTGTAAGTTTGACCACATTTGTAAGACCTAAGAAGTCTGCCTTTGTGCTCCCTATGTATTGTGTTTTTCTGCGTATTCTGCAGGCTCTATACAGACTACTATGTGCAGCCTTAGGAGCTCAATTTTTTGCTACAAGGATATCATTGTGGAGCTCTTGAGAAGAAGAATGCATTGTGGTGCATCGCCATCGAAATACTTCACTGGTATCAGAGCATATCAATGCAAAAGATTTGTTCCTTTTGTGCGAGCAAAGCGAGCACCCACCCACCCACCCAAGGCTTTCTACAAGGCTTACAACTAAGGCGGCACCCAAGGCTTTCTACAAGGCTTACAACTAAGGCGGCAACCAAGGCATAAACATTGGCATACCTTGTCATTTGAGTCATCTTTGGTTGCGCGTGAGGGATGAACTCAATGATCAAGGAAGATAGAGGTTCCCGATACTTTCTGGGAGGTCACCCATCCCAGTACTATTCCACTCGGAGCTCGCTTAACTATGGCAATCTCTTGCCACTAAGCTACACTCTTGTGGTGTCTGAAGAAAGGAAAAGACTAAGGTTAACATTACCTTGAACATGTCTTGGTCCCTCAAAGCTTCATTCTTTGCTTTCAAAGCCTATTTTTGAAAGATTTTTGAGCTGTCTTTTGGAGCCATTTTGGAGTACTTTTGCAAATAGTTCACTTCACACAGGTCCAAGAACATCAAGAAGAGTGTTCTTTGTACTTCTCCGACAACAAATATCAACCTTTGGAGCTATGTTTTCAGCCACACTCGTAAAACTACAAGCTTCTCAAAAGGTTTTTAGTTTTTGTGGGAGTAACCATTGCAAATTTATGCAGGTTTTTTAGCCTAAAACATCAGAGTTGACAGACACTTGCAGGTTTTGTTGGCTAGTTTTTGGGCTATCCATTCAACCTTTTAGTGTCATTTTACTGCATATATTGAGCACATACGCACCATATATGCTTTTGTGGATATTGCTTATGTACGTCCAGATGTTGGGGTCTTCTCGGTGATGCAGGTGGAAGACTCACCCAGCCTCGCTGTAGGAGATGTATGATAGTTGTTTAGTGGTGCCCGATAAGACTAGTTGGCTTCTATTGGGTAACTACTTATATGCAGTGGAGTCAGTGATTCACTATGCAAGTAAACATGTTAGTACTTGTAGTTTTATGATATTTTGACACTGGTCATATGCTCATTTTGCAAAGGATACTCTGGTAAAATTTTTCTATATTTCTGGTTTAGTCAACTATACAGTGGTTGATTTACTCCTTGATACACTTATTCATTGGTGTTTGGACTCTTCTAGCTCAATTATCATTCAGATCTCTACCATCATGGCATTAGAGGTCTCAGGCACATCTGGTGGATCAGGGGTCTAGTGCTAGTGTTCTGAGGAGGAGCTATAACTTGCAGGGCAAAGATCATTTTGAGATCCAAAAATTTGATGGCACAAACTTTGCTCTATGGAAGAATCAGATTAAAGATGTGCTGATTCAAAGGAGGCAATGGAAGCTAGTAAATGGAATTTCAAAGAAGCCTATTGACATGGATGAAGATGATTGGGATGAGCTAGATGAAATGGCCAAGTCTACCATTTGCTTGCATCTGCTAGATAATGTTTACTTTATAGTATTAGTCAGTGAAAGTGTAGAGGAGCTTTGGAAGAAGTTATGCAATACATATGAAAAAGAGACGGCATCAAATAAAGTGTATTTGATGAGAAAATTATATGACCTTTGTATGAAGGATAGAGATAGTGTTGACCCTCATCTAAATGAGTTTGATGCTATATTCTCCCAGCTATAGGCTCAAAAAATGAATATGGATAATGAAATGAAAGGAGTATTGTTGTTATGCACCTTTCCATCATCATGGATACGTTTTGCACAGCTATTAGCAATAGGGCACCTAGTGGTAAACTTGTCCATGATGACATATGTGGAGCACTCTTGAGTGAGGAGATTTGTAGAAAATCTATGATTGGCACTCAGAGTGGAGATGCGTATAATGTTTGTGATTCTTACCAAGGAAAGAATCAGCAACATGGTAGGAGCAAGAACAAGGAAAAGAATGGTCAACAGAATAAGAGTACAAGTAAATCAAGGAAGAGGAATATCAAATGCCATTATTTTCATAAGAAAGGGCACATGAAGAAAGACCGCTATGCATTAAAGAATGCTAAAGGCAAAGGACAGAATGTTGATGGGCATGTTAAACAGTTACCCGCACCATCTACTTAGGCTGTGAAGATTGAAGAAATTAATGCTATTTCTGATGATGCTGATGTGTTGACACTTGATAGTACTGTGCCAACTGAAGCTCTTATGGTTGATTCTCTTTCCCACACATGGTTGCTAGATTCTGGTGCTTCTTTCCATGTGACACCACAAAGACAATGGTTCTCTAGTTATGCAACAAAGTCTCTTGGTACCATGAGACTTGGTGACTCTTACTAGTGTGACATCGTGGGGATTGGAGATGTGGTTGTGCAGTTCATTGATGGTTCAAAATTTACTATGCATAATATATGCCATGTACCTCACTTATCACATAGTTTGATGTCAGTTGGTCAACTTGATGAACTTGGTTACAAGGTGGTCTTCTATGCTCAATCCTTTCATATATCAAAGGGAAATATGGTTATTGCAAAAGGAAGCAAAGTTGCCTCACTTTATCCTCTATTTGTATCGTAGAAAGAACACTTGTTAGCTGTCACTTGCTTATGGCTTGTATTTTGCATGGTCATTTGGGCCATATATCTCATACTGGAATGGAAAATATTTCTCATTGTGGCTACTTACCTGTGTTATCTTTCTCTGATTTTTCATTTTGTGAGCATTGTCAATATGGAAAGCAAAACAAAAATGTGCATAAAACACACATTGACTCTTCAATTCAGCCTTTAGATTTCGTTCATATAGATGTATGTGTCCTATGCCCACTAGATCCTTAGGTGGTTCTCTTTACTTTGTCACTTTCATAGATGACGCTACTAGAAAAGTTTGGGTATATCCTATCAAATTGAAGGATGATGTATTCCCTACTTTCAAAAAATGGCTTGCTTCAATTGAGACTGAAAAAGGAACTAAGCTTAAGGCGTTACATTCATATAATTGGGGTGAGTATACCTCATATGAATTCAGCCTTTTCTATCAGCCTAGAGGGATTCGTAGAGAGTTTACAACTCCTTATACCCCATTACAAAATGGTGTAGCTGAAAGGATGAATAGAACTATTGAAGATAGAGTAGTTTCTATGTTGCAGCATGCAAACCTCTTGCAAGGCTTTTGTACACAAGCAGTATTGACTGCAGTTCATGTGATTAACCTTTCACCTAGTATTTCCAAAGGTCTGAAAGTGGGAGAAGAGTTACAGATAGGGAAGTCACCATATTATGATCATCTTTGAGTTTTTGGGTGTGAAGCATATGTTCATATACCCAAGAATCTTAGACAAAATTTGGAACATAAGTCAAAGAAATGCATTTTTCTTGGATATGGTCAAGAAGGACAATTTGGATATCGCTTATGGGATCTTGAAACACGGTCAATGATCAGAAGTAGTGATGTCATTTTCAATGAGTCTAAGATGCAAGAACAACCCATTAAGGAGGTTGAAGTGAGAAGAGTGGTGTTTGAGGATAGTAGCCCTCTAGTTAGCATGCATAAAAATGCTTCACATAGGGATGTTCAAGAGAATTTCTGATCAGATCAGTCTGCATATGTTCGTGTTCAACAACCATTGAGGCGCTCTGCACGTGTCTCACATCCACTTGATAGATATGTTCCAGGTTTAGATTTTGTTATGCTAACAGATGTCAGTGAGCCTTCTTGCTACAAAGAGGCTATGCAAACAGAGGATCATGTCAAGTGGGAGTGCGCCATGAAGAGTGAGTTGGATTCTATTCACAAGAATGGTACTTGGGATTTAGTACCTTTGCCAAAGGACATAAAGCTTTATCATGTAAATGGGTATATAAGCTAAAATGCACATCAGATAGTGCTTCTCTAAAGTATAAAGCATGACTTGTTGCAAAGGGTTATAAGCAACAACATGGTGTTGATTTCGAGGAAATCTTCTCTAGTGGTCAAGATGACTACCCTATGCATGTTGCTTGGATTCGTCGCAATGGAGGACTTAGAGCTAGCCAAAATGGATGTGAAAACTGCTTTCTTGCATGGAGATCTTACAGATGAGATCTATATGGAACAACCAGAAGGTTATGTAGTTCCTGCCAAGGAAAGTCTAGTTTGTAAGCTGAAGAAGAGCTTGTCTGGACTTAAACAGTCCCCTAGACAATGGTACAAAAAGTTTGATGCTTTTATGAAGTTTTAATGTTATTCTCAAAGCAATGAGGATCATTGTCTCTACACAAAGAGATGCTTAGATGGCAGCTAGATATGCTTGATACTTTTTATCGATGATATGTTGATTGTTGGGAAGTCCTCTTATGACTTGTCAATTCTCAAAAAAGAAGTTGAGTCAGACATTCGATATGAAGAATTTGGGGGATGACAAACATATTCTTGGCATGCGCATTACTCATGATAGGAGTAAAAGATGCATATACTTTTCTCAAAGTGAGTACATATCCAAAGTACTTCACATGTTCAATATGCAGGGCGGAAAGGCATTGAGTACACCTTTACCCACATATGTGAAATTGAGCAAGGATGATTGCCCCAAATCATATGAGGAAAAGGAATTCATGACCAAAATTCCTTATGAGTCTGCTGTTTGTAGTCTCATGTGTGCTATGGTAGCTACAAGACCAGACATTGCCTTTGCAGTGGGAGTTGTGAGCAGATATACGTCTAATACTGGCAAGAAACATTGGGAAGCGATCAAGATGATTTTAAGATATCTGAGTGGCACTAAGGAAAAGTGTTATGCATAGGTAAATGGACAGCATCCATTATTGGTTACACAGATTGTGACTATGTTGGTTGTGTAGACAATTGTAAATCTACATCAAGGTAGCTTTTTTATTTTTCCGGAGGTGCTATCTCTTGGACATCTCGTCTTCAAGAATTCTCAACTCTTTCCACCATATAAGCAAAATATGTTGTAGCAAGTGAGGCATGTAAGGAAGCATTGTGGTTTTCTCGTCTTGCTTGTGATATGGGTTTATCTCAACATGTACCTCATTTGCTCAGTGATAGTCAGAGTGCCATTGCTTTGGCTAAGAATGCGGTCTATCATGCAAAGGCCAAGCACATTGAGGTGAGGTATCACTTCATTAGAGATTGCTTCGCCACTGAGTGCATTATTCTTGAGAAGGTTCACACTCAAGATAATGTTGCAGATGCTTTGACTAAAGCTCTACCACATGATAGCTTTTGACACCATTGTCACTTGATATGGGTTCTTAATTCATGATCTTACATAGTCACTTCTATACTATGTAACATGCTTCAAATGGGAGGTATAGTTTGTATACTTACACTTAGGTATTCTTTATCATTCTTTATTTTTCTCCCATAGTTACTTTGGCCATATTGGTCTTTAGTGGGAGATTGTTATCGTTCGTGTCCATGTGAAAGGCCAAATGGCCACTGGAAACTTCTTTGTATATGTTCTTTAATAAAACATATAGTGGTTTGGTCAGTCACAGATTGTAAGTTCGACCGCATTTGTAAAACCTAAGAAGTCTATTTTCGTGCTCCCTGTGTACTATGTTTTTCTGTGTATTCTGTAGGCTCTATGCGGAGTACTATGTGTGGCATTAGGAGCTCGGTTTTCTACTCCAAGGATATCATTGGACCTCTTGAGAAGGAGAGTGCACTGCGGTGCATCACCATCAAAATACTTCAGAATGTACCTTTTAAGAAGCTTCTAATTTTTAGTTAAAGCAAGACAATAAGGAAGAAGCAAAACTAGATGTTTTCAAGGTCATGCTACCTAGACTTTGCAATCTAAGGATCTAGAAATTCCTTCCCAAGGTGATACTTAGGTATCGAAATAATTAATGAAAAGTTTACATTTAGTAGCAAGCATGTCCTTCTTGGTTAAAAAATTAAGCAAAAGAAGGAAAAATTTTAGGAGGTTCCAATCCAAAATTTGGATTCCATTTCCATACCAATGATAAGTTTGTAATGTATGCATGAAATAGATAGTACCCAAATATGTGTAGGATCTTTAAGGACTTAGATTTGGTCTTTGAAAAGCTTTTGGGTCAAATATTTTGAATAAGAGATAGGTCAAAGGTCATGTATACATTAGTATTGAGAACCTAGAATACTCATGCTAACTCTCAGTATACATCGTACTTAGAGATAGTTATTTGAAATACAACGTACTTAGAGATAGTTATTTGAAAAGGTTTTGGAGAAGATTTCTTTGGAAAATCACAAAAATTTTAAAAGAAATTTCACTCCTTGTGCGATTTCTCATTTATCCTTAGTAGGATGACACCAAAATTTAAATTCAAAGTACCTTGATTACTTTAATATAGATTTTGCATTTGACTCCATCCAAGAAAATGATGGAAATGAGATACGAGTATTTGGATTTAAACAAAAATTGAGCTTTGAAGTTTAGTAAACACGTATTAATTTTACTTTGCACCTGTAGCAATGATGCATAGTACCAAGGACTCATGAAACTTTGAAAATTCCTTCCTCTTAAAACAAATTTATTTTATTCATTCATTCAAGAGATTTACATCTCAAGATGAAAGCTTAGAAAAATCCACATCTAGGAGTTGAAGGATTCACTACTGCAACCATATAATAGTGCTTAAGGTATAAATCTAATATGAAATAGATTTGCTTTCTTTTTTTTCATGTTAGGAGTACAATCAAGACTTAGGAAAACTTCCTACTTGTATTCTAGTACAATCCTTGAGCTAAACCACTTCAGGTAATATATCCAAGGATGAACTTATAGTTCGGGAATGCAAAAATCCTTAGGTAATCTTAGCTGATCCATGGGTTTTCTCAAATACAAGGGGAATTTCATAGTATGAATATGTTAGGACAAGTGAAGGAAGATGTCCTTAACAAATATGTCTAGTCCAAGGAAGAAGATATCATATGATGATATATCTTTCCTAGTACATCTTTGTCGAAATGATAAAACACAAGGTTAGACCACGAATAAGAGTTATTGAAGTTTATCATTTTGTGAGAGATAACATGAGTCATAGCACTTGAATCTACAACCTCGAATGAAGATATATATTTTTAGTTTCCTCTTTATGTTCTAGGATGAAAAATTTTCCAAAGAGGAAAGGAAGAGGTATAAAAAGTCATCAATTAAAGAACGCTGATGCAATTGGTTTCATGAATATAGAATCATGGATGAAGATGATGGGGTAGATGGATTAATAGAAACATCTTCTAGGTATGAGATGATTAGCAAAAAAGTAAGTTTCCTAAAAAGAAACTTGAGGGAAGGTTATGGTTAATGAAAATTGGACTCTTATTAGGGAACATTTCCTTGAAGGGACTTCTTAGATGAAAAATCCAAAAGCATTATCTGATGCTTCGACTTAAGAAGTAGAGAGATTCTTTAAAAGCCTTGGTGTAGCTATTCAAAGTTTCAGAATAAAAGGAACTTAAAGCCACTAAAAGTTGTTTGAGTAGGAACAATAGATATTGAATACAAGAAATTCAGGTCACTTTGAAGTACATTGGTTTTCTTTTAAAATACCAATTTAAAAAAAGGATTGGATGTTTATTCCATCAAATGGATTATAGCTTCTAGACAAGCATAAGTCCAGTAGAAAACATAAGATCATAGAATGATCTTTTGATGGAAGTGTTGATATATTTAGGTAGTGATGTGTGTGAACACACTAGGACTGCTGCTGGGGCACATTTTTCCCTCTTTAGGAGGTTTTTTTCCCTGGCTTGTATATACGCCTATTGACCTAATGGGTTCCTATCTTTGTACATTCTCTAGTAATACATTCAGTATTGTGTGTTGTGCTCCAAGCTTCTTCTTCTTCCTTGTGATGTTCGCGTGCTTTCGCAGACATCTAACTCGAACAATTGGTATCAGAGCAAGTCACCACTTCATTTAGGGCGTCGTCTACACCTCTCCAATGGCAGTCTCAGATTCGCACAAAATTTGGTGAGCATACTCAGGGTGTTTCAGAGATCAAAACATCTTAGTCCTGTGGTGCCGAAATCGCGACCTAAGCTCGTTTAGGCCTCCGAATGCACTATCACAATGCTCATGCAGGCTATTTCATCTTTTTGTGCCAAAGGTATATACCTGTTTCTATTCGTCAGTATAAGTGTCTCAAAGTCTTCTACAAGATTAGCAGAACTTGTTTGGGTAGTTCCGTTCAACTTTTTGAGATACAATCAATTTTTTGCATCAAGGTATTTTAGTCACTGGCCATGGCTGAAAGTAGTGATGTATTTCGTATGTTGGCTATTGAGGATAAGTTGGATGGTACCAACTACCCGTTTTGGGCTTATATGATGCGACATGTATTGGTTGCAAAAGGACTATGGAACATTGTGCAGGGTGTTGAAAAACGTCCTATCACACCTGCAATTGTTACAACAACAGGTACTGAAGCTGATGCAGAAGGTGTCAAAAATGATGATATTCTGCATATTTCTGTTCGTGCTATAGTTTTTGCTGCACCTACTGTAGAGCAGATTTGTTGGGATGGTAGAGATGCCCAAGCACATGCATTGATAGCTTTGTCTATCAAACGTTCCATTATTCCTCACATTCTCTCTTGCAGAATAGCTAAGGATGCTTGGGATACACTTACCACATTGTACCAAGCTAGAAATGAGGCTCGTGTTGCTTACCTCCAAAAACAGTTGGAGAGTGAGCACATGAATGAAGGCAATTCTATGGTTAGTTTTCTAACAAAGATCAAAGACTTGAAGGAACAGTTGATTTCTGCTGATGAGGTTATACTAGATAGCTCACTTATGTAGACCATTCTGAATGGTCTTCCTGACTCATATCAGAGCTTTGCTTTTACTCTTTGGTTGATGATGAAAGGCAATCCAAATGCCTTCATGTGATTAAATAGTTTTTGGTTTTGGCTAAAAATCTGTCAGCGTGTAAAATGGGCACCCTCCGTTCTGATCGAGGGGAGGAATATATGTCTTCTAATTTTAATGCATTTCTGGCTGAACGTGGGATAAAACACCAGTGTACAGTGCCGTATACACCTTAACAAAATGGAGTTGCTGAAGGAAAGAACAGATCACTCATGGAGATGGCGAGGTGTATGGTCAAGAGTCAGGTTTTACCACATAGTTTCTGGCTTGAGATTGTCATGTGTGCAGCATATGTACTTAACAGGTGTTCCACTAAAGCACTGTAGTCTATCACTCCATATGAGGCTTGGCATGATCGCAAGCCATCTATTGCTCATCTGCGTGTTTTTGGTTGTCTGGCATATGCATTAGTGCCTGAACAACATCACAGAAAATTGGATGATAAAGCAATAAAATGTATTTTTGTTGGGTACAGTTCTGAAAGTAAAGGCTATTGTCTGTATCATCCACAGACTAAATGCATTCTGGTTAGCCGTGATGTTGTTTTTGTGGAAGATGCTATTCAGCCATTGCTTTCATGTACTAAGGAGACATCTGTTAGCTCTAAAGACATGTATGATACTTTGCTGCCTCTTTTTATAGGTGGACAATCTAGTGTTGGTCGTAATGAGGAAACTTCTCAGCCTTTGTAGGTTTCATGTGATGGTGTAGATCATTCCATTTCTAATGCAGATTTACATGATGCACTTGTTGATGAGAGAGCTCATATTGAGTAGGAAAAACTACGCCAAAATGGCTGGTGCAGACTTTGCATGATAGTAAATTAGATGCATCTCTGTCATATCATACTCGTTCAAGCTCTCATAGTGCCTCGTTTGCATTATATTTCTATGCTATGGCTGCATCTAGTCTCTGTGATGAGAATGAGCCTATTTCCTTTGATGAAGCACAAAATTCAAAAAATTGGATGCCTTCTATGCAATCTGCATATGATGCTATAATGAATAATGGTACTTGGTCTTTTTGTGACTGCCTACTAGCAAGAAGGCCATTGGGACTAAGTGGGTATACAAGCTGAAGCGTAAGCCTAATCGTACAGTTGACAGGTATAAGGCTAGGCTTGTTGCAAAGGGTTATGCGTAGGAAAGAGGCATTGATTTTGATGAGACCTTTGCACCTACTTGCCAAATGACTACTGTTCATAGCGTATGTGCACTTGTAGCTCATCATGGTTGGAATGTACATCAGCTGGATATCGAAACAACATTTCTGAATGGCGACTTGCATGAAGAAGGGTATGTTTTTCAGCCCCGTGGCTTTGCACAGAAAGGGCATGAGAACAAACTATGTAGGTTAAAGAAGGCATTATATGGCTTAAAGCAAGCACCACATGCTTGGTATGAAAAGATACATGCCTATCTGATTGCACATGGTTTCTAGAATAGTCCAACTGAAAGTACCTTATATGCTAAGCGTGGAAATGATGTACTTCTGATCATTGTGGTTTATGTTGATGACATGCTGCTCACTGGTCCTCATGAGAGGCATATTGTTGATTTTAAGATTGATTTACATGCCTCATTTGAGATGTCTGATTTGGGGTATTTGCATCACTATTTGGGCATTCAGTTTATGCACATTGATGGTGGAATGGCTTTGTGTCAAACAAAATATATTGACACATTATTGCAGCATTTTGGCCTTGAAGACTGTAAGCCTATTGCCACTCCTATGGAGATAGGTTTACTATTAAGTGTTCAAGATGTTGGAGATGCGTTTGATGCTGTTCTCTATCAGCAGGTTGTTGGATGCTTGATTTACTTATGCATTACTCGGCCATATATTCAGTTTGTTGTCTCATAGATGAGCAGGTTTATGCATTGCCCAGGTGTCAAGCATTGGCAGGAAGTTAAGCACATCTTTCGCTACTTGAGTGGTACTCGACTACTTGGGTTGTTTTATCCCAAGGGGGGATCACTACTACCAGATTTGCATGCTTTTTTTGACTCTAACTGGGTTGGTTGCTATGACACTCGTGTGTCCACTAGTGGTTTTTGCTTCATGCTTGGTAGCTCATGTATATCTTGGTTGAGCAAGAAGTAGCATACTATGGCCACTTCCAGTTGTGAGGCTGAGTATAGGGCAGCTTTCACAACTACTATTGAGTGTGTGTGGCTGTTAGCCCCAAAAATGGTGGATTTTTATGCACTAATGCGGTTCTATTTGGCAGGAAAATACGCTTGATTTCAAGTATTGCAGAATGATTTTGATAATTGATGAGAAGCATGCGGAGATATTGGCTGCAGGGATGTGGAGAAAAGGTTTCACTTGAAAAAGGCCATTGTGCTTTTGATGTTGGAAGATACTTTATCATCAAGGGTTCTGAGAAGGTCTTGATAACACAAGAAGAGAAGTCCAGAAGGCTTATTTGCACGTCCTTACGTAATGGTAAAGGTTTTCATGCAGGTTATCCCTTGGCAAATAAGGGAATGACATCAAGGATTTCAAACGTGACAGTGAGCTTCAAGTATGATGTTGAGAAAGAAGGAGGTAGGATTGCATGAGATAAAGGGTTGTTTGTTCAAGAGCCAGTGAGTTTTTTTTTGTAAACCAAAAGTGGGGATGCGCTAAGACATCTGGTAGATTTTGGCGTTGGAGGAAGGTTTTTCAATCATCTGTAGGATATGAATGAGAGGTTACGGGGAATTAGCATGATCAATAAGGACGCAAAACGAGGCATCAATTCATGTCCATAGAGGTGAGTATTCCAGCATAGGACGAGTTATTGTGGTGCATGCAGATGAGGAGGTCATTTGTAATTTTTGATATACAATGGGAAAGCTCCTGTGTTCCATTGGTTTCACCAATCGCAATCGAGTGATATCATTCTTAGCTTCGAAATTTCCTCCATCAATCTCAAGCGTGTGCTCCTTATCTTTCACAACTATGAAATCCCCGGCCAAGCAGTTCAATAGTGACCATTCTATTTGTGGATGTCGATCCAAATCTGTTGAGCTGGTAGTGGCCACATTTCAAATAGGATCGCCTAGCAATTGCACACTGTTCTTGACCCTCTAGGTGTCAATGAAATTAATTATGCTGCCAACTACCGTAATATGCGCAGTGAGCTTTTTTTTGGCAGGTTCGTTTTTGCAGGACTGACGAGCGAACCGGTTTCTTGTTTTTATGAAAGGCAGGCAGGCAGGCGGCGGTATGGGGGTTTCTTTTTGGCCCATCCTCTGACGCGCGAAGAGGGGAGGATAAGGCATATGCAAAAAGAGGGGAGGGGGGCGCGGAAAAAAAAGGAGGGCGACAGCGCTACTCTGGGGGGATTTTTTCTCTTTAATCCTGGGGAGAGGAGCGAGAGGAAGATGGGAGAAGCAGGTCTCCGAGCAATAGGATGGGGGGACGTCTTTCGATGGTGATGAAGGCTGTGGAAAATCAAGAAAAGGTAGCTGGGGGAAGAAATCGTTCAGAGCCCGTTGGGGTGGTAGCTATCTTCATCTCCGCATAGACAGAATATCAGGCTATGCAGAGCAACAGGAAAGTCTCCAAGGGTAGCTGAGAAGAGCAAGAATGCTTGCTCTCGAAGTTGTCGCCTAATGCATCTAGAAGACCTGATGAGATGATTTTCAGAACGCTTCATTTCCTCTATTGTAAGTTGATATGAACTTGATTTATGGATGGTGCTCCGCATTACTGAACGTTATTGTGATTATTGATGTCGCTTATCCGTGTTTTCGTGAATGCATGACGATTTCGTAGTCAGTGTTGAAAGCATGGATGGCGCAATTTTCTGCTGCATAAACATACAACTCTGCGAGTAGTGGAGTCAATGGCTATTGTTTATCACGATTGCATTAGGAATCGCATGTCGAGTTTTCGCTAATTTAACCACTTTTCGTATTTGTGGACCACATGTATTCATGGGGGCAACAGTGCCATAGTTGATCTTATCCTAAGATATGTTTGCGATGATGCATGGAATCTCTCTGCTACAATGATCTTCACCAGTGCTTTGAATCAATTTTGGTATAGCGGAACAGTGCGATGATATCATTCGGTTTTTTTGTTATGCGCGTACTCGATTCTATACTGTATTTCATTGCGCCCAGTTCTTCATCTGAGATGCGAAGCATTTCTTATCTTCCAGACAGTACTCCTATCATACTTTTCTATTTCTGATGGCAGTAGCTTTCAGGAGGCAAGATTGAACTTGCTTTATAAAGAAAAAACACAAGCTTATGTCAGCTGAAGTTTAATGTACAACGCACTCTTTCCCTAGGCATTTGTTCAATGTTGTGCTTCATTCCGGTGCTTCGAGAAGATACAATGGAGCTTTTACATTCTTTGTGCCGTTTCATACTCATATCCACCGATTCCGTATGGGGCTTCCCACGCACAATGAAGATAGAAGTTGTCTACTGATAGGGAGGAGGACATGTATGCGGTACTGCTTCACTTGTATTATTGAAAGGTCATCGTACTCCTGTCAAACAAAATTTGCAGACTTCCATTAAATAATATCTTTAGCAGTTTTATTATTGATAACAACGAGTTTATGTTATACTGCAATGATTGTGTTGACGTACAATAAAGTGCTCTTGCATCATTGTCATCATAGAATAGAGCACAACCTCTTCGCTTTGAAATCAGTGGTTATGTAGGGTGACCATGAAGTTGGATCAAACTGCCTCATTGTCTTTAGAATTCGGATGATACAGACCTTTCTATATCATCTCTTTCGTCCTCTCTCTACGCAGGAACCAATGTTGTATCCATAAACTCTTCCTCGAAATACTATAGGAGCCCCACTATGCGCTATGTCACTATGATGTCATGAACGCTTCAATTGCCACCATACTAGAGTTTCATGGTTTGATGATGGCTTAACTTTACTCAGGGAATCATTTTGAGAATCCAATTTAATTTTTATAGAAATAGACTAAATGCATCAAGACTTTTACTTGAACATATCTATGAAGATTGAAAGCTTTGGGTCTTCTAAAGTTTTGAATCGAATAAGTTCAAGCGTCTTAAAAGATTGGGTTACATAGAGTTTTGGTTCTTCCTTCTCACTTCTCAAAACCTGACTCTGATAGATTATCTCAATTATTTATGCATAGGTAATTTTCAATCGCTTGGAATAGGTAACTCAATTAAAGAGCACCATTAGATGTTCTATGCAGAACCTATTCAAGATTAGCAGATGCTCTCTATATATTGAGTCTAAAATGAATCACTCATCTCTTGATTTTTGAAAAGAGTTTGAGAAAACTTTTGAAGAGAAAAGAGTGCAAAATTTCTAGTAGATTTGACAAGTCCAAAGAACCTTAGTTTTTTAGTGTTATTATATGATCAATCGCTACCCCTTACCCTCATGATTGTAAGTGGAATTGAATATTTTTAAAGGCCTCCATTATGAGGAGAAGCCAATCTTGCATTAGGTATTTGTAAATTAGACCATCTAAGGTAAAGGAAAGGGACTTACCAAGGTCCCCAATTGTGGGGTCCATAGCAATAGTGAGAAGCCCTAGCTAGCAATGGTGAAGGGGATATTCCATGGAATATTCACTATTTGAAAAGAAAATATTCATATTTGTTAGATCAGTTGAATCGACCTAATTAAGTTACATATGGGGATAACGTAGGCAGTGACCACCCATGTTTTGTTGTCTACAAAATGCCACACCTCTCCATCAGCCTGTATATACACGACTTTTGTACTACCCACACATGAAATTGAGTGAGCATACCTCTACCTTGCAACTCCCTATCTAGAGTGGTATAGATATCATTTGAGCCCTACCTTAAGAGTGCATGAGCAAAAAATGCCATCATCTTTGTACTTGATGGTGGTAGTGAATTTTCTTTTATTCTACTACACAGTGCCTCAACATCATAGGCAGTTTGTCTATAGTGTTCAAAACACCATGGGGTAGTGATGCTAACACCATGGGGTAGTGATGCTCCGAGGGACATTTCATGATCATCACATATGTGGCCTTTTTTTGGAAACATATCAACCCTCATGTATGTGATGTTTTTGGATTTAAATTTTTATCTAACCGATGGATAGAAATTTAAAAAAGAAAACTGTGTTTACCCTCCCTTTCCTTGTGGTGATTGGAGAATGAAGTTCCACTCGACCTATCATAAGCTTTACCTAGGTTGATCTTGAGGAGTAAGATGTCCAATTTTAACTCTTCCAGGTACTTCATCCCTTTGTCGATGTCAGTGACAGTGACAGCTTCTATCATGGACCTCCCTTGGATGAAACCTTTTTTTTCTTTATGGATCCAAGTGTTGATAGCTTGTTTTCTATCTTTCTCTTGCTTCTGGGCTTGACGAGAAGGGGGGAGGGAGCGGGGGATGAGGGGAGATCAGTATTTGCCCATAGGCTGGAATTGAAAGTATTGGCAAAATAAGCTCATGAGCTCAATGGGTCCACTTTAACCCCCACATTTAGGGTCTCATGTGAAATCAATCCACAAGTCTTGAACCTCTAAACTCCAATGAAAAACTTCAATGAAAAGCTTTTTCTTTGTTTTTTTTTTGGAAGTTCAATGATTAATAAACTCTTCCTTGAAATTTGGGAGAATAACCCAGATAATTAAATGATCCCTCTTTGTGTGCCACTTTTAGGGCCCACTTTGAGGTGGATTTGCAGGTATGTTTATCACTACACCATGCACCTCCAATGTGTTGTCTATTTTTATTTTTCTTATATCAAAAGACAAATCGAATACTAATCCCAAGAGCACTCGACAAAAATTCCGATAGACTTGGCATTTTTTTTGTTTCCCCCAACATATCTCTACAGCTGGAAAACAGTAAAGGAAAAAGAGAGACAAATGCACAATGAATGATGTCCACAAGAGAGCGATCATAGAGGTAGCGAGAAAAGAGAAAAAAATGCTTTTCTACGGGTGAAAAGAAAAAGCGCCAAAAATGCGTATGTCAGTAGTAATGGTAAATTGGTAATCGTTTAAGTACATGTCTCTTTCTCTCGTAACGAGAAAACCATTATCTTCTTTTTCCTTTGAAAAATCGCAAGGCACCTAATGAATCGATGATGATCCGAAGTAGCGGCGATGAGCGTGTACGAAACCTGTCAAAGATGTTTCAACACTGTCATTAATATCGTTGAATCTGAACTTTGAAAGAAAAACCCATGGAAGAAGCCAAGAGAAGGAAGGACAAAGCTCCCTCCCGCAAAGAGGGATCAATACAAAAATGATTGTCATCTCGCTAAATGCTAGAGGGCTAACCGACCCCTCAAGAGCGACCATCATTGGACAATGGCTTCGCGACATTAGCTTAAACCCAGACTTTATATGCATTCAAGAGATCAAAATTGACGGAGAAGACCTCCAGAAACGGGTCCAGCAGGTCTCCTCGACGCACGTGTGGATCCCAACAAAACACCCGCGGGGATCTGGAGGAACGGCTATCGGTGTTAAACAACGCTGATTTGAAAAGCTTGAGAACTTCATTGAAGATGTGAGTCACCGTTGGATTGCTGTCTCGTTTGGTGCTCCTCTTTGTGTTACTATGGTCTCTTTGTACGCCCCTAACGGAGATTTGGAGAGACGGAACACTTGGGCCTCCTTAGACTCGCTTCCCCCAACGTGCTCATATGTGGTGATTTCAACATGGTGGAGGACCCAATGGACAGATGGATGGGCAAGGGCAGGGTCATCGACAGTCGGGAGAAAGAAACGTGGGACATGACCAAACTGCACTTGGATTTGGTTGAATTCAAAGACTCGAATGGCTTTTCTTGGTCGAATCTCCAAGCGGGCGAGGACCTGAGGAAAGCTAGACTCGACAGATGCTACATCTCTCAGAGCTTTACCCAACAGTGGGGCCTTCCTACCATCACGCAACGCACTGACCTCACCATCTCTGATCACTACCCGATCGTTATCACTTTTCAACCTGCCAACAAGACCCGCAAGGCTCCGTGGTTCCATGCCAACGCATCCACCTTCTCTCTCCCCTCCGTTCATCAAGAAATTGCCGACGCTTGGAAGGTGGCGTTCGCCTCTGGCTTGGCCCCAGCCAAGTGCTGGAGAAATGCGGTCGACAAGTCTCGTAAGATCATGATCAGAACTAAGAAGATGCTTGAGACCGTGAGGCGGGCTCGAAGGGTGGCTCTTTACCACAGACTCTGGCGGCTCGAGGAGGAAGTGAACAAAGGAAAACATCAAGCCCAGAAAGGTCTCCGAAAAATCAGAGCTGTGTTGAGATACGAGGAAGAAATACAAAGGAAAAACTTGCAAATCTTCTTCAAGGAGTGGTGGGCTGGCAAAGCCGACAAACCCACCAAAGAGATGTGCCGTATCCTTAAAAGGAAACACAACAGAGAAGCGATTCCACTACTGATTGATCCACTTGGCAATGTATGCAATTCGGAAGAAGATAATTTAGGCATCATCGAAGGGCACTTCACGAGACTCCTGGGAACCTCGAACCCCCTCTCCCATCATAGAAGGGACTGTATGGCTGCCATCTCTAGGGTTTCCCCCCGGAGGATTCCACCCAACCTCCTCTCTCTGCTTCATGCTCCGATCTCTGAAACAGAAATCATTGAGGTCATTGATGCCCTCCCTCTCGGTAAAAGCCCGGGACCTGACGGACTCACTAACGAGTTCTTTAAATCCTTCAAGCTGGTGGTTGCCACCCCTCTTCGGATGGTCTGGCAAGAAGCGCTAAAGTTTGGTGCTCTTCCGTCTTGCCTAAACAATGGAATTATCAAGTTGATACACAAGAAGGGGGAAAAGAACAGAATCGAGAACTGGCAGCCTATTACGATGCTCCAAACTGGTTACAAGATCATCGCCAAAGTCATCGCCAACAAACTCTCGTGCCACCTGAGATCTTGGCTTAGTGAGGACCAAAAAGGTTTCATCAAAGGAAGGTCTATCCTGGAAACCATTATGGATATTTGGGAAGGCATTCAATTTGCAAATGAGTCTAACCAAGATGTGGTCTTCCTCAAGATCGATTTTGACAAAGCATACGACAGGCTAGAATGGGACTATATTCTGCAGTCGCTCCTTGATCTCGGATGCAGTCAGAACTTCACCAAGATGATCGCGACCCTGCTCGGAAACGCAACGACCCAAATTAACGTTAACGGCAAACTTTCGAAGACAATCCACCTTAAAAGATCTATTAGACAAGGGTGCCCTCTGGCCCCCCTTCTCTTTGCCGTCGCCACTGAGGGGCTGAGCAGACTGGTGACACATCATGTGGAGGCTGGCAACATCAAAGGCCTCCGGCTGCCTCACGACCACGGCCAAATCATCATGAGACTTTTTGCTGATGATATGAACGCTTTCGTCCACAATGATAATACGAGCCTGGAGACTTTCTGGAGGTGTCTTGCTACCTTCTGCGATGCCTCTGGATCCAAAATCAACCACTCTAAGACCGCCTTCAGGGCTATAGTGGGCCATCACCCTGGCCTTCTCATTGATCATGGCTGTCAAATCATTCCGCAGGGCCAAATCTTTCGCCTTCTTGGAATCCCCTTGGGGTTTGGCGTCTCTATGGAGCAGCGATGGAGTTGGGTGATGGCCAAACTGGAAAACAAGCTCAACTATTGGAAAGGTATGCAAATCAATCTTGCTGGACGTGCGATGGTTATCAACACGCTCCTCCTCTCTTCTACCATTTATTTCCTCTCTTGCTGGAGACCGAACGAGCAAGGGCTGTCCAAACTGAATAGTATTTGTAGAAACTTTCTTTGGACGGGCGATCATAACAGAAGGGGGGTGCCAAAAATCAAATGGGCCATCTGCACCAGCCCTAGAGATAGCGGGGGGCTGGGTATCCTAGACATTGGGTGTATGGCCAACAAACTGGCAGCCAAATGGATGATCAAGGCTTGGTGCAACAGGGGGGCCTCGTGGGCCAAGCTGATCTTCAGAAACAAGCAAGAGTTGGCCCTCATGGGGCACCCGAACTGGAAGAATCTAGACATCATGACCCTGCTATTCTCCCCGATCCCCGTCTTCCCGAAAGGCTCCAACCTCGTGTGCTCCCTTTGGAAGGGCTGGAACAAAGTCAAAAGCTTCACAAGAATTAGTGAAGACTGGAAGTGGGCGGCCGGAATCAGACAAAACGACTCTATCTGGTTTCCGATACATGGCATCCGGAGGGTGGAGGCGTGGAACATTCAAAATGCCAAGAAGTTATGGAACAAAGGATTCAAAAAATGGAAACATCTCTGGAAACATGACACCAACAGCTGGATCAACTACGAGGATATCGACCCCCGCATAAACATCTCCTACGAAGAATGGAACACCTTGCAAAGCAGATGCCTCGCTTGGGATCGTCACAAAACTCGCCTTCTCATGGGACATGATACTCCGAACGCGCGGGGTCTCAAATGGAACAATGGAAATAGCCTACTCAAAATCCCGAACATCAAAGAAACGACTGACCTCCAGATCAGCCTCAACAAGAAGTGGTGCCTGTCTTGGACGCGGCTTCGGTGGGACATGAAATTCATGGGTATCTGGCACCCACTTATAGAGATTAAGAAGTCTGTCCTCCTATGGCAAATTCTCCATCGGGGAATTTGGACTAACCAGAAAGCAAGCAAAATTTGTGGGATCCCGCCGTGGTGCAAGCGCTGCCACCGTGCTATCGAAGATGTCCCACACATCTTCTTTAATTGCCCCAACTCCTACAGTATCTGGCAGACGGTTGAACTGAAAATCAGAATTCATAAATAGCTTAGTTGGAAACAAGTCCTCTTGGGAGAAGCGATTGGCTGCTCTGCGACTCTCTGGAATGCAATCAGAGGGGAAGTCCTGTGGAAAATTTGGCGGGAGCGGTGTGCTCTCAACTTCGGCGACCCCCCCAGGGAGTGGTCGATTGAAAAATCGCTATTCCTCCTTGGCAAAAGGATTGTCAACAGTAAGAAGTTCCCCCCCTTCAGGCACCACCAAGTCCTCCTTTTGATCAACAACAAGCTCAAACCCAAGTGGGTCCCGCATGAGGGCGACGAGGTGATCAACCTTCTTTGTAAAGCAACCTAGGAATCAACCTAGTTCCCCTGCTTTGTGGGATTTGGGGGGTCCCGTGGGCACTAGTCCCCTTCTATTGTACCTTTGTTTCTTAATTTAATTCAAGTCCGGGAGAGTAGGCTATTGCCGAACTTCCTTTACATTAAGAAAAACCCATGGAATGGCCGAACCTCCATTAAAAAAAAAAAAAAAAAAAACCCATGGAATCAAAGGCAGCATTCCTTTGCTGATAGCAACAATATTCCTGCTTAGCGGATAGGTATAGGAGTTGCCTCAAATAGCTCACTTGATTAGACCTTTTTCCATTAAGAAAAAGATCGGAATCTTATAATTAGTCTATTGATATAAGCTAATGATGTACTTCTACACGTACTATTTGCGACCAGTTGTTCTCCCTCTCTCTCACACACACACACAAACTTGATTTCTGCTCGAAAACTCCACGAATTGCCCCACAAACTTGCATTATTTCTAAAAGTCACGATAAAAGACCCGTCAATTCTTCTAAAAGCTCTGTACTTTGATGATGGTCCTTTCAAGAGTTTGAGATGAAACTAGTCTTTTCTAAATACTTGATGGATAGAGACCTTTCAAGATAATGCTTTATGGATAGAGACCTTTCAAGTATGTAAAAATGAGCTTATGTATAGGAGCGGGAAGTTTAAGATAGTAAGTGATTCCTATGATTAATGGTTTGGTTTTATTCAAATCACCAATGATCTATTCGAGTCAATTGGAGTAGAATGTAGTCACGATCCTGCATATTTCAATACATGTGGAGTCACTAAAATGTAGTCACGATCCTGAATATTCTAATACATGTGGAGTCATGGAGAAAGGGTATCCAAATATATGAGTTTCCATAGAATGGAATGTTGATACATGCTTAGAAAAGGCTCCAGATGAAAATTATAGAAAGCAAGATGGATATATATATATATATATATATATATATATATATATATATATATATATATATATATATATATATATATATATATATCCATCTTGCTTTCTATAATTTTCATATATATATATATATATATATATATATATATATATATATATATATATATATATATATATATATATCCATCCATCTTGCTTTCTATAATTTTCATCTGGAGCCTTTTCTAAGCATGTATCAACATTCCATTCTATGGAAACTCATATATTTGGATACCCTTTCTCCATGACTCCACATGTATTAGAATATTCAGGATCGTGACTACATTTTAGTGACTATATATATATATATATATATATATATATATATAGGAAAGGTAGTTGTCCCAAGAGACTCATAGATGACACATTAGTGTCACAAGGAAGGAGATAAGGAAGAGAGCTCACACACACGCTCTCACTCTCAAGGAGAAGCACTCTCAAGGAGAAACACACACACACACACACAGATTGAAGCAAGGAAGAATGATTTCTTCTTCTTCTTCTTCTTCTATTACATAAAAAGGAATGTACAAGAAATGACCTAAAAACAAGAATACAACTACTGCAATATATAAAGTCCAGTACACAAGGAAAAATCTAATGTCCGCAAATGAGTGATATGACAATAAACAAATGTGCCATCACTCTCGGTAGATAAATCTAATAAAGCTCAATGAAGTGTCCCTGACATATATCGACGTGACCACTATACATGTTAGAGAAATAAAAAAGTGATACGTGTCATCCTGGATCATCACATGTTGAGCTTGATATCTCAACACTCCCCCTCAAGCTCAACACCATGTCCTCTAATCCAAGCATCTTTCGAAACTTCTTCAGCTTCTCTGCTCCAAGTGCTTTTGTGAAAATATCAGCAACCTGCTCATCTGTTCTCACATAAACAGGATCAATATCACCTGCTAATACCTTCTCTATGATGAAGTGATAATGTACCTCAATATTCTTTGTTCTAGCATGAAAAACAGTGTTCTGTGCTAACTGTATGCTTCTAAGGTTATTACAATAGATGGTGATAGGCTTTTGCACTTCCACACCTAAATCTGCAAGTAGCATCTCTAGCCATAATGCCTCACATGCTGCCATTGCAGCACCTCTATAATCAACCTCTGTACTCGACAAAGCAACAATGGGTTGCTTCTTGCTGCTCCATGTAACAGCTGCACCTCCAAGTGAGAATAGAAAGCCACTAATAGATCTTCTATCTGGAGTACTACCAGCCCAATCTGCATCGATGTATCCATAAACCTGAAAATCTACACCAGCTTCATAAAATAATGCATAATCCAAAGTAGCACTCACATAACATAGAGTGCGCCTCAAAGCATCCAAATGTGGCTTCCTGGGAACCTGCATAAACTAACTTTCAATTCCAATAGTGTATCTAAGATCATGCCTCGTAATTGTGAGATATATCAAGCCTCCCATAATTTTCCTATACATAGTAGCATTTTCCAATGCTTCACCTGACGTAGTATCTAACTTCAAATTCTAATCTAATGGCATAGAAATTGACTTACAATCAGCCATACCATACTTTTGTAGCATATTCAAGGCATATTGCCTTTGTGACATCCATATATGTGTTTTTGTATGAATAAACTCAATGCCCAAGAAATTACATAGTACACCAAGATCTTTCATGTCAAATTCCTGCATAAGAAGTTGCTTTACCTCTTTGATGCTTTTATCATTATCACCACCTACAATCATGTCATCAACATAAATAGCCACAATCGTGATGCCATCATCAACCTTCCTTGCATATAGTGAATGATCTGCATCACACATAAAAAACCCAATGCTAGTTAAGTAATCAAAATCCTTGGATGCCATGCACGAGGAGCTTGCTTCAGCCCATACAAAGCCTTTTGAAACCTGCAAACATATTCTAGATGCTTTAAATCTTCATATCCTTGTGGTTGGTCCATATATACTTCTTCTTGTAACTCACCATGTAGGAAAGCATTCTTCACATCCATCTGATGCAAAGTCCATCCTTTTGTTGTAGCTAATGCAACAAGTGTTCTAATAGTAGACATTTTAGCTTCTGGGCTAAATGTTTCCTCATAATCAATGCCATATGTCTGTGCATATCCTTTAGCTACCAATCGTGCTTTATACCTGCTTATGCTACTATCAGCATTATGCTTTACCTTGTAAACCCATTTGGAACCTATGGGTTTCTTTCCTTGCGACAATGGAACCAGCTTCCATGTAAAATTCCCATAAAGTGCAGCCATCTCCTCATCCATAGCTTTTTCCCAATCTGCATTTCCAATTGAATCTTCAAAACAAGAAGGTTCAGCATTTTGTATTACCTTGGTCATATAGGCACAATGACAAGCCATATAACTGTCATATGTCAATCGTTGCACTGAATTCCGCATCCTCCGAGATCTTCTTGCTCCTGGGTCACTTCCCCTTGTATCATGTGCATGTGCCCTTCTTACTCTTGGTCTTCACAGAGGGCAATCCAAGTTTCTCATCAAGATTCTTTTCTGAACTGCTTGAATCTCCATCAACATCTTCAAAATCTGCACATGTTTTACTATAAGCAGAAAGCTTTCCTTTACCTTTCTCGGATGTATTTGATGAATTTGTTGGACTCAAATTTCCACGCAATCTTCCACTCCATGGATTTGAGTTCGAACTATTGCTTGCTGATGCATCTGGTCCACTCAAAGCTTGCGATTTTGCACTTGATTTTTCAGCATTTTCTTTGTCATTTGGTTCAAGATTCAGTCCTTCTTTGGCATCTGCATAGAAGCTTGACATTTCATCAAATACCACATCTTTGCTACCTATTGTGTGAGTGGGTTATAACATTTATATCTCTTTTGCTCAAGGGAGTATCCAATGAAGACACATTTTTCTACTTTTGGATCAAGCTTCATCCTCAGCTCATCTGGAACATGTACATATGCAATACAACAAAAAACTTTCAGATGTGATAAGTTTGGCTTTTTACTTGTGAACTTTTCTTCAGGCGTAACTTGATGTACATCAGTAGTTGGAGTTTTGTTCATAATGTATACAGCCGTATGCACAACTTTTGCCCAATAACAATGAGGCATATTCTTCTCAGCCATCAAGGCTCTTGCTATTTCTGCAATATGTCTGTTTTTGCGTTAAGCAATGCCATTCTGTTGTGGTGTGTACCTACATGAAAACTGACGTCAAATTCCATGACTTTTAAGAGAGTTATTGAACTCATTTGACATGTATTCACCTCCTCCATTAGACCTTAATGTTTGAATATATTTCCGCATCTGCTTTTCCACCATAGCTATAAAATTCTGAAAGTGAGTGAACACCTCACTCTTCTCTTTCATGAAATATACCAACACTTTCCGTGTATGTTCATCAATGAAAGTAACATAAAACCTGCAACCGCCCATAGATGTGGTCTTTGCAGGACCCCAAACATCCGTATGTACTATCTCTAGCACATTCTTACTAACATGCTTGTCATGCGAAAACGATGATCTTGATCATTTACCAAATTGACATGCTGCACATACCTTTTGCATCTCTACAACCTTGAAAACTGGTAGTCCATGAACGATCTCCTTTGACTGCATCAATTTCAACCTTTGCAAATTTGCATGTCTGATTCTTTTGTGCCAGATCTCTATATCAACAATAACTCCTGTACCTTTTGCAAACATGGCTGCATTCATTTCAAGAATTTTCACATTTGAGGTGAACATCCTACCCACTTTGTTTCCTTTTGCAATTAATCTTCCATACTGTTTGTACTCTTCTACATATAACCCATCAACATCGAACTTGACTTGTAATCCCTGGTCAACCATTTGTCCAACAGAAACCAGATTCTTTATTATGTTTGGAACATGCAGCACATTAGCAAGATGTTTTACCTTCCCATCCTCCATAGACAATGCTATGTTTCCTATATGCTCGATAGGATGCGATGTATCATCACCTGTTTCAACATATCCAAGAACTTGCAACTTTTGCAAACTACTAAACCATTCTGCATGACTGTCATGTGATTTGAAGCACCTGAATCAACATACCAGACATTGTCATTCGATTTTGAAACACCAGCAGACATCGTATTCACCATGTGATGTTGAACCATGAACAGCTTCTGAGAATCATCTGCACTTGTGGATGCATAGTTATTCTACTGCCTTCTGTTATTTTGATTCTTCAACCTGCAATCACGTTCAAAATGTCCAGGTTTACCACAATTCCAACATCCTTTACTGTCATTACTTGAGTCATTTCTTTGGAAATTTATGTGGCCTCTTTGGATCCCCCTGCTTCGAAACTTCCTCTTCCTCCTGCATGATTCTGTTGTTGACCTTGGTCTTGGTTATTGTCTCCTCTTCCACTTCAGAAACCTCTACCTCTGCCTTTTCCTCTACTAGAGTAGAATACTTGCTCAAAACTGGGCTTTCCTTGGGAGTTTGAATCCTCACCAAGATTATTTTCTTCAATAATCAACATGGATACCAAATCAGCAAAATTCGGAATATTTTCTCTAGTCTGTATAGATGTTTTGAACTGCTTATATGCAGCTCCTAAACCACGACGACACACTTCCACCTTATCATCATCATCTACATTCACGCCAATAGATGCAAGTGACTCACATATGCTTTTGAGTTTCAGAGTGTAGTTACTTACCAACATGCTCTTCTTTTCCAATGTATGCAGCTCGTTGAGTTGCAATTTTCGTGCTTTTGTATTAGTCTCATACAAAGTGACCAAACTGCTCCAAGCCTCTTTCCGAGTCTTGGCATCCTGTATGTGCCCAATCATGCTATCCTGTATGCTAACAAATAACCAATACATTAACTTTTCTGCTCCTTGATTCCATTCCTCATATGCTCTTAATTGGTCTGCAGTTTGACTCCTCTTTGGTAACTACGGAGCAATTTCGTTCTCTCATGCGATGTACTTCCAGTAGCCTTTTCCCATCAGGAAATTCATCATTCTGAATCTCCAAGCATGGAAGTTGTTCTTGTGTAGCTTATCGCTCATAAGTTGACTCATTCCATCTGCGTTTGCCATCTCTACAACAATTCTCAACACTGCAAAATACTACAAGCAGCACTTCTGCTTGAACACTATCACACTATGACGTGACAGTTCGATCTTCAGAAAATGTAGTTTTCACGGAATTGCTTGAAATTCTTGATCTAGAATATGTGAGTGTTGGCAAACACATCGCAAGTTACAGCTTCTGAAATTGACCTGATGTTTTTATGGGCCCCACCTTGCGGGCTCGAACGGAGGTCGAGATGGCTTTGAAACTTCGATCTGACAAAAACGAGTGACCCTAAAGGGATAATTCATGAAAATATTTTGAGGTCTTCTACCTTCATGCTGATTTTCGTAGCAAACAGAGGTCGTTTGTGAATTGCATTTTCTCCACGCATTGCCGCGTAGTCTCACCCTTGCCTTCTCCATGAGCTCTCTACAGCTACACTGGCTCTGATACCATGTCCCGAGGAAGGAGATAAGGAAGAGAGCTCACACACACTCTCACTCTCAAGGAGAAGCACACACACAGATTGAGGCAAGGAAGAATGATCTTCTTCTTCTTCTTCTTCTTCTTCTTCTTCTTCTTCTTCTTCTTCTTCTATTACATAAAAAGGAATGTACAAGAAATGACCTAAAAACAAGAATACAACTACTGCAATATATAAAGTCCAGTACATAATGAAAAACCTAATGTCCACAAATGAGCGAGCTGGAAAGAAACAAATGTGCCATCACTCTCGGTAGATAAATCTAATAAAGCTCAATGAAGTGTCCCTGACATACACCAGCGTGACCACTATATAAGTTAAAAAAATAAAAAAGTGATACGTGTCATCCTGAATCATCACATGTTGAGCTTGATATCTCAATAATTAGGTCTTATATGAGTGTCGTGATGCATCCAACATAGGACACCAAGAATTAACTAGACTTATGTTCTTTATAAGATCTAGTTGATATCTCAATAATTAGGTCTTATATGAGTGTCGTGATGCATCCAACATAGGACACCAAGAATTAACTAGACTTATGTTCTTTATAAGATCTAGTTTTATTGAAGTTGACTTCATCAAGATGTCCGAGATTATGTGCTTAAGTGTGCAAAATGTTAGGTAATAAAAAAAACAATAAGATTGGATGGTTTAGCATCGAAGGATTAATCTATCATTTAAAGGAAATTGGAGATTATCTCGATGGATATTATCATTGGATTGTCTAGAAAGCGGAGAGGGAATGACAAAATTTGTGTAATCATGGATAGGTCAACCAAAATGGCAAGGCTTACACACTATAGTGAAGCACCAAAATTGATAAGATTATTTGCATAGAATCTCTAGTTGTAAGGGCTACCTTTGGACAATGTGATTTACCGAGATAGGAATTTTATTAGTCTTCATGGAGAGTACAAAATATTTCATACTAAAATTAGTATGAGTATCACCAAATTTCCACACACAGATGGTCAAGCACAACATGTTGATGAGTCATAGAAGATATTCTTCAAGCATATGTAAATTAACGGAACTAATGAGAAGAGTTTCTAACTATAGTTCAGTATGCATATAAGATTGCATATAGTCTTTTTTTAATATAAAGGAAGTTCGGCAATAGCCTACTCTCCCGGACTTGAATTAAATTAAGAAACAAAGGTACAAAAGAAGCGGACTAGTGCCCACGGGACCCCCCAAATCCCACAAAGCAGGGGAAGCTTGGTTGATTCCTACGTTGCGTTACAAAGAAGGTTGATCACCCTCTCGTCGCCCTCATGCGGGACCCACTTGGGTTTGAGCTTGTTGTTGATCAAAAGGAGGACTTGATGGTGCCTGAAGGGGGGGGGATTTCTTATTGTTGACAATCCTTTTGCCAAGGAGGAATAGAGATTTTTCAATCGACCACTCCCTGGGGGAGTCGCCGAAGTTGAGAGCACACCGCTCCCGCCAAATTTTCCACAGGACTTCCCCTCTGATTGCGTTCCAGAGAGCCGCAGAGCATCCAATCGCTTCACCCAAAAGGACTTGTTTCCAACTAAGCTGTTTCTGAACTCTGATTTTCAGTCCAACCATCTGCCAGATTCTGTAGGAGTTGGGGCAAGTAAGGAAGATGTGTGGGACATCTTCGATTGCACGGTGGCAGCGTTTGCACCACGGAGGGATCCCACAAATTTTGCTTGCCTTATGGTTAGTCCAAATTCCTCGATGAAGAATTTGCCATAAGAGGACCGACTTCTTAATCTCTATAAGTGGGTGCCAGATACCCATGAATTTCATGTCCCATCGAAGCCGCGTCCAAGACAGGCACCACTTCTTGTTGAGGCTGATCTGGAGGTCAGTCGTTTCTTTGATGTTCGGGATTTTGAGTAGGCTATTTCCATTGTGCCATTTGAGACCACGCGCGTTCGGAGCATCATGTCCCATGAGAAGGCGAGTTTTGTGACGATCCCAAGCGAGGCATCTGCTTTGCAAGGTGTTCCATTCTTCGTAGGAAATGTTTATGCGAGGGTCGATATCCTCGTAGTTGATCCAACTGTTGGTGTCATGTTTCCAGAGGTGTTTCCATTTTTTGAATCCTTTGTTCCATAACTTCTTGGCATTTTGAATGTTCCACGACTCCACACTCCGGATGCCATGTATCGGAAACCAGATAGAGTCGTTTTGTCTGATTTCGGCTGCCCACTTCCAGTCCTCACTAATTCTTGTGAAGCTTTTGACTTTATTCCAGCCCTTCCAAAGAGAGCAAACGAGATTGGAGCCTTTCGGGAAAACAGGTATCGGGGAGAATAGCAGGGTCATGATGTCAAGGTTCTTCCAGTTCGGGGACCCCGTGAGGGACAGCTCATTTTTGTTTCTGAAGATCAGCTTGGCCCACGAGGCCTCCCTATTGCACCAAGCTTTAATCATCCATTTGGCTGCCAGTTTGTTAGCCATGCACCTAATGTCCAGGATGCCAAGTCCCCCGCTATCTCTAGGGCTGGTGCAGATGGCCCATTTGATTTTAGGCACCCCCCTTCTGTTATGATCACCCGTCCAAAGAAAGTTTCTGCAGATGCTATTCAGTTTGGACAGGCCTTGCTCATTCGGTCTCCAGCAAGAAAGGAAATAGATGGTAGACGAGAGGAGGAACGTGTTGATAACCATCGCCCATCCAGCGAGATTGATTTGCATGCCTCTCCAGTAATTGAGCTTGTTTTCAAGTTTGGCCAGCACCCAGCTCCATCGCTGCTCCACAGAGACGCCAAACCCCAAGGGGATTCCAAGCAGCCGAAAGGTTTGGCCCTGCGGAATGATTTGACAGCCATGATCAATGAGAAGGCCAGGTTGATGTCCCACAATGGCCCTAAAGGCTGTCTTATTGTGGTTGATTTTGGATCCAGAGGCTTCACAAAAGGTATCAAGACACCTCCAGAAAGTCTCCAGGCTGGTATTATCATTGTGAACGAACGCATTCATATCGTCGGCAAAAAGTCTCATGATGATTTGACTGTGGTCGTGAGGAAGCTGGAGGCCATTGATATTGCCAGCCTCCACGTGATGAGCCACAAGTCTGCTCAGCCCCTCAGTGGCGATGGCAAACAGAAGGGGGGCAAGAGGGCACCCTTGTCTAATAGATCTTTTAAGATGGATCGCCTTCGAAAGTTTGCCGTTAACGTTAATTTGGGTCGTTGCGTTGCCGAGAAGGGTCGCGATCATCTTGGTGAATTTCTGACTACATCCGAGGTCTTGGAGCGACTGCAGAATATAGTCCCATTCTAGCCTATCGTAGGCTTTGTCAAAGTCGATCTTGAGGAAGACCACATCTTGATTAGACTCATTTGCAAATTGAATACCTTCCCAAATATCCATAATGGTTTCCAGGATGGACCTGCCTTTGATGAAGCCCTTTTGGTCCTCACTAAGCCAAGATCTCAGGTGGCACGCAAGTCTGTTGGCAATGACTTTGGCGACGATCTTGTATCCCGTTTGGAGCATCGTTATTGGCCGCCAGTTCTCGATTCTGTTTTTTTCCCCCTTCTTGTGAATCAGCTTGATAATTCCATTATTTATACAAGAAGGAAGAGCACCAAATTTTAGCGCTTCTTGCCAAACCATCCGAAGAGGGGTGGCAACCACCAGCTTGAAGGATTTAAAAAATTCGTTAGTGAGTCCGTCGGGTCCCGGGCTTTTACCAAGAGGGAGGGCATCAATGACCTCAATGATTTCTGATTCAGAGATCGGGGCATGAAGCAGGGAGAGGAGGTTGGGTGGTATTCTCCGGGGGGAAACCCTAGAAATGGCAGCCATGCAGTCCCTTCTATGGTGGGAGAGGGGGTTCGAGGTTCCCAGGAGTCTCGTGAAGTGCTCTTCGATGATGCCAACATTATCTTCTTCCGAGTTGCATACCTTGCCATGAGGGTCTAGCAGTAGGGGAATCGTCTCTCTGTTATGTTTCCTTTTAAGGATACTGCACATCTCTTTGGTGGGTTTGTCGGCTTTTCCAGCCCACCACTCCTTGAAGAAGATTTGCAAGTTTTTCCTTTGTATTTCTTCCTGGTATCTCAACGCTGCTCTGATTTTTCGGAGACCTTTCTGGGCTTGGTGTTTTCCTTTGTTTACTTCCTCCTCGAGTCGCCAGAGTCTGTGGTAAAGCGCTTCCCTACGAGCCCGCCGCACTGTCTCGAGCATCTTCTTAGTTCTGATCATGATCTTGCAAGACTTGTCGACCACACTTCTCCAGCACTTGGCTGGGGCCAAGCCAGAGGCGAACGCCACCTTCCACACATCGGCAATCTCTTGATGGACGGAGGGGAGAGAGAAGGTGGAAGCGTTGGCATGGAACCACGGAGCCTTGTGGGTCCTGTTGGAAGGTTGAAAAGTGATAACGATCGGGTAGTGATAAGAGATGGTGAGGTCAGTACGTTGCGTGATGGAAGGGTGGCCCCACAGATGAGTAAAGCTTTGAGAGATGTAGCATCTATCAGGTCTAGCTTTCCTCAGATCTTCGCCCGCTTGGAGATTCGACCAGGAAAAGCCATTCGAGTCTTTGAATTCGACCAGATCCAAGTGGAGTTTGGTCATGTCCCACGTTTCTTTCTCCCGACTGTCGATGACCCTGCCCTTGCCCATCCATCTGTCCATAGGGTCTTCCACCATGTTGAAGTCTCCACATATAAGCACGTTGTGGGGAAGCGAGTCAAGAGAGGCCCAAGTGTTCAGCCTCTCCAAATCCCCGTTAGGGGCGTACAAAGAGACCATAGTAACACAGAGGGGAGCACCAAAAGAAACCGCAATCCAGCGGTGGTTTACATCTTCAATGGAGTTCTCAAGCTTTTCAAGCCAGGGCTGTTTCACACCGATAGCCGTTCCACCGGACCCCCGCTGGTGCTTTGTTGGAATCCACACATGGGCCGAGGAAACCTGTCTGAGTCGTTTCAGAAGGTCTTCTCCGTCAATTTTAATCTCTTGAATGCATATAATGTCCGGTTTTAAGTTAATGTCGCGGAGCCATTGACCAATGATGGCCGCTCTTGAGGGGTCGGTTAGCCCCCTAGCATTTAGCGAGATGACAATCATTTTTGTATTGATCCCTCTTTGCGGGAGGGAGCCTTGTCCTTTCTTCTCTTGGCTTCATCTTTCTTTTTCGCTGGGATCTGATCCCGACTTAGAAATCGGTTCTTGTGGGGGTTTTTCCAGGGTAGCTCCATAGGCTGTTTTCCTTTGCGGGATACTCCTTGCTGGGGGGAACTGGGCCCCGTGCTCGGCACCGTTTCCGGGATCGTCGATCCAATGATGGAACTTTCGCTATCCATGTTGTCTTCGTTACTACTGGTGAATCCATCTTCTTTGCTTGTAGTATAGCCCTCCTGGGGGGTTTCTTTGTTGTCAGGGATCTCTAGGGCATTGTCGTAGGTATCTACCTCGAGTGTTTTCCCACCTGGATAGTCAAGCTCGTTGATCTCCTTTCCTAGCTTGCAATACAAATTGCTGTTGGGGGTAAGTGGCAGGTCGTTTCTCTCACCGATGGCCCTCGGACTTCTTTTCCTTCTTCTTCTGACTTCAGTAAAGCCATCAGCATCAGCTTGTGGATTGAGGAGGCCCTTGCCTTCCCCTTCCTTAGTCGAGTGGGTCAAATCGCCATTGTTGTCTTGAGCAGTTTTGGAGGCTTCTTGCGAGCGCTTGTTTTTTTTCCTGTGAGGGCAGTCTTTAATTCTGTGACCTTGCTGACCACAACGAAAGCACGCGTTGGGGAGGTTTTTGTAGGTGATATCCTGCTCCCAAACATCACCTTCGCCCATGTCCACTTTGATCATTGATGGAAGCGGCGAATTGAGATCGGCCTCGACGCAGATTTGTGGGTGCCACCTAGCATTGAACGAGTGTCTTGCACCTTCATAGATGAGACCACCAATGTCTTCGCGTGAAGCCAACGGCTTGCCGATAGGAGAGACAATGTCCCACACGAAGTTGTACAAGAAGTAAGGGAGGTTAGGGAGCTCAACCCAAAGAGGATACCGAAGTGATTTCGATTTGTCAGGAGTAAAGTCCGGGGACCATCTGAATAGGCACAGGGTCGCCCGACCTAACTGCCAGGTGCCTACGCTTAGGGCTTGGAACGCCATCTCTTCATTCTCAAAGACTAGCAGCATGTGGTTTGCTGGTAAGAACTGACATTTGCTGACAATTAGTCCTCGAGGGAACCACTCTTTTCGAAGCCATTGTCGTACAATTTCGAGCGGGGGCCTAGGGCCAAACACTTGGCCGACGAGGCAAACTTTCTTGAGCTCCGCCTGAGCAGACAGAACTGCGGGTCTACTGAGGGACACGACGGGGGATTCAACACTTTCGGATGCCCCAGGGGCGGCACACGACCCCCCCTCCAGCAGAGCGGCCAGGAAATCGGTCTCCCCAGGGGGAGGGGCCCGATTACTTTTCACAAGAGAGGAAGAAGCCACATCCATGGCCAAACGGAGCTTGTACCACTTTTACTTTTCAAAACCCAAAGGCAAGCTCCTCCAACATGGGGAAGAAACTGACCACAACCCAGGAAGACACCGAGGCCTAGCACTCCATAATCCCACAGGGAATGGAAGCCCTCTTCCCCAATTCGAGCCTTTTCAATTTTCCTTTTTTTCTTTTTCTTCTTTTTTTTATATATATATATATATATTTTTTTTTCTCTTCTTTCCCCTTTTTTTTTTTTTTTTTCTCTCTCTCTTTCTTTTTTTCGAAATTCGGATGTTTTCTCTTTTTCTTTACTCTTCTTTTTTTTTTCTTTTTTCTTGTTTTTTCTTTTTCTTCTTTTTTTTTCTCTTTCTCTTTTTTTTTTTCTCCTTTTTTCTTTTCTTTTCCTTCTTTTTTCTCTTTTTTTTTTTTTTCTGTCGCACTTACACGAGGCCTGCTCTTTTTATTTTAATTCAACTCCCAAGAAGGAGGCGCATCCCTCGAGCCCCGCGCCAAATCTGCCACGTGTCGTCGACTGCAAGCTCCCGGGAACGGTCGATCGGCGATATCCGGCGGAGCAGCCCGACTCCCGGCAATAAACAAGGGACCAGCCTGCGAAACACGACCGGCGAACGGCGATACACGAAGGAGCGACCGGCAATTCTTCGCTGGAGCGATCGGCGACCGCCCAGAGGGAAGAGATCGGTCCGCAGCCAGGCGATCGGGCGATGCCGCAGATATCGGCGATCGTTCCGCCCTCAAGTATCGCCGAGCATCACGGGCGCCCGACGATAACACGATACAACCGGCGATACTCGATCCTCGCGATACGCGACTGTTCACCCGTCAGGACGATCGCCAGTGCAAGCCGCGGGTATCGCGATACTCAAGCGAGCAACCGGCGATACTTGGCAGACCACCCGGCGATACGAGGACCTCGGGTATCGCGAAACCAGAGCGATCGCCAGTCCACTCGCGTCGACTGCTCACCCCTCAACCCAAAGGGGAGGGGGAGGAGGTCACGAGGACGGCACGAGCGTTACTCGAAACAATGAAGACCCCCAAGTCCGTACGACCGCTCGCTGTCCGCAGCAAGCTAGGGCAGGGACTCAGTCCGCCATAGCCGCAGCTCGCGCATCTCCGAAAGTTCTGCACCTGTCTTCTCCGAAAGCTCTGCACCTGACTCAGTCCGCCATAGCCGCAGCTCGCTCTTCTGTATGATCAATGTTCTGCACCTCAGTCCGCCATAGCCGCAGCTCGCTCCCAGCTTACCACTATTGATAACTCGAAAGCTCTCATCAATGTTCTGCACCTCAGTCCGCCATAGCCGCAGCTCGCTCCCAGCTTCAGATTTCTTTCTTACTCTTGATAAAGTCGAGGGGCGAGCTTGACAATCTTGAAGAGGAACTTGGGTGAGACAATATTGCATATAGTCTTCCATGGGACAAAGTCTATTTATTTATGGGTTCTTGCGACGAGAGAGTACAAGATGCAAAAGACTTCCATGGGACAATGTCTATTTATTTATGGGTTCTTCCATGGGACAAGGCCTATTTATTTATGGATTACAATATGAGAGAGTCCAAGATGCAAAGGACTTCTTGAAAAATATGAGAGACTGACATGTAAAATAAATCTAAAACCTTTACGATGTGAGCTTGTCCATTTCTAATAATTAAGTAGAATAAGACAATATCATTAGCCACTATCATTAGAAAAAGAATATCATAACGTGAGTTGAATAAGACAATATCATTAGAAAAAGAGATTGTGAATCCTATTTTTGTTCAATCCCTTTTGCATGAACCAAAGAAGGTTTTAAGAACTTTAGAAACACAAAGTAGAATTGACTTGTATAAAGAGTTTTTCGTGAAATGCAAGGACAATTTAGGAGAGATAAATTTTTAGTTACCTTACTAAGATGGTTTCCAAATTTTTAGTTGCCTTACTAAGAGGAATCTTAAGGTGAAGGATACAGGGAAGCAAGACCTTTGGATGACTATGTAAAAAGGTGTACATAAAGAGTAGTGGAAGCATATGTCATTCCAAGGACAAAATAAGGTAAAGAGGAAAGTGGATACAAAGTTTAGTGATGTGGAAATAGAATTCACGCATTTCTAGAGGGCATGGTTATATTTTTAGCAATAGAATTCACGCATTTCTGGAGGGCCCTATGTTGGAGTGGAACTCCTATTTGTCATCTTTTTTATGTCATGTGGGATATTTCTTAAAGATTGGCGCAATATGAGAGAGAGCAAATATTAAGATTTCTTTAAGACACCAAATTCCCTTCACAGAGTTGACTAAAAAGAACGCAGGATTTCTGTGGAGTGATGCTTGTCAAAAAACTGTGTTTCACATTTTTGCCCCCAAAGGGTGATGACAAGGTTAAGTCTGCATTTACTTTTGTTAAAACTTTTTTTTTCTTCTCAATGATTATGTTATTGATTATAGAGTTAGTCTCTTAGCCAAAGAGAAAGCAAAATTGTGAAATCTAGTTTTCAAACATGTGATAGGCTTCCGATTCCAATGCATCCTTGATCTTCTTTTGTGAATGATAGGAATTTTATTAGTCTTTTATGGAAACTAGAAAATATTCGATACTATAATTAGTATTGAGTATCACCAAATTTCCACACAGATGGGAAAGCATAACATGTTGACGACCTGTAGAAGATATTCTTGAGGCATATCTAAATGAAAAGTAAGCTAATGAAAGAGTACCTAATTAAAGTTGAGTTTCCATGTAAAATTGAAGACACTTTTCCATGGGACATAGTCCATTTATTTATAAGTTCTTGCCAAGAGCCGCTCATGCACTAGGATTACAATATGAGAGATTCCAAGATGCAAAGGACTTCTTGAAAAATATAGAAGACATTCTTGGGATTGAAAACGATAGTCTTGAAATAGATCCTGATATATTAGGGCCTATGTTAGCCCTCAAAGGAGAGATCACATAATTCCTTGCGAAAGGGACGATCAACTCTATTTTGAAGCAATCGTTGTGTCATGCAAGTGAAGGACAAAAATGAGAGAATATTGTGATTATGATTGAGAGTGAGATTGTGAGTGAGAATGAGATTGAGAGTGTGAGTTTGAATGATATTGAAATAGCTCGAGGGTGGTTGGTAGGTTGAGGCTTCATCAAGAAGGTATTTTTCAAGAGCTATTGTATATGATTCAAATCTATAATACTATATCCTTCTCCTTCTCTACATCACATCTTTTCTACTCTATCGCGTCAAATTTTCTCTTGTCTTGTGCAAGTTTTCTTTTTCTCTCTTCTATTGTTTTTGATTTATTGGAAGCTTGTGATTGAGGATAGCTTGTGATTTTGAAAGCACCACAAGTGGTATCAGAGCATAATCCATCCTCAACCTATATTGGAAGGTTTGACACAAAAGATCCGTAGGTAGGAGGAGCTTATACATAAGCTTCTTGGAGAATTATGCAAAGAAGGAAGTGGAAAGCAACTAGAAGGCACCAAAAATCTGTTCGTAGAGCTGAATGATGAAGTGAATGAAGGTGTAGCAAGATCTAGTGTGCCTAGAGCAAGACAAAAATGCATTCATGAAGATATGGAGTCTGGTGATTTTCCCTCAACCAAGTCTTCAAGAAAGAAAAATTGAATGACTTTAATGGTGAGAAGAGGGGCAAAGATCCGAAGGCATGGATTGAAGAGCTAGAGGATTTCTTTGATCTTTGATAATTCAGTTAGGAGTCTAAGGTGAAGCTCGGGATTCAACACCTTTATGGCATAAAAAAGATATGGTGGAACTCTTATATGCAGAGTCAGATGTGTTGCCGTCTAGTTCTATGAAAGGAAGCTAGAGAACAAGTAGAAAAACATTACTACTCTCCACATTACCATTTGGAGAAGAAGATGGAAGTCTACAATTTTCGACAACAAGAGAGTGATTAGCATAACTTGTCTATTGGTGAGTATAAAGTGAAGTTTCTACATGCTCACAAATATGCACTAGAGGTTAGCAAGTATGCTTTGAAGAGCAAGTTATTGAAGCGCTTTGTGAGGAGATTTTTTATCAAGCAAAGGAATCTGGATGTGTAGACTTCCTAGATGTTGTTGTGATGGCCGCAAAGTTTGAGAAGATCGAGAAACTCAATATGTAGAATACAAATAGAAATAGATGTATTCAGATAGGACATAAGCCATAGAGACACACTACAACAAACATGAACAAATCAAAGAGGGCTTAATATTTTAATAATCAAGGTAAGAATCTTGCTCAAGTGGAGACTGAACAGAGGTGCCAACCCATCCATTGTCAAAATTGATAAAGAAGATGATGGAGGTAAGTGCCCTAACTCTACTTGTTGTTGGATGCTGACTAGTTCTTTCCCAAGGGGTTTTGTGATTATGATTTTGTGATTATGATTTTGTGAGTGATTTCTATGCATAAAGTTAGATTCCTAATTGACTCAGATAGTACACATTGTTTACACATTGTTTTCTATCTTTTGAGTTTGTATGGATTTTAGAAATACCCTTAAACACACAGATATGGAGACTTGTATAGATGGCTTATATGGCCATCCGATCTATATGAAGAAGTGGTAACTATGGAGCTTCAACTCAATTTAAGCTTTAGTTTAAGTTTTAGCTTCAAGTACTCTCTCTCTCTCTCTTTGCACATTAATTCCAAAGATTATTTTTTTTGAAATATAGTATTTTTTGAACCTTGGGAGGCCACAAGTTTTTGTTTGTCTACCATTATGCATGCATGCTAGGTTACACTTATGATGTACATGATTATTGTGGGAAAGTTTTTCATAAGCATCTAACTTGCATAGATGCGGGTAATTGAGAGCACCAAAGATATTGTTCCCACTATAGAACACATTTGTCCTTACAACTAACAAATTGAACAAGTCACATGGTCTTTCATATCAACAATTTGATCCAAATTTGTTGAAATGGGATGATGTCCTTAAGAATTATTGGACTTTAAACCCATAGAGAGGATCACTATCGGAACAAAGGCGATTCCATTCATCCAAAAGTATATGAGCATGGTGTAGAAAAAGAAACTCACAAATATTGAGGTGACAATAGCATTTGCCAAAGTATATGTACTTTTCCACCACATGGTTTACCAAAAGAAACCCACATATATCGAGGTTACAATAACATTAACCAAAGCATGTGTTAAGGAATTAAGGCTAGTTGTATTGGAAAATGGTACATATATGCCATTTAATTTTGAACTTTAAGCTACCCAATTCTTGCATGACCTCAAAGCAAAATCATACTTTAGTAGTGATGTTCATAAGTGGAGGACTTTCCATTCGTCATGTCAAGTAGCCTCCAGAGAGGAGGGTGATTGCAAAGTGTAGCTCAATGATGAGTAGCACCTCCTTTAATGTCAATCCGGGAAGACATGAGGATGGTATGAAGACCTCGAGCAAGTGAAGGCACAAATGTGTGAGTGAGAAGTACACCAACATGCACACACGTACACACACACGCACACACAACAAGAACAAAGAGAGTAAGGCAATGGAATCACTTCTATTGCAACCAAGTTCTCATACAAGATCAAAACTACAAGAAGCTAGCCCCAAAAATGAGCTCTCTAGCTCTATCTATAGTTTTTGACTAGCTTTGGCCCTCTCCAGACCTAGTGTCCGGCCTAGTTATAAAATTAGGTTCCAGGGCTTATTTGAGGGCTCAAACGAGGTCTAAAAAATATGAAAATTGGTAGGCAATTACTCCTAAGGCTCCTCAAGCTTGAGGGCTCCTCGGCTTGTACAAAATGGAGCCACAAAAAGGTGAAACGGTATTTACAAGGGTTTCTAGTGATAAGAATCAATTTAAAATGATGTAATATTTGGAAAAAATTAATGGGTTGCCTTAGTGCTAGATCTGCATGCATGCCCGTACTTGCTTCTTCCATATGATGCCAACACTCTCCCCCCCCTAGCATCTGTCATCTCTGACAAACCTCTGCTCCATGGTTTGATCAACGTACTGTTGTAGTATGTCTGTTGCCAATTCTTGTTCTTTGATCCGTAGTCCCTAGACCAAATCTCTTTGCAGGGCATCCCAATTAACTGCGCCAGACAGGTCAGGTTGTGGTGTGGTGTAGAGCTCTGAATGCATTGTTTGTTCGCACGCGAATAATTGTAGCAGATGAGTTGGGCGTAGTGCGAACACTTCTGAGTGTGACTCCCAAAACCCCGTGGTCAACATGTCATCGAAGGTTTGCTTGTAGCAGGCAGGGAGATATCTTATCCTTGCATGCCATGCATAAGCGACCCTAATACTAGGGGTTGTGCTCATATCATAAAGTAAGTCGTAGTTACCATTTATGAAGCCCAGAATTAGAGGCTAGATGTTACGTACATTTCGGAAAGTCTTTAACACCACTTTCATCATGTCCAGGATTTCGACCATCATCTGTGCGGCGACATCTCGCATGGGGTGAAGGCGTGGCATCCAATATCTGATAGTAGCCATCATGTATGCTATTGTTGGTGTGCCTATTGGTGGTGCAATTGAGGGGTAGTTGAGCCATTGTTTGCAATTTGCATTGTTCTGAACCTTGATGGCAAATGCTTTCCATGATCTTCTTCTTTGCACTGGCCCAAAGCAAGGGTTATATTTCAAATGCATGGGAGCATGATCCCATGTTCGTAACATTTCCGGATAGGTCTCTAGTAATTTTTGCCTCAGATGGGTTGGAATATGGCCGCTTTTCTGGCATCCTCTGGAATATCCTCTGGTTCGAACTGTGTTGCGAAAGTAGGATACTTGTTGGTTTTGCGTTTGATTTCGGCGTTGTAGTCTAGAAGCAGTACAAAGTAGGGCTTATATTGCAACTTTGAACTGGTTATTAGTCGCCTAGGAGCCAAGTGCCTGAAATATTCTGACTGAAGTATTGTATGCTCGATAGTTCTCATGGCCATCATCTGGGTGGAGATACGCTCTTCGTGTGTGGGCCCCATTTCTTCTACTTGTTTCATCCAGGCAGCAAGGGGTTCTTCGTAAGTGTCCTGTCCCTCATCAGTGATTCTACCTCCTGGAAGTGGTTGAGGCTCATAGTTATCTTCAAAGGTCTCTTCCACCGGACTGGTTATTGCTTTTTCCTCTAATGGTTGATCGGGTGGAGAGGGGGGTCGTTCATATTCTAACAAATTAGTCTTTAATTCGGCAACTTGTTGGCGTAGCTCAAGTACCTCGTTGGCCGTTGAAGATTCGGGCTCTGGTGAAGTAGCAGCATTGACATCTCTTTAAGTTCTTTGGGTGTGGTGGGGGCACTTGGGATCTTTGTAGTCCCTTTACCTGGTCTGCCAATTGGTCGTGTGCTTTTAAGAGGGTCGCATAATCTTCCAATACTTGCTGAATGTGTTTTGAGGGGATAGCTTGGAATTTGGTAGGATCGATGGGTGCCCCTGGAGTGTTTTCTATGGCTGCTTCGAGATTATCTTGATTCTGTTGTTGTAATCTTCTGTTCTCTTCTTGAGTAGCTGCTAAGTGTCAGCGACGTAAGGACATGTTTCTTTGTAGTCTAGCATTGCAAGCTAGCTGATCTCTGAGTTATTCTTCTGTTGCCTTACTCGTCTCTGTATGTTTGGCTTCGAGCTCCGCATGGGATTGTTGGAGGGCAGTAACCTCTTGTTGTAATGCACTGTTACTCAACTCCAAGGCATTGACACGTGCCTGGAGGTGGGACGAAAGAGTGCAAAGCTCTTTATTGTTTTCTTCCAACAATCTGTATTCTTGCTTAAGCTGGGCAGCAGCTTCGAACATAGTGTCGAGTGCATGACTAAATGAGGTGGATGCAGAAGTGGAGGTGAAAGATGCAAGGGTTCAGGAAATGGGGAAGGGAAAAGTGGATGTTGTGCTGACAGTAGGTGTGTGCGGTGACGTGCCTGAAGTCACAAGTGGTGATGTTGAGACAAAAGTGGTGATGAGTGGTCCTGTGGAGGGTGAAATGTCCATGGGATCGGATGTGATTGTGTGTGAAGTATGAATTGTGATTAATTGTGATTACAGGAATGGTGGGTGGTGTGTTAGTGGTGGCCGTGAATGTGGGGGAGGTGGGGTGAGAATCGGATTTTCTCTTATAATTCTCAATTTGTTGAACAGGGTTTGCCAAGAATGGAGGTAGGGTGGCTTGTGTAGGCTCTGAGGAGGTTAATTGGGGCTCACTGGTTTGGGGTTGGGAAAGAGGAAATGTAGTGGTGAAGGGAAATGTGGGTGTTAATGTTTGGGTAGGGAGATGTGGCTGTCCAAGAGCTGGTTGATAAGATGGGTGACCTAATATGGTTTGATGGGTGGCGGGATGACCCATATGAGGTTCGGAAAATGAGCAAGCAATGATAGAGGTAGGGATAGTTGAGGAGGGCAAAATGGTGGTGTGCGGCATAGGTTCCATAAGGATGGCTGTGGGTTGTTCAGTGATGCTAGAGGCGAGGGGTTCGGTGGGTGGAGTGGGCGGTGATGGTGGAGAGGGTATCTGTGTGTTGTCCTCATGTGCATCAGTGTCAATGGGGCTGGTCATGTGCACATCTTTCCGAGTGGTAGTAGGGAGTGAGGTAGAGACTTCCATCTGAATCATTTTTCCCTTTTGTGGTCGCGTATCCAGCCTTCATTGATCGTATTGAGGAGGGTTGCGATGTAACATGATCCGCATAGCTTCTATAATCCCATATGTCTCAGCTAAAAGGTTCAATGATTCAACAAAGTGGGGGTTCGCGTTCTCTGCTTGAAGCATTTGATTCACCATCGCTCTATTTGCCTCTTCTGATAGCTTATGCCTCTTTTGTACCTGCTTGATCGTTTTATAGAGCCGTTTGAGTTGTGCAGTGTAAGCAGGGGTTTCCTCCTCACTCTCCTCTGCTTCATTTCCTTGTGTTTCTTCTTGATGTTGTGTGCCTTCAGTGTGAGTATGTTGTGCCTCATCTTCCCAATGTACTCTCCGTGCCTCACTATGTGGCCGTCCTCTCTGGGATGATGATCCGGGGCCGTCGGTGCCTGAGAAGAAATCACTCTCAGATAACTGTGTTGTTTGCAAAAAACTCTCAAAGTCAAAGGATGTATCTTCTGTGAGTGTAGCCATGGAGGCGAACTCAACATCCGTGGGTAGTGGTGGGGCTGAGGGAGTGGGTTGCACTGCGCCCTCTGATTGTGGTCTTTGGAGATGGATCGTGAATGGGGCTACTTGTTGTTCTTCTCTGAGGGTAGCTTCTGTGGTGGACTCACGAGGAATTAGAACCTGTGAAAGTGATCCACGCATTCTTTTCATGGGTTGAACCCCTAACTTCCACCCCTGGAAGAATTGCAACTGTGAGTACTTAAGGGCCCGTGCGATTGGCACATCATAAGCGAGGCATCTGTAGATGATTCTTGTAATGGCGCAACAACCATTCAAAGTAGGCTTCCTCACTCCTCATTTGCCTGCTTCATATAACTGGTCAAGGATCCACACTGGCATTTTAATAGGTAAGCTCCCAGTCTCTGCTAGGTATAACCCATACCAGATCTTCTTATGAGGCTGTGTGAATCGGTCTTGCGCCGGAAATGCAAAATGTTGAAGACACATTCGCAATGGTATAGCAATGTTCGGGGTGAGGGCACACATTTCTTTCAACTTCTTGAGTTTATTGTTCTTCATAGACTCTGGTATCAAAGGATCTCGATCGGAGGGTACGTGGGTGCCATACATCTGAAGGGCCTCCCTGATTAAAGTGATGTTTAACTCAAACTTTTTCATTTCCTCCTAGTTTGATAGAGAGGGCACTAGGAATGTGCCTGAATGATCTTTATCTCCTGTCGCCTTCAGAGTTGCAATCAAGTAATAGCACCGAAGGAAATCAAGTTTAGGCAGAGATGCACTAAAATAATCCTGTAACCCCGCTTTCTGCCAAATAGCTTGAAGAGGAGCTACATTTTGCAATGCTTCAAATTCTCGTGAGAAGAACTGAAAGGTCCACCAGACTCCTCCAAATTCCAACTTGGATTCCCAGATATGATCTTCATCCCCCAAATCTCCTGGCATCTCATTGAACCAATGGGAATGCCCCTTGACTCTTTCTGTTAGGCCACTTGGTGAATCCAAGATGGGGATTCTTCTCACATTCAAAAGCTCTTCAGGCCTTGCTGTCAATGGAGCCTCCACAGGCATGGTATCCCAATTCATTTGAGTACTCGTGCCTGCCTGGGAGCTAGTGCCTGCTGCTGCTGCCATGAGACTTCTGATGCTTATCTACTAGAATAAGAAAGGCACATTAGTGCTATATAGGAAACAGGATGTAATGGTGTTCCCTCCACAATACTAACATGACAATCTAGATGGTTAGTGGTTAGAGGTGAAGTGTTTGTGATAGATGTGAGTGGTGGTTAGTGGTTAGTGTCACCCTAGGTGCATACTTTGGATATGCAATGTACTCAGAATGCACCTACATTAGAGTGGATGGATTTACAAAATTGGTTCAGGGGGTTTGATACAGGGTTTAAGTCTCCAAACTTTGGTTGAGGATTCGTAGCTCTTAGAGCTAATGACAGGTAAATATTTATAAACTAGATTGTGTTGAATTTGGGACCTTTTGGGCACCCATTTCTAGACATTCCTAGGGTTGACCGAAGGTGTAACAATGTGAGGTGTAGGTATCTTCCCTGAGCTATTTGCCAAGAGTACTTGTGAGTGTTGATTTATCCTAGTGACTGGAGGTGAAGCTATTTGAGCTCGTAAGCAGGCCTTGGGCACCCATATCTGTCTAGGAGTGGGGATAGCCTTCATTGACCACTTAGGGACCCAAATAGAAAGGGTGTGTCTAGAGTGTTGCCTAGGGAACTCCTTTGTTTTAGTCCTTGATGGTGTGGCTCGCTTGATGCTTTCTTGAGAACCTATCTCTGGAGTCGTGGTTTTGTCCCCTTTGCGTATCCAGATCTGCTTCATGCCACAAGGTACTTCATATTGCCCAAGTTGGTGCACATGCTTCTTGATCATCAGTCTTCTTAGTGTCGTGTGTTGCTCAGCCTGCCTTTCTCGAATCTTCTTTGGAACAAATGGGAACTCCTCATTGACTTCTGTTCCTTCGTCAAGAGTGACAAGCTTCTGCACCATAGAACTTGGGACAATAATAGCATAGTTATCGTCAAGTGGGTTCTTGGAGGGACCAGGAGTTGGTGCCTTTTCTAATGGCATGAGTGCTAGATTTTCTAATTCAATCGTGAGGCGGCTTTGGCCTACCCAAGCCTGAAGAATTCCACTTCTTAGGTTGAGGCTGACTGCTTGATTATAGATTTAGTCTTGGCCCAAGACAAGAGGTTCGGTAAGATCCTCATCTTCACATACTAGCACTTTTGCCGACATTAGGACCTCTTGAATGGAGAGGGGAAGCTCCACCTCTCCTATGCAAGGGGTTTCAACACCACCCAACCCTATCAGATATGCTTCTATAGGTGTTACCTTCAATTGTAGTTCTTGGCAGTAAGAAAGTTGAACTGCACTAGTGGCTGCACCTGAGTCAATTAAAGCTCTCACAGTCCTTGCACTCTCTCCGTGTCCTACTTCTAGGGTCACAAAAGATCGCCGATCGATTATCCTATGGGAACGTTCACCTGAAGCCTCGCACATGGCTATGTGATAGCCTAGAGATCCTTGAGTGTCAGGCATAGGCTGATCTCTACCTTGTCTCCTCAATTTCATTCGTCGGATGCGTTCTAAAGCTTCTGCCTGTGCTTCTTCTCGGATTCGTTTTCCTCTTCTTTACGTTTCTTAGCAGTGTTGAGACGATTTAGCATCTCTTTGGTCAGAGTTTCTTGATATAACTTGACTCTACATCCGCTTATGTAGCTAGGGATAATATCGCCTTCTAAAGTGGCTAGTTGTACTGCCCCACTAGTTGAAATCCTATTTATGATCATAGGTCCATAGCCATGCTTCTCTAATTTTCTCGCATGTTGCTTCAAAGTGTAGACTAAAACTAGGTCTCCCGCTTTCAAACCTTTATCCTTCACATGTGCATCGAAATACGCCTTTTGCCTCTTCTTGGCTGCATAGATTCCTACTGCAGCTCTCAATCGTGTCTCACCTAAACGTTCAAGGTCAAAGATTCTAGAGGAGAGCTCATGCCCTGTCCACTCATGCTCTTGTCCTACTTTCAATGTAGGTATCAAGAAGTCCAATGGTAGTACTGCATTTTGGCCAAATACCATCTGAAAGGGTGTGGCTTGGAGTACCGTTTTATAGGCAACTTTGTATGCCCAAACATCATGGTGTAGCTATTTGTCCCAATCAGAGCATTTATTGTTCACTAATTTGGTGAGCACATTGCATAGAATCTTGTTTGTGCTCTCAGCTTGCCTGTTAGCTTGTGGATGATAGGGGGCATACTTCTTGTGTATAACCAAGAATTCTCGGAGCAGATTTTTAGTAGCTTCATTCAAGAAGTGAGTTCCTCTATCACTTACTAGCTCTATAGGTATCCCATATCTAGCGAACACATTCTCAAATAAGAACTTAGCAGTCGTCTGAGCATCATTCTTTGTCATAGCCTTTACCTCTACCCACTTGGTTAGATAGTCAGTGGCCACGATGATATATTCAGCATGTGAACCCTTAGCTGGGGGATTAATAGGACCTAGAAAGTCTATTCCCCACTTAGAGAATGCACGTCCACCCATCATAGGTTTCAGTGGCATCTCATCTTTACGTATAGGATACTGAGTTCACTGACAAATGTCGCACCTCTTCACATAGGTATGTGCATCCATGTGAAGGGTGGGCCACCAAAGACCTGCAAATAGTATAGCTTTGATCACCCCAAAATGTCCTTCTACCACACCTTGGTGAGCAGTTTCCAAGACCTTGAGATATTCACTCTCATGGACACATAGTCTCAGATATCCGTCTTTTCCACGTTTGTATAAATTATCACCAATAAGTGAGTAGTCTAGGGCTTCTTGTTCTAAACTTCTTTGCCTCGTCAGGGTCATATCTTGAGGGAATGTTTTCGTCCTCAAGAAGGCTACTAATGGTTCACTCCAATCTGGCACTATGGACACTTGATAAAGAGTGGCATGTTCCATGGGTGGTTTAGTGCAGCAGATCAGACATTCCTTGCATAACTTATGGACATCAGCCTCCATAGTCGACCAATGCACCCCGAGTCTCCTTAGTGTCTGTAAAGTTCGTTGCTTTGAGTAGTGTTGCTCTAATGCACCTACATGTGCTAATTGCAACCATTTTACGTACTCATCCTCTTCCACACAACAAGCTAGGATCCCTTGATCTGTATGCTTGTACATACTTCCTGCCGTGATCTGGTATTTTTGGGCTTTTACTATCTCCCTATCTTGAGTATTTACTACTGGATGTTTAGGCCCGTATGTCAATACTGACACTAGTGTCTTGGCCCACTGAGGTACAACTTCCAAATTAAATAAGTATGCATCAGGAAGGTCATCTGATACTCCTTGTAGGGCCTCTCCTGATGCGAGTCTAGAGAGATGATCTGCTCTCATTTGAGTTTTCCCTTTCCTCACCACGACCTCAAAGTCATATTCCATCAGTAAGAGGAACCATCTTACTAATCTTCCTGTATTGCATGGCTTGTTTACCAAGTATAACAGTGCTTGATGATCAATAAAAAATTTAAACTTATTTGCAAGCAAATAGTGTCTAAACTTTTTAACTGCATATACCATACCTAATCCTTCTCGTTCAGTAGTGGTATAGTTTCGTTCAGCTGCATAGCATAGGCAATTGGAAGATCCATATTACCTTCACCAGTAGGTTGTGCAAGCACACATCGAATGGCATAATTGGATGCATCCACATGCACATGGAAGGGCTTATTCCAATCTGGTGTAGTCAAGATTGGTGTTGAACACAATCTTCTTTTGAGCTGGTTGAAAGAATTTTCACATTCATCAGTCCACTCGAAGTTAGTCAAACGTCCATACAGAGGCTTTGCAATGATGGCGTACATGTGTATAAAGCATCGGTAATAACCACAATGCCCCATGAAAGCTTGTACCTCCTTGACATTCTTTGGCCTAGGTAGTTCTGTTATAGCTCTCACTTTCTCCTCATCAGTGGATATGCCATTCTTTGACACTATGTGTCCTAGAATCTTTCCTTGCCTGACCATGAAAACACACTTTTCTGGGTTCAAGCAGACTTGATATTCTCTACATTTGTCAAAGATTTGTCTGAGTTCCGGTACGTGTGTTTGCCTAATGTTGGAATGTGCGCAGAGATCATCAACATAGACTTCCAAATTCTTCCTCAAGAACTCTTTAAATACATGACACATCAATCTCTGAAAGGTGGCAGGCGCATTGGTAAGTCCAAATGGCATTACCATAAAGGCAAATATGCCCCACTCTATGACAAAAGCCATCTTATGCTGATCTTCTGGAGCTATGGCTACCTGATTATAACCAGAGAATCCATCAAGGAAGCTGTACACTTCCTTGCCTGCTACCCTTTCTAATAGATGCTCAGTGATAGGAAGCGGATAACTATCTCTGATAGTGGTTGCGTTAACCTTCTTCAAGTTAATGCATACACGTAATTTGCCATTCTTTTTGGGCACCACTACAATGGGGGAGACCCATTCAGTGTGCTCAATTTCATAGATGAATCCAGCTTCAACCAAGCGATCTATCTTCTCTTTGATCTTGGCAGCATAGTTGTCATTGTATGTGTATGGCTTTTGTTTAGAGGGCCTGGCATCTAAGGTCATGGGGATCGTGTGAGAGCATATGTCGGGGTCTACACCTTTTAGGTCCTTGTAGTACAAGCTCCAAGCGAATACATCTTTGTACTCTCTTAGCAAAGCTACCAGCTCTTGCTCTTCTTCTTTTGTCAAGTCATGTCCTATGTACGTGCACCTTTCCTCTCCTTCTTCTAAGGATACAACAATTTTCTTAGTAGTTTCCTTGTTATCGTGGGCCTCTCCTGCTTGAGCATCTCGTTTAGGCATTCTCACCATGACTCTCCTATCGTCTATTTCATACTTCCTAAAATTTTCAGGGACCTCAAACAAAGATTCTTCCTCTTCTGGTGTGACTTCTTTCTTCTTCCTCTTCTTGCCTTCATTCCTGGTGGTCACTTGTGTGGTTAATCTCACCTCATTCATGAGCTCTTCATGTATTTGAGGGTGAACTTCTATTTCATAGAAGTATTCTTCATCTGATGCAAATTGTGGGTCCATAACGATTGACTCTATATTGGAGTCACTTGCATCCTCAAATGCATCAGGGCTAGGTTCGCATTCTTCTAAAATTGAGTCTCCCAAGATTGGCTCTATGGAGAAGACTGAAATGTCATAGCCATCCTCGTCACAGCGGGGTGTCCATTGTTCTTCAGTTGATGGCTACATCCATTGTTGCTAAAATTTCAGCCCAGTTGTGAGGCTCAATTCTTCGTCAGGAAAAACTAGAGGTGCATAGGCTTGGTCTTGAATTGATCTATGGGTTTCTTTTGCACCTACCTCTCGGGCTTTTTCTCTCTTCTCTTCTTCTACTACTACCTTGCACATCCATAAGTGGGTGTCTTCATGCATCCATGAGGATCCTGATCCTATGGAATGCACTGACTCAGTATCATCTTTGGCTCTATGGATGGGATTCCATTGGATGGGGGGTACATCTCTATGAGAGTAGTCCTTGAGATTGACTTTGGTTGTAACACCTAAGTGTTGCAAATACAAAGATTTGGTTCCCCAACCCTGTACCACTTGCAACTGCTGCATAAATGGTCTTCCCAAAATCATCTCGTAGGCTTGGTTTTTGCTAAAGTCGCATATAGCAAAAGTATGCTTGAACTCAACACCACATGTAGTGAGAGTTATTCCTTCTAGCAATCCTAAGGGCCTCTCAATATGAGCATCGGCCATATGCATTTCATTCTCTTCGGCCTGAGTGCTGGCTTGCCCCAACGCTTCCCTAGGGAAGTGGTAGCAATTGCAACTCCTTCACCTGAGTCCAAAATTGCCTTGGTTGTGTATCCCTGATGGGTAACTGGGAGATAGGTATTTCCTTCTTCTCCTTCACTCATTTCTCCTATCTTATCCAATGGTATTTGTGGCACTGTTCTATGAGATCCTACCTGGGAACGCGATTTCGCTACGTCTGGCACTTGTTTGGCTGCGTGTTTCCACACTTTTGGCTTAACTTTGAGTAGCTCTTCTAAAGTGAAGTTGCACTGCACTTTAGTGTTCTTTACTACCTCCGTATTCCTAGGTATGATCGAATCTTTGTTTCTTATCATGACCGTGGGCGCTCTCATGCATGTGGACTTAGTTTCCCAAGGCCCTGTGAAATGGGGTAATTCCTGCAAGCAATTAGACTCAAAGTCTAACCTCTCATGAGATTGGGCACTCTCTTGCTCTCCATAAATGGAAGGAATGTCTTGTGGGAATTGATCGTGCGCGTCATCCACAAGTTCAATTGGAGGTGGATCTTCGCTTTCTTTAGCCCATTTCTCTTCTTGAATCTCTCGTAGGAATTCAGGTGAATACCGATTGATAGAAGAAGTGGTGTCTGGTTCAGTGGAGTTCGGCACATAAGCTTCCTGGGGAGGAATGCTTATTCTATCACTTGCCCTCTCCTTGACCTGGGAGGTGGCTCCTTTTCCAGACTTTGTAAGTAATCTCTCCAATCTATCCAATAGACCATCAAAATGCAACGGTGTTCTAGTGGAGCTAGGGCTATTGAACAAGCGACTGGCTTCAAACATGGCTTGCGCCAATTCTACCATCTTAGCACAAAGCTTTGTTCGCTCTAACTCTAGATCCACTCTAGGGTAACATTTGTCATGATCTGTCATGTTTGGCCCTTCTTGGATTTTGGCCTGATATGCTTTAAGCATCATGTCTAGATTCTCAGGAGTGGGATCGGCGAGGACTGATCCTACTCTGGGTGGTGGGTGGGCTATGTATGGTGGATTAGAAAGTTGGGGGATGGAAGGTGATGGGTTGGAGGGAGACGGAAAGGGTGGTGGTGGTGGGGTAGTGTGAGAGTGGTTTTGAGATGCGAGTTCACTTATCTTTGCTTTGGTCTCTCTCAAGCTTTCTTCAAGTTTGCTCATTTTCTGTGACCATTGTCTTTTCATTCTCTCCCGACTATCTCTCCATGCTCTCGTCCTTTTCTTGGTTATGCTCTCTATCCACTAACCTCAGAACTCTTTTCTTGCCCTACTCCTTGAGTTTGCTGCAAGGCTTGAGCTCTAGTGACCACATGCATTGGGGCAGTGGAAGTTACACTTCCTGTAGAGTCTACTAATAGTCCAATGACGTTGATAGGAGTGATTTTTGGCAGGTTATTGGGGTTCTTCGGGCAATCTCGTAAGAGATGCTCTTTTCCGCAATCTTGACAGAAGTCCTGAATTGTCACTGGTTGGGGTTGTGTAGGGGCAGGCAGTGGACAATCACGTATGAGGTGATCTCCCTGACATCTAAAGCATGGTTCTCTAGGAAATGGGGATCATACCGGCCTAAGTTGAGGTCTAGAGTTGGGGTTTGTGTACATGACATTAGCATACTCAGGCTCCCCAATATTTTCACTTGGATCCTCATAATAGTAGGACTCGTCATGCTCAGGTGACTGCATGTAATAAGCCTGCGGGCTTTCAATGTGAGTAGAGTCAAAACTATGATCACCGGGATCACTTTCAGAAAGCAATGGTGTCACTGGCACTATGGCTCTATTCAGATTCTCTTTTGCAGCTGTGTACTTTACTGGAATCACATTGGTTGGAGCAGGGGGTTGTTGAGCTAACACAGGTTGAGGCCGTTGTTGGGTTTGATAGGATTGCTGTGGTCTGTCGTATTGCTGTGGTGGGTACTGATTCTGGTATCTACCCTGTTGTGGATGTGGTTGAGGGTAATTTTGGGTGAGAGTTTGTTTGTTATAAGGGCAGTCTTGTGCAGTGTGGTTGGTGTACCTCCGTTCTATGGTGCAGTACTGGTTAATAGGATTCGCTTGGGGTTGGGCCATAATGGGACATACATTCGCCATATGGTCACCTCCACAGGTATAGCATCTTTTCACTGGTACAAACCTTGGTATTTGTTTACTAGAGACTCCTAGCTTTTGAGCTACTTTCTCAGCGAGTTCCTCAATAGAGGAGGATTGCAAGGAAGAGAGGCTAGTAGAACTATCTGAATCTTTGTAGATTTTTGAAAGTTCTAAGTCCTCCCCTAGGTTATCCTCGATGTCGATGCACATGCGTACACACTCTTCTATGGTCCTAGGATCCTTGAAGTACACATAAGATCTCAATTTGGTACTTAGCAATCCATCCAAGAATAATGCCACCTGTTTGGCTAGAGTGGGTAACTCAAGAATGGGACATCTCTCTAGGTATTGTCTAAACCTTCTTTCTGCAAGCCTAACCGTCTCGTGAGGTGTTTGCTTGAAGCTATGAATTAGTGAGGAAGTGTTATGCCTTATGCCACTCTTAGACAACTCCGTGATGAATGCCTCTAAAAGCTGGTCTATGTTTCTGAATTGTCTCTCATTCAAGGGTTGAAACCATGTAAGAACATTGTTCCTAAGGGTCAGACCAAAAGCATTGTATTGCGTGAATAGGTCCTCCACTTGTTCAACTCTCAAGACTTGTCTAAATTCAGCTACATGATCGTATGGGTCTCCTGTACCATCGAAATAGTTCTTCATGGACTTCACCAACTGAGTTGGCCTTAGGGTCCTAGTGTGTTCTCTCGGTCTTGGCAAAGGAAAATCATCAGCATTTCTTTGGTTCATTGGGGCTCTAGGTCTCTCGGTTTCTTCTCTATCCATTTCTGTTCTCATTCTTTCTCTTCTCGGGGGGTTAGCAAAGCTTACCTCAGGTCTGTCTCTACTTCTATCCCTTTGAGCTCCATGAGCTTGGGAGGTCCCAGATCCTTGGTGGCTATGGGACACATTGGACCAAGGTTGGGGAAAAACAAATTCACCCTTCCATGTGTAGGCATGTCTGCCATGCTCAGTGACCACGAAGATCCTCTCTGACGTATTGTCTAGGTAGGTTACTTTGCCTGGGCTATCAGGGTCTTTAAACTCATAGATTGTGAGAACACCTACTTCATGAGGCTGGGCATGCTTATACCTCCAAAAAGCCTCATCGGTTTCACGATTTAAAAGCAAATCTATACTCTTATTGTCCTAGGGAACCCACTCTAGTGTCATGATTCTGGTCAGGACTGATTTACCTCGAGGGGTTGTCGGCTCTCTCCCTAAGTTTCCTTGCTCTATGTCACCCATGTCAGTCTCGGTGATCACATTGCCAAATTCGTCTGTCTTGTCTGGGTGATCGGTGACTACATACATAGTTCCCCTCTTTGTCCAAGTATGCGCCATTTTCAAACTTCACTGTTGGATGTTCTAGACAAATGGGTTGATCCGGGTTTTTAATCTGGACTACAGATCTTCTTAGATCGTCCTCATAGATGTAAGCACCTAATCGGTTGGTCCTAAGATATTAAAGTTGAGTCTTGTAAGGACCTTCGACCTTTTGTAGGTAGGCCACACCTGAACTTCCTATGGCCCTCTCAATACCCTGAGACATCTCGGATTCGCTAGACTCAGAGTTAGGGTGGTTTGAATAGTTGCTCAGCTGCTGGGTCCAAGACCTAGCACTGTGATTGACACTAGCTTCAGAGGATCTGAGGCTTTGTCTGTCTCGGCCTAAGTGTCTTCTTGACCTAAGGTTCATATGCCTGGGTTTTCTACCCTCTAGTCCCAAGTACGATCTCGTTGCACGTTGGTTTGTATCACTCACTTTGTTCTTTTTAGTTGGTTATTGTGTTAAGCTCTTGTTTGAAATCACGTCGTCAGGAGTACTTAAGTGAATTTCGCACTTGATAATTGATCGAATCAATTTTACTTTTGTCCCTTAGGGTTTTCGCACTTAAGATCTACCTAATGCTTGTACTTAGTTGATTAGTTCTCTTGGACTTGATTCATGCCTGATGTTGCCCTAATTAATCACCATGCCTAGGTCGTACTTAGCCTAAGCTAGAATTGATGGAGGAGGGTTGAGGGAACTTCCAACCTTAAGTCACTTATTGGCCAGACTGCTACACAAGCCCAGGTAGCCTTCTCCCAAGCTCGATACTCACCCTTGCTAGCTTGCTTTGGATGCCTTGCTTGCACACAATGTTCCTGCAAAAGTTCACAAGTTAATATAGCTCCTTTACCACAATGGATTGAAAGACACACATCAACAAATATTAGCCCCCCTTGGAGCAACTCACTGTACCCCCAAAATCTTATGACCACCTACTCCCACCTAAAGGTCAACTTAAAAATACATGTTCTAAAACTCCCCGTATGATTCTTACAAAAATGAGTCAACGTCCATGTAGGATTCTCAACAAGCTTTCCAACGAGACCAAAATCTCATCAATCAGAGTTTGTATGGTGAAGTTATGACCATTCAGGCACTTAGGGGTCAAAACAGGCTCTCAAGGTTCAAGAAATTCCTCCCTCATTTTTAGGTATTTTGCCCACTTGTAAGGCTCTAATATTATCCCAATGTGCCCAAGATTTAAGCCCAAAAGTACCTTAGTTCAATCAATTAATTCACCCTAAAAATTCATGCGTTAAGCCGGTGTATCGCGATAGGTTGGGTCCGTGTGTCGCGATAGGTGGAAGTGTCGCGATAGGTCGGGGTGTCGTGATATGTGGAAGTGTTGCGATAGGTGGAAGTGTCACGATAGGTGGAAGTGTCGCGATAGGTGGAAGTGTCGCGATAGGTGGAAGTGTCGCGATAGGTGGAAGTGTCGCAATAGGTGGAAGTGTCGCGATAGATGGGGGTGTTGCGATAGGTGGAAGTCTCGCGATAGGTGGAAGTGTCGCGATAGGTCGGTGTGTCGTGATAGGTCGGTGTGTCACGATAGACAGGTGTGTCGCGATACCTCGGTGTGTCGCAAGTGATCTGAGTAAAACTCAGTCCAATAAGCATGGGCATGGAGATGAGTGAATCAATCAAAATCTTAACTTCCCCCTCGTGTACATAAGATCATTTTCAAACTCATGAAAGGTCTCTATCCATCAAGCGGTATGACCTTTCTTGTCTATTTTATAAGAGAACTAGTTTCATCTCTCTTGATCAAATAATATGGTTAATTTGACACAAAAAATAGAATGATGGAAAATTTTCAAAGTAGGAATTCTTAGCATACACCTCCCTTTCATTGGAACTCTTTTTTTTTTTGGCTAATGTCTAGTTTTCACACACACACACACACACCCACACACACACACACATATATATATATATATATACACACACACACACACACACACATAGAGACACACATACACATACACATGCACATACATACATATACACACATACAATCACACATACACTTGCAAATATACCTACCCATACACATACATACACTTATACACATATACATACACATGCACATACACATATACACACATACACATACATATGCACATACACACATACACTTACACATACATATACACATACATATACACATACACACTCCTAAACATTTTAGATTATGCAATGTTCATTGTTTAGAATAGTGATTTCTTAGCGATCCTTCATGCGCTTGCTGCAACCAACTCCTATGTTCTTCCTCCTCAACATAACGAGCTAGCACACCCTCTATATCTTGTTTGTACATACTTCCTTCCAATATTTGAAATTTTTGTGATTTTATAAGTCCATCTTTGTTTGTTTTCATATTCTTATTTGCAAATCCAAAGGTTAGGATAGATATCAATTTAGTTGCCCATTTAGGAATGTCTAAATTGAATAGATAAGCGTCCAGTAGTTCATTAAACACTTCTTGCTGTGACTCTCTTGAAGTGATGCAAGAAAGGTGATCTGCCATGAGGTGGGTCTTAGCTTTCCTAACAACCACTTCAAAGTCTTGTTCCATTAGTAAGAGGAGCCAACTTACTAAGTGTCGTGTATTGCAAGGTTTATTGATAAAAAATAATAAAGCTTTATGATGAGTGGAAAAATTGAACTTGTTGGCCAATAGATGGTGTCTAAACTTCTTCATGATGTATACCATGCCTAAGCATAGTTTTGTTCAGTTGTGTTTAGCTGTTTCGTAGCATATACTATAGGCAAATCTAGTTTTTTTCACCTGTGAGTTTTGGTAGCGCACATCCTATTGCATAATTGGATGCATCTACATGGACATGGAATGGTTTATTCCAATCAAGAGTGCTCAATATTAGTGATGTGCACAAATGTCTCTTAAGTTTATTGAAGGAATTTTTGCATTTGTCCTTCCACTCAAAATTTGTCAACAGAGCATAAAGAGGATTAGCGATGATCGCATACATGTGGATAAACCTACGGTTAGATCCACAATGGCCCATAAAAGCTTGTACCTCTTTAATGTTCCTTGGCCTCAACAACTCCGCTATGGCTCTTACTTTGTCCTCATTTGTTCATATTCCATTCTTGGAAAAAATATGACCTAAGACCTTACCTTGACATACCATGAACACACACTTTTTTGGGTTCAGACAAACTTGATATTCTCTACACTTGTTGAAGATCCATCTGAGCTCTAGGATGTGGTGTCTTCTTTCTTGGGAATGAGCACATAAATCATCCACATATACTTCTAAGCTCTTTCACAAGAACTCTTTGAAGACATGACCCATGCGCCTTTGGAATGTTGTGGGTGCATTGGTGAGCCCAAATGGCATCACACAAAATGCAAAGATTCCCCACTTTGTGGCGAAGGCCATTTTGTAGTGATCTACTTGGCCAATGGCTACTTGATTGTAACCTCGAAACCCATCAAGGAAGTTATAAAATTCCTTTCGTGGAACATGCTCCAATGAATGTTTGGTGATTGGAAGCTATAGCTATCTTTGATTGTAGTGGCATTAACTTTTTTAAGGTTAATACACACTTGCAACTTTTCTTTCTTCTTGAGCACCACTACAATGGGGAACACCCATTCAATATGCTCAATCTCATAGATAAATCTAGCTTCAATCACTTTACAAATTTCTTCTTTTATTTTGGCTACATGAGTGTCGGTATATGTGTAGGACTTTTGTTTGGTGGGCTTGGGATCAACCATCATGGGGATCACATGAGAACATATTTCCGAATCTACTCCCTTTAGATCTCTATAGGTCCACACAAACACATACCAAAACTTTTTTATGTTCATCTTCATATTTCTTGAAATTCTTTGATACTTTGGACAATGATCCCTCCTCTCATTGTTTCACTGCTTTTCTTTTCTTTTTCTTTTGATTACCTTCCCTTTCATCCCTTGAATTTATAGTTTTAATGCTTGTGAGAGGTTCTTCTTGTTTTTGGGTAAATACTCCTATATTTTCTAGATAATGATCCTCCAAAGCAAAGCAACTATCCATCACAATGGACTCTAGATAATTACCATCCTCTTCTTCTTCTATGACCTCATTAGAGTCACAATCTTCTAGCAAGGGCTCACACATGAACAAAGAGATATCATAACCCTCCTCATCACAATGAAGCATCCACTATTCTTCATCCACAGTAATGTCCATGGTGGCTAAGATTTCTGCCCAACCATGAGGCTCAAATTCCTCATCTAGAAAGATCATCAGTGTGTGGAATGTGTCTCTAACCAGTTTGGCTCCTTGAGACTTCTTCTCTCGGTTTTAGATGTCTTTCCTCTTCCTCTCGGAGATTGCACATCCACAAGGAGTATCTTCATGCATCCAAGATGGATTAGAAGAACTTACATAATGTAGAGAGATCGAATCTTCTTGTGCATTGTGAATACGATTCCACTATAGGGGTGGTACATATCTGAACGTATACTCCTTTAGATTGACCTTGGTTGTGGCCCCTAAGTGTTGTAAGTACAAGGAGTTGTTTTCCCATCTTTTACTATTTGTAGTTGCCATAGGAAGGGTCTTCCTAGGATCATTTCATAGACATTATTTTTGCCAAAGTCACATATAGCAAATGTGTGTTCAAAATCTACACACGTGGTTAGAGTTATTGTTAGGTTCCTAAGCCCAAGGAAAAGATGCAGAAATACACTTGTGAGCTGCCCCAAAACACTCGAGATTGGCCTATTAGTGCTATTCTAAGCCCAAAATCAGACTCCAATATCCTAGTAGAGTAGGAAGGAAACCCGATACCCACTACCAAGGTTGACCCCTGCAAGCACACTCTTCTTCTTGCACACACGTCTTACCTACTTCTTCTCCTTCTTCCCTACTTCTCTATTTCCCGCACTTACTCCCTTTCCCTTCACCTTTCTCTTTCTCGATCGCTTTCACTCCTTACACCATGTACACGTTTACACATACATATGCTCACACTCCTCTTTTTACCCCCTTTTTTTCTCATGCACTCACATACCCAACATAAATCGCCCTCTTTCCCTTATACTCACGCCACCCCACTCATTCTCGTATATACACACACCCTTACTTCTCTCAACTCGCTCTCAGGAGATAATTCAATCACACACATTCTAGCTTGCTTACCCAGATATCCATACACTTTCAACAAAGGGACATCCTTAGACATACACATCCAAATCATTCGGTACTAGGAAAATTTTCATGCTTACTGTTTACATCGGAAATTCATACTTTCAAAGATTATGCAAATTCAAAAGAAAAACCTGTTATGGACTCTAGAAAACATGATATCCTTTCATCATTCGATCACATAGCACAACATGACTATAGCCAGATTAAAAGAGAGTTTCACTTGTCCACGCTCTAGGGAAAGGGCACCGAAAACCATATACACTTTAGCAGATGCTCAAACGAGAAGAAATAAAATCGAATTCCTCAGTCGCTTTAGAAAACACATAAATTTTCCCTATGATACAATCAGATAATCCAACATTCACATACACAGAAACCACCCTTCTCCTAGATTTTTGTGAAACTTCGATCATTTAGAGGCACAGAGAAACGGCAGAAGGAATATGCATATTGCTCCATATGTTTATCAAAGGTGACATGCAATCGCTAAAGAAAAAAACAAAAACACTGAGTACTCTCCGCTTTCAAAAAGGAGCTTCCAGGAACTGTACAAACAACCAAAGCTTCAAATAGAAACATAATATCTCAGTACAGTGCAGCATATTCTTACTCCTAGCAACAAGTTTTCACGATATGACGGTAATTGCATGTTCTCACGAGAGTATCTGTATACAATGAGTTATGAGGCAACTAAAAAAAAACTCAGAAGCTTCAGCAAAAAGTTGCAAGATATTTACAAATCACACAAATCCGCCAAGCAGTTATGATTGCTTACACAAATGGGAAACACCCGTACCTGGTACAAAGAAAATTGAAGTCAACAAGTGGAATAGTATGCTTTCCTTGCTCTGTTGATCAGAAAGTCCGCAGATGATTGACGATCAGTTGATAACCCATTTCATGATGACTTTTATCTCGGTTGCAAGTCTGTAACATCATTTCTCTACTAGAACAGCTAACATTTCACTCTAAAGCCTATTAATTACGGCCATAACTTCCTCAGCGTCCACCATCAAAATCTTCTTCTCCTTCTATCTTTTAGCCGCCGCGTGCAGAGAATGTAATGTACCACTTCGAGAAGCCTGTGGACGAGGACTCTGCGAGCTTGCACCAAGGCCCAGAGGAGATGTAAGAGTACCAGGAGTATAGGAAGTCTATTTTAGAGGACTGTGAGATGTTCCACCGAGGCAAAGTGAAGACGTAAGAGAACCCGGGGTGTATGCGGAATCACCCCCTAAAAAGGACGAGCTACGCATACCAAGAGAATCAAACCCACCGTACGATGGTAGAGTACTTGGCTGCAAATATGAATGGCCAATACCATGTGCGCTTCCTGACAAATACGCAGAGCTGTAAGATGACGAAATAGATGAAGGGTTTGTTATATCATAACCAAGAACAGAGGATAACAGTGCTGGTTCTTCCCTGCTCTTGCTTGAATCAGCCAGTTTTCATTAAAGCTGTTTGCCTTCAAATTCCAGTACGGGCTCATCCAGACACTTCCTCGCACCTTCTACTGTCTTGAAAACGAAAATTGCCAAACCTTTACATTTTCCCGTTACTTTATCAAAACCTAATGGCCCCTCTTCGATTTCCCCAAACTGGGAAAAAAAACTCAAGAAGATCACCACCCTCGGTGGACTTTGGAACATTGCCCACGAATACTTTCCTTAAGACAGTGCTTTCATTACCATATTGCGGGCCCGCTGTGATGTAGGAAGCAGCACCCAAAAAAGAATAGAGAGGGAGAGCACCTTGAGCATTGCAGAACAAGCCCGCGAGAGGTAGCCTCTTGTCCAGCAGCCCTTATGGAGTCTGAAGTGATCCGGTACCTCCCCCCTTGAAACAAAAGCCGTTTCTAATTTCCTTTGCACATCAATATTCCCTATGTTCTTAGGAGGCTCCTCCATGCTCAATCCCTTTTCTCCACATCCCTGCAATCAATATCTCCACATGCTTCTCGTCAATCATCAAATTCATTCTTCAAGTACCTGAAATCAAACAAATTTCCCTACCAAATACAAACATATTAGTGCATAAAAACCAACCATTTTCGGAGCTAACATACTCCCCTCTTCTTAATTGCAAAGTTGTCCTCGATGAGCCACTATTGCTGAAATAAAATCCAAACAACCATGAACATGTCAATTTTTAATTGGTTCACATACCTTTTCATCGAGCCCTCACTTCCACTGAACCTGCACTCATCGAAGCTATTAGTGCTCAAAAAAAAAAAAATCACTCATGAATACATACAAATCAGTCATTTCTAAATGATCCAAGAACATGCACATATATGCAACTCCAATTCCAACATGCATCAAATTTCTCGTGCATTCCATTATGAAAATGGTCTCAACCCAGATAACACATGCACACCTTTCCATGAATTACACATGCACTGTCATTGCGAAAAACAGAAACGGAAATACCGAAATAACAACAACAACTGAATTGAATCCAACAGGACATGCAACATACCCAAAATGCATACCCCATTATTGCACCTACTATTCGCTATGTACAACTATTGCATGACCAGACACTTCCGAAGAATCCCCATCGTCGTCCTACAAAAACTATCGAGACTCGAGTACAAGTCAAGACCTACATAAAAAACCTAGAGTGTCCCACATACTAGAAAAACCCTCAGATAGAGCACACAAGTTATAAAGCAAGACCGTTGCATACCTCGCTAAAGCCTCATCCATAAGTACATATAGAATATCTGTGCCTTCAAGAATGTTGATTCAAAGTGAGCTGATCTGTCGCAAGCCATCACATACCAATCACACAAGCAAATAACGTTCCCTTCCAGGCGATCATCGCCCTCTCCTCTCTCTCTCTCCCCCTCAGGAGTGGGGAATAACTCCATATGAAAAAATTTTATTTATTTTCACACGTTGGCCTACATTGACACTGGATGCGATTCGTGGACCTGACCACCCGATCAAGTTGATTCCACCCATCTACCACTGCAATGCAGCGCACAACACACAAACACACAATGATAACACATAACATATATCAGCTAGCCCATAACGAAGCTGGATACGGCTCGTGGTCGTGACTACCCAGCCACGATGGCTCCACCTACCTACCAACCCGTTATGGCGTGTAGCTAAGACACAACATATACCTCCCAAGCCTATGGCGAAACTAGCTGCGGCTCGTGGTCCTAACCACCCGGCGAGGATAAATCCACCCACCTACTAGCCCACCATAGCGCATTGGTACGATCACAACAACACAATAAATTTTTTTTTCCTTCTTTTCTTTTTCTTCGTTTTTTTTTCATAGTTTATTACTTCACCCAAGTCCTGAGAATTAGGGAGAGGAAGAAAGGGACTTTCCCACTTTTCCCACACATGCATGCAACCATATACACACTAGCCTTTGACAGATCAACCACCTTTTCACTCCATTCTCTCAATTACAGACACTACATATGTATTCATCGATTTGACTTTTCACTTGGTAACTACAGCCGGCTATGCCTTAGTCCCTCGTATATCTATCCTTAGGTGTCCTAGAATGTGGATCTCCGGGATGTCTCATGTAGTCTCACATCGTACTCGTATCCCGACAACTTCCCTAGGGCGAGTCAGGCTCAACTTCAGGAGCTCCCTCATCACTTCCTATCGTTAGCACATCTGCCCAAGCCCAAGTGATATCGTTTTCCTCGTTAGGCATTTCCCTAGAAGGATCAAAATAGTAATATCGATCTCCCGCCCATCCTACATGTCGAGTCAGGTATTCCTCAAAACACTCAATGTAAAATGCAACACCCAAACCCTGGTTTATAAAGCATACCAGCCAATGCGCTTCCTCAACATCGTATTCCGTCTCAAAGTCGTCGACATCTATGTCCATGCGGGCGAATGTTTGGTCTGAGAAATATATCCTTAGCTCGTACAAGTAGAGTTGCGTTATTTGATATGCCATTTTGTTACTTAGCTCCTAACAGTCTCTGCATAACACAAAAATATTAGAAGTCCAAAATTCTTGAGTTAGCAAGGAAGAATATTTATGACACACAAATCATAGCTTACATATGCGCATATATATATATAATACCATACATGTATGTACAAGGAGTCTACTTCGTCCTTCTACTTGGATCTCGTCTAGCTTCTCCCGTCTTAATATCACTTGAAATATGGTTTAACTCGAAGCGCGTTAACCTTCACGGGAGCATATTCTTCTCCTAAATCTTGAATTTGCATGGAACCATTAGAGTTGAGTGCCACCACCTTAAACGGTCCTGCCCATCTTGTTTGTAACTTCCCTGGGAATTTATAATATTTACTATCATAAACCAACACCAAATCCTCTTCTTGAATCACATAGGTTTTGAGATTCTTGTCATGCCTCTCCTTACGTCTCTTCTGAATAGCTTCCAAACTTTGTTGTGCGATGAATCTCTTTTCTTCCAGCTTGACCAATTGTATGTACCTTTCCTTCAATGACTCTTCCTCGCCCGACCTGGCTTCGATAGCCACTCTTAATGTTGGAACTTCTTTTTCGATGGGAAAGATGGCTTCCTCGCCATATACTAGGGAGAACGGAGTGCTCTTTGTCGTCACTCGGTAGGATGTTCGATACGCCCACAAGGCTTCCAAAAGTCTCTCATCCCAGTCTCTCCTATGCACAGCTACTGTCTTTGTCAGAATCTGTTCCAGCACCTTGTTGGTGACCTCCACTTGTCCATTTGCCCTCGAGTAATATGGAGTGCTTTTTCTATATTTGATCTTATATAATTCCATTAATTCTTCGATCAGTTCATTGACAAAATGGGTTCCTCTATCACTTACTATTTCCAACGGGCATCCGAATCGGGTGATGATTTGTTCGTACAAAAATTTAGCAACATCAACGGCTCGGTCAGTCTTCAGAGCTTTGGCTTTTACCCACTTGGTAACATAGTCAGTACAGACCAAGATATACCTATTGGATCTTCGTCGTGAGGGAGGATCAATGGGCCCCACAAAATCAATTCCCCATTTCTCAAAAGGTTTAAGAGCAAGCACCGGCGTAAGAGGAGCAGCATGTGCTAATGTGGGTTTGCCCATTCATTGGCATCTGTCACATTTCTTATAGTATGTGTGCGAGTCTTTGAACAGCGTTGGCCACCAATACCCAGCTAATAAAATCTTTCTTGTCGTCAGTTCACCAGCAAAATGCCCACCGCAAGGTTCGTCATGCAAAGCCCTCAACACTAGGTTTGCTTCTTCTTCCTCGAGACACCTCCGATAAATGCTCTCATGAACAAAATATCGATAGAGTTGCCCACCAATGATGCTATGGTGCTTCGCCAATGCTAACAGTTTTTGCTTCTCTCTCTTGCTTGCTCCTGGCGGATATTTAGTGGTGCATAAGAAGTTCACCAAGTCGGCATACCAAGGTACTTTAGCATCAACCTGGAATAGATGCCCATCAGGAGCATCATCGGGCACACCAGAGATTGGCTCCTCATTAACAATTCGAGATAAATGGTCAGCCAATATATGTGCTTTGCCTTGTCTGGTTACCACTGTGAATTGAAATTCTTGTAGGAGTAGCATCCACCTCATCAATCGCCCTGATAGCTCGGGTTTATTAATGATATACTTTAGGCTTCGTGATCCACATAAAACGTGAAATGCTTTCCCATCAGGTAATGCCGATACTTGTTTACCGCAAAGATCATCGAGAGGCATTCCTTTTCTGTAGTTGTGTAGTTTCTTTCCGTGCTATTCAAATTTCAACTTGCGTAATAAATAGGGTGGTCCAATTTCCTTTCATCAGCTTGACAAAACACTGCTCAAACTGCAGTATGAGAAGCATCTGTGTGCACATGAAATTCTTTCGTCCAGTCGTGTGCTACCAAAATCGGTGCATTTATCAATCTCTCTTTGATCAAGTCGAATGCAACTTGACACTCTTCAGTCCATTGATATTGTTGGCCTTTCCTCAAAAGATTCGTCAGTGGTGCTGCTATTGATGCAAAATTTAATATAAATCATCGATAATAATTAGTATGCCCCAAGAATCCTCTGAGTTTCCGCAAGCTTTGAGGAGGTGGAAGTTGTCCGATTTTTTCTAATTTATCCTCGTCAACCGCAATCCCTCTTTCAAAAATAACATGTCCCAAGAGCAATCCTCTTCGTACGCCAAATGTACACTTTTCAGGATTTAATGCGATGCCTTTTTCAATGCTTCTTCTTAAAATAGCTTCGATCCTCTCCATCATGTTTTCATCGTTGCCTCTGATCGCAAAATCATCGAGGAATATCTCCATCCAATCCTACAAATAGTCTTGATATGCAGCTATCATTGCCCTCTGGAATGTGGCTGGTGCATTGCATAATCCAAATGGCATCACACGATATGCATACGTACCCCATTCTGTCTAGTTTTTTATTGATCCTCTTCATGGATTTGGATCTGGTTGTACCCACTGAAACCATCCAAAAATGAGTACAATTTATGGCCAGCCACTCTGTCCAAGATTTGATCAGTAAACAACAAAGGGAAGTGATCCTTTTTTGTGCGCTTGTTCAACTTCCGATAATCTATGCAAATGCGGATTTTCTTTTTTTTTTTCGGAACAACTACAATTGGTGATACCCATTCGCTGGATGCGATGGGATATATGAATCTTGCTTCCAATAACTTAGTCACAGTGGTAACCAGACCAGGCAAAGCACATATATTGGCTGACCATTTATCTCGAATTGTTAATGAGGAGCCAATCTCTGGTGTGCCCGATGATGCTCTTGATGGGCATCTATTCCAGGTTGATGCTAAAGTACCTTGGTATGCCGACTTGGTGAATTTCTTGTGCACCACTAAATACCCGCCGGGAGCAAGCAAGAGAGAGAAGCAAAAACTATTAGCACTGGCAAAACACCATAGCATCATTGGAGGGCAGCTCTATCGATATTTTGTCCATGAGAGCATTTATCGAAGGTGTCTCGAGGAAGAAGAAGCAACCCTAGTGTTGAGAGCATTGCATGATGAACCCTGCGGGGGGCATTTTGCTGGGAGCTAATGGCAAGAAAGATCTTATTGGCCGGGTATTGGTGGCCAACGCTGTTCAAAGACTCTCGCACATACTGCAAGAAATGCGACAGATGCCAAAGAATGGGCAAACCAACATTAGCACATGCAGCTCCCCTTACGCCGGTGCTGGCTCTTAAGCCTTTTGAAAAGTGGGGAATTGATTTTGTGGGGCCTATTGATCCTCCCTCAAGACGTAGATCCAATAGGTATATCTTGGTCTGCACTGACTATGTTACCAAGTGGGTAGAAGCCAAAGCTCTGAAGACTGACCTAGCTGTTGATGTAGCTAAATTTTTGTATGAACAAATTATCACCCGATTCGGATGCCCGTTGGAGATAGTAAGTGATAGAGGAACACATTTTATCAACGAACTGATTGAAGAATTAATGGAATTATATAAGATCGAACATAGGAAAAGCACTCCATATTACCTGAGGGCGAATGGACAAGTGGAGGTTACCAACAAGGTTCTTGAACAGATTCTGACAAAGAGAGTAGCTGTGCATAGGCGAGACTGGGATGAGAGACTTTTGGAAGCTTTGTGGGCGTATCGAACATCCTACCGAGTGACGACTAAGAGCACTCCGTTCTCCCTAGTATATGGTGAGGAAGCCATCTTCCCCATCAAAAAAGAAGTTTCGACATTAAGAGTGGCCATCGAGGCCAGGCTGGGAGAGGAAGATTCATTGAAGGAGAGGTACATACAACTGGTCAAGCTAGAAGAAAAGAGACTCATTGCATAGCAAAGTCTGGAAGCTATTCAGAAAAGATGTAAGGAGAGGCACGACAAGAATCTCAAGACCTATGTGATTCAAGAAGGGGATTCGGTGCTAGTGTATGATAGCAAATATTATAAATTCCCGGGGAAGTTACAGACAAGATGGGCAGGACCGTTTAAGGTGGTGGACTCAACTCCAATGGTTCCATGCAAATTCAAGATTTAGGAGAAGAATGTGCTCCCGTGAAGGTTAACGCGCTTCGAGTTAAACCATATCTCAAATAGCATTAGGACGGGAGAAGCCAGACGAGATCCAAGCGGAAGGACGTAGTAGACTCCTTGTACATAGATGTATAGTTATATATATATATATATATATATATATATATATATATATATGCACATATGTAAGCTATGATTTTTGTGTCATAAATATTATCCCTTGCTAGCTCAAGAATTTTGGACTTCTAATTATTTTTTTTGTGTTGCGCAAAGACTGTTAGGAGCTAAGTAACAAAATGGCAGATCAAATAACTCAACTCTATTTGTACGAGCTGGGGATATATTTCTCGGACCAGAAATTCGCCCGCATGAGCATAGAGGTCGACGATTTTGAGATCGAGTATGATGTGGAGCAAGCACACTGGCTCGTATGCTTCATAAACCAGGGTTTGGATGTTATATTTCATATTGAGTGGTTTGAAACATACCTGATCCGACATGTAGGATGGGCGGGGGATCAATATTACTATTTCGATCCTTCGAGGGAAATGCCTAATGAAGAAAACGATATCACTTGGGCTTGGGCAGATGTGTTAACGATAGGAAGTGATGATAGAGCTCCTGAAGTTGAGCCTGACTCACCCTAGGGAAGTCGTCGGGATGCGAGTACGAGTTGAGGCTATATGAGACATCCCAGAGACTCACATTCTAGAGCATCTAAGGATAGGTATACGCGGGACCAAGGCATAGCCGGCTGTAGTTACCAAGTAAAAAGTCAACTCGATGAATACATATGTAGTGTCTGTAATTGAGAGAATGGAGTGAAGAGGTGGTTGATCTGTCAAAGGCTAGAGTGTATATGTTTGCATGCATGTGTGGGAAAAGTGGGAAAATCCCTTTCTTCCTCTCCCTAATTCTCGGGACTGGGCAAATTAATTAACTATGAAAAAAAAAAGAGAAAAAAAAAGAAAAGAAAAGAAAAGAAAAAACATTGTGTTGTTGTGATTGTACCAATGCGCTATGGTGGGCTAGTAGGTGGGTGGATTTATCCTAGCCGGGTGGTTAGGACCATGAGCCGCAGCTAGTTTCGCCGTAGGCTTGGGATATACATGTTTGTGTCTTAGCTACGCGCCATAACGGGTTGATAGGTAGGTGGAGCCATCGTGGCTGGGTAGTCACGACCACGAGCCGCATCCAACTTCGTTATGGGCTAGCAAATTTATGTACTTGTCTATCGTTATGTGTTTGTGTGTTGTGCGCTGTGTTGCATTGGTAGATGGGTGGAATCAACTTGGCCGGGTGATCAGGTCCACGAATCGCATCCAATGTCAACGTAGGACAACGTGTGAATATAAATAAAATTTACATATGAAATTATTCCCCACTCCTGAGGGGGAGAGAGAGAGAGAGAGAGGAGAAGGCGACGATTGCCTGGAAGGGAATGTTATTTGCTTGTGTGATTGGTATATGGCGGCTTGCGACAGATCAGCTCACTCTGAATCAACATTCTCAAAGGCACGGATACTGTATACGTACTTATAGATGAGAACCTTAGCGAGGTAATGCAACGGTTTGCTTTATAACTTGTGTGCTTTATCCGAGGGTTTTCCAGAGTGTGGGACACTCCAGGGTTTTTTATGTAGCTCTTGACTTGTACTCGGGTCTCGATGGCTTTTGTGGGATGACGATGGGAATTCTTAGGGAGTGTCTGGTCATGGAATATGTGTACATAGCGAATAGTAGGTGCAATAATGGGGTATGCATTTTGGGTATGTTGCATCTCTTGTTGAATTCATTTCAGTTGTTGTTGTTATTTCGGTATTTCCGTTTCAGTTTTTTTTTCAATAACAGTTGCATGTGTAAAACATGGAAAGGTATGCATGTGTTATTTTAATTGAGACTATTTTCATAATGGAATGCATGAGAAATTTGATGCATGTTGGAATTGGAGTTGCATATATGTGCATGTTCTTGGATCATTTGGAAGTGACTGATTTGTATGTATTCATGAGTGATTTTTTTTTAGCACTAATAGCTTCAATGAGTGCAGGTTCAGTGGAAGTGACGGCTCGATGAAAAGGTATGCAACCAAGTTATAAACTGACATGTTCATGGCTGTTTGGATTATATTGCAGCATAGAGTGGCTTGTCGAGGACGACTTCACAAATAAGAAGAGGGGAGTATGTTAGCTCAAAAAATGGTTAGTTTTGATGCACTAATGTGGTTCTATTTGGCAGGAAAATACGTTTGATTTCAGGTACTTGAAGAGTGGATTTGAGGATTGATGAGAAGTATTTGGAAGTAACATGACAACTTATTGGTAAAAAAGGGGGCTATCATAGAAGATTGGAGATGATGCTGCTTGATTCTAATTTTTCGAATGCGCCATCTTTAGTGTGCAGAACCCCTCCTACGGTGCATTTGAATGGAGTTACTGATGCCAAGTAGGAGCTTTCGACATGCAATGTCGCATTAAAATTGGATGCTTTGAAGCAGAACATGAGGTGGCATATTTTCATGAGTTCAGAGCAGGGGTTGACTGGGTTTTGTTGATCACCCATCTTATCATAGGCCTGGGAACCCCTATGGTGACACAAGAGGAGCTTTTGGTGATAAGTAGTTCCGATTCACGTTATTGTGCCATGCTGCATGTGAAGCACCTCTAGTATTACCCCTTGGAGGCTACACTTATGGAGAGAAATGTATATTTGTAGCCAATGACTGGTATGCTTGACTTGTTCTCGTTTTATTGGCAGCAAAATACCGAAGGTTTGGAGTATACAAAGATGCAAGGTGTATATTAGCAGCATGATTTTATCTCGCAAGGCAATCATAATGCTCTCACGATAGATGCTATGTGGGCCGTTTTCCGTTTTTTCATAAAAGGGAGGTTGTTTTGCTTTACATGAAGAGAAAAAGGAGAGGAAGGCACTCGGCCATGCCCTGGTAGGAGGTTTTTTTTTTTTTTATCTCTTTGTTTTTGTCTAATATGGCAGGTATTCCTGGAGAGCTGGGGAAACGACGAAAGGGGAGAAGGTGGTTTTTTTGTTGTCTTCTTCTGGAATTGCAGGGGCAGCAGGCGGGTTTTCTTTTTGGACTCTCGCTCGGTTGGGGGGAAGTTTTTTCTTCTTCTGCCACGAAGAAAAGGGGGAGCATCCTTGGATATAAAAGGGGGAAATCTAATCAGTATCCTAGCACCTCCCTTATTCAAATCGAAGGTGTAAACACTGTCGAGGAGGTTGATTGGTACCTGGGGAAGAGAATAGCTTATGTTTATAAGGCACAGACGAAGAAGAATGGTACTCTATACCGAGCAATATGGGGAAGAGTTACGAAGCCCCACGGAAACAGTGGCATTGTAAGAGCAAAATTTAGAAAAAATCTTCCCTCTAGCTCATTGGGTGGGAGAGTTCGTGTTTTTATGTATCCAAGTAGGATTTGATGGTGGAGGCTAAGCTTAACGATGAGCCTTGATACTGCTGCCACGCGTTGGGTTTGTTTTTCTTATCCGCATGTTGAGAGAGTGGCAAAAGGATTGAGCGGGGGAAAGGAGTTGCGTGTTCCATTCTGGGCAGGAGAAGATATCTAGGGATTCATATGATTTGGGAAAGGCCGTGAGCGTCGGAGGAAGCCTTCTCTGTTCTGTGTTTGGAGGTCTGTTTGGATGGAAAGGATTGGATCACGCAGAAGCAAAGCTGCACCAGAATACAAGGGAGGAGCTAAAGTCCTACGAAAGGAGGAAGGCCGTTTTGGGGAGAAGGGGAATCCAAGCAATCAGTGCAAGTGGTACAAGCAGAGAGATTTGTCATGTACAAAAATAAGCCTACCAGGAAGAAGGTGGACAGTTCACGCCTTGGTGGTGCTATTCGGGTAGGCTCGTCCTGTTGCATCTTTTCCATTTTTCTTACTATCATAGATCAAACAGAATGCATAAGCAGAGTGCTGTTGGCAAAGACGAGGAGTAATGGATGCATGAAGGGTAAAGGGATCGTGGCAGTCATTCAAGGTTTTTAGGCATGTCTACAGCTGAGTCACGCAAGTTATTCACTCCAAATTTCTTGATATATCTGAGCTATAGGTCACAATATGGAGATAATTTGTGGTGTCTGTTGATGTAACATACGATGCTCTGAGTATAGTTTTTGTTGTCCACTTTGGAGATTGCAGTGTGGTAGAGTTGGTTGATTTCCGTGCCATCATGGAACTGTGATAACGAGCTGTTTCTCATTACGGTATTTTATAGAGGCTCCAAGCGGGGATTTTCCTCGTGCTGATCAGAGGGTCTGGGAGTAGCTGGATGTTATGGCCACCATTATGTTTGAAAAATCACGAATAGCACAAATATGAGAGTTATTGAAAGCATGTAGGGGTTAGCTCATGTCAATATACTTTACGATGACAAAACATCTTGAATCGCTCTCTTTTATCATAAGTTTCATGGCAGTCTTCAAGAAGTGTAATAATTGATGTTTTTTCAAATGGATTCTAGCTCTAAGGGTGTATGCTGACTCACATACTCATGTGGAATGGCTGACTTGTGACATCTTCAGATCAGACACTTAGACTCTGTACTCTAGATAGCATGCGTATTCACTAAGTAGATTTTGTCATGATCAAGGAAAGGAACACAAGGTTTGTGAATGACTTCACAACATAGTTTCCTGATAAGCGCATAGAATGAATGGAGGACAATTTCTGAAATCATAGGAACCCACGTGGTAATTTTACATCCAAAGACAACCGCGAAGTGGAAGAAACAAATAATGAGGAAAATAAACAAATGGAAAATTTAATATTGGGATGATCTCTGGGCTGGGTTTGAGTGGTTTCTCAGAAGGTAGGAGGGGCTGAGGGTCTTGCTCCAACCTTTCAGTCACTTAATCCAAACCTCGAACCAGGTGCTACACCCACTCTCTATACCTTTAGTGAATAGGCTTCGTTGTTTTCTTGGATATGGGCATAGTTAAGAACCCGGAAGAAGCTAGTCCCTAACGCTCAATGGAAAGCGTTAAAGTTTGTACAAGCGCTTCACTTTGCATCGTTTTGTGGTTTTCAATAGCGATGCACTCAAGTTAGTAAGTGGTTATGTAAGCATATGGTCTATAGGACTTCCACCTTTATGTTGTGCCTAAGAGGGAAGTGTGGGAGAACGCAAGTGTGTGGAAGTAAGATAGTGTGTAGAAGTAAAAAGAGGCTGAGGGGAAGAAAGAGAAGAAGCCAAAAAGTAGGCGTGTGTGAGGGCCTCTATGGATGTGTGTGTATGAATTAAGTGTGTGAATGTGTGTGAGTGTCCATATGATAGAGGGAGAGAAAGAAAGCTTGAGAGAGTGCATGAGAATTGGAGTGTGTGAAGGGGAGTGAGGAAGAAAGAAAGAGAATAGGGGATTAAAGAGAGCAATCTCGAAAAGCAAATCATAAGTCCGGGTCCCCACTCGTTTCTCTTGTCCTAGCTACACTGGGCTATCATTTGGTGACTTGGAAGCAGGAAGAGTGGTCCAATTTCGTGTGATTTTAATAAAGCATAAGCGCAAAAACTAGTGATTTCCTTGAGTTTAAGGACGTAAAGATTTTGGTGCGTTTGTCTGGAAGCACATGAGCTAGTGCATAGACAAAGAAAGTATCAATCAAGAGATAATTGTGGCCTCCTAGCAATCCAAGTGGATCAATTCCAAGGGGTTTGAGCAAAATAAAGGCTTTTATAATCATATTTCCCTTGAGAATTAGGACTCAACATTTTGGCGATCCTACTGGGGATCCCTAAAAAGGACATATTCGAGAGCAATTGTGGACTCAAAGTAAAAGAAAGTGGCCTAGTACAAGTTAGTTGAACAAAACATAGGTGTGTGTGTGACAATTTCCCTTGGACTAAGAGGCTTATCAATGGTTTAGGTGAGCAAGATTTCAAATTCAAATGTTGGCTCCAATCTTCACTATATATATTCATATGATTTAGTTGTGGGATATGCACACACATTAGCTAAGCATCTTGCCATATCAGAGTGTGGTCTCAAGGCACACATATGTGTACAGGTAAGTCCATTGTAATTTCCATTCAATATACATTTGATTTCATGATCATTTTTTACCATTTCTTAATGTCTATGTGAGTGAAATGTTCGTTGTCATCAATCTCACTTTTTCAGTCAGATTGCAGAGATGATTTCTCTGAGACTGGTGCATCATTTTCAGTATGCATCTCATGTGCTCGCAACTCTCAAGTGCCATGTGTTGGCATCAGAAGATTTTCTTTTGCAAAGGGCATTGGGAGATTAAAAATGTTGCAAATGTCCCTATGTTAATGAGCACGATAGCGTTTCCCAATACATAATGGATAGTACATAAGTAGACGACCATCATCAAACTACAGAGCTTTTAGAAGAATTCACGGGTCTTTTATCATGACTTTTAGAAATAAAGCAAGTTTTGGGGAAATTCGTGTGATGTTTTATCATGAAGTTTCCAACAGAAATCAAGTTTGAGAGAGAGAGAGCAACTGAAGTTTACTTTGAGAGAGAGAGAGAGAGAGTAAATGGACGTAGATAGTACGTGTAGTTCAGTGCTTACAGCACTTGAATCTCTGGAAATCAACTAGGTTGAAGTCCTAGCTGCATTTGACATGTCTAAAGCCCAACGGTGAGGGATCCCCACGGTGAGTGTGTTGTACGATGATGTTAAAGTTGAAGTTCCAAAACAAGAATCTCTCTTCAAATATGTATCGCGTCATTTCCCTCCCTCTCTCTTTTTCTCTCTCTCTTCCCTCCTTTTTCCCCCACCACCCCCGCATCCCCCACCATCACCTCGAACCATCACCTCGACCCCCTCCAACCCCATCGTCCCCTCCTTTTTTCCCCACCACCCCCCGCGGCCCCCACCATCACCTCCACCCCCTCCAACCCAACCGTCCCCTCCTTTTTTCCCCCACCACCCCCGCGGCCCCCACCATCACCTCGACCCCCTCCAACCCAATCGTCCCCTCCTTTTTTCCCCACCACCCCCCGCGGCCCCCACCATCACCTCGACCCCCTCCAACCCAATCTCGTACCCTCCTTTTTTCCCCACCACCCCTACGGCCCCCACCATCACCTCAACCCCCTCCAACCCCATCGTCCCCTCCTTTTTTCCCCCACCACCCCCACAACCCTCCACCACTCCACACCACCACCACCACCACCCCACAGCCCTCCACCACTCCACACCACCACCACCACCACTCCACACCACCACCACCCTCCACCACTCCACACCACCACCACCACCACCCCACACCACCACCACCACCACCACCACCACCACTCCACACCACCACCCCACAGCCCTCCACCACTCCACATCACTACCACCACCACTCCACACCACCACCACCCCACAACCCTCCACCACTCCACACCACCACCACCACCACTCCACACCACCACCACCACTCCACACCACCACCACCACCACTCCACACCACCACCACTCCACACCACCACCACCCCACAGCCCTCCACCACTCCACACCACCACCACCCCACAACCCTCCACCACTCCACACCACCACCACCACTCCACACCACCACTCCACACCACCACCACCACCACTCCACACCACCACCACCCCACAATCCTCCACCACTCCACACCACCACTCCACACCACCACCACCACCACCACCACCACCACCACTCCACACCATCACCACCACCATTCCACACCACCACCACCCAATAGCCCTCCACCACTCCACACCACCACCACCACTCCACACCACCACCACCACCACTCCACACCACCACCACCCCACAGCCCTCCACCACTCCACACCACCACCACCACTCCACACCACCATCACCACCACTCCACGCCACCACCACCCTAGAGCCCTCCACCAATCCACACCACCACCACCACTCCACACCACCACCACCACCACCACCACTCCACACCACCACCACCCCACAAGCCCCCCACAAACCCCTCAAATCTCACAATTTCCCACGACCTCCCACAAAGTTTTCATGTAATTTTGGATGGATATTTGGAGGATCATTTCTTAACCAAACTCTACATTGTTATATATCGTTGGAAAGCTCTCGACGAGTACTTTCCAATGGTGTAATAATAATCTTGAAATCTTGTATCAATTTTTTACCACACCCCGAAAACCCCCACAACTCCCCATAACTCACCCCCTATTCCCACCCAACCCACAAACCCCTCAAACCCCACAAACCCCACACAACTCCACACAACTCCACACCCCTCCACAACCCTCCACAAACCCATAAATCTCTCTCAACTCCCCACAACTCACCTCCGACACTGCCCACTTAATATGAAGGATCAAAAGCTACTACAAAAATTAGGTGAAGGATGTGCTTCTCATGGATCATTCAGTTATCACGGGCGGCACAAAATGAGGATCTCAGTTTGCATTCAAAAGTGATAGTAAAGGTGTAAGAGGTAAAAGTAAAAGTGGAGAAATGAGTGTTGCCGCCAACCATTCATGACGACTGCCTATTTTTGAGGATCCAATTCAAATCAAGTGGAATATTTGATCTACCCCTCCAATCTTGGGCAATCAACCGACGCGTGATCAGTGGACGTGAGGAATCGGTAAGGCCCTCTTGGCCTATTGGAGCCTATAAAAGCAATGGATTTGTGTTGATTTGGGATTTATTCATACATTCATATACACATTTACATTCGTACGTACAGAGGTCCTCTCTTTGCACTTTGTGGCTTCAAGCCTACTGTAGGAAGTCACTCTGTAGTGAGGATACAGAGCGTGGGCTTCCCAGTGGAGGGCTAATAGCACATTAGTGTGGAGAGAGTGGCTGTTGGAAACAATGTCCTATTTGTTAAAAATTTGGTCAAGTTGGTCCTTATAGCTCACAGTAATAGCATAACTATCTGATCTGTTGAATGCCTTGTACAAGTAAATAGCGTGGGCGCCGTGGATAAAACAAAATACTCTCATATCTGTGGCACGAGTTCAATACCCGGCGGCAGCACATCGTAGTACTATCAAAACGTTTTTGATTTAGTGTTGTCCAAAAACAGCGACGGGCGAGCGCGCATGTTTTTCTTGCTTTTCAGATTTAGCGATCACGATAGAGTTTGCTTTATTGTCGCGATCGTAGTTTGATGCTTTTGGGAGTGCTTTATTGGTATCAAGAACTACTATATAAGAACAAGCTTGGGATCACTTGAATTATCCTTCACCTAGGATCAACACAAGCTTTCTGGAGCTTGGACCTCACTAGAGGTGGTGTTTCTTCTAGCACATGGGGTAGCCATGGTGCTAACTTGAAGCATGTTGAGGAGCAGCTATGGAGTTCTTCTTGGTGATTCTTCTTGGAGAAGATGAAGGGTGTGCTCACACTCTACCTCATGGAGAGGAGGTTATCTCTTGTTCATGGCAAGAAGACTTGGTCATTAGCAGCTTGAAGGTGAGGATCGCCCATCTACATGATGTATTTGAGGATCATCTTCTACAAGAAGATGTTAGGTTGAAGATTATCTTCTACAAGAAGATGTCTGGCTACTTCAAAGACATTGGATGGGACCATCTACATGATTTTGAAGATTATCTTCCACAGGAAGATATTAGGTTGAAGATTATCTTCTACAAGAAGATGTTGGGCTACTTGAAAGACATTAGATGGTGATTAACATAAGATTCACATCTTATGTTAAGTATTCAGGTACATATTCTCTTTATGCACATAGGTACTACTTGAAGTTTATGGAGGCTATGGCGTTCATATCAGAAGGAGTCCTATTCGGCATAGGTACAAGAGAATCAGTACTTATATGCTTTATGCATATTTTTATGAGGTGTTTGAGAAGGTGTGTTCACATGAGTTTGAGGATTTCCGGCAACAATCTAGTTAGCATTCCATGCTACTTTATAAGTATGTGATCTTTTCACACACGTATCTGACTTAGGGTCTTCCATAGCCTAAGTTTAGATGTAGGTTTGTTGGCCATCAGTTTCACACTGATCCTTCCTCATTCAGTCACTCATATTCAATCTTCTATAACCTATTAGGTCACACATCTCATGTATATTCAGATTACTGCCCACACATCTGAATATGTTTGTTACATTGTACATTCACTCATGCATCTATTTCTCATCACATAGAGTGGTTGAGAATTTTACTCCCACATTGTACATTGAACATTGGTATATATGATACTATGAGTAAGCGATGGCTTACGTAACACCTTACACATGACGTCTATTCTTTCTCTATCTTTGTCTCATCATCTGTATGATTAAATTGTGGTATGTTCATGTTTTGTCAATATGGAAGATTGCTAGAATTAATGTTGTACATGAATGGAACTATGGAACCATGGACCTTTGACATGAGCCTAAGGGCCTACCTCACTTCCAACAGTGGCTTGGTTTTGTCATTCAGTGTGAGTCATTGGTATTTCGTGCTCTTTCCCTTAGAGCAAGTTTTCATACTTGTATTCATCAGTGTAAGTCTGCATCTAGTTGTGTTCATCATACGGATTGGATGAGTCTCTTGTATCAAGGTTGTTTAGTTCTGGAGTGGCATATTAGCCCAGAGCATCAGCATTTGTAGCAGTTCCTTGGCTTACATTGTAATCATCTGTTCGAACTAAGGAATGGTTTGGGTCTCCCAATATTGTCATTTGTTCTTAATCTTTTCTCTGAGAAGCTACAATTCTGTGCAACCATTGTTATCTGCTGCTCACAGAAGTGTTAAAGGGTATACTTCCCTAAGGAGAACCTCCCTTGAGTAGGTGACGTACTGGAATTTTGCTACATGGGAGGCTCTGAAGACGGCATTCTCACAGACATTTCGACCTAGTGACTCCTCGGAAAGAGCTCTAGACCAGCTTGAGAATCTAAGGCTAAGATCAGGTGAATCCTTTCATGAACTTCACACTAGAACAAAAGCACTTGTTGCACGTCTACCACATGCTCCAGGTGACTTCTTGGTTAAAAAATGGATAGAAAAAGCTCTGCCCAGGTCATCTCAACAGAAGCTATGTGAGTCTCTTAGATTGGATGCAACCCTCAATGATTTTGTTGCAGCAGCATCACACATTGAAGAAGCAAGGCAACATTTCGAAGGGGATACACAATCGAATTATGCTGCAGAACTAGACCCTATTGGGCAACTGAGGAAGGAACTGGAGGCATTGAGAATGCAACAAAATCAACAAGAAGAGAAGGTCTTGCCACCACTACGTCGCACTGATGATGAAGTAGCCCAACTTCGCCGTGAGTTAGAAGATTTGCGGACCACTCAGGATATAAGAAGGTAGATTTGGTGTACAATATGTAACAACGATGGACATTCCAATGCTAATTGCCCTAACAAGGTAAGCTATCAATTTTGTGGAAAGGATGGTCATGAAGCTAGAGACTGTTACTACCTCAAGGGTACACAGCAACGAGGTAACCCTCAAGCTTTGGATTCGTATTATGCTAGTACTTCAAATGCACCTAATAGGGAGGAGAATTGGCCTACAAAGCCTAGATATAATAGGCCATTGATGTGTTATCGATGTGGTGAGTATGGCCATATGCAAAATAGGTGTTCCCTTCCAAAAGATACACCCCCTTGTCAACATTGTCCAGAGGCTAAGGATCACTATACCAAAGACTACCCAAGAAGCCGTCCTGCTCCAATCCACATGATTGCAGTCTCTCCACAAGAAGAAGGTATGACCACTCAGTCTTATGTTGTTTCATCTTCTTCAATGCCCATGATGACTAGAGCCAGACAAGCGGCAACAACTCATAGAGAGGAACAAGAGGGAGTCCAGGATAAAGAAGAGGAAAAGAAGTCTGGGTGGAAGGGCCAAGCAGAAATTGAAGGAGCTTATGAAAGGATGGCTACTTCTCTAAGGGACCAACCAACAACTTTGCAAGAAGACATTCATGAGGTAAACATTGAATAGATCTTGAAAGGTATTCATCACAAGGTTAGTCTATACGAACTTATAAGGATGGATTCAAAAATAAGAAGTGACTTATTGAAGATTATACACTCTCCTCACTTGGTCCAATCACCCAGTATAGATGGTTTCATGGTTGATTTTCCCCCTGCACCCTTGGCAGACTACCAAAGCTCAAGATTATCTGTTTGTATAAAGGATGAAGCTCTCACACGTGTGATCATAGATGGAGGCTCTGGTATCAATTTGATGCCAGATTTCACAATGAAGAAACTGAATTTGAACCCCACCAAGATGGCACCATTCACAGTTACACTAGCAGATCAACATCGGGTTGCGCCTCTTGGAATTATTGAAAAGGTACTGATGATAGTACAGGGTTGCCACTTTGTTCTAGATTTTGTTGTTATTGCACTTCCACAGGAGACCCCTTACCCTTTACTCCTGGGGAGACCTTGGCTGAGGAAAGCAAAAGCTTTGCAAGATTGGGGGAAAAACAAACTATGGATTTCAACAAGCACCAATAGCCAACTGCAACTACATTTGGAAGAAGGATTTGACTCAGGGAAAACTACTGGGTATACTGTGGACACTCAGGTAATGCCCTCTCTACCCCAAGAAGAAGATACATTATTGAATTGGATGATGGAAAGTGCAGTGTTGCACGGTGGAAATGAGTGAAATAGAAGAAGAAGTTACGGATGAAGGAGTTGTAGGAAAAGGCCATGAAGATCACAAGGAGTTGGAAAATGAGAGTTTGCAGGAGAATACAAACTTTGAAGAGGCAAAAAATATGGAAGTACCCGGGATGGAAAGTGATGAGCTGGAGTGCAGAGAAGACCTTCCTTTTTCGGATATACCTCAAGGATGGACTAGGGAACATATTGCATAATATAAGCTAAATTTCACTCCTGCATATAGTGGAGATGATTTCTCAAACAAGACTAGTCTTGAAACATTGGTTCAAGAAATAAATCTAGGGGATGAAGAGAACCCTCAAGTAGTCCATTTAGCCTCTTGGCTATGGCATTATCCTCCTTTACTGCAGAAGGTAACTTCTTTACTTTTTGCCTACAAAAACGTCTTCGCATGGTCCTACAAAGATCTAACAGGGATACCAGAGGAGCTTGGATTACACAGAATACCCCTAGTTGAGGGAGCCACGCCTGCAAGAAGTAGGCCATATCGACTCAATCCAAAATATGCAGAGGCGGTAAAGTTGGAAGTTACAAAACTAGAAGAAGCAGGTATAATTGTTCCAGTAGAACATTCCAGGTGGATTTCTTCTATGGTTATTGTACCCAAGAAAAATAGTGGAAAGATAAGAGTTTGTGTTGATTTTCGTGCCTTAAATAAATTGACTGTTCAAGATGGATTTCCTCAGCCCTTTTCAGAGCAAGTACTTGAGGAAGTAGTCGGTCACACTTTGTATAGCTTCTTGGATGGTTTTAGTGGCTACAATCAGATAGTGATTCATCCTGATGATAGGGACAAAACAACCTTTGTTACTCCATGGGGCACTTATGTTTATACTCGCATGGCTTTTGGTTTGAAGAATGCACCAGCTTCATTTAATAGAACAATGTATCTAATATTGGGAAAATGGTTGACAACCTTTCTACGCATTTTCATGGATGACTTTTCAGTGTTTTCAGGCACAGATAGAAGAGCAGCAGTTCAAGATTTCCATGATCATTTGGAAAATCTAAAGGAAATCTTTGAGCAATGTCTCAAACCAGGTTTGAAGTTAAATCCTGCTAAATGTCATTTTTTGGTCACCAAGGGCACTCTTCTTGGTCACATAGTATCGACTGAAGGGATAACGGTTGACCCTGCAAAGATTACTGCTATTCTATCCATTCCTATTCCACAAAGCCCAAAAGAAGTGCAAAGTTTTTTGGGCCATGCAGGATATCATAGAAGATTCATACGAATGTATTCACAAATAGCTAAGCCCTTATCAAGGCTTACCAGTAAAAAGGTCCCTTTCTCATGGAGTGCTGAAGCTGAGAAAGCATTTTGTGAACTGAAAAATGAGGTTATGTACTGCTCCACTTTTAAGTGTTCCTAACTGGTCATTAGAGTTTCATGTGCATACAGATGCTAGTCTTCATGCTCTTCATGCTGTTGGTGCAGTTCTAGCTCAACCATCATCACACAAGGTTGATAGACCTATCTCCTATGCCAGCAGACTACTCACCCAAGTAGAAAGGAACTATAGTACGACCGAAAGGGAAGGCTTGGCTATTGTATTTGCTCTTCAGAAGTTTCGGCATTACCTTCTCGGTGTACATTTTATAGTCATATCCGACCATCAACCCTTGAAGTACTTGATAAACAAGCCTAGAGTAGCTAGAAGGATTTGGAGATGGTTACTCCTCTTTCAAGAATTCAACTTTGATATTCATATTAAGCCAGGAAGAGAGCACTACATGGCAGATCAAGTGTCCAGGACTGCAATGGGCGAGAAGGCAACAGGTATTAATGATGAACTGGTGGATAGTAATCTCTTCCTAGTGGCAATTAAGACTGATTGGTATGATGGAATTCTCCATTTTCTCACTACTGGAAAACTCCCAGAACACTTGACACCTATACAAAAGAGAAGATTGCTCCTGAAAACTAAAGCATATTCACTTATAAATGGAAATTTATATAAATACTGTCAGGATGGTATCTTGAGAAAGTGTGTTTTTCCAGAGGAGGTAACCCCTTTGATTGAGGCAGCACACAGTGAAGGGCATCTAAAGGGAGAAGAATTGGCTCACAGAATCATCCACAAAGGACTATGGTGGCCTCATATTTACAAGGATGCGATCAAGTTTGCTAAAGAATGCCACATTTGCCAGAGGTGTGCTCCTACGCCAACCAGATTGAATTTCCAACCATTAGTCATATCTACAGGATGGCTCCCATTTGAACGTTGGGGTCTTGATTTCATAGGACCAATTAGTCCAATTGGCCAACTTGGAGGTAAGAAGTATATTTTGATGGCCACATGTTATGCAACTAAATGGATAGAGGCTAAAGCTACTGTGGAGTGCACGGCATTAACAGTAGCTAAGTTCTTATATAAATGTATTTTCTCAAGATTTGGTTGCCCACTGGAAATCACTAGTGATAGGGGAACACATTTTGTAAATCAGCTGCTCCAATTTATATTTGACAGGTACAAGGTCTTCCATAAAAAATCTTGTGCCTACTATCCAAGGGCAAATGGCCAAGCAGAGAGCTCCAATAAGATTTTGATCAGGTTGTTGCACAAATTATCTTTTGATAATCAAAGCTTTTGGCCACAAGCATTGATCGGTGCAATTTGGGCTTTCAGAACTACAAGAAGGGGAACCACTGGTGAGAGTCCATTTCGCTTAGTATATGGAAAAGAGGCATTGGCCCCATTTGAATTCATTATCAAAAAGGAAATGGGAACCAAAACCATTGGAATTGAACCTCCCATTGAGAGATTGGTAGCATTAGAAGAATACAGAGAAGGAGCAATGCAAAAACTTCAGGTAACACAAGAAGAGCGCAAGAGACTGCATGACAGGTATTTGAGGTCTAATGAAGGCCAGGAAGGATCCATGGTTTTAGTGCATCAGGTCCCAGCAAGTCCAACCAAACTAGCACCCAAATGGATAGGACCTTACACGGTGGTAAAGGTATTACCTCATGGAGCAGTACATCTGGAGGATTTGCAGGGTAAGGGGATATCCCTGGTCAATATTTCCAGGGTGAAGAAGTACCTGAATTAAGGTAAATTGGAAGCATTTCATTCACCGTACTTACCGTATTTCATTCAGTGATTATTATACAAAAAAAGTGTAAAAAAAAAGTGTTATAAAAAAAAAGTGTGAAAAAAAAAATTATATATATATATATATATATATCACCAGGGTGAAGGATTATCTGAGTTAAGTCAAGGAGGAAGAACTTCCTCCACTATCTTGTTTTCAGCTTCGGGAATTGCACCGGGACGGTGCAAAGACTTGATGTGGGAGTCTGTATCGCAGCATTTCCCTCCCTCTCTCTTTTTTTGTCTCTCTTCCCTCCTTTTTTCCCCCACAACCCCCGCATCCCCCACCATCACCTCGAACCCCTCCAACCCCATCGTCCCCTCCTTTTTTCCCCACCACCCCTCGCGGCCCCCACCATCACCTCGACCCCCTCCAACCCCACCGTCCCCTCCTTTTTTCCCCCATCACCCCCCCGGCCCCCACCATCACCTCGACCCCCTCCAACCCAATCGTCCCCTCCTTTTTTCCCCACCACCCCCCGCGGCCCCCACCATCACCTCGACCCCCTCCAACCCCACCGTCCCCTCCTTTTCTCCCCCCACCACCCCCGCGGCCCTGTTAGCTAATGAAATGGTTGGTTTTTATGTACTAATGTGGATCTAGTTGGCAGGAAGATATTTTATTTCAGGTACTTGAAGAGTGATTTGATGATTGATGAGAATTATATGGGGACTACATGATGCCTTTTTGGTTAAAGAGGAATGCTAGAGGGGAGAACTTCCATTCTAAAGATAGTGCACATCCTGGATCCCTCTTTGGGCCTGGCCCAGCTCATCCCTTGGAGAGAGCTGCACCTAGATCTATTGATTGTGGACCTCCTTTAGGAGTTCAACCTCCACCTGTGTTGCTAGAGCAGGAAGCTGCTTCCCATCATCTTTGTTGTTGAGAATAACCTTTGGGCCATCGGTTAGATAGGTAGCCTTAGAAGCTGTTGCTCGTGCCAGGCGAGGTGAGGGCCCCACTCTTATAGAATGTGAAACTTATCGGTTCAGAGGCCACTCACTTGCTCATCCAGAGGAGCTTCGTCAACCAGCTGAAAAAGGCATATTATGCTGCAAGAGATCCAATTATAGCATTGAAAAAATACCCGCTAGAGAGTGGTCTTGTGGATGAAACTGACCTACAAAGCATTGACAAGAAAACTGAGGGATATGTGGAGGATGCTGTGGAATTCGCTGATGCTAGCCCATTGCCTCCACGGAGCCAATTACTAGAAAATGTATTTGCAGAACCCAAGGGAGTCATGCAGGCCCCAACTCATTTCTGGTGGTTCTGAGGCACAAGAAAAAAAAAAACGAAGGGGTGTGACAGGCCGTTTTTTCTTCAGATCTGACACCACTAAAGAACTTTAAAATTGGGGCCATTAATCCCTGAGGCCAATGAATCCGTAGCCGCCCTTGTCAATGAGGGATATGTGGAGGATGTAGCACAAGAAAAAAAAGGGGGCACATTCTCTGTTCGGAGGGGAGCCACCTTTGTTTTTTTTTCCTTTGCTTTTTGTTTGCAGGTGCATTGAAGAAGATGGCAGAGGATTGTTCAACGGGTTTATTTCTTTTGGCAGGCGTCAAACCAGAGACAACCACAGTCGAGTGGGAGGGCTTGAGAAGGCGAAAAAGTTGGAGGGTTTTTTTTCGCCAGTTTTGTGTGGAGGAGAAACGGGAAAGGGAGTGCGCATCTTCAGGAAGGCGGAAGCTCTTTGGGGGAACAGAGAAAGGGGGGGCACGTGCATACCATAGGAGAGGAGGAGTCTGAGAGGGCATAGTTGCGAATGAGGTTAAAGGAGGAATGCAATAAGTGTTCGCCAATGAACTTAGAAGCTGAAAAAAGAAGGTGACTACAAAGACGGTGGATAGGAGAGCAGGTCGAACCGGAAGTTTAAGGGATGTTGTACTTATGGTGAGGCTACATGCAACCATAGATGGCCTGGAGTAGGGTGTTTCTTCCCGCTCTACCAACGAGGGGAGTGAGCTGATTCTCCGCAACAAAGGGAACGGTAATTCTATCACTCAAAGTAAATTCGTTGATCTATGTCCTAATTTATCTCTATTGCCAATCATCTTGGCTCGTAAAGTCGATGCAACAGTGGCCTCAGTTTTTTGAGCACAGAAAAGGAAAGTGTGGGTTGTGTTGGATCTTGTTCTATTGGCATGGCGTAGCAACTTCATCCCATTCAAAAATTTTCTCTCCAAGAACGATGGTATACGATGCTATGCCGGTTTTGTATTTCCTTATTAATTGTATTCCCTTATTCAGGCCATAAAAGTGCTCAACAGCGACTAATGAAACTTCCTTATTAATTGCAATCTGTTTGGTTAAACCTCTGTTGTTCTGTCTTCGAAGGGAAGCCTCGTAGGTAGACCATTCCTTCAGTAACCATACACTCAGAACTGTGGGGAATACCGTTGAATAGTGATTGAACTTTCATGTTAATATAATTTTTCATTTGGTGTGAGGGACATGATTAGAAAAATTTTGTTGTTTGTGCTAAACATTCGGAATTTCCTTGCGGCTTGGGGTTCAGCTCCAGCAATTATAAAGGGGAGGGTGTTAATTGTGGGGATTGCAGCTGAGTGGAAGACAGACTTCAATAGTGTGGGGATGCCATAGATGCGTTTATATCATCAGGAATTTGCGCTCTCCAAACAGCTCCCATGTACAATGGTTGATGAGGTTGGAGGGATTTGCTGAGCATCTGGGTAGTGCAGCTTTCCCTTGTGAATCATTCAGAGTGCTTCCAGTTTGCGTGCTACTGATCCAGCACTTTCGACAGCAGTATTATGGAATAAAGAATTGAGCGAGCTTAGTTAGAAACTTAAAGGAGGAGATGAAGCATCTCATTTAGAATCATCTACCGCTATTGAAGGTTCTAGTGGTAATAGCGGCCGCAATACTTCTGATAGCCAATGCCAAGCATTTTATATATATATATATATATAAAAGAAGAGTAGTCCCATAGGAAGTGGATTTGATGTTGTTTATAAGGGAAAAGAAAAAAAATGAGGGCACACGAGTAAGGGTGTGATTGAGAGGGAAGATCTATGAACAAGGGCAGGAATAAGAGAAAGGAAAAGAATGGGAAATGGTGTAGTGCACGAATAGAAGGAGAGAGCAATCAGAGGAGTTAGTCATTGTAGGTGTTTTGGGTTCGATCTTGATGTGGGTTTCCATTTTCTTCTCTTCTTAGGTGTACGTTCGAATATGATTGATTGACTTGGATCAAGAAAAAATGGATCTACTTCGAGCAGTTTTAGGTAGACCATAAGTGCATATGCACATTTTTTTCCTGGGTGTTAGAACTAAACATTTTGGTGCGTTTGCGGGGAAAAGCTTGGTACGTCTCTATAAGAGAGTGCCATAGGTTCGCCTAGTGCCACATGTTGGCCGAGCTTGCAGACCCCAGATCTAGTACATGAGCGAGCGGAGCTCATCCTCAGGAGCAACACAAACACAAAGAGAGGAACGCGCTCAGAGAAGAGCCCTTGAAAGAGAAAAGAAGAGGTGGGAGTTGCCAGGTGAGTCGACCTCGACTAGCTCAAAGAAATCTGCCAAAAACGTGTACTCCCGTAGGAGGGTCGCGAATCAAGTGCGAAAGTTTGAAGGAGGGATCCTGAGGCCGCGTGTACTAAATTTCTGGGATCGAAGTGATATTGACATCACACCTCTGTTCGAAATGGCTCAGCGGATTTCGGTTCACTTGGGGGACTTCACCAAGTTCTCAGGTACTTGGGACGAAGATCCGGATAGTTTTATCCAGCTATTTGAGGTTACCTGTGAGGCCAATGATGTAGTTGACCAGGATCAAAGGTTGAGAATTTTTCCGGCTATTCTACGTGATGAGGCAGCCAATTGGTATGGGAATCTGACACCACAAGAGCGTGGAACTTATCAAATGCTCAAGGAAGCCTTCTTGGCAAAGTTTCGACGACAAGGCTTCCAAGACAGATTGGCCCAACAGATGGATTACTTGTGACAAGGAGTCAATGAGAGCATCGATAACTACATTCAAAGAATGGAAACGTTGGTAAGAAAGATGGGCGCGAATGCCCCGAACGATGAGACATTGAAACGAAGATTCATTTCGGGATTGAGAGATCCTACGGCACAGCAGCATATCAGCATGACAAGACCTGCTACTTTAATGGATGCTAAGGAACAAGCGAGGCTTTGGGAGGAAGTACAATTATGCCAACAAAGGAAGATGGAACTCTTATACGAGCCAATGGGAGGCCTAGGGAGCATACCAATGAAAGATCCGGGCCAAGGAAGTCCTGCATTGACGACCCCAGCTTTTGTAGCCGCCACTAGCATGCCAGGCGAGGTAAAGCCTGCGCTAAGTGAAGAACGAATATTGGAATTGGTCACGCAAGCTATAAAAGCTGCCACAATGACCCAGGAAACATATACAGTAAAACCAGAGGTGACTACAAACCCCAATCAAGTGTTTCGATCAAACACATGGTGTGGAAAGTGCCATGGTTACGGCCATTTGGCTTCAGAATGCCCTACAGTCTCGAGAGTATTCACAGATAGATCACCACCTAGAATGCGTTGCACTTTTTGTGGAAGAACAAATCACACAGAGGACCGATGTTATAACAAGAGAGCCTATGAAGAGAGGACCATGAAATCGGGAGATACAAGAGGAAGACCTTACACGGGATTGCCCGCTCAAAGTGTCCCACCTACATCTCGTTGAGAAAACAGACCGACTTATGGATATGGTGCTCAAGGTCAAGGAGGAGACTATCCAAGAGGAGTCGCACGTGATCAAAGGAGAGATGGTCCAATCTAGTGCTGGAGATGCCATGGCTTTGGCCATACTCAATCTAGATGTCCAAACAAAAAGAAGCCAATTGATTATACCCCACTATGTAGGTACAGTAGTGGAGAGGGCCACTTTGATGAAGATTGTCCAAAACGAAGAGCTGCCGCCGGCAAGGAAAAAGGACCAGTAGGGTCCTCGAATTATGTTGACACTCAGATGCATTCCACAACGAGAGCTCAAGAGCATGTTCCTACGATCGGAGTAGTGTTCAAGACACCGAACCCTCAAGAAGGCTCTAGCTCGTCAATGCACTTTGTGGATGCTTACGAGGCCAAGAAACCACATAAAGAGCCAACTGTGGCAGTAGTCACAAGGACTCAAGAGTATTCAAAGAAGCATCCGGAAGGCGAACGCGAAAAAGCTAGCCAGGAGAAGATAACCGAACAGGGAGAGGTAGAGAACCAAGTTGGAGGATTTGATGAGCAGCAAGAGTTTGAGGATGGGGAAGAGATTGAGATCCTTCCACCAGTGACCAAGGAGTTTGTGCCAGGCATAGCACCATTCCCTGAAAGATTAAGAGCTCCGAAGTGTAGGAAGGAAAAAGAGAGTTTGGAGGAAGTGGACATTGTAAAGTTGCTCGCTGACACAGAAGTCACACGGGACATTAGCACATTGCTGAAGTGTTCACCTGCTTATAGGAAACAATTCTACAATGAATATATCAAGAAGCTGAGGAAAGTTCGAGAGAAAAAGAGACTAGGTAAAGATGTCCAAGGGATCATTCAAAGTATTACGACGCAAATTGATTCAAATGCTCCAGCTGTGACGGTCGAGATTAAAGGGTATGCAGTCCCTGGTGCTCAGTTAGATAGTGGAGCCGCAGTCAACCTTATGACCGAGTTCATGATGAAAGCTTTGGGCCTCAACCACATGGAAGAAACGCCGATGTCCTTGAGAATGGAAGATCAAACACAAGGGAAGCCTGCGGGTCTTTTGAAGAATGTAAGCACAGTTGTGGGCGGTTTAGAGTTTAAAGTTGATTATCTGATAGTAAGACCAAGGACCTCAGAGGCTACCTTCTCGATCTTACTTGGACGGCCATGGCTGGTGCAAGCCGAATGTGTGCATGACTGGCGCACAGGTTTTATTTCAATAGGGCCAAAGTCTGATCGGATTCAAATACAAGTATCCCCACCCTCGAGCAACAAGAAGAAAACAATAATAGTCGATGAGATGGAAAAGAAAGAAAAGGAGAAAGCAAGGCACGAGATTGCACGAGCTAGGTTTTCTTTGAACACGGACACCTACAAGAATCTGCTTCAAGACGGGTTCAACTTGCAGCTCTTTAAGAATCAAGACACGAAGATGGGAGAATATCAAAATCCATTGATCTATAACGATGATTCCGATCATGAATTGCTGGGATGGTTGACACATACAAGAGAATTTGAGTGCTACATGTTGAGTATAGACGCACGTAAAAATAAAGCTACTCAATCCCTGGAGAAGGGAACCTCAAAAGATGAGTGGAAGCTGGAGTTAGCTCCGGCAATGGAAGTGCAACAGTTGAGAGAAAAGGTTAGAATGCTAGAAGCAGAGCTTCTAAGGAGAAGTCGACAATCAGACAAGGAAGTGGAAAGTAAAACTAAAGTTTCGGAAGCCATTGCAAAAGCTGAACTAAAGAAATTAGGTTCAATCGAAAGAGAACAAAACAATGATTTACTGGCCAACCATGCACGCGTGATCGGAGAGCACATTCCAATCATAGTGTCATCAAGGAATAAGGAATATTTGCGAGAAGCTCAGTCGGAAAAATGGGAAGTTTTTCTAGAGAAGTTCTTGAGCGTGGGGTCAGAGCTACCAGATGGAGTACGAGATTGTATTAAAATGACACTCAAAAATTTCGGCAAGGCCTTTGCATGGTCATACAGTGATTTGAGAGGAATTGATCCCCAAATCTGCCAACATTATATAGACTTGGAAGAAGGCACACGACCAATATGTCAACGACTTAGGCGGACAAATCCAGTCTACTCAGAATTGATCAAGTTGGAATTGACTAAATTATTGGAGGCAGGATTTATATATCCCATTGCATCCAGCGAGTGGGTATCACCAATTGTAGTTGTTCCGAAGAAAAATAAGAAAATCCGTATTTGCATAGATTATCGAAAGCTGAACGAGCGCACGAAGAAGGATCATTTCCCCTTGCCATTCACTGATCAAATATTGGACAGAGTGGCTGGCCATAAATTGTACTCATTTTTGGATGGTTTCAGTGGGTACAACCAGATCCAAATCCATGAAGAGGATCAATCAAAAACTACTTTCACCACGGAATGGGGCACATATGCATATCGTGTGATGCCATTTGGATTATGCAATGCACCGGCCACATTCCAGAGGGCAATGATAGCTGCATATCAAGACTACTTGCAGGATTGGATGGAGATATTTCTCGATGGCTTTGCGATCAGAGGCGACGATGAAAACATGATGGAGAGGATCGAAGCGATTTTAAGAAGAAGCATTGAAAAAGGCATCGCATTAAATCCTGAAAAGTGTACATTTGGAGTACGAAGAGGATTGCTTTTGGGACATGTTATTTCCGAAAAAGGAATCGCGGTCAACGAGGATAAAGTGGAAAAAATTGGACAACTTCCACCTCCGCAAAACTTGCGGCAACTCAGAGGATTCTTAGGGCATGCTAATTATTATCGACGATTTATATTAAATTTTGCATCCATAGCGGCACCACTGACGAATCTTTTGAGGAAAGACCAACAATACCAATGGATTGAAGAGTGTCAAGTTGCATTCGACTCGATCAAGGAGAGATTGATAAATGCACCGATCTTGGTAGCACCCGACTCGACGAGAGAATTCCATGTGCATACCGACGCTTCTCATACTGCGGTTGGAGCAGTACTATGCCAAGCCGATGAAAAGAAGTTGGACCACCCTATTTATTACGCAAGTCGCAATTTGAATAGCACTGAGAGGAACTATACGACTACAGAGAAGGAATGCCTATCGATGATCTTTGCGGTGAACAAGTATCGGCATTACTTGATGGGAAAGAATTTCACTTTTTATGTGGATCATGAAGCCCTTAAGTATATCACTAATAAACCAGAGTTATCAGGGCGATTGATGAGGTGGATGCTACTTCTCCAAGAATTTCAGTTCACAGTGGTAACCAGACCAGGCAAAGCGCATATATTGGCCGACCATTTATCTCGAATTGTTATTGAGGAGCCAATCTCTGGTGTGCCCGACGATGCTCCTGATGGGCATCTATTCCAGGTTGATGCTAAAGTACCTTGGTATGCCGACTTGGTGAATTTCTTATGCACCACTGAATATCCGCCAGGAGCAAGCAAGAGAGAGAAGCAAAAACTGTTAGCATTGGCGAAGCACCATAGCATCATTGGTGGGCAGCTCTATCGGTATTTTGTACATGAAAGCCTTTATCGGAGATGTCTCGAGGAAGAAGAAGCAACCCTAGTGTTGAGAGCATTACATGATGAACCCTGCGGTGGGCATTTTGCTGGTGAACTGACGGCAAGAAAGATCTTATTGGCTGGGTATTGGTGACCAACGCTGTTCAAAAACTCTCATACATACTGTAAGAAATGCGACAAATGCCAAAGAATGGGCAAACCAACATTAGCGCATGCAGCTCCTCTTACGCCGGTGCTGGCTCTTAAGCCGTTTGAGAAATGGGGAATTGATTTTGTGGGGCCTATTGATCCTCCCTCAAGATGTAGATCCAATAGGTATATTATGGTCTGCACTGATTATGTTACCAAGTGGGTAGAAGCCAAAGCTCTGAAGACTGACTGAGTTGTTGATGTTGCTAAATTTTTGTACGAACAAATCATCACCCGATTCGGATGCCCGTTGGAAATAGTAAGTGATAGAGGAACCCATTTTGTCAACGAACTGATCGAAGAATTAATGGAATTATATAAGATCAAACATAGAAAAAGCACTCCATAGTACCCGAGAGCAAATGGACAAGTGGAGGTCACCAACAAAGTTCTTGAACAGATTCTAACAAAGACAGTAGCTGTGCATAGGAGAGACTGGGATGAGAGACTTTTGGAAGCTTTGTGGGCGTATCGAACATCCTACCGAGTGACGACTAAGAGCACTCCATTCTCCCTAGTATATGGCAAGGAAGCCATCTTTCCCATCAAAAAAGAAGTGCCGACATTAAGAGTGGCCATCGAGGCTAGGCTGGGAGAGGAATATTCATTGAAGGAAAGGTACATACAACTGGTCAAGCTAGAAGAAAAGAGACTCATTGCACAGCAAAGTCTGGAAGCTATTCAGAGAAGACGTAAAGAGAGGCATGACAAGAATCTCAGGACCTATGCGATTCAAGAAGGGGATTTGGTGCTAGTCTATGATAGTAAATATTATAAATTCTCGGGGAAGTTACAGACAAGATGGGCAGGACCGTTTAAGGTGGTGGAACTCAACTCCAATGGTTCCATGCAAATTCAAGATTTAGGAGAAGAATGTGCTCCCGTGAAGGTTAACGCGCTTCGAGTTAAACCATATTTCAAGTAACATTAGGACGGAAGAAGCCAGATGAGATCCAACGAAAGGACGTAGTAGATTCCTTGTACATAGATGTATAGTTATATATATATATATATATATATATATATATATATATATATATATATATATATGCGCATATGTAAGTTATGATTTTTGTTGTCATAAATATTATCATGTGCTAGCTCAAGAATTTTGGACTTCTAATATTTTTTGTGTTATGCAGAGACTGTTAGGAGCTAAGTAACAAAATGGCAGATCAAATAACGCAACTCTACTTGTACGAGCTAAGGATATATTTCTCGGACCAAACATTCGCCCGCATGGACATAGATGTCGACGAATTTGAGACGGAATATGATGTGGAGGAAGCACATTGGCTGGTATGCTTTATAAACCAGGATTTGGGTGTTGCATTTTACATTGAGTGTTTTGAGGAATACCTGACTCGACATGTAGGATGGGCGGGAGATGGATATTACTATTTTGATCCTTCTAGGGAAATGCCTAACGAAGAAAACGATATCACTTGGGCTTGGGCAGATGTGTTAACGATAGGAAGTGATGACGGAGCTCCCGAAGTTGAGCCTGACTCGCCCTAGGGAAGTCGTTGGGATGCGAGTACGATGTGAGGCTACATGAGACATCCCGGAGACTCACATTGTAGGACACCTAAGGATAGGTATACAAGGGACTAAGGCATAGCCGGCTGTAGTTACCTAGTGAAAAGTCAAATCGATGAATACATATGTAGTGTCTGTAATTGAAAGAATGGAGTGAAGAGGTGGTTGATCTGTCAAAGGCTAGAGTGTATATGTTGCATGCATGTGTGGGAAAAGTGGGAAAGTCCCTTTCTTCCTCTCCCTAATTCTCAGGACTTGGGTAAATTAATTCACTATGAAAAAAAAAAAAAGAAAAGAAAAGAAAAATTTGTGTTGCTGTGATCGTACCAATGCACTATGGTGGGCTAGTAGGTGGGTGGATTTATCTTAGCCGGGTGGTTAGGACCACGAGCCGCAGCTAGTTTCGCCATAGGCTTGGGATGTATATGTTTGTGTCCTAGCTACGCGCCATAACGGGTTGGTAGGTAAGTGGAACCATTGTGGCTGGGCTGTCACAACCACGAGCCGCATCCAGCTTCGTTATGGGCTAGCTGATATATGTTATGTGTTATCATTGTGTGTTTGTGTGTTGTGCGCTGCATTGCATTGGTAGATGGGTGGAATCAACTTGATCGGGTGGTCAGGTCCACGAATCGCATCCAGTGACAATGTAGGCTAAGTGTGAATATAAATAAAATCTACCTATGAAATTATTTCCCACTCCTGAGGGGGAGAGAGAGAGAGGAGAGGGCGATGATTGCCTGGAAGGGAACGTTATTTGCTTGTGTGATTGGTATGTGATGGCTTATGACAGATCAGCTCACTTTGAATCAACATTCTTGAAGGCACGGAGACTCTATATGTACTTATGGATGAGGCTTAGCGAGGTAATGCAACGGTCTTGCTTTATAACTTGTGTGCTCTATCTGAGGGTTTTTCTAGTATGTGGGACACTCTCGGGTTTTTATGTAGGTCTTGACTTGTACTCGAGTCTCGATGGCTTCTGTAGGACGACGATGGGGATTCTTCGGGAACGTCTTGTCATGGAATAATTGTACATAGCGAATGGTAGGTGCAATAATGGGGTATGCATTTTGGGTATGTTGCATCTCCTGTTGAATTCATTTCAGTTGTTGTTGTTATTTTGATATTTCCGTTTCTGTTTTTTGGCAATGACAGTTGCATGTGTAAAACATGGAAAGGTATGCATGTGTTATTTTGGTTGAGACTATTTTCATAATGGAATGCATGAGCAATTTGATGCATGTTGGAATTGGAGTTGCATATATGTGCATGTTCTTGGATCATTTTGAAGTGAACAATTTGTATGTATTCATGAGTGATTTTTTTAGCACTAATAGCTTCAATGAGTGCAGGTTCCGTTGGAGTAATGGCTCGATGGAAAAGTATGCAAACTATTTGTACACTGACATGTTCATGGCTGTTTTGATTATATTGCAGCGAGAGTGGCTCGTCCAGGACTACTTCGCAAATAAGAAGAGGGGAGTATGTTAGCTAATGAAATGGTTGGTTTTTATGCACTAATGTGGATCTAGTTGGCAGGAAGATATTTTATTTCAGGTACTTGAAGAGTGATTTGATGATTGATGAGAATTATATGGGGACTACATGATGCCTTTTTGGTTAAAGAGGAATGCTAGAGGGGAGAACTTCCATTCTAAAGATAGTGCACATCCTGGATACCTCTTTGGGCCTGGCCCAGCTCATCCCTTGGAGACAGCTGCACCTAGATCTATTGATTGTGGACCTCCTTTAGGAGTTCAACCTCCACCTGTGTTGCTGGAGCAGGAAGCTGCTTCCCATCATCTTTGTTGTTGAGAATAACCTTTGGGCCATCGGTTAGATAGGTAGCCTTAGAAGCTGTTGCTCGTGCCAGGCGAGGTGACGGCCCCACTCTTATAGAATGTGAAACTTATCGGTTCAGAGGCCACTCACTTGCTGATCCAGAGGAGCTTCGTCAACCAGCTGAAAAAGGCATATTATGCTGCAAGAGATCCAATTATAGCATTGAAAAAATACCCGCTAGAGAGTGGTCTTGTGGATGAAACTGACCTACAAAGCATTGACAAGAAAACCGAGGGATATGTGGAGGATGTTGTGGAATTCGCTGATGCTAGCCCATTGCCTCCACGGAGCCAATTACTAGAAAATGTATTTGCAGAACCCAAGGGAGTCATGCAGGCCCCAACTCATTTCTGGTGGTTCTGAGGCACAAGAAAAAAAAAAGCGAAGGGGTGTGACAGGCCGTTTTTTCTTCAGATCTGACACCACTAAAGAACTTTAAAATTGGGGCCATTAATCCCTGAGGCCAATGAATCCATAGCCGCCCTTGTCAATGAGGGATATGTGGAGGATGTAGCACAAGAAAAAAAAGGGGGCACATTCTTTGTTCGGAGGGGAGCCACCTTTGTTTTTTTCTCCTTTGCTTTTTGTTTGCAGGTGCATTGAAGAAGATGGCAGAGGATTGTTCAACGGGTTTTTTTCTTTTGGCAGGCGTCAAACCAGAGACAACCACAGTCGAGTGGGAGGGCTTGAGAAGGCGAAAAAGTTGGAGGGTTTTTTTTCGCCAGTTTTGTGTGGAGGAGAAACGGGAAAGGGAGTGCGCATCTTTAGGAAGGCGGCAGCTCTTTGGGGGAACAGAGAAAGGGGGGGCACGTGCATACCATAGGAGAGGAGGAGTCTGAGAGGGCATAGTTGCGAATGAGGTTAAAGGAGGAATGCACTAAGTGTTCGCCAATGAACTTAGAAGCTGAAAAAAGAAGGTGACTACAAAGACGGTGGATAGGAGAGCAAGTCGAACCGGAAGTTTAAGGGATGTTGTACTTATGGTGAGGCTACATGCAACCATAGATGGCCTGGAGTAGGGTGTTTCTTCCTGCTCTACCAACGAGGGGAGTGAGCTGATTCTCCGCAACAAAGGGAACGGTAATTCTATCACTCAAAGTAAATTCGTTGATCTATGTCCTAATTTATCTCTATTGCCAATCATCCTGGCTCGTAAAGTCGATGCAACAGTGGCCTCAGTTTTTCTGAGCACTGAAAAGGAAAGTGTGGGTTGTGTTGGATCTTGTTCTATTGGCATGGCGTAGCAACTTCATCCCATTCAAAAATTTTCTCTCCAAGAACGATGGTATACGATGCTATGCGGGTTTTGTATTTCCTTATTAATTGTGTTCCCTTATTCAGGCCATAAAAGTGCTCAACAGCGACTAATGAAACTTCCTTATTAATTGCAATCTTTTTGGTTAAACCTCTGTTGTTCTGTCTTCGAAGGGAAGCCTCGTAGGTAGACCATTCCTTCAGTAACCATACACTCAGAACTGTGGGGAATACCGTTGAATAGTGATTGAACTTTCATGTTAATATAATTTTTCACATGATTAGAACAATTTTGTTGTTCGTGCTAAACATTCGGAATTTCCTTGCGGCTTGGGGTTCAGCTCGAGCAATTATAAAGGCGAGGGTGTTAATTGTGGGGATTTCAGCTGAGTGGAAGACAGACTTCAATAGTGTGGGGATGCCATAGATGCGTTCATATCATCAGGAATTTGCGCTCTCCAAACAGCTCCCATGTACAATGGTTGATGAGGTTGGAGGGATTTGCTGAGCATCTGGGTAGTGCAGCTTTCCCTTGTGATTCATTCAGAGTGCTTCCAGTTTGCGTGCTACTGATCCAGCACTTTCGACAGCAGTATTATGGAATAAAGAATTGAGCGAGCTTAGTTAGAAACTTAAAGGAGGAGATGAAGCATCTCATTTAGAATCATCTACCGCTATTGAAGGTTCTACTGATAATAGCGGCCGCAATACTTCTCATAGCCAATGCCAAGCATTATATAATAAAAAAAAAAAAAAAGAAGAGTAGTCCCATAGGAACTGGATTTGACGTTGCTTATAAGGGAAAAGAAAAAAAATGAGGGCACGCGAGTAAGGGTGTGATTGAGAGGGAAGATCTATGAACAAGGGCAGGAATAAGAGAAAGGAAAAGAATGGGAAATGGTGTAGTGCACGAATAGAAGGAGAGAGCAATCAGAGGAGTTAGTCATTGTAGGTGTTTTGGGTTCGATCTTGATGTGGGTTTCCATTTTCTTCTCTTCTTAGGTGTACGTTCGAATATGATTGATTGACTTGGATCAAGAAAAAATGGATCTACTTCGAGCAGTTTTAGGTAGACCATAAGTGCATATGCACAATTTTTTTCCTGGGCGTTAGAACTAAACAGGCCCCCACCATCACCTCGACCCCCTCCAACCCCATCATCCCCTCCTTTTTTCCCCCACCACCCCCACAGCCCTCCACCACTCCACACCACCACCACCACCATCTCCACACCACCACCACCCCACAACCCTCCACCACTCCACACCACCACCACCACTCCACACCACCACCACCCCACAGCCCTCCACCACTCCACACCACCACCACCACTCCACACCACCACCACCACTCCACACCACCACCACCACCACTCCACACCACCACCCCACAACCCTCCACCACTCCACATCACTACCACCACCACTCCACACCACCACCACCCCACAACCCTCCAACACTCCACACCACCACCACCACCACTCTACACCACCACCACCACCACTCCACACCACCACCACCCCACAGCCCTCCACCACTCCACACCACCACCACCACTACTCCACACCACCACCACCCCACAGCCCTCCACCACTCCACACCACCACCACCACCGCTCCACACCACCACCACCACCCCACAGCTCTCCACCACTCCACACCACCACCACCACCACTCCACCACCACCACCACTCCACACCACCACCACCACCACCACCACTCCACACCACCACCACCACCACCACCACCACCACCACCACTCCACACCACCACCACCCCACAGCCCTCCACCACTCCACACCACCACCACCACTCCACACCACTACCACCACCACCACCACCACCACTCCACACCACCACCCCACAGCCCTCCACCACTCCACACCACCACCACCACCACTCCACACCACCACCCCACAGCCCTCCACCACTCCACACCACCACCCCACAGCCCTCCACCACTCCTGAACAGGCTCTTAAGCCCACGGAAAAGATGCATATATACACTTGTATTTCACCCCAAATTACTCGAAATCGGTCCACTCGCCTTCCTCAAATGCAAATCAATACCAACTTACAATAACTTACTCTCTTGAGCGCACTTTCTCCTCACTCACACTTTCTTGTTCCACTTGCTCTATTTCTCTTCCTCTCTTTAGTTCACTCTTCTTGTTCCCACCTTTCACCCACACACTCTTCAATATTTCTCCCTTGCACACACCTTAACACTCACTCTCTTCCTTTCTTTCTTTCTCACACACCAACTTCCTCTCTTTCTCATACACTCTTCCCCTCCTTTTCCTCCTCCACTTTCTCTTCCCCACTCCCTTCCTATCTCTCTTACACACCCTCACACATTCACTCCCGTCCACTTACACACATATACTCTTCCACTCTCTCTCTAGATTTGACTTTAATGCTTTCTTGTGTTGATAGTGAGGGTTCCAAATGAAGTTTAATACACTTCCACCCAGACAACTTGGCTTGATTTTACACATATCTTGGCAGGCAGTTTTTGAGGCTAGAAAGAGTTTTTGTTGCATACAATCCGGATTATGCTTTATTCAACAGAGTATTATGTCCCCAGAATCCATTCAATACCTTCAACTCCAGGGCAGTATGCTATAGCATCTCAATAAACAGTAATAACAGTACACTACTCTTAAGTGTTCAACACCAAGTTATGGTGCAAATCACCTTCACCAGTTTAGCTACAAACCAACAAGGCAGTTGAATGTTTTTTAGAGTAAGTAATCTCGACCAAATAGAAACATTTGAGGGTTATTTACCACGCTTTTATTTAGATGTCAGATACATGATCTATATCCACGTCCTCATACGCACATCATATTGTCCCTCACAAACCTGTAATTCACTCAAAGTTCTCACTATAATCATGTACATCAGACATCATCGTTTCATCGATGAGTTCACGCACATCTTGACACACCCACTTGATATTGTCGTTTTCATAAATCATGCTCTAGGTGCATTCGTATTCAGAGGACAATCTCACATGTCCGCAAACGAACAATAGTATTGTTGATCACTAACCAAGACCTCTTATAATCTTTGACTCAGTGAGCAGGCATGTTCCGCTCACAGAAAGCAACATATGGTCCTCATTGACGGTGAAGGTCACGTGTATATACGAATCCTATCTTTTCATATCCACTGCTTCATATCAGCACACGCATAACATGCAAATAGAAAGAAACATGCAACAGAAGGTTCAGGCAATAAAGTTTTCATTATTGATGTAAGAAAGTCCAAGAGAAGTACAACCATTTTTTATCCTTGAAATGCAGACTACATGCCTTTGTATAGCGCTATTCATCACAGCAAGTAGGAAAAAAAAGGGTCATAACTCCAAGGTGTTCATCCATACCTCTGAGATTCACAAAATTTGCTTCTTTTCATCCGTCCAATTATGCTTCTCCCAATCCACTCTTCACTACGGGCTAGAGTTCACTATTTCACAATAAACAGAGTCTCAACGGGCAATGTTCACCTGCAGTTGCCACCAAAAAGATCTCGATTTCCCCAAAGTGGGCAGTTGTTTGCATCCATGAAAGCCTTCTCATCTGCATGTTCTCCAACCTCTTTTCTCCATCAATATCTCTTCTCTCTTTTTCTCCCTCGCTGCTATTTGAAACGGGTATCTTCCATTTGATGCACTAAACCATCAAAGAATTATGCTCATCTGATGATTCCGAAACTCCTAAGCATTTTTAGCAGCGCCACAGGTGATCAATACTGCTTTCTAACACCTTTAGAAAACCAATTCCATCACTGTTAGCTACAGTTGCAGGCTATGACATTGTTCAAACTTCAAAAGACTCCCATCTGCACCAATTTGCGCATCTGGAGATAGAAGGCGATGAGTGAGCGTCATCACAAGCAGCAAGAAGTGGTTGGTAGAGGTGGCCATCGCCAATACGCGGAGCAGTAGAGAGTACTGAAAGGAGACCGATTAATTTCGTATTCCACAGTGAAGCGCCGAGCTAATTCTAGTATTTTCTTCGTCGTTCTCGAACAAGAGCTGTAATCGTCAATCCGCGATGACCACTATCGAGTACAGTAGGCTGAAAGGTCGGGCTCTGCTCAGCTGTGTAGCGTCGCGCTGGTTCTCCTATTCTCCTCCCAATGTCCGCTGCCCCCCCCCCCACGTGGATTCAGATAAGATGAGGCACCCCTTATCTCTTTTTTGATAAGAGCATCATTCTCCAGCACTCGTCCCTTTCCCAGATAGCGGAATCCTGGAACTAAGCTTTTTAGACACACACATATGTGGCAGCATTAGGAGATGCTCCTATATCTTGCATTTAATCAAAACAAGCAATTCAGAATGTATCTCCCAACCCTTAGTCGCATTTCCTAAAGCTCCACAAGCTTTCAACCCACACATGATGGAGACATCATCCAGACAAACATCCTCGCATTGCATCAATTCTATGCAATTAAAAGCCTCGGTGTAGCATTCATGATCCACAAATCCCACTAGAAGGGTATTCCATAAGATGACATCCTTTGCTGATAAATTGTTGAACACGTTCTGTGCATGTATAAGAGAGCCACATTTCACCTACATGTCAACTAGACTGCCTGCGACAAAAGTGCTTGATTCCAAGCCTTCCATTGCAATATCGGTATGGATCTCTTGTCCCTTACTGATAAACTTCATATTTCCACAAGCTCTCAAACCACCAACACGCGCACACACTTTGCAAAACAACACCCTCGTTCTGCATGGCATCAAGGCAGGCAATGGCTTCATGCCCATGACTGTGGTCAACATACCCCGTAATTAACGAATTCCATGAAATCCCATCCTGGTTGACAAGACTATTGAATATAACTTGTGCATCCACAAGGTTACCACATTTCCCATACATGTCACTAGTGTGTTTCCAACTACAAGATCAGTCTCCAGTGTCCCTTGTCTGTCAATCTCAACATGGATACCTCTCGATTTCTCTATACTTTCCATATCACCACATGCTTTTAAGCTACTCATGAATGTTACTGCATTAGGACAGAACTTTCACTTTGCATCTATTCAAAACCAGGAAGTGCATTTTGCCCATATCCATTATGTAAATATCCTCATCTCCCCAATTAATGTCGGGCTCCTTTACCACATAACACATTTCTTTTCCTCTCTGAGTACCTCCACGAGATCATGGCTCCAACACATCCATACCGGCTCATGTCAACGCATGCCCCGCTCTTCTGCTATTCCATTTTATCCAAACCATGAGACCCATCAGACTCCCACTATGTCGTCATGAATCTCCCGCTCCAAGATCATCCTGAAGCTTATTTTTTTCATAGCCGAAATCCAAATGTTGACGGCCTTCCTCTTCGACCAAGAAAACGCCATGTAATTCCCAAATACTTCATATCAACCATTTGATCAACTCTTCAAGTACCTGAAATCAAACATATTCTTTTGCGAAATAGAAACATATTACTGCATCAAAATCAACCAAATTGTGGGCTAACATACTCCCCTCTTCTTAATTGCGAAGTCGTCCTCGACGAGCGATATGCTACCTGTACTCAAGTTATCTAACATGTGCTCATCACTCAATCAAATACAAATCTTTACCTTGCATGCCTATTCTCTTCTTCCTCAATGTAGCACCTGCAATCATACTCATACCATCATCGGTCAGTACCAAAATCCAATCATTTCACTTACCATCTTTGTCCATCTTCTTGCATCTTCATTGACATGTCCACCTGTCTGCAAACTTCATTAAAACATTAGAACCTTTCTTCATCAAATCACAATATGTACAACTAAAATGAAAAGACAATCATATCCGTCATCCACATCACACATATATACTCGGCACACACATCATGATCCCATATCACACATGCATTCTCGTCACGCACAACATACATACATGCAAACAGAAGACATGTGCACATTCGCTCTCGTCACTCTTCTCGACTACTCATTCAACACGTCACAAATCTTTGTTCCACATGCATACTCAACACACTTTCCACACACACCATATATAATCAAAACCATTCCCCACTTCCATTTTTTGTTTCTAGCTGGGTTCTCTCGCCGATTGTTCATTCCCCTTCTACCTAGGGTTTCCACTACCCGCTTGCCTTCCTGTCTATCTCTCTGTTTTTCTTGCTCGTCGACTAGATCAGATGCTAGGTCACCACCACACCACTCTCACTTGATGGATACACGATAAGGACCACTCAAGCCTAACACGAGCTCACTCTAACAAGATCACTCATCGTCGACGCGATTCCGAACTTCACAAGTCATTGCACCACCTAAGAGCCAAACTGAACACTTCCGGAAGGTTTGCAGACAAACAATGCAACTAGCACGATTGGATCCCTCAAGTCCAAGCTTTCCATAGACACATCGCAACCAAAACCCTAGCCGAGCTTAAGCTTCAATTTGACATGTTTCATCGGGAGCTCACACATAACCCAAATCCCCACAACACAAACACATATATTCCCTATCCGAGCATCATGCTCTCTCACCTCTCTTATGTCCCCCCTCGAGCGAGGAATTCTTCTCATTCATTTTTTTTTCTCTCTTTTTTCATCATTTTTTCACATATTTACTCACACTTGCCGGCCTACGCCGAAGCTGGATGCGACTCGCGGACTCGGCCACCCGATCGAGTTTGCTCCACCCATCTACCAACCCAACGTAGCGCGCGACACAGACACAACTAGCCCTATGCGAAACCGACGTCGGTTCGTGGCTTTGACCACCCGGTCAAAGTGGGTCCACCCACCTATCAGCCCACATAGGCGCATAGCCACATGCACATATACATAAACATATATTTTTCTCATTTTCTTTTCATTCCCGCATCTCGAGAATTAGGAGACAAAAGAAAGGATCTTTTCCCAACCATCCTGATCACGACACACACACATATATCCCCCCGTGGACATCCCAATGAGACATATCTTCTCTCTGCTTCCACTCAAGCCAAAATCCAGCCACTAATGCCATGGTCAACCCGTCCTCGCAAAACCCGCACATACTAACCACTTTGTCGACCTGAAACCTCAAAAAGTGTCACTTTAGTTCCTAAATGTACAACACACTTGGTCCACCCGTCCTCACATCTCTGACTCGCAATCCGCAAAACAAACCCTAATCAAACTCAAGCCGTCCTAACCGGCATCCATCATATCATTTTTTTTTCATCTCCATCCTCTGCCTCGCAGAGCTTCTACCTGACCCGACAAATGACCTGAAAAATTACCATTGCTCGTTATGCTCCTCAATGATTCGAGCCTCGCCGCTAAGTCCCTTAATCCTTGTTTGTTGTGCTCAATATCACTCTGATATTGGAACAGGTCACAATCGATGCCTCGGAACCGATTCCATATTTGCTCCATCTCTTTATCCTCTCTCACCCTTTTTGCAGATCCGAGGGGAATATCCTCCCTCTTCTCAACTAGAACGGTCAACTTCTCGACTTCTTCTCTAATCGATCTTTCCTCCCAAATCCTACTCATATTTTCTTCATCCAGGTCATCTACCTTCTTCGACAATTCATTCTTCGTCCTTTCTAACTCTGTTCCGAACGCATCCAACCTATCCAACATCGCTTTCAGCTCTTCCTCCGTTTTCCTCGCTCTCGGATCCTCCACCTGTCCTCGCGTCTCGTCATCTTTCCGATTCATCCACCTACTGAGCTTGCTACTCAGCCTTGCATTCTCTTTCTCTACATGTCTCATTTTCTCATCACTCTCCGCTTGGGCACTTTTCATTCTTTCTAACTCCAGGTGGAACTCGTCACATGCCTTACTCGCTTGATCGCTGTATCGACAGATTATGCTTTGTACCTTCTCGATTTCATGCTCCATTCCTTCGACTCTCCTCATTAGGTCATCCTCGTCTCTTGAGAGCTCTTCTTCAATCGCAACTCCAAAGCAGTCGGCTACCATCAAACTGGATCTCAAGTTCTAGACCACGTTTTCACTCTCGGGCTTCACAAGATCTTGCCTCCAGCTTTTGTTTACTCTTTTCCACTCCTTGTTTTCATTTTTCAACATTCGTACTTGCTTTTCCCAAGTTCCTAGGACCTCGGCCATCTTCTCTTGATTTTCCTCTAATTTCGCTATTTTGATCCTCTCGTTATCTCGCTCCACATGCAACCAATTGACTTGACATTCCAAGCTCTTCACAAGTTCTATCAAGTCTCGATCATGAGATCGAGTGTCCATGCTTCCACTTGCTCTCGCAGTCTCCGTCGCTGAAGTAACTCCACCTTTGTCAACTTCCACATACAAAGAGGATAAGCACCTATCTGGTTCATTTGTTGCGACCTTTAGGTCAATCACCTCTTTCGAGCCACACACGTGCTTGCATAGTCTCTTTTTCCCGCAGTCCTCACATGTGGGGACAAAATCCAACGGGGTGCATACACGAGGGCAATATTTGGCTATATGCCCAATCTGCTCGCAACACCAGCATCTCACATAATTTGATATCGGGCCAAATCGCCACCCTCGGTTCACATGATGTCTCATGGTCGGACGAGAATCTATCCATCTCCTATTTTGTCCAAAATTCGGTTGCCTCATGTTGGCATTCTCCAAACCACATGCTGGCTTTTGTTGGGCCATTTCTTTAATGAAGGTCAAAGAAGATTTGGGATCGACTTGGCTGTGCCACACGATTGGGGCACCAAGCGAACTCGTAGCACTCTCTATGAGATGTGCTAAGCCAATTCCCGGCAAACGCACCAAAATGAACAGGCTCTTAAGCCCACGGAAAAGATGCATATATACACTTGTATTTCACCCCAAATTACTCGAAATCGGTCCACTCGCCTTCCTCAAATGCAAATCAATACCAACTTACAATAACTTACTCTCTTGAGCGCACTTTCTCCTCACTCACACTTTCTTGTTCCACTTGCTCTATTTCTCTTCCTCTCTTTAGTTCACTCTTCTTGTTCCCACCTTTCACCCACACACTCTTCAATATTTCTCCCTTGCACACACCTTAACACTCACTCTCTTCCTTTCTTTCTTTCTCACACACCAACTTCCTCTCTTTCTCATACACTCTTCCCCTCCTTTTCCTCCTCCACTTTCTCTTCCCCACTCCCTTCCTATCTCTCTTAAACACCCTCACACATTCACTCCCATCCACTTACACACATATACTCTTACACTCTCTCTCTAGATTTGACTTTAATGCTTTCTCGTGTTGATAGTGAGGGTTCCAAATGAAGTTTAATACACTTCCACCCAGACAACTTGGCTTGATTTTACACATATCTTGGCAGGCAGTTTTTGAGGCTAGAAAGAGTGTTTGTTGCATACAATCCGGATTATGCTTTATTCAACAGAGTATTATGTCCCCAGAATCCATTCAATACCTTCAACTCCAGGGCAGTATGCTATAGCATCTCAATAAACAGTAATAACAGTACACTACTCTTAAGTGTTCAACACCAAGTTATGGTGCAAATCACCTTCACCAGTTTAGCTACAAACCAACAAGGCAGTTGAATGTTTTTTAGAGTAAGTAATCTCGACCAAATAGAAACATTTGAGGGTTATTTACCACACTTTTATTTAGATGTCAGATACATGATCTATATCCACGTCCTCATACGCACATCATATTGTCCCTCACAAACCTGTAATTCACTCAAAGTTCTCACTATAATCATGTACATCAGACATCATCGTTTCATCGATGAGTTCACGCACATCTTGACACACCCACTTGATATTGTCGTTTTCATAAATCATGCTCTAGGCGCATTCGTATTCAGAGGACAATCTCACATGTCCGCAAACGAACAATAGTATTGTTGATCACTAACCAAGACCTCTTATAATCTTTGACTCAGTGAGCAGGCATGTTCCGCTCACAGAAAGAAACATATGGTCCTCATTGACGGTGAAGGTCACGTGTATATACGAATCCTATCTTTTCATATCCACTGCTTCATATCAGCACACGCATAACATGCAAATAGAAAGAAACATGCAACAGAAGGTTCAGGCAATAAAGTTTTCATTATTGATGTAAGAAAGTCCAAGAGAAGTACAACCATTTTTTATCCTTGAAATGCAGACTACATGCCTTTGTATAGCGCTATTCATCACAGCAAGTAGGAAAAAAAAGGGTCATAACTCCAAGGTGTTCATCCATACCTCTGAGATTCACAAAATTTGCTTCTTTTCATCCGTCCAATTATGCTTCTCCCAATCCACTCTTCACTACGGGCTAGAGTTCACTATTTCACAATAAACAGAGTCTCAACGGGCAATGTTCACCTGCAGTTGCCACCAAAAAAATCTCGATTTCCCCGAAGTGGGCAGTTGTTTGCAGCCATGAAAGCCTTCTCATCTGCATGTTCTCCAACCTCTTTTCTCCATCAATATCTCTTCTCTCTTTTTCTCCCTCGCTGCTATTTGAAACGGGTATCTTCCATTTGATGCACTAAACCATCAGAGAATGATGCTCATCTGATGATTCCGAAACTCCTAAGCATTTTTAGCAGCGCCACAGGTGATGAATACTGCTTTCTAACACCTTTAGAAAACCAATTCCATCACTGTTAGCTACAGCTGCAGGCTATGACATTGTTCAAACTTCAAAAGACTCCCATCTGCACCAATTTGCGCATCTGGAGATAGAAGGCGATGAGTGAGCGTCATCACAAGCAGCAAGAAGTGGTTGGTAGAGGTGGCCATCGCCAATACGCGGAGCAGTAGAGAGTACTGAAAGGAGACCGATTAATTTCGTATTCCACAGTGAAGCGCCGAGCTAATTCTAGTATTTTCTTCGTCGTTCTCAAACAAGAGCTGTAATCGTCAATCCGCGATGACCACTGTCGAGTACAGTAGGCTGAAAGGTCGGGCTCTGCTCAGCTGTGTAGCGTCGCGCTGCTTCTCCTATCCTCCTCCCAATGTCCGCTGCCCCCCCCCCCCCCCACGTGGATTCAGATAAGATGAGGCACCCCTTATCTCTTTTTTGATAAGAGCATCATTCTCCAGCACTCGTCCCTTTCCCAGATAGCGGAATCCTGGAACTAAGCTTTTTAGACACACACATATGTGGCAGCATTAGGAGATGCTCCTATATCTTGCATTTAATCAAAACAAGCAATTCAGAATGTATCTCCCAACCCTTAGTCGCATTTCCTAAAGCTCCACAAGCTTTCAACCCACACATGATGGAGACATCATCCAGACAAACATCCTCGCATTGCATCAATTCTATGCAATTAAAAGCCTCGGTGTAGCATTCATGATCCACAAATCCCACTAGAAGGGTATTCTATAAGATGACATCCTTTGCTGATAAATTGTTGAACACGTTCTGTGCATCTATAAAAGAGCCACATTTCACCTACATGTCAACTAGACTGCCTGCGACAAAAGTGCTTGATTCCAAGCCTTTCATTGCAATATCGGTATGGATCTCTTGTCCCTTACTGATAAACTTCATATTTCCACAAGCTCTCAAACCACCAACACGCGCACACACTTTGCAAAACAACACCCTCGTTCTGCATGGCATCAAGGCAGGCAATGGCTTCATGCCCATGACTGTGGTCAACATACCCCGTAATTAACGAATTCCATGAAATCCCATCCTGGTTGACAAGACTGTTGAATATAACTTGTGCATCCACAAGGTTACCACATTTCCCATACATGTCACTAGTGTGTTTCCAACTACAAGATCAGTCTCCAGTGTCCCTTGTCTGTCAATCTCAACATGGATACCTCTCGATTTCTCTATACTTTCCATATCACCACATGCTTTTAAGCTGCTCATGAATGTTACTGCATTAGGACAGAACTTTCACTTTGCATCTATTCAAAACCAGGAAGTGCATTTTGCCCATATCCATTATGTAAATATCCTCATCTCCCCAATTAATGTCGGGCTCCTTTACCACATAACACATTTCTTTTCCTCTCTGAGTACCTCCACGAGATCATGGCTCCAACACATCCATACCGGCTCATGTCAACGCATGCCCTGCTCTTCTGCTATTCCATTTTATCCAAACCATGAGACCCATCAGACTCCCACTATGTCGTCATGAATCTCCCGCTCCAAGATCATCCTGAAGCTTATTTTTTTCATAGCCGAAATCCAAATGTTGACGGCCTTCCTCTTCGACCAAGAAAACGCCATGTAATTCCCAAATACTTCATATCAACCATTTGATCAACTCTTCAAGTACCTGAAATCAAACATATTCTCTTGCGAAATAGAAACATATTACTGCATCAAAATCAACCAAATTGTGGGCTAACAACTCCACACCACCACCACTCCACACCACCACCACCACCACTCCACACCACCACCACCCCATAGCCCTCCACCACTCCACACCACCACCACCACCACTCCACACCACCACCACCACCACCACCACCACCACTCCACACCACCACCATCCCACAGCCCTCCACCACTCCACACCACCACCACCACTCCACACAACCACCACCACCCCACAAGCCCCCCACAAACCCCTCAAATCTCACAATTTCCCACGACCTCCCACAAAGTTTTCATGTAATTTTGGATGGATATTTGGAGGATCATTTCTTAATCAAACCCTACAGTGTTATATATCATTGGAAAGCTCTCGACGAGTACTTTCTTATGGTGTAATAATAACTTTGAAATCTTGTATTAATTTTCGACCACACCCCAAAATCCCCCACAACTCCCCATAACTCACCCCCTATTCCCACCCAACCCACAAACCCCTCAAACCCCACAAACCCCACACAACTCCACACAACTCCACACCCCTCCACAACCCTCCACAAACCCATAAATCTCTCTCAACTCCCCACAACTCACCTCCCACACCGCCCACTTAATATGAAGGATCAAAAGCTACTACAAAAATTAGGTGAAGGATGTGCTTCTCATGGATCATTCAGATATCACGGGCGGCACAAAATGAGGATCTCAGTTTGCATTCAAAAGTGACAGTAAAGGTGTAAGAGGTAAAAGTAAAAGTGGAGAAATGAGTGTTGCCGCCAACCATTCATGACGACTGCCTATTTTTGAGGATCCAATTCAAATCAAGTGGAATATTTGATCTACCCCTCCAATCTTGGGCAATCAACCGACGCGTGATCAGTGGACGTGAGGAATCGGCAAGGCCCTCTTGGCCTATTGGAGCCTATAAAAGCAATGGATTTGTGTTGATTTGGGATACATTCATACATTCATATATACACATTTACATTCGTACGTACAGAGGTCCTCTCTTTGCACTTTGTGGCTTCAAGCCTACTGTAGGAAGTCACTCTGTAGTGAGGATACAGAGCGTGGGCTTCCCAGTGGAGGGCTAATAGCACAATAGTGTGGAGAGAGTGGCTTGCTTTTGTCATTCAGTGTGAGTCATTGGTATTTCGTGCTCTTTCCCTTAGAGCAAGTTTTCATACTTGTATTCATCAGTGTTAGTCTGCATCTAGTTGTGTTCATCATACGGATTGGATGAGTCTCTTGTATTGAGGTTGTTTAGTTCTAGAGTGGCATATTAGCCCAGAGCATCAGCATTTGTAGCAGTTCCTTGGCTTACATTGTAATCATCTGTTCGAACTAAGGAATGGTTTGGATCTCCTAGTATTGTCATTTGTTCTTAATCTTTTCTCTGAGAAGCTACAATTCTGTGCAACCATTGTTATCTGCTGCTCACAGAAGTGTTAAAGGGTATACTTCCCTAAGGAGAACCTCCCTTGAGTAGGTGACGTACTGGAAGTTTTTATTCTCTGCTCTTGTTAAAAGTGGATACCCCAGTACCTCCTCTACAAGATATTATACTGAGTTGAATCTCTCTTCAAATTATAGGTTATATGATTTATAACATCAAGAATGAAGGCCTTTGGCAATGTGCATTGTGTGTTCAATCCTTACAAATTGTTGAACACTCTTGGGCCAATGTGATCACTAACTTTTGTAATGTTTTTAGACTGTTGACATTAGATGTCTTCAAGCAACCCAATCTTTGTGATGCTTCGGCAATTTAATGCTTGCCTTGTGAAATGCATAAGATTCCATGGATACTATGCCTTTCACGTGTACAATTGTTTTTTCAATAGATTCAAATAAAAAAAACTAAACTTCGGTCGAGCTTCTTCTTTGAAAAAAATGAATTATACTGCAGATCCATTATTAAAAAATGCGATTAGACTTCGGCCAAACTTCCTCTTTCAAAAAAAATTATATGTTGTAAATGCATTATTCGAAAACACGCCTTGTCGCAGTTTCATCTTTGTTTATTATTATTATTAATTTCTTTTTTTTTTTACTCCATATAGTGATTACTGATTTTTCTCTGCGAAGTGTTAACTGAAATCATGAATATACGGAATGAATTGAAGCGACTCACCATAATGATTAACAACCATAATGACTCGAATATATAATGATCAAAAATCATAAAATTTGAATACTAACAATCATAACTTATTTTTGTGTGAGATGTTAACTAAAATCATTAACAATCATAATGAGTCATAATAATTCAAATCTTAACAAATACAATGTGTTTTTTTTTTTAATAAAATGGAGGTTCAGCCGAGGCCTACTCTTTTGACTTTAACTTTAAAATTGCAACTATACAAGGAAGGGCATAGAATCCATGGGACCCTCTTTATCCCACAAGAATAGGTCTTGTAAACGACGGTCACAACTACCGCAGGGATGGACAAATGATAGCACCTCAGCCAAATGCAACATCTTTCCAAGATACACAATGTCTCTTACATGTTGTTACGAGGGGTTGAACCCTTGTCCCCGCCTCAAGAGGCAAGAGGCCCAACCACTATGCCAGCGAACTGGGACATAATGTGTTTTTTTTTTTAGCCGAGGCCTACTCCTCTAGACTTTAACTTTGAAATTGCAACTGTACAAGGAAGGGCATAGTACCCATGGGACCTCCCTTATCCCACAAGAACAAAAGTTTACATAGCTAGGTTAGACCGCGGTCACATCTACCACATAGCAGAATAAACGATGGCACATCAACCACAATACAAGGTTTTCAAGTTAACATGTCCCTTACATGTTGCCGGTGGGGATTAAACCCTCGCCCCCACTTCAGAAGGCGAAAGACCCAACCACCCAACCAAGCAGCTTGAAACATAATGTGTTTTTTTTTCTTTCAAATTACAGATTCAACAACATTAATGAGATTGTTTCCATCATGCTGAGGGATGCTGTACACCCTCATCACGGTAACTTCGGATACCTCGACGTTTGTTCAAGTGTCGTTTTCTCAACGGCGTGAATTACATGAAAGAAGACAATGGCCTGACGCCTCTCTTTGTCTATCCTTTCATCTATCTCATTCTTTCTTTTCGGGATCGTTCACTCCGCCATATCTGTCGCTGAAATTTTTTTGACAGGTTTCGTACACCCTCATCGCCGTTACTTCGGATGCCTCGACGTTTTAAGTTTTGTTGTGTTCAAGGCGTGAATTACAGGAGAGAAGACAATGGCCTTGCCTCTCTTTTTCTGTCTCACTCATCTATCTCTTTCTTTCTTTTCGGGATTGTTCATTCCGCCATATCTTTTTTTTTTTTTTAATAAAAGGAACTTCAGCCTTAGCCTAATCTTCCGGACTTTAATTAAAATAAAGAAAAAAAATTACAAGTGAATGGGATTAGTGCCCATGGGACCCCCCAAATCCCACAATGCAGGGGAGGAGTATGGCATGCTAGAGGGCATTACAAATGAGGCGGATAAACTTACCATCACCCTCATGAGGGACCCATTTGGGTTTCAACTTATTTCTCGATTGACCATTCCTTAGGAGTTTGGCCAAAATTGATAGCACATCGCTCCGTCCAAATCTTCCAGAGGGTTTCACCTCTGATGGCATTCCACAGCCTCGATGAGTAGCCGACCGCCTCACCCAACATCACCTATTGCCAGTTGATTTGGTTCGTGAGTCTCAATACTCTGGTCACGTGACACCAGATAACACGGGACTTGGGGCAGTCGAAGAACAGGTGAGCTAAATCTTCGATGCACCGATGGCAACGCTTGCACCATGGTGGCACACCACAAATTTTGTTAGCCCTTGCATTGGACCAAATACCAGTGGTCGTCTCTTTACTTCTTACAGAGACATGTACTACTCATCTACCTCAATCATGTCGCTTTACTTGTTACAGAGACATGTACTACGGATGCATGTACTACAAAGAAAAGTTGTTTTTTTTTTTAAAGGAATTTTGGCCTTGGTCTATTCTCCTGGACTTTAATTAAAATAAATTTGAAAAGTTACACGTGAATGGGATTTGTGCCCATGGAACCCCCAAATCCCACAATAGAGGGGACAAGTTTGGTAAGCTAGAGGGCATTACAAATGAGGCATACAAATCTATCATCTTCCTCATGCGGGACCCATTTGGGTTTCAACTTGTTATCAACGAGGACATAAAATACAGTGGTGCCTAAAAGGTGGAGAACTCTTATCTCGGGAGATTCTTTTACCTAGAAGAAACAAGGATTTCTCAATCGACCATTTCGTTGGGGTTTGGCCAAAGTTGACAACACATCACTCCCTCCAAATCTTCAAAAGAGTCTCGCCTCTAATGGCATTCCACAGCCTTCATGAGTAGCCAACCGCCTCACCCAACAGCGCTTGTTGCCAATTGATTTGGTTCGAGAGTCTCAAAACCCATGTCACATGATGCCAGATAACACGGGACTTGGGGCAATCGAAGAAAAGATGAACAAGGTCTTCGATGCATCGATGGCACCGCTTGCACCATGGAGGCGCACCACAAATTTTGTTGGCCCTTGCATTGTACCAGATACCCTTATGCAAGATTTGCCACATGAGAACGGAATTCTTTATCTCAATAAGGGAGTGCTAAATAGACATGAACTTGAGTTCCCATCGAAGTTTGGTCCAAGAAAGGCACCACACCTTGTTAAGAGTGTGATGACCATCTAAGTTTCTTTGAAGTTGGGAATTCTGGATAGTTTCTTACCATTGCCCCATTTGAGGCCCTCTAGGCAAGGAAGATCCTGTCCGCAGAGAAGGCGGGTAGTTGAGTGGTCCCACACTAAACAGCTGTTTTGAAGAAGAGTCCATTCCTCGAGGGAAACTCTATGTCTCGGGTCTAAGTCTTCAAACCTGATCCAGTAGCCGGTCTCTTGTTTCCAGAGTTGTTTCCATTGTTTGAACCCCTTGTTCCATAGGCGCTTAGCCGTTTGGAGGTTCCAAGACTCCTTCCCCCCTTATGTCGATGATCGGGAACCAGATACAGTTATTTTGTCTTATCCCAGCAGGCCACTTCCACTCATCACTGATTCTGATGAATTGTTTGGCTTCGTTCCAACTCTTCCATAGGAATACATGAGGCTAGATCCTTTAGGGGACATCGGGTGTGGGGAGAACAAAAGCGTGAGGATCCATTCCACCAACTTGTCAGCTAACACAGCGATATCCAAAATACCCAAGCCTCGGGTCTTTCGAGCTAATACAAGTTTCCCATTTGATTTTGGGAATCCCCCTCCTATTGGGGTCTCGAGTCCATAGGAAGTTTCTACAGATCCTTTCCACTTTGGCCAATTCTTTCTCCTTAGGTCTCCAACATGAGATAAAGTAAATAGTCGTAGAAAGCATAAATGTGTTGACAACCATTGCTCGCCCTGCCAAGTTAGCTTGCATACCTTTCCAATGATTTAGTTTGCTATCCAGTTTGGATAGCACCAAGTTCTATCGTTGGTCCATCGAGATGTTGAAGCCCATCGGAATACCAAGGAGATGGAAGACTTGACCACTAGGGATAACTTGACACCCCTGATCAATCAACAGTTGGGGTGGAGGCCCACGGATTGCTCTAAAAGCAATTTTAGCATGGTTGAACCTGATGCCACACAAAATGTGTCGAGGCAACTCCAAAACACCTCCATGTAGTTGATATCGGTAAGAGTTTAGCAATCATTTGCCTGTGACCAAGCGGCAGGGAAAGACCCTTGAGATTTCCAGCATCCAAGTGATGCTTAAATAGGTGAGTGAGGCCATCCGAGGCGATAGCGAAGAGTAGTGGAGCTAATGGGCAGCCTTGCCTGATAGATCTTTTTAAACATATGGGTTCAGAGAGCTTACCATTGATATTTATTCTCGTTGAAGCATTTCCGAGTAGAGTGGAAACCATCTTCGTGAACTTTTGGCTGCATCCAAGATCTTTCAATGATTGAAGAATAAAGTCCCATTCCAATCTGTCATATGCTTTGTCGAAGTCGATCTTAATGAATACCAGATCTTGTGCAGACTCCTCCGCAAACGCAAAGCCTTCCCAAATATTGACAATTGCTTCAAGTATAGATCTACCTTTGATAAAACCTTTCTGGTCCTCACAAAGCCATGACTTTAAATGACAAGAGATTCAGTTGGCGATAGCTTTGGCGATTACCTTGTATTCAGTTTGGAGC
>CM035436.1:20502623-20540123 GCA_020310875.1 Ceratopteris richardii | reverse complement strand
ATGATCATCTTCTCAACCATCCCCTACTCGCTCTAGTAGTAGACGTGTGCGTTTGACACCTCAACACGATATAGGTGCTTGCCCGTCTCGTAGGTCGAGGTCACACTCTAGATTAGGAGGTTCTAGGAGTCGATCTAGAGGAGGTGGCTGTTGTGGAGGCAGTGTGACGAACGTTGTGTCACCCACTTCTACTCCTAGAGCAAGTACCTCAAATGCAGGTATGCCATGTGGTACACCACGTGGAACACCACGTACACCTTGCGGTGCTCATGATCATGATGATTCAAAGGTGTATAGTATCTGTGATGGAGCTTTGGTGATGGATGCGACCGAAACGGCAATGCGTCAGCGTATACAATAGATTTACGCAATATTGTTTGGACACTTTATCATGTTGAAATGGAGTGAACAAGATAAAGATCGAAAAAATTATATCACAGAGACGATTTATCACGAGTTGCGACCAACACATGGGCAGCCTCTTGTTTGTTCAGAGTGGATTTTGCACACCGCACATGAAGTTGTGTCCCATCGACGATCTAAGGCTCGTGATGCTTTCATAGCAGGCTTACCAAAGACTATATAGTTAGATGTTGAAGAGTAGGATATGATTCGTGATGAGCAACAGCAGACTTCTGACTGATATCGCCATTTTTAAAAGCCTCATATATGATAGTGGTTTGCCACACTCATGTAGATGCTCTATTTATGAAATATATAACTTTTTTTTGTAGATGGTTCATGGTTCATTCTGATTATCTCTTTTGTGTTCGATAGTATTTTGCTTTATGAAACCATATTTCGGTTGCCATTAGAGTACACATCACATGTACTCAAATTTTTTGGGTACAATGTATTGTCTTTTGCTAAACAACATCATGGTAATGTTGTTGTAGCAAAATACAACACACTCTACCAAAAAAAATTTGCAGATATGGTCATCAGTATAAGCAACACTACTCCCAGCATGGTCATCGGTATAAGCGATGGTACTCCAAGCATGGTCGTCGGTATGCGTGACGGTACACACAATGGGTGTTGGTGTAGGCGCCGGTATGGGCATTGATATGAGCATCGATTTTTACGACGCTCCTACCAATGCTTATACCGATGCTTATATTGATGACTATATCGGTGCTTTAATTCCGATGCCTATATTGACACTTACATTGATGTCGTAGCAAAAATGCACCCATTCAATTTCCTCGGTAAAAGCCTCGATATGCGGTCGATATGTAGTATTCATTAGCTACAAATCCACCTCAAAGTGGTCCTTGAAAGTGGTAGATGAGGGTGGTCTTTTTTATGTGTGGGGTCTTCCCTCAAGTTTCAAGTCTATTGAGAGAGTACATCGATGAGTGAAGTTCCCAAAAAAAGAAAGAAATGAAAAGTTACATGCGCATGATGTAGTGGTAACACTTTGAGCTTTTCATTGCAACTTAGTGGTTCAAAACTTCTAGATTCATTTCACATGAACCCCTATATGTGGGGACAAAGTGGGCCCAGTGAGTTCATGAGTTTATTTTTCCAATGTGTTCCATCGCATCATATAGGGGAACATTGAACTCCCCTCATCTCCCAACCCCCCCTCCCTCCCCGAAAAACAAGGAAATAAAAACAGAAAACAAGCTATCAACACTTCGATCCAAAAAGAAAAAAAGGTTTTATAAAACGGAGGTCCATATTGAAAGTAGTTATTGGCATTGGCAAAGGGATGAAATTTCCCAAAGTGTTAAAATTCGAAATCTTGCTCCTCAAGTTCAACCTAGACAAAGCTTATGATAGATTAGAGTGGAGCTTGTTCTCCAATCATTACAAGGAAAGGGAGGGGAAAGCAGCACCATTTTTTAAATTTGTAACCATCGGTCATATGACAATTTAAATCCAAAAATATCGCATATATGAGGGTTGAGCTTTTTCCAAAAAAGAAGGGGGAATGTCACTCACACAAGTGTAGATCGCCAAATATGTGATGATCATGAAATGTTGCTTTGCATCACTTACCAATGGTGCTTTGAACAGTGCAGACAAACTACCTCCGGTGTTTGCACACGGTATATGCAACACTCAATGGAAGACAAAAAGAAACTCAATTTCTCTAGGGACTATACTGACACGAGAAGAATGGAGCAAAGAAGAGCATCCATCCCTTTGAGGAGAGAGATGCAAACATACGCATGCATGCATGAACACATGAACACATGAACACATGCATATACACACACATGCATTCATATGCACACATACATCTGCACATACAAAGACATACAAGCACACACACACATACACATACAAAGACATACAAACACACACACACACATACACGTGTATCGGTGCCATATATATACACATATAGAGACATGCATATACAAATGCATGCATATACACACATGCATACATACACATACACATGCACTCACACACATGCATATGCCATAGATATACACATGCACACATACATCCACAGATACAAGATACAAACAGAAACACACACACACACACATGTGTGTGCACACACATATGCATGCATGCACACATATATACACACAACACATAGACATGCACGCACACACATATGCACATCACACGTACACATACACACATGCATATGCAAACATGCACACACTTACATGCATACATACAAAATCATATACAACACACATACACAAAACATACACATTGGTACATAGCACACACGCATCATGCACATATACTCACACATACATGAATACACATACACACACACATGCACACACATATACACCACATACAGACACATGAATGCATGCATATATACATCACATACACACACATATAAATACTTAAGCACGTACATACATAGATAATTGAACACATACACATGCACACATACACATGCACACATACACATGCACACATACACACAAAGATACATATATATACATTTACATGGATAGATGCAAACACATGCATACACATACATGAAAACATATGCACACAAACATACACATACACACACATGCACACATATGGGTATCCATGTGCACATACACATATAGAAACATACATATAACACACATATGGGTATCCATGTGCACATACACATATACAAACATACATATAACACACACATATATATGAACATAAACATATACAAGAGATACACGAAGACCAACACATACAAACATGTACATAGCACACACACACCACATGCAAACGCATGCATGCACACATATATGCACGCATCACATAGACATATACACACATGCATGCACACACATCAAAAATCACATACAAATACACACATATGTATATGCAAGCACATACACATAGACACATCGACACATATATGCATACATGCATACATGCACACATACATAGTAACATAGACAAAAAAACATAGACACATACACAAAACATACACACATGCACATAGCACACACATCATATATGTATAAACACATATACATGTATACACATACACACACATGCATGCACGCACATATACACCACATACACACACATATATACATACATAGCAATCAAAGTCACATGCATATAGAGATATATACCTTCATACATTCAGAGTTATCCAAACCTTTGAATCCAAGATACACAACAGAAACACAAACTTTTATAAGAAACAACAACAAAAGAAAGAGACTACAAAAGAAACTAGATCAATATAGGTCATGAATATACCAAATTTAACAATACTCACAAAATCATCTCGATGATCGTGTATGTGCTCACCTAGATGTTGATATCCAAAAGATATAGCAAATTTGATGACCTTTTTCATAGGATAACGACCATAATTATTTTGCTACATTGAAAAAAATAAAAAAGATTAATGATTAGTGTTTTAAATAAAATAAAAAATATAGTTTCAATAAAATATATATACTTAAAAATGTAGCAATAATACTATGATGGCCCATTTGGCCTAAGCACGATGCCTGACTTGACTCAATTTTCTTCTTTGCAATAAACTTTGTTTATTTAATGAAAAAAAGTACATAGATTAAATGTATATCTACAAAACATACAAGAATTATGAAATAGTAATATAAACTATTTTTCATACCTTATATTGAGGAAGTATTTCTCTTATTTCTTTCTACCATACAATATCTCCTGTTATTCTAATATAAAGAAAACTAAAAGGATTAGTATACAAAAAAAATCTTAAATTTATAAACATGCATACACACATCATACACTTACACATACATACACTTACACATACATACATACATACACATACACATACATACACATACACACACATACACATACACATATGCATACATACACATACATGAGCATCAAAATAATCATGAATCACCATACATGAGTAGAGATGTAGGAAGAAACTTAGTTGTCATATGTATAGAGAGCATGAGAAAACAAGAAATGTAGAAAGATACTTAGCTATCAATGCTATTTAAATGAATAAAAACATTTATGTTATAATACTATTAAAGATAATAAATTATAATAAACATACACATATACACACATACATACAAATACACATATGCAAACATACACACACATACATAACACACAAACATACACCTACACATATATACACACACATGCACATGAATGCATACACATACACACATGCACAAAAATATAAAAACATATGTACATACATACATACATACATACATACATACATACATACATACATACATACATACATGCATACATACATACATACAGACATAGATACATACATAAATACATATAGCATACAATGCATATGTGTATTTGTATGTGTATATATGCATGAGTGTATGCATGTATGCATATGCACATGTATGCATGTGTGTGTATGTAAGCATGTGTGTGTATGCATGCATGCGAGTGTAGTGTGTATGTATATGTGTGTGTATGTATGTGTATATTTGTATGTGTGTATGTGTGTATGTATGTGTGTGTATGCATATGTGTTTGTATGTGTATGTATGTGTATGCATGTGTTTATGTATGTATGCATATCCATGTGTATGCATGTGTGTGTATGTATGCATGTGTTTGTATGTATGCATGTGTGTGTATGTGTGCATGTGTGTATGTATATCTGTGTGTATGTGTACATGTGTGTGTATGTATGTATGCATGCATGTATGTCTATGTGTTTATGTATATGTGTGTGTATGTGTGTGTATGCATGTGTATATACATGTGCATATGTGACTTTATGTGTGTGAATATGTGTATGTGTGTGTATGTATATGTTTGGATGAGTGTATATGTGCGTATGCATGTGTGTATGTACGTACCCATATACTTGTATATGCATGTGTTTGTATGTATGTGTGTATATGTGTATGTGTGTGTGTGTCTATGTATATTTTGTATAGGATTATTGTTGGAAATTTTTTCACTAGCATCTAACTTGCATAGATGCAGGCCATTGAGAGCACCAAAGATATTGTGCGTAGTATAAAACAATTTTTTTCATTAAGTTTACCAAATTGAGTGCTTTGTATGGAACAAGCAGTGATTAGACATGGAAATGAAGACTTCAATATATAAAGAAACATTGCAAAGTCCTTGTTTATCTAAGTGGAAGGACACTTTTCATGATAAGACTAGAAACGATGTTGCGACTTTCTACTCATTGGTATGTACATAGCTTAAATTGTGGGCACTAGTTTAACTTTGCATGTGGATATTACAATCTACCTATTGTACTTTTGTGGGTTCAAGTGGAGAGTTTAGAACATTAGGTGCAAACCCTTGAGCAACACTTGGAGCTAAGTTGTAAAAGAAGAAGTGTCTCCATACATATTACTTCTATGCCTCGAAATAAGGACATTTTCGAGGGGCATTACAATATTATACATCTCACCAAAAAACAATGCAATGCATGTGGGTGTCTCATGAAATGGAGAATATAATTGTGAGGGTCAAGCTTCTTTAAAATCATGCTTACAACATCCTCCTACTTACCACTTGCAAAATAGCATATCTTCTAAAAACGCTAGCATATTGAAATGCTAGTGAGCATAGTGATTTGCCTAATTATCATAATAAGCGTGTTAACTATCATACTTATTGTGCTAATTAGCATATTCTCTATGTTGATTAGCACAATCGAGATCCATACCTTATGGGTTCTTTACTCTCCCTTTGAGATCTTCTGAGTGCTTGATTGGATGACTCTGGAATGTCTTCCAATTGTTTGAACTTTGTCTTGCCCTTGGACTTCCAAGCTTTTAAGTCAATTTGTTCTTCAGCTTTTGAATTCACATCTTTCGATGTTTGTTGAGTTTCTTGAGTTAGAGTTGGAAAATCACTTTCCACGTCATAGGGTAGCTTTATCTTCCTACAATCATCTTCAAACCATGAATTATTTTCATCGAACACCACATCCCTACTAACTGTAAATCCTTTGTTAGCACGATTGTACAACCTAAATCCCTTCTGATTTTGTTCATAGCGAATGAATATACACTTTTCAGCTTTTGGATCAAACTTCCGTCTAATCTATGAGGGTATTGTGCATAAGCAATGCACCCAAAGATTTTACAATGGTCTAATCAGGGCCTTCTACCATTCCATGCCTCATAAGGTGTCATTCCATCCAAATATTTGGATGGAAGCCTATTAATAAAGTATGTGGCTGTGGAAATAGCCTCTGCCCATAGGTAATTTGGAAGTCTCTTTTCATTCAACATTGTTCGTGCAGCTTCTACTATTAGTCTATTCCTCCTCTCTGCCACTTCATTCTATTCAGGAGTGTATCTTGTTGTGACCTCTCTCTTTATACCTTTGTCGTGTAAGAATGAGTCAAATTCATGTGAGAAATACTCATCTTGTCTATCAGATTTGATCCTCTTCAAGCTTCTACCTGTTTGGCTCTCAACCAATGCCAAATACTTCTTGAAACAAGTGGATACTTCATCTTTATGCTTCATGAAGTAAAGAATTGTCCATCTACTATAATCATCTATGAATGAAACATAGTACCTTGATGTTGAGATTGATGGCTCTCTGCTAGGACCCCACACATTTGTGTGCACAAGCTCCAAGTAGTCTTCATACATGTATTCTTTTATGTTGACTATGAGATTTGCCAAATTGTCATGCTCCACAGTTGTAAATCATGTTTTGCTTGGATACATTTGGAATGCCAAGCACACTCTGATCCTTGCATATTTGCTTTAGTGTTCTTTCTCCTATATGACCTAGCCTTTTATGCCATATCTCTAGTTTAGATAGGGTTTGATCTTTGTAATTGAAGAGTGCAATGTTTCTGGTATCTTCAACTCCAAATGTAAAGATTCTACTAGATTTCTCACCTTTTTCAATCCTCTTGAAGCCTTGTTGAGGTTCTTCCACATATGCTCCATGCTCTGTGAATCTGATCTATAAGCCCTTCTCAACAATCTACCCACACTGATTAGGTTTTCTATTATGGTTAGCACATACAATACCTTACTTAAAAGGTTCATGTTGCCATCAGAAGCCTTGAAATTTCCAATATTCCTAACAAAGTGTCTAATGTCATCACCTGTCTGCACTTTAGGCTTCCCTTTAGGTTTTTCAAGATCAGATAGTAATGCTACATTTCCAGCCACATGATTGGAACAACTAGAATCAATATAGAAAAGATGCTCATCATCTTTACCTTTCTTAGATGTCATGTTCATGATCAGTAGAGAATACTTTTGGTCTTCTATATATTTATTATAATCCCTTCTACATCTAAAACCTCCTTGATTGTTGTTGTTGTAGCCTTGGTTGTAGTTGTGATGGTAATTTCTTCCTCCGTTGTTGAACCTGCCTTTCGATTTTCCATAGCCTCCTCTATGTAAGCCTCTTCCTCTTTGATTCCTTGTGTCCTTGAAACACTCATCTATGGTGTGATTGGTTAGGCCACAAATATTGCAAGGTGAAGATTTGTATGGTCTCCCCCTGCCTTGCTTTTCTCCTCCACCCCTTCCTCTAGTACCTCTTCCTCTACCTGTGAAGTTCACTTGAGAGGTACTTGACTCATCTTCATTCTTTTTACCTTTGCCTTTATCTTTACTCTTATTCCTATCTATGTAAAGGGAAGAAGATTGATTACCTCTAGACGTCTCCATTCTTATTGAGCTTTGTCTCATGTGTGAAGAGTTGCCCCATCAATGTGTTGAGGTATTTGCATATCCATGTATAGGTCCATTGTTGTGGTGGACTCCCATTTATCATCAGCTTTGATGCCATTTATGATTTTCCTTAGTATCTGATCTTCTTCTATCTCTTCTATTACAAGGTGCTATAGTATGCAAACCATCGAGCAGTAATGTGAAGATATCTCGAGATTGAGGAAACCAATGATAATGAAACTTTGTAGCTATAAAGTGCATAGTGTGCTAAATCTATAGCACTTTAAATCACATCAAATGATCAACTATGCACTGAGAACAAGCTCTGGGATGTTCATTGTTCTGATATGATCATAGCAGAGAAGTGAAGTAGAGATATGATCAATGTGTATGTGCTAAATCACATAGAAATACAATAACATTGGCAATGTGTAATTGCACAATGTGAGGGTAGTGATGGAGCTATAGAATGAGGTCACCAATCACAAGAAACCCCTCTCAATTGATCTTCAAATCTGACTCATTTCCATGCGAGATTTTGATCCACTTTTATAGTTAGAATTCGAGCCAAGTTTTGAATTCAAATTCAAGTTCTCACCATAAAGTGAGTCTTAAACTTTAGGCTTTACTCTCTCATCTATCATCCACCAAGAATTCAAGATTTTACTCCTCCTTACTCCTTGTGGGGATAGTGCATTTAACATATGCACTTTTACAAGGATAAAAAGTAAATTGACTTTTACAAGGGAATAGTGATATCTGACTATATGTGATACATGCTAATTGTTGAAGTATGTATGCTTGGATATATTTTGAATTTTTGACTGCAACCAAGGTCTTTAAGAGATTGGAGAATGAAGTCCCATTTAAGCCTATCATAAGCTTTGTTGAAGTCAATCTTAAGGAAGATAACTTCTTGAGCAGACTCTTCAATGAAGTCTAGAGAATTTTAGAGAATTTTATCAATGATATTTTATCATGAATTTTCCAACCGAAATCAAGTTAGAGATCGAGAGAGAGCAGATTGGATGCAAATAGTACGTGTAGAAATACATCATTAGTTTATATCAATAGAGGCTAGTTATATAATTTTGATCTTTTTTGTACTAAAAAACGGCTAATCAAGTGACTTATTTGAGGCAACTCGTATGCTTCAAAGCTAAACAGTAATATTGTTGCTATCTACAAAGGAATGCTACCTTTGATTCTCATATAGTTGCTATCAACAAAGGAATGCTACCTTTGATTCTATGAGAAGTTGCAAATGTTTGATGCGGTCACATAACCCTGCCTGCCTTCTGCCTTTAATACCTTGATTATTGATCACCTTTGTACGGAATAGTGCCTTACAACCAAAACGATTTGTGGTACAGTGTAATTTCTGTGAGTGGCATCTCTCTCTCTCTCTAGATCACCTTGGTAGAGACATGAACGTTCTGCCTGCCTTCTACCTTTAGTACCTTGATTATTGATCACCTTTGTACGGAATAGTGCATTACAACCAAAACGATATGTGGTACAGTGTAATTTCTGTGAGTGGCATCTCTCTCTCTCTCTCTTGATCACCTTGGTGAGAGACATGAACGTGTAAACGGCAGAGAGAACATACATCAATTATTCGGGAAAAGTGGTTTCATGATTTCTCATTGTACCTTAGCTATTGAGAACATAAAATAATAATTTTCTAGTTTCCACATCCTTAGCTAAAGCATCTTCAGTAGTCATATTTGAATGATTGCAACAGCCTTGTTAGCTAGTCTACCGGGATTAGTTCAGTACTTTGGCCGAATTTACTCTTTGAAAAAGAAAATGATATATTGTAAATGCATTATTCGAAAATGCACATTGTCGCAGTTTCGTGTTTGGTTATTATTATTATCACAGTACCTCATCTCGCCTGGGAGTTTTTCTGCATAGGTGATTGTTGTTTTTGGTAGCGATACATTCGTTATGGAGTGTGGAAGGCAAAACTTTTCTTGGCTACTGGTTTGTTGATCCTGTGCTATTGTAACGAGTCACGACTGAATCTTCCAACGATTGTTTTGATGGGCGATGGAAGACGTATGTGCGCAACACAAAATTAATCAACTCTAAAGAATCGGTTCTCGCATTTGCTTATGCTCATTGCGCTCATTAATCTACTTTTTTCTTGTTCTCTAAAAAAAAAGGGAAGTTATATACGAGTAACATCTCAGATTGTGGATGATTGTTGTAGGTTTAAAAGTATGCCTAACAATGTCCATTTAGTTTCATATTGTTCATTCATTGTATCTAAGATCTCAGGTTTTGGATGATTGTTGTAGGTTTAAAAGTGGTATAACAAGTCTACATACGTAAGTGATGGAGCACATAATGATATCAGGTGAGCATACTCAATGTAAAGTAAATATAATAAAAAGGATTGATGAGTGGTAGATGTTATTGTATTTATGGTTTCTTCATCATTTGTAGTGTGTTGATGTAGGGCAATCTTGGACAAGCGAACTAATGGAAGTTAATACAATACCAGTAGTGGATAGTGATTAGCAAGCATTAAGATGTTTTTGGAAGAGAAGAAAAGTAAATATAGAGACACAATAATGTCAAGGTCAAGCACTAATGTGGAGGGTAATGCTAATTGAAGTTCAAGCAACTTGGATGGCATTGTGGATAAGATCATCAAGTATTTTAAAAATCAAACTAGACACTTATGTTGTGAAGATAAAATCGAGGCACTAAATAGGATGTTGCAGAGTCCATGTATTGGGCAACTTTTCGATGCAATGGGCAGTAACAAAGATCATGTAACATGTACTCTTTTCATCAATCTTCGGAATACACTGCAAAGTATGAGAAAGAATTCTGATGACTTGTGTTGAAGAGATCAACATTTATGATTGCTCTAAATAGTGATGCATATTCATCAACAAATCAGATAAATATTTCAAGACTTTCTAAGGTATTGGGAGTAAGCAAGAAAGTCGTCTATGATATGATTGGATGGTTAAGTATAGTTGAGTCTGATCATACTTTTTTGAAGGCAACTGGTAGGGCAACACGTACCAAATGTATCACACAAGAGGTCAAGCATCTGATTATCATGTTTTGGACAACAGAGAGCAGGGTGTCACCAAATAAGAAGGATATAAGCAGGACCCGACTTGGCAGAAATCAATATTTGGAGCATCCTATTCACCTTCTTGATGTATCTCAAGTAATCCTATTTTCAATCATCAGTTCACGATTTTGGCTAATTATACAAGAACCAATAATAAGTGACTTATAGTAATAATCTAATAGTAATAGCTAATTAGTAACAAGCTAATAGTCATAGCTAAATAGTAACAAGCTATTTAGAAATAGCCTATTACAAATAACTAACCAAGAAACTGGGTCTGAAGTAATAGCCAATTAGTAACAAGCTAATTAGTAATAGCTAAGTACTAATAACCATCCAAGAACCAACTACTTAGTAATAGCTAATTGGTAGTAATAACTAATTACTAACAACTAACCAAGAAGTAGCTACTTAATAATAACAAACTATTAACGAGCTAAATATTAATACCTAATTACTAACAACTAAGAACCAGCTACTTAGTAATAGGTAACTAATAACAAGCTAATTAGTAATAGCTAATTACAAACAACTAACCAAGAACCAGCTACTTAGTAATAACTAATTAGTAGAAGCTAACTAGTAATAGCTAATTACAAACAACTAACCAAGAACTAGCTACTTAGTAATATTTAATTACTAATAAGCTAGTTAGTAGTAGATAATTACTAACGACTAACTAAGAACTAGCTACTTAGTAATAGCTAATTGGTAACAAGCTAATTAGTAATCGATTATTAGTAATAATTAATTACAAACAATTAATCAACGACTAGCTACTTAATAATAACTAATTGTTGACAAGTTAAATAGTAGTCACTAATTACTAAGAACTAATTAAGAACCAACTACTTAGTAATAGGTTACTAGTAGCAAGCTAATTAGTAATAGTTGATTACAAACGACTATCCAAGAACCAGCTACTTAGTAATAGCTAATTAGTAACAAGCTACTTAGTAATAGCTAATTAGTAACAAACTAATTAGCAATAGCTAATTAAAAACACTTAACCAAGAACCAGCTACTTAGTAATAGCTAATTAGTAACAAGCTAATTAGTAATAGCTAATTACAAACAACTAACCAATAACCAGCTACTTAGTAATAGCTAATTACTAATAAGCTAATTAGCTACTTAGTAATAGCTAATTAGTATAAGCTAATTACTCATAGCTAATTATGAACAGCTAACCGAGAACCAACTACTTAGTAATAGCTAATTGCTAACAAGCTAATTAGTAACAAGCTAATGAGTAACAAGCTAATTAGTAATAGCTAATTACAAACAGCTAACAAAGAACCAACTACTTAGTAATAGCTAATTACTAACAACCTAATTAGTAATAGCTAATTATTAACAAGATAATGAGTAACAAACTAGTTAGTAACAAGCTAATTAGTAACAATCCAATTAGTAATAGCTAATTAGTAACAAGCTAGTTAGTAACAAGCTAATTAGTAACAAGCTAATTAGTAATAGCTAATTAGTAACAAGCTAATTAGTAATAGCTAATTACAGAAAACTAACCAATAACAAGCTACTTAGTAATAGCTAATTACTAACATGCTAATTAGTAATAGCTAATTAGTAACAAGCTAATTAGTAACAAGCTAATTAGGAATTACTAATTAGTAACAAGCTAATAGTAATATCTAATTAGTAACAAGCTAATTAGTAATAGCTAATTACAAACAACTAACCAAGAACAAGCTACTTAGTAATAGCTAATTACTAACAAGCTAATTCGTAATAGCTAATTAGTAACAAGATAATGAGTAACAAGCTAATTAGTAACAAGCTAATTAATAACAAGCTAATTAGTAATAGCTAATTAGTAACAAGCTAATTGGTAATGGCTAATTAGTAACAAGCTAATTAGTAATAGCTAATTACAAATAGCTAACCAAGAACCAGCTACTTAGTATAGCTTATTAGTAACAAGATATTAAGTAATAGCTAATTAGTAACAAACTAATTATTAACAAGCTAATTAATAACAACCTAATTAATAACAAGCTAATTAGTAATAGCTAATTACAAACAGCTAACCAAGAATCAGCTGCTTAGTAATATTTGATTAGTAACAAGCTAATTAGTAATAGCTAATTACAAATAGCTAACCAAGAACCAGCTAGTTAGTAATAGCTAATTGCTAACAAGCTAATTGTTCTCATTAATAGCTAATTATTGAGAACTAACTAAGAACCAACTACTTAATAATAGATAATTACAAATAGGTAACCAAGAACCAACTACTTAATAATAGCTAATTACTAACAAGCTAATTAGTAATAGCTAATTATTGAGAGCTAACTAGTAACAATCTAACACCTTGTAACAACTAACCACCAACTACTTAGTAATAGCAAAATGATAACTAGCTAATTAATGACTACTAGTAACCACTTGTTTGTGTAATGTAGATGGAACTATTTATACACTTCAAACAATTGCATCCAATGACAAATATCCAGCTTCGAAAGTTCGAATCATTGAAGCCATATTTTCTTAAGAGATTGAAAGACAGATTCACATGTTGTTGCATTTATCACGTTCAAATGTCATACCTTAAGGATGCAATCAATCTCCTACGTCAATCAAGCTCGGTCGTGCATAGCTGTCATTGTAAATATGATTGTTCTATTTGTCAAGTGGGGAAGACATCAAGGTGCAATGCTTCAACAACTAAATTTGGATCGATTAGCAGCATTATAGAGAGGCTTCTATGTCCACGTCAAAATGATACCACATTCCACCAGTACAAATGTGTGATGGGTGAGTGCTTTGATTGCGGAGTAGAACATTTTAAATGGTGTCTGAGAGAGACTAGCATTGAGGAATATCATATTCTTGTAAAGATCTTTGAAGATGTCAAGTCAATGTATGAAGGACAAGTTCATAAAAGGAAAGATTTGATAAAGAGCGAGATGAGTCCTAAAGTTGTAACAGGATTATTTGAGAAAACTCTAAAGAAATTTATCAAGCACAATTTCATTTATCTATGGCAAGCGAATCAGTTTAAGATGTGTGTCTCCGAATTCCCAGGCGATGTTGTGGTTTGAGTGGTTGATTTTGCAAAAAATTATACATTTTGCGAGCAAAATGAAATACAATATATGCATTGGTGGTCTGTATAGGTAACTATTTTTGTGCATATCACATATTTTTGTTTGGAGGGTATTCCTAAAAAGACAATCCACTTTTTCATATCCAATGACAAGAAGCATGACACCCTTTTTGTGCAACATTGTTTCCAATTACATTGGCAATGGTTGAGAGAGCTAAATCTTGAATTAAGCCAACATTGGGTATGGTCAGATGGTGCAGCTTCTCAATTTAAAGCTAAACGTCCATTTTACTTCGTAGGAAGATATCCAGGGCTAACAGGCATGACTATGATATGGAACTTCTTTGAGTCAGGGCACGGGAAGGGAGAACATGATGGTGCAGGTGTAGTTGTGAAAAGGGTGCTAACCCATGAACAACTTAAACCTGAAGATGCAATGCTGAAGTGTGCTGCAGATGTTGTGAAATTTCTCAAGGGACATTTGTTAGAGTCAAAAGGGAGAGATGTCACATGGGTCTTTTGGGAAGTGAAGATTGACGAAGTGAACAAGGAGAAGGCTCGGGATTGTAAGGGGATATCTCAAGTTCAATCCATGCATTCGATTCATGGCTATTCAAGGTTACTTGGACATTGCATTGGTGTCAGAGAACTAACATGTTTTTGCTTTCATTGTATCCATGGTCAGTGGAAAAGATGCATTAACAAATGCCACATTCAAAATTGGGCGTACCATACTTTGAATCCTATCAATGAGTCAGATGAAGCAGAAGACTCATCCTTTTCCAAGTTTACATTTTGAAGGTGATGGCAACTACCTATCAGATGCATTGGCAATGGATGACAACTTTGCAGTCAATGCAAAAGAGGACAATGATGAAGGTGCAGATTTCTATTTATTAAAATGCACACAAGGAAAACAGTTCAATCTGAAGAATGTAATGGATGTGTGGAACAACCTGATAGATTCAGGAACATATTATGTGGTGGGTTTATTTTATGAGAGACTAGAAGAAAATGTCTACAGGTTGTTAGAAACAAGAACACCAGCTTATATGTATTCCCATCTTGTAAGATGCATTAAAATACCCATGTCACCAATCCACGATTGTACAGACATGTTTACCATAAATGGTGATGTGTATGAGGCCGTTTATAATAGTATGCCTTGGAATTTGTAATACCCATGTGATGTTGGACAACTTTTTTTCTGGCATTATGTAGTACACGATTTGACTACATAATTATAAACTAGTTTCTTCAGTAACCATTTCTATGCTGAGAAGTTCAATCAAGTGGAACATCTGCTGCCTCCCTAATAAAGTTGCTAAATGGATAGCTAGATCCCTAGATTCTTCTAACATATGGGATAACCTCATAAAAAGAAACACTAAACATTTTTATATAGAAAACTATAAATCCTAGCAAGATCAATCTTTATGGAGTATTATTGTGTCTCCTCACTCTTTTGTTGTTGTAGCAGTTTCCTTTGTTATAGATTATGGAAGGCTTGGATGGAGGTTAGAAAGGCATGTTGCCCTTATGAGAAGTACGTTACTCATTTTGAGTTTTTTATTCAGGAAAGCATTTCGATTGGATGGCTATCTTTATGGAACAATTGCAAAATGGGAATCAAAGAGCACGCGTTGCAAGAAGGGATACTCTAGCTGGAATGAACTCACTGTCAATGGTGGGGTCATTCAAGACTCTGCTATAATGGATATCACTAACTTATCTCCTGCTTGTCTTTAGGTATTACTGCTGCACAAAAAAGTGCTGCAGGAGAGGCTTCTTCAATGCAGTTCCCACAGGCATGTTCAACTTGCTAATGTTGCCAGATACATCTTGTAGAAATTCAAGAGTTGTAGAGGGGGACAATACATCTTAGAGAGAGTGACTCTACACTGTTGGTATCTAACATTACATATGATTTTTGAATACATGGCTTGATGCATAGGAGCATCAAAGGTACTAGAAAGGTAGGCATGTCCAACAAACTTCATTTCTTTCCAACAGTTGTAAATTTGATTCCTACTACCATCTCCAAAGCATCTTTTATTTCTTCCAACCCAGATGTTCCATAATATTTGTGCTCTCAATGTGTGCTCTCCATCATATTTGTAGTGTTTGCACTTCTCTGTGGCTTTCAGGAGCAGCTCCCTCTTATCCATAAGCACTTGTTTACAACCAAGAGATAAATCAGCAATGTCATTAATGAAGAAAGGATCCACAATATCCTGCCCAAACATAAGGCTATTCCATGAGTTAAAGCCTTTTTTCCTACACTTATTCATCTTAACAGGCAAAGGAGAATCTTCTTCAACATTCACATGTCCAGTCCATAATGAGTCCTATGACAAAAACCAGAGATTAGAAGCAAACACTGGATTTAAGGTATAACCCTCTTTAACTTTCATCCAGGCATAGAAATACCTCAAATAATTCCTTGTTCAATTTTATCTTTGACTAACCATCCCAGAGCATCACTAGAAATAGCAAACAGAAGAGGAGCAAGGGGACAACCCTATCTGATAGATCTATAAAGATTGAAGGGTTCAAAAACAGAACCATTCATAGCCACCCTAGAGTTGGCATTCCTCAATGTTTTTGTCTGTAACCTCGATTATGTCTATAATCTTGATTATGTCTGTACTCTCGATTATGGTCTCGATGTATTCCATGATATATAGACAAACTCTCTTCATCAAGAGGAATTAATATGGAAATAATGTCTGCATACTCAATACCATTTGGGGCTATTAACCATTTCCAAAGTTGATCACAAAGAGTTCCTGACAAATAGTTAAGTCTTTCATTGATTGTCATCTTTGGTAACGTTAGACAACATCTTATAATGTTGTAAAATAACCTATAAGAAATAGTATCAATTATCAATGTATTGTCACGCCCCTAATCCACATTCTTGTCCCAGAAATGAGCCAATTTCTTAAAATGGATTGAAAAATTCCAAAAACACTCATCCCTCCCACAAATATCCATAAATTTCCTCCTGAACATCGGGAAGATTGTATTGATACATTTGTTGACCTTGTCTAGATCATAGGCACTCCAAATCTAGACATTGAAATGTTCAAGGCACCATTGAAGAAAAGCATTACTGTCAGGAAAGGCCTGCTTACTTTGGATATTCATAAATACTTTTTCGAGAATCAGAGCCCTAGGTTGTAAATCCTTGTGAATAGATTTCAATTCCTGTATCTCCTCATCTATCATGCCACGTTGAATCTTTGGAGGGTCCCTTTCTATCTCAATAAATTACGGTTCCATTATCACATGATCCAACCTCTTTCATTTTTTTAATTTGCCTAGTATTTGTTTAGGCTCTTGATTGCCTTTTGGTGTAAACACTAGTACAGGATTAGTTTGAGTTGAAACTGATACTTTCCGCTCAACTGTTGTTGCAATAAGATCAGTTTGAGTTCAAATAGGACATTTTTGAGTTGAAATAAGATTATTTTGAGTTGAAACTAATACTTTATTTAGTTATTTTTCTTTTTGGGCATCTTTGTGCTCAACTTCTATTGCAGCCTGACGTTGACTTGCTGAGGATGTAAGACTGTCTTTTGTGGTAGCTGTGGATGGAACTTTGTTCTTTATCTTACCTATAAGCCAAACATCATTACAACTTACAATCAATGACACTGTTAGTCTATCGAAAATTGTACAGAATAGGATAAATACAATCAATAACATTGTTACAAAATAGGCTAAATACAAAATCCTATGAGAGCTAATCGATTTGGAAAATGTCACATGTGGATAGTAACCATTACAAAGAGGTGTTGTAAGAAGGTGAACAATAGAACTAAATAGTGAAATCAATTTCCCCACTTTGAAACTATTTACTACTATCCAAATCATATCATTGTGAAAAGGCATCATGAGAGGAACGATTGTAAAATTCATACAAATGCGATCCTAATGTTTATGATGGCATTAAGACTTCAAATTATTTCCAAATTGGTGCTTAAGTTATGCACAAACGCCATTTTGCCCATATAATACCAAAAGAAGAATTGTTTAGATCATTACAATCAATGACACAATTGAGCTATCAAATATGTATAGGGTATATAATACGAGGCAGAGATAACAAAATATTTTAATAACGCCGATACAAAATAGGCAGATCATAAATTGTGATGATAGCTAATAGATTTGGATGATGCCACACATGCGGATAGTAACCATTACAAAGGACAATGATGTAAGCGGGTGAACATTGGTACTATTCTTTCAAAAGATCCTCTATATTAGGTACATCGCCTCCGTTCAAGTGTGACCGGGTATTCTGCTGCCTTATAATTGGGTGCAAATGGCTTGGCTTCTTCTGTCGTTTCACAGGTACTTGCAAATTTCCTTTTGCATTTTCCATAAACTGTGCTAGAGTGGCATCCTCTTGTACATGAACATCTACAGCCTTTGTTGGGGACACATGTCAAAATCTGAGGCTAGGTTACAATAGTTTTTCTTCGAGGAGGTTTCATTTGTAGCATTCATTTAAAGAACATCTCCATTTGGACTCTAATTAGGATCAGAAGTTGTATTCTGCAGATGACCTTTGTTAGAACAAACAACGGGATCATTATCAACTACAGAGTTGTGACTAGCTAGATGAATATCTGAGCTGCTAATTGGATCAAGAACATTCTCAATCATTCCATCTAGACCACTGTGAAAGTCAATGTGTGTGGATTCCACATCATGCATGTTGTCAAATTGGACAAGGATCCACACTAGCATCCATTGCAGACAGTGTTTGGAGGAATGATAGAATATTTTCTTTCTCTTTCGATTCTAGATTTGTACCAAAATCCCTTTAAGGATAGGCAAACATTATGTTTTACCTTCCACAAACTTAAGTACCATCTTCACGGTTGTAGACTACATTCTTGGAATTTCTTCACTCTGTTCAAACTTGGAATAGTTTACTCTTTTCACAATCTTCCATTGGATAAATGGAACTTGAGTGAATAATTCCCAAAAAGAATTTTATTGCCAATACTTGGGCAATCTTTAGAGTAGTTCCAATCACGCTTTCTTAGACAATCATGGCCAAGCTTGATCAAGTCTGGTTGATCTTATTCTTTATTATTAAGATCTCTTAATCTAACAAAAGCGTCTTCGTTCACCAATCAGATTTTTAGAGATTTTCCCTAAACTTAAGTCCAAGCATACACTGATGCCTCTCAAATTACAAAGCTAGAAATCTTTGATATACCATTATGTTATATCAAAATTTGTACTTAAGTACCAATACTAGTGGTTTGAGAATTATTGGGAACTACTTGCTATTAAACTTACTTGAGTCTCACATCTAGGGAGATCTTTCTTTCAAGAACTTTTAGATTCGTGCTAAGGAATCAAATAATACTTAGCCAATGATTCATCTTGGAATCTTTTGATTTGTTGAAATAATCTTTAAAAGAAATCTTGACTTTTGGACGAACAATAAAGATTTAAGTCTTGGTCTTGTCCAAAAGATATTCCTTTTCAACCAATGAAATAGTTAACTATACTATTTCCTTTATTAGCTTATCTTTAGGAAGTATCTTAATTCCCAAATATTACTTTGACTTATCTTTTAGGAAAAAATCTTGATTCCCAAAGATAACTTTGACTTGAGTTTCTTCTTTAAGCCCTAATTAACTTTAAAAAAACCAAGCATACTATTTTTTCTTAAATAAAGGAAGCTCAACCTTCACCGCTACTCCAACAAGATACCAAAGCCCAAGGGAATCCCAAGAAGCCAAAAAAATTGGCCTCGAGGAATGTGTTGGCAGCCATGACCAAAGAGAAGGTCAGGTTGGACCCAAAAGATGGCTTTGAAAGCCGTCTTTGAGTGATTGATTGTGGATCCAGAGGCTTTGCAGAACGTATCCATGCACCTCCAAAATGTCTCCAAGCTAGTGTTGTCGTTGTGGACAAATGCATTCATATCATTGGCAGAAAGTCTCACGGTGATCTGACCCTGGTTACAAGGCAACAGGAGGCATTTGCTATTACCAATTTCCACCTGTTGTGCCACAAGTCGGCTAAGCCCTTTCATGGTGATGGCAAAGAGAAGGGGATCCAACGGGCACCCTTGTCTAATCTATCATTTTATTTTGATTGCCTTTGAATGATGGCCATTAACATTAATTTGCATTTTCCAAAAGGTTCAAGATCATCTTGGTGAATTCCTGGCTGCAATCGAGATCTTTAAGTGGTTGCAAAATATAGTCCCATTCCAACCTGTCATAAGCTTTGTCGAAGTTGATGTTGAGGAAAACCACATCTTGTCTTGACTCATCCGCAAAGTCGAGACCTTCCCAAATATCAATAATGGCTTCCAAAATCGACCTACCTTTGATGAAACCTTTTTGTTCCTCGCTTAACCAAGCGCTCAGATGGCCAAAAATTCTGTTGGCTATGACTTTAGCAATGATCTTATATCCCGTTTGAAACATCGTAATCGGACGCCAGTTCTCAATTATGTTCTTTTCCCCTTTTTGTGGATTAACTTGATGATGCCATTGTCGAGACATGATGGAAACATGCCAAACTCGAGCACCTCTTGCTAGACCAAATGAAGAGAGGTAGCAATCACCACCTTTAAGGACTTAAAGAACTCACTAGTGGTCCGTTCTTGGGCTTTTCCCTCTAGCAAGGGCATCAATGACTTCAATGATTTCTTCTTCTGAGATAGGGGCATCAGGGAGGAAGCAAAGGTTGTGTGGGATCCCGAGAGGAAACCCTAGAGATGGCCGCCATGTAGTCCCATCTATGAGAGGGGAGAGGAGTCGAGTTCCCCAGGAGTCTCATAAAATGATCTTCAATGATTTTGATATTTTCTTCTTTTGTATTGCAAACATCACCGTTTGAGTCAAGCAAAAGGGGGATCGATTCTCTGTTTTGCTTTCTTTTAAGAATGCTACACATCTCTTTGGTGGGCTTGTTGGCTTTGTCAGCCCACCACTCCTTAAACAATAATTGTAAGTTTTCCCTTTGAATTTCTTCCTCATATCTCAGCAACACTCTGATTCTACATAGACCCTTTTGAGATTGAGCTTTTCCTTTGTTCGCTTCCTCCTCAAGTCTCCAGAGTCTATGATATAGGGCTTCTCTACATGCTCGCCGAATAGTATGGAGCATCTTCCTGGTCCTTATCATGATTTGCCATGATTTCACGACTGCACATCTCCAACACTTGGTTGGGGATGAACCGGTGGCAAAAGCCTCCTTCCACACTTTGGCAATTTCTTGATGGATGGAGGGGAGAGAGAACGAAGTTGAGCAGGCATGAAACCAAGCAACCATACAGGTTTTGGTGGGTGGATGAAATGAGATAATAATCGGGTAGTGGTCAGAGATTGCAAGGTCAGTGCATTGCAGGATGGAGGGACGACCCCACTGATGTATAATGTTTCTGAGCAATGTAGCTTCCATCGAGTTTAGATTTCCTCAAGTCCTCACTTGCTTGGAGATTTGACCATGAAAAGCCATTCGAATCTTTGAATTCGACCAAATCCAAGTGCAACTTAGTTTTTTCTCAAGTATTTTCTCACGGCTCTCGATGACCCGAACCTTGTTGTTCCATCTATCTGCAAGGTCCACCACCATGTTGAAGTCACCGCAAATAAGCACATTGTGGGGGAGCGAGCCCAAGGAGGCCCAGATGTTCAGTCTCTCCAATTCCCTATTTGGGGCATACAAAGAAAACTAGTGTGAATCCAAAGGGGGCACCAAAGGAAATGGCAATCCAACGATGGTTGTGATCTTCAATGAAGTTCTCAAGCTTTTCAAACCAAAAATGATTTATGTCAATTGCTATCCCATTGGACCCCTGGGGGTGCGATGTCGAAATCCAGACATAGGACGAGGAGACATGTCTAAGGCACTTTTGGAGGTCTGCTCCATCAACTTAAGTCTCTTGAATACAAATAAATTTAGGGTTTAGGCTAATGTCACAAAGCCATTGACCGATGATGGTCACTCTTGAGGGGTCAGTTAGCCCCCTAGCATTTAATGAGATGATGATCAGTATCGTAGGTTACCCTCTTTGCGAGAGGGGAGCTTATCCTTTATCCTCTTGGATTCGTCTTTCTTTTTCGCTAGGAGGGGGTCCCGACTTAGTAATTTGTTCTTAAGGGGGCTTTTCCAAGGGTAACTCAATAGGTTGTTTACCCTTGCGAGAGGCCTCCTGTTGAAATGGGTGGGAAGCCATTTCCAGAATAGTCGATCCAATGATGGAACTTTCACTATCCATATGTCTTCGTTACTAGTGGTAAAGCCATCTTCTTTGCTTGTAGAGTAGCCCTCCTGGTTGGTTTCTTTGTTGTCAGTGATCTCTAGGGCTTTGTCATTGATGTCCACCTCAAACTATTTCCTACCTGGGTAATCAAGCTCATTAATCTCCTTTTCCAAATTGCAATACAAGTTGTTTGGGGGGGTATCTGGAATGTGATTCCTCTCAGAGGTCACCCTAGGACTTGTTTTCCTTCTTCTTCTGACTTTCATGAACCCATATGAATTGATTTCACGGTTTCGAGAGTCCTTGACTTTCTCTTTGTTTGTCGAGCGATTCAATGACCCATTGTTGTCTTGGCTTTTTCTAGGTGCTTCTTGTTTTTGTTTGCTTTCTTGTCTTAGTGGGCAACCTTTAATCCTATGTCCTTGTTGTCCACAACAAAAACATGTGCTAGGTAAGTTTCTATAATTAACGTCTTGTTCCCAGACATCCCCTTTGCATAGGTCCACTTTGATCTTTGAAGGGAGCAGCGTGCGTAGGTCAGCCTCAACACAGATTTGAGGGTGCCACCTAGAATTGAAAGAGTGTCTTGCACCTTCATAGATTAGGCCACCAACATCCTCTCGCAAAGCCAACGGCTTGCCGATTGTAGCTACAATGTCCCAGACAAAGTTGAATAAGAAGTACGGCAAGTTAGTGAGCTCTATGCAGAGAGGGTAGCAGAGATATTTCGATTTGTGGGGAGAGAAATCGGGAGACCATCTAAACAGGCACAGGGTCGCTCGCCCGAGTTGCCAAGTTCCAACACTGAACCCCCCTCCAAAATAGGGGCCAAGTTACCAATCGCCCCTTGAGCCGGTGCCAAATTGCTTATCACGAGGGAGGGGGCTACGGATGCCATAAAAGGAACCCTAGAACATGCTCCGAAAATTACAAACCACTTCTCCGAAAATTACAAACCACTTCTCCAAAAATTACAAACCACTTCTGAACGAAAACTTCTTTTTTGATTTCTCTTTTCTCTTCTCTTTTTAATTCATGAGTGTGGAAGCAAACGGGGGCACTAACCACCCTCAAAAAAAAAACCAAACTATGCTCGCAGAGTTAAAAGCACCATGCCCGAGCAAAATGCGATAAAAAGCGATGCATTTAAATGTAGAGTGCCATGAACTCACAAGGCATTGAGATCTTCCTAGCACTGGCGTGAAGGGATAGAAATTTTAAAAATATTGTTTTTTAAAGAAAACTCCCTTTTAGCTGACGGCAACACCACCAATAGTTAGGCATTGAAAAAGACACCCACAAATAAAAGCAGCTGAAATCTGAAAACAAGGCTAAAACGATCAGGGGGCAACGATCGTGAGAGGGCAAAAAACACCAACGCGATACTGATGTGTCAAGGCCATAGAAATCAAGACGTCGCGATGCTGATGTGTGCTTCCGATGGAATGACACGATTCGAAGAAACAAATGTTCTGTAGCACGCCCAATTGCTTCTTTAATTTTAATTCTTTTTAATTTTATTTTTTTTTCCTTCCACTATCTTTAATGTTTTGATTCGCTTCCATTGACTTTTAACTCTCTTTATTAAAATTAAGCCTTAGAAATGATAAGAAGATCATAAGTAGCTTGGTTGGGTGGTTGGGCCTTCTGCCTTTTGAGGCAGGGGCGAGGGTTCAACCCCCATCAGCAACATGTAAGGGACATGTTAACTTGGAAACCTTGTATTGTGGCTGATGTGCCACTGTTTATCTTGCTACATGGTAGATGTGACTGCAGTTTAACCCAATTATGTAAACCCCTGTTCTTGTGGGATAAGGGGGTCCCATGAGTACTATGCCGTTCTTTATACAGTTGCAATTTCAAAGTTAAAGTCTGGAGGAGTAGGCCTCCACTGAACCTCCATTTAATAAAAAGAAAAAAAAAAGATAGACTGTTAATTTAATGCTATAACACCAAGAGGCCAATGCAAAGCACGGTCGGACAGGCGTCAGCCCAAGGCCCTAATTAACTCAAGCGGACACTGCTCAGATGGACCCATCGTGCAGCCCCACAACCTGCACCATCGTGAAGGATCAGGGAGAGAGCATCGGGATGCCCAGCACGAAGTCACAATGGAGCAACACCTAGCTGGTGATGCGACGGTCAAATCGGCATACGTGGCAAGATAGCTCACGAGCGAGTCAGCGACCCGATGGGGCCTGATTCATACGATATGCCTTCAGCAGTGTCTCTCACCAGCAACAGCAGTCATCGTCACCACTAGTCTTCAGTAGCCTCTAGCAGCGGGCTTTTTGTATAGCAAGAATGAGCCTCCAGTAGCGTCTGTGACCAACATCAGCAGCCTCCATTCCAACCCATGTTCTATTCTCGTTCCGTGAATGATTTCCGACAATGTCTGTCACTTGTTTGTTAACAAAGAGAATAGCGTCACCCATTCTACAGCTAATCCATTGACTTGTAGGATTGCCTGTTAGATTAATTCGAAATTACGAAGAATAGACCATCAGAGAAAAATGTCTGCTACAAGGCGCATGTGGTGAAGTGCATGCTTGTGGCTAACACCATATTGTGTTACACGTATGCGGAGTGCAGATGGGCCGTAAATGTAGAGCCCTTGTCATCTTTTTTTTTTTAAATAAAAGGAAGTTCGGCCTTAGCCTAATCTCTCGGACTTTGATTAAAATAAAGAAAAAAAAGGTTACAAGTGAATGGGACTAGTGCCCATGGGACCCCCAAATCCCACAATGCAGGGGAGAAGTATGGCAAGCTAGAGGGCATTACAAATGAGGCGGATAAATTTATCATCACCCTCATGTGGGACCCATTTGGGTTTCAACTTGTTGTTTTCGAGGAGATAAATACAGTGATGTCTAAATGGTGGAGATCTCTTATCTCGAGAGATTCTTTTACCTAGGAAAAACAAGGATTTCTCGATCGACCATTCCTTAGGAGTTTGGCCAAAATTGATAGCACATCGCTCCTTCCAAATCTTCCAGAGAGTCTCACCTCTGATGGCATTCCACAGCCTCGTTGAGTAGCCGACCGCCTCACCCAACATCACCTATTGCCAGTTGATTTGGTTCGCGAGTCTCAATACTCGGGTCACGTGACCCCAAATAACACGGGACTTGGGGCAGTCGAAGAACAGGTGAGCTAAATCTTCGATGCACCGATGGCAACACTTACACCATGGTGGCACACCACAGATTTTGTTAGCCCTTGCATTGGACCAGATACCTTTATGCAAGATCTGCCACATGAGAACGGACTTTTTGACCTCAATTAGGGGGTGCCAAATAGACATGAATTTTAGTTGCCACCGAAGTTTGGTCCAAGAAAGGCACCATCTCTTGTTAAGAGTGTGGTGAACATCTAAATCCTCTTTGAAGTTGGGGGTTCGGGATAGCTTCTTACCATTGCTCCATTTGAGGCCCTCCAGGCAAGGAAGATCCTGACCGCAGAGAAGGCGGGTAGTTGAGTGGTCCCATGCTAAACACTTGCTTTGAAGAAGAGTCCATTCCTCAAAGGTAACTCTAAGTCTCGGATCCAATTCTTTGAACCTAATCCACTGGCTGGTCTCTTGTTTCCAAAGTTGTTTCCACTGTTTGAACCCCTTGTTCCATAACCGCTTTGCAGTTTGGAGGTTCCAAGACTCCACCCCCCTAATGTTGCTGATCGGGAACCAAATAGAGTCATTTTCTCTTATCCCAGCTGCCCACTTCCACTCATCACTGATTCTGATGAACTGTTTGGCCTTGTTCCAATTCTTCCATAAGGAACAAACGAGGTCAGAGCCTTTAGGGGACACCGGGTGGGGGGAGAACAAAAGCATGAGAATCCCCATGTCCTTCCAACGAGGATGGCCAACTAAGGTAAGGTCTTCCGTGTTTCGAAAGATCAATTTAGCCCAAGAGGACTCCCTATTGCTCCAAGCCTTGATAAGCCACTTTGCCGCCAGCTTGTCAGTCAACCCAACAATATCCAAAATCCCCAAGCCCCCTGAGTCTTTAGGGCTAGTGCAAGTTTCCCATTTGATTTTGGGAATCCCCCTCCTGTTGGGTTCCCAGTCCAAAGGAAGTTTCTGCAGATTCTTTCCACTTTGGCCAAGTCTTTCTCCTTAGGTCTCCAACACGAGATAAAGTAAATAATTGTAGATAGCATAAATGTGTTAACAACCATAGCACGCCCTGTCAAGTTGACTTGCATACCTTTCCAATGATTCAGCTTGTTATCCAGCTTGGATAGCACCCAGTTCCAGCGTTGGTCCATTGAGATGTCGAATCCCATCGAAATGCCAAGGAGACGGAAGACTTGACCGCTAGGGATAACTTGACACCCTTGATCCACCAACAATTGGGGAGTAGGTCCGTTGATTGCTCTAAAAGAAGTTTTAGCATGGTTGATTTTTGAACCTGACACCACACAAAAGGTGTCGAGGCACCACCAAAACACCTCAATGCTGTTTGTATCGTTATGCACAAAGGCATTCATGTCATCAACCAAAAGTCTTGCAATCATTTGGCTGTGATTTAGAGGTAGGGAAAGACCCTTGAGATTGCCAGCGTCCATGTGATGCTTCAATAGGCAACTGAGTCCATTCGAGGCGATAGCGAATAGTAATGGAGCCAGAGGGCAGCCTTGCCTAATTGATCTTTTTAAACGAATGGGCTCAGAGAGCTTACCGTTAATATTTATTCTAGTTGAAGCATTTCCAAGAAGAGTGGAAACCATCTTCATGAACTTTTGGCTACATCCAAGGTCTTTCAATGATTGAAGAATAAAGTCCCATTCCAATCTATCATACGCTTTGTCGAAGTCGATCTTAATGAATACCAGATCTTGAGCAGACTCCTCAGCAAAAGCAAGGCCTTCCCAAATATCGAAAATTTCTTCAAGTATAGATCTACCTTTGATAAAACCTTTCTGGTCCTCGCACAACCATGACTTTAAATGACAAGAGATTCTGTTGGCGATAACTTTGGCAATCATCTTGTATCCTGTTTGGAGCATGGTAATCGGACGCCAGTTTTCAATTTTGTTCTTATCTCCCCTTTTGTGGATAAACTTGATGACGCCATTATTAAGACACTCAGGGAGGGCACCGAATGAGAGAGCCTCTTGCCACACGAGGCGTAGTGGGGTGGCCACTTCATGTTTGAAGGACTTGAAAAACTCATTGGTGAGGCCATCCAGACTCGGACTTTTCCCACTGGGAAGGGCATCAATAACCTCGATAATTTCATTCTCAGAGATGTTAGCATCCAACAGAGCAATCAAGTTCTGAGGGATCCTGGTTAGAGCAACCCTTGAGATGGTTGCCATGGAGTCGTGCCTGTGGGGGGAAGGAGGAGTCGAGACTACGAGAAGATTGGTAAAGTGCTCGACGATGATAGATCTATTCTCCACTTCCGTGTAGCATTCGGTTCCATTGTTATCGACCAATAGGGGGATGGATTCCCTAGCTTGTTTCCTTTTGAGGATGTTACACATCTCTTTCGATGGTTTGTCGGCCTTCCCCGCCCACCAGTCTTTGAAGAAAATTTGAAGATTTTTCCTTTGAACCTCCTCCTCTAATCTTAATCTTCCCCTGATTTTCAAAAGACCTTGTTGGCAATGTAACTTACCTTTGTTCACCTCTTCTTCAAGCCGTGAGAGCCTCCAGTACACCGTTTCTCTTCTTTTTTTTCGGATATCTCTTATAGCCTTTTGAGTTCTGATTAGAATTTTTTGAGTCCTTTTCACTGCGCTTCTCCAACACTTAGCCGGTTCATTACAGTAAGCAAAGGCTTCCGCCCACACCTCAGAAATTTCTTGGTGGACAGAGGGGAGGGAAAACGATGTTTGACAAGCATGAAACCAGGGGGCTTTCTGGAACATGGGAATCGGTTTGAAAGACAGAGTAATCGGGTAGTGGTCCGAGATACTCAGGTCCATGTGTTGGGAAATCAAAGGAATACCCCACTGAAGGATGGTGTTCTGATCGATGTAACATCTATCAAGTCTTGCTTTCCTCAAAGAGTCCCCCGATTGGAGATTTGACCAGGAGAACCCCTTCATGTCTTTCACCTCGACCAGGTCGAGATGGAGCTTGATTTTATCCCATATCTCTTTCTCCTGACCGTCAATAATTTTCCCTTTGTTATTCCATCGGTCCTCAGGAAACTCAACCATGTTGAAGTCCCCACAAATCAGAACATTATGTGAAAGGGAGTCGAGGGAAGCCCAAGTATCCATTCTATCTAGTTCTCCGTTAGGGGCATAAATTGAGACCACAGTGAACTGGAAAGGGAACCCGATAGAGGTAGCAATGCAGCGATGATTCTGACCTTCAAAAGTTGAGGTCACATTGCCAAACAAGGAGTGACTAATACCGATAGAAGCACCCCCCGTCCCTCTAGGGTGAGAAGTGGAGAACCAAAGGTGGTTCGGAGAAATGCATTTAAGCCATTTCTGGAGATCCTGTCTGTCGATTTTAATCTCTTGTAAGCAAATAAACTCAGGGCTGAAGCACTTGTCTTTGAACCATTGGCCAAGAATCGCAGCTCTTGACCGGTCAGACAGACCCCTGACGTTTAGTGATGAGAATTTCATTAATGATGGTTGCCCTCTTTGAGGGGAGGGACCCGATCTTTTTTCTTCTTGTGGTCTTCTTTTTTCCTCCCAACTTCTTGACTTAGGATCCTACTCTTGAGGGGTCTCTTCCAAGACATGCCGGAAGGTTGTTTTCCTTTAAGCTTTGACTTTTGTTGCGGTGATCTTGGAAAGCATACTGGAAGGATAGGACCAAGAGAGGAGCTTTCACTGTCTGGGTTGTCTTCATTGCTAGTAGTGAAGCCTTCCTCTTTACTCATGGTGTTGTTGAGATATCAAGCTCAACATGTGATGATCCAGGATGACACGTACCAGATTTTCGTTTCTCTGACATGTATAGTGGTCATGCCAGTATATGTCAGGGATACTTCATTGAGCTTTATTAGATTATCTACCGAGAGTGATGGCACATTTGTTTCTTGCCAGCTCACTCATTCGCGGACATTAGGTTTTTCCTTATGTATTGGTCTTTATATATTGCACTTTTTGTATTCTTGTTTTTAGGTCATTCTTGTCCATTCCTTTTTATGTAATAGAAGAAGAAGAAGAAGAAGATCATTCTTCCTTGCCTCAATCTGTGTGTGTGCTTCTCCTTGAGAGTGAGAGTGTGTGTGTGAGCTCTCTTCCTTATCTCCTTCCTTGTGACATGGTATCAGAGCTAGCGTGGCTGTAGAGAGCTCGTGGAGAAGGCGGCGGTGAAGACTACGCGGCAAGGCGTGGAGAAAACGCGATTTCACAAACAGCCTCCGTTTGCTACGAAAATCGCCGTGAAGGTAGAAGACCTCAGATCGTAGTGTCGGAGCCATATCGACCTCCGTTTCGAGCCCGCAAGGTGGGGCCCATAGAAAAACCAGGTCAGTTTCAGTAACTGTAACTTGCGTTGTGTTCGGCAACACTCATATATTCCAGATCCAGAATTTCAAGCGATTCCGTGTACTGTTGATACACGAAAACTGTGTTTTTCTGAGATCGAACTGTCACGTCATAGTGCGATAGTGTTCAAGCAAAAGTGCTACTTGTAGTGTGTTGCGGTGTTGTGAATTGTTGCAGAAATGGCAAACGCGGATGGAATGAGTCAGCTTATGAGTGATAAGCTGGACAAGAACAACTTCCATGCTTGGAGATTCAGAATGACGAATTTCTTGATGGGAAAAGGTTACTGGAAGTACATCGAAGGAGAGAATGAAAATGCGCCGCAGTTACCAGAAAGGAATCGGACTGCAGAACAGTTAAGAGCATATGAGGAATGGAATCAAGGAGCACGAAAGGTAATGTATTGGCTATCTGTTAGCATACAGGATAGCATGATTGGACACATACAGGATGCCAAGAATCCAAAAGAGGCTTGGAACAGTTTGGTCACTTTGTACGAGACCAATACAAAGGCACGGAAATTGCAACTCAAGAACGAGCTGCATACATTGGAGAAAAAGAGCATGTCGGTAAGTGACTACACTCTAAAAATCAAAAGCATATGTGAGTCACTTGCATCTATTGGCGTGAATGTAGATGATGATGATAAGGTGGAAGTGTGCCTTCGTGGTTTAGGAGCTGCATATAAGCAGTTCAGAACTTCTATACAGACCAGGGAAAATATTTCCGAATTTTGCTGATCTGGTATCTATGCTGATCATTGAAGAAAAGAATCTTGGTGAGGATTCAAACTCCCAAGGAAAGCCCAGTTCTGAGCAGGTATTCTACTCTGGCAGAGGAAGAGGCAGAGGTAGAGGTTTTGGAAGTGGAAGAGGAAACAATAACCAAGACCAGGGTCAACAACAGAATCATGCAGGAGGAAGAGGACAGTTTCGAGGCAGGGGGAGTCAAAGAGGTCGCAGAAATTTCCAAAGAAATGATTCAGGTAATGATAGTAAAGGATGCTGGAATTGTGGTAAACCTGGACACTTTGAACGTGATTGCAGGTTAAAGAATCAAAATAACAGAAGGCAGCAAAACAACTATGCATCCACAAGTGCAGATGATTCTAAGAAGCTGTTTATGGTTCAACATCACATGATGAATACGACGTCCGCTGGTGTTTCAAAATCGAATGATAATGTCTGGTATGTTGATTGAGGTGCTTCAAATCACATGACCAGTCATGCAAAATGGTTTAGTAGTTTGCAGAAAATGCCAGTTCCTGGATATGTTGAAACAGGTGATGACACATCACATCCTATTGAGCATACAGGAAACATAGCATTGTCTATGGAGGACGGAAAGGTAAAACATCTTGTTGATGTGCTGCATGTTCCAAATATAACGAAGAATCTGGTTTCTGTTGGACAAATGGTTGACCAGGGATTACAAGTCAGGTTCAATGCTTATGGATTATATATAGAAGAGTACAAGCAGGATGGACGATTGGTTGCCAAAGGAAACAAAGTGGGTAGGATGTTCACCTTAAATGTGAAGATTCCTGAAATGAATGCAGCCATGTTTGCAAAAGGTGCAGGAGTTATTGCAGATATAGAGATATGGCACAAATGGATTGGACATGCAAACTTGCAAAGGCTGAAACTGATGCAGTCAAAGGAGATTGTCCATAGACTACCAAATTTCAAAGTTGCAGAAATGCAAAAGGTATGTGCAGCATGTCAATTTGGTAAACAGTCAAGAGCATCATTTCCACATGACAAGCATGTTACTGAGAATGTACTAGAAGTAGTACATACAGATGTTTGGGGTCCAGCAAAGACCACATCTATGGGTGGTTGCAGGTTTTATGTTACTTTCATTGATGACCATACACGCAAAGTATGGGTATATTTCATGAAAGAGAAGAGCGAGGTGTTTACTCATTTCCAGAATTTTAAAGTTATGGTGGAAAAGCAGACAGGGAAGTACATTCAGACATTAAGATCTGATGGAGGAGGTGAATACATGTCAAATGAGTTCAACAGTTTTCTAAAAAATCATGGAATTCGGCGTCAATTTTCATGCAGGTACACACCACAACAGAATGGTGTTGCTGAACGCAAAAACAGACATATTGCAGAAATAGCAAGAGCCTTAATGGCTGAGAAGAATATGCCTCATTGTTATTGGGCAGAAGCTGTGCATACTGCTGTATATATCATGAACAGAACTTCGACTGCTGCTGTACATCAAGTTACACCTGAAGAGAAGTTTACGGGTAAAAAGCCAAACTTATCACATCTGAAAGTTTTTGGCTGTATTGCATATGTACATGTTCCAGATGAGTTGAGGATGAAGCTTGATCCGAAAGCAGAAAAATGTGTCTTCATTGGATATTCCCTTGAGCAAAAGGGGTACAAATGTTATAACCCACTCACACGACAGGTGAAGGTGAGCAGAGATGTGGTATTTGATGAAATGTCAAGCTTCTATGCAGATGCCAAAGAAGGATTGAATCTTGAACCAAATGACAAAGAAAATGCTGAAAAATCTAGTGCAGAATCTCAAGTTTTGAGTGGACCGGATGCATCACCAAGCAATAGTTCCAACTCAAATCCATGGAGTGGAAGATTGCGTGGAAATTTCAGTCCAGCAAATTCATCAAATACATCCAAGGAAGGTAAAGAAAAGCTTTCTGCTGGTAGTAAAACAGGTGCAGGTTTTGAAGACGTTGATGGAGATTCAAGCGGTTCAGAAAAGAGTCTTGATGAGGAACTTGGATTGCCCTCTGTGAAGACTCCAGGAGTAAGAAGGGCACATGCAGATGATACAAGAAGAAGTGACCCAGGACCAAGAAGATCTGGGAGGATGCGTAATTCAGTGCAACGATTGACATATGATAGTTACATGGCTCGCCATTGTGCCTACATGACAAAGGTAATACAAGATGCTGAACCTTCTTGTTTTGAAGATGCAATTGGTAATGCAGATTGGGAAAAAGCTATGGATGAGGAGATGGCTGTACTTTATGGAAATGATACATGGAAGCTGGTTCCATTGCCGCAAGGAAAGAAATCCATAGGCTGCAAATGGGTTTACAAGGTAAAGCATAATGCTGATGGTAGCATAAGCAGGTATAAAGCACGATTGGTAGCTAAAGGTTATGCACATACATATGGCATTGATTATGAGGAAACATTCAGCCCTGTAGCTAAAATGTCTACTGTCAGAACACTTGTTGCATTAGCTACAGCAAAAGGATGGACTTTGCATCAGATGGATGTGAAGAATGCTTTCCTACATGGTGAGTTACAGGAAGAAGTATATATGGACCAGCCACAAGGATATGAAGATTCAAAGCATCCAGAATATGTCTGCAGGTTGCAAAAGGCTTTGTATGGGCTGAAGCAGGCTCCGCGTGCATGGCATGCAAGGATTGCTGATTACTTAACCAGCATTGGGTTTTCTATGTGTGATGCAGATCACTCACTATATGCAAGGAAGGCTGATGATGGCATCACTATTGTGGCTATTTATGTTGATGACCTGATTGTAGGTGGTGATAATGAAGAAAGCATCAAAGAGGTAAAGAAACTTCTTATGCAGGAATTCGACATGAAAGATCTTGGTGTGCTACACTATTTCTTGGGCATTGAGTTTATACATACAGAAACAGGTATATGGATGTCGCAAAGGCAATATGCCTTGAATATGCTGCAAAAGTATGGTATGGCTGATTGTAAGCAAATTTCTATGCCTTTAGATCAGAATTTGAAATTGGATACTACATCAGGTGAAGCATTGGAAAATGCTACTATGTACAGGAAAATTGTGGGAAGTCTTATATATCTTACAATTACAAGACCTGATTTAAGCTACACTGTTGGACTTGAAAGTCAGTTTGTGCAGGTTCCCAGGAAGCCACATTTGGATGCTCTGAGGCGCACTCTACGTTATGTGAGTGCTACTTTGGATTATGCATTGTTTTATGAAGCTAGTGTAGATTTGCAGGTTCATGGATACACCGATGCAGATTGGGCTGGTAGTACTCCAGATAGAAGGTCTACTAGTGGCTTTCTTTTCTCACTTGGAGGTGCAGCTATTACATGGAGCAGTAAGAAGCAACCCACTGTTGCTTTGTCGAGTACAGAGGTTGAGTACAGAGGTGCTGCAATGGCAGCATGTGAGGCATCATGGATGGAGATGTTACTTGCAGATTTAGGTGTGGAAGTGCAAAAGCCTATCACTATCTATTGTGATAATCTTAGCAGCATACAGTTAGGACGGAACCCTGTTTTCCATGCTAGAACAAAGCATATCGAGGTACATTATCACTTCATCAGAGAGAAGGTATTAGCACGTGATATTGATCTTGTTTATGTGAGAACAGATGAGTAGGTTGCTGATATTTTCACCAAAGCACTTGGAGCTGAGAAGTTGAAGAAGTTTCGGAAGATGCTTGGATTACAAGATATGGTGTTGAGCTTGAGGGGGAGTGTTGAGATATCAACTCAACATGTGATGATCCAGGATGACACGTACCAGATTTTCGTTTCTCTGACATGTATAGTGGTCATGCCAGTATATGTCAGGGATACTTGATTGAGCTTTATTAGATTATCTACCGAGAGTGATGGCACATTTGTTTCTTGCCAGCTCACTCATTCGTGGACATTAGGTTTTTCCTTATGTACTGGTCTTTATATATTGCACTTGTTGTATTCTTGTTTTTAGGTCATTCTTGTACATTCCTTTTTATGTAATAAAAGAAGAAGAAGAAGATCATTCTTCCTTGCCTCAATCTGTGAGTGTGCTTCTCCTTGAGAGTGAGAGTGTGTGTGTGAGATCTCTTCCTTATCTCCTTCCTCGTGACAGGTGTAACCTTCTTGATTGTCTTCTTTGCTGGTAGAGCACCCAAGGGTATTATCAGTGGGGTCTTCTTCAAAGTGGTTGTCCCCTGGGAAGTCGACCTCATTAATCTCTTTTTCTAGGTTACAGTATATGTTATTTGAGGGGGCGATTGTCGTGGCCTTCCTTGCTGTTGATCTTTGAGGGCTAACTTTCCTCCTGTGTCTTACTTCAGTGAATCCTTCTGAATCCGTCTCAGCAACGCGAGTTCCCTCTTCTTCCTCCATCGGAGGGGGATGATCCCAATTGTCATCTTGGGGGAAAGGATCCAGGGTCCCTTCTGGTTTAAGCTTTTTTTTATTAGTACTTTTCTTCAGGGGGCAGTCTTTGATCCTATGACCTTGATGCCCGCACCGGAAGCACGCATTTGGCAAATTCTTGTAAATAACCTCTTGTGTCCAGATCTTACCATCTCCACAGTTTATGGAGATTTTCGAGGGAAGGATCTCGTTCAGGTCTGTTTCAGCGCAGATCTGTGGATGCCATCTTGCATTGAAAGAATGTTGAGCACCATTGTAGATTAACCCCCCAACATCCTCTCTTGAGGCCATCGGGCGACCGATCGGTGAGACGATTTTACGAAGAAATCCATACAGAAAGAAACGTAGATTGGGAAGCTCCAAAGTCTGGGATCCACTTAAAAAGGCAAAGGGTGGACCAGCCCACTTGCCAAGAGCTTGCTTGCAAGGCTTGGAAAGCCATCTCTTCGTTCTCAAATTCTTGAAGCAGGTGATTCCCTGGCAGGAATTGACATTTGCACACAATTAGGCCGTGCGGGAACCACTCCTTGCGAAGCCAAGTTCTCACACTTTCAAGAGGGGGCCTAGGGCCAAACATTTGACCGATCAGGCAAGTTTTCATCAGTTCTTCTTGCTTAGCCGCCACAGACTCCTTGCATAAAGAGACCACTAGTGCGACATCCGCTGGGGCGGAATCCATCTCAAGGGGGCACACGGACTGAGGGGGAGCCACATTGTTCATGATAAACATGGGAATAAGGGTCGGCATCTTAATGACCAAAATCCCCCCCCTCCCCAAAACCACTTTGAATCTGCTTTCTCCTTTTTAATATAATTCTATTGTCTTAAACTTTGGACAATTTAACCATGGGAAGGGTCCCGTAGGAGCAAAGAAAAGAAACTAGGGGTCAATAAAACTCCAGTTCTTCTCATGGACCATTTTCATCTCATAATACTCACCGAGGGAGGCCAAGAAAATTGGTGGGCCCAAACTTCACCAAACGGTCAAATGGATTGCCTCCCGAAAGAACCGCCAGCAATGGAGAATCTCAGCAGTCACGATAGACAGCTGGAAGAATTGCGATAGACGGATCCCTGATGGGTCGTGAAAGGCATGTGGCACTGTCGCGAAAGACAGCAGTCACACTGTCGTGACACCTCGATTGCTGCGCAAAACGGCCCGTCGGCACCTACACTGTCGCGATAGCCAAAGCATGTGTCGTGACACCCCAAACTCGCGATAGACAGTGCGAATGTCACGACACCCCAAACACGCGATAGACGGCGGAGCTGCCGGCTGTCACAGGAGGAAAGACGGAGCTGTGCTGCAGACTGTGAGACGCCTTGGGAACAGGAAGAGACTATGGCTGAGGAGCTCAGATGTGCTAGTTGATGATACTCCGCTTCACTAATGTGGCCATGGCGCGATGGACCACCACCATTTCACTGATGACACAACAGATTAACATGTTTCTGCTCTTTTGCGCCTCTGTCGGCCGCACTACTGTCGTTGCAAGCGACTGCTTCCAGCGATGTTAATGCCTACCATGTTGAAATTGAGGAGGGAGCATGTACAACACCATCATGCAGACATACGGCGACACCATAGAGAGATGCCAAGACCTGATTTCACCTCATAGAGATATGCAGAACTCTCCTGTTGTGTGAAGCTTTCAATTTCACCACCACCACCGTTTCACTGACGACATAGCAGATTAACATGTTTCTACTCTTTTGCGCCTCTGTAGGCCGCGCACTACTGTCGTTGCAAGTGACTGCTTCCAACGATGTTAATGCCTACCATGTTGAAATTGAGGAGGGAGCATGTACAACACCATCACGCAGACATATGACGACACCACGCAGAGACGCCAAGACCTAATTTCACCTCATAGAGATATGCAGAACTCTCCTATTGTGTGAAGCTTTCAATTTCATCCTAAACCCTAACCATGCTCTTGTCGGCCCTTGTCATCTTTCCTAATGGCATTGGTTTCCTCAAGTAATTAACATTACTCTACTTACACGTCAATCAAAATATATTTTTCTGCTTAGTCCGTTATCGGGCAATTTTCAAAGGATCCAAAGTGTTTCCTATGCTTAGTTATGGCTCTAAAATTCAAAGGATGTAGATGACCATAATGTGAAATTTTAGTTGTGGAGTTAGCCTATTCGCTCTAGTCTATAGTCGGATAGATAGGGGGCTCCCCAAGCATACTTTCTCACCCTCAGAAAAGTGCTTAATAAAGTTTCCATACTTTTAAAAAACTTTGCATCTTGACTAGAGATGTAGTCATGGAACCTAGCATCCAACTATTGAACACTAAAGTTCAAGTGATGCTAAAGTTTATTCAATTGTTTGAGGTTCATCACTTGTCAAGATGAAATCAAAGAAAAAACTTCAA